>CM053030.1:51154896-51176208 GCA_028564925.1 Lithobates sylvaticus
CCCCAGATCTCACAGTTTCCCCTTTAAAAGCTAATAAAACAAAGAATAATGGACACAACTTGACTTAAAAGCGGATGTTCCGCCCAAATTTTTTTTTTTTTAAAAAAGGTCAGCAGCTACAAACAGTGGAAAGTTGAGGTGTAGGATTTGTGCTAGGAGGGGGATTTGGGGGGGAGGTGGATTGTGGGGGTATTCGTGCTAGGAGTGGACAGTTGAGGTGGGGGAATTGTGCTAGAAGATAGGGATGGGGGGGTGGATTTTGTGCTGGAAAAAGGACATTCTGAGGATTAGAGATTGTGTGCTCGGAGGGGGTAATTTTTTTTTTTTTTATGGGGGGGGGGATTTGGGGAGAGAGAGAGAGAGAGAGAGAGAGAGATGAATTTGAACTGGGAGGCACAGATTGGCACTTTTCTTTCTGCTTGGGGAGGGGGCAGTTGGGTTTTTCCACATGGGGGGTGGGAGGAGGGGGAAATTAATGCTAAGGTGGTAAGCAATGCCAGATTAGGACACTATTATAATTTGGGAGGGAGGGGAAGTTTTTATTCCTGAGCTCGCGCTCCCAACATAATGCTCATACAAGTTTGAGGGGTGGAAGAGGGGCGCCGGTTGGCATGTACGCACCTGGGCTACCTTATCCCGGCAACTGCAAATTCCACCCCTTGGCAGCTGCCCAGTCTTTCCCATGTCTTTTATAAAACTGCTATTCCATTAGGGACTAAGCAAATGGGCAGGAGTAACTAGCTTGTAATAAAAGATTTGCACTCCCAAATAAGTATATACAGCGGCGTAGTCATGATTTTGGTGTTTGGGCCTATTTTGTTTTTGAAATTTTTTTACAATTGTTGGTTCGAACAACAAATTATAGAAAATGAATCACATAAATTAGCACTCTTTGTGGCGCATCAAACCCACATATCTAGCCCATAATACTACGGAGTCCATTAACTGGTGGGCGTCTCACCACGACCGCGGGGGACCTAAAGAAGTGGTCCCCATCGTTCATCCAAAGCTTCTGCTTTCCCGATAACACAATGCCCTGACTTACCCTATTATATTGGGGTTTTAAGCTTATTTCTAATTAGCGGTTTTTCAGTTTGTAATTGAGAGAAGAGGCTTACCCAGCTAGCCTTGGCGCTGCCCCCGAAATCCCACCACTGTAACCACACTCTTCTTCTAGATTATAAAGAACTCACACCGCTTTTACCAAGAGTTTTGTCCCTCCTTTACAAAAAAAGAAAAAAGTAAACTGAAACTTCTACACGAGAATCTTACATACATTAGATATGGAGAAGATAGAGAAGATAGAGATAGATCTATCTATCTCACTACTTGTGTACATTGTAGACAAGTGTCATTTCTTCAGTGTTGTCACATGAAAAGATATAATAATATATTTACAAAAATGTGAGGGGTGTACTCACTTTTGTGAGATTGTGTGTGTGTGAGTATATATACACACACATTATATATATATATATATATAATATATATATATAATATATATATATATTATAAATATATATATATATATATATATATACTCACACACACATAGACACATACATACATACATACATACACACACACAATCTCACAAAAGTGAGTACACCCCTCACATTTTTGTAAATATATTATTATATCTTTTCATGGACAACACTGAAGAAATGACACTTGTCAACAATGTAAAGTAGTGAGTGTACAGCTTGTATATACCAGTGGTAAGAATTTGCTGTCCCCCTCAAAAAAACTCAACACACAGCCATTCACATTTCTGAAAACCGCTGGCAAAAAAGTGATTACAACACCCCCTAAGTGAAAAGGTTCCAAATTGGCCCCAATTAAGCAACATTTTTCTCCCTCCCACGGTTTCATGTGACGGCTTTAGGAGTTACAAGGTCTCCAGCTTGTGAATTTGGAAGCAGGTGTGATACATTTAGTGTTATCGCTCGTCACTCTCCTCCATCACAGCTGACAATGTAAGTTTCAAACAATGGCACCTCATGGCAATATAGCTATCTGGAGGACTCTTATAAAAAGACAGTGTTGGCTCTAACAAAAAGAGGGCCTAGGCTATAAAGAAGAGTGCCAAGACCCTGAAACTGAGCTTGCAGCACAGTAGTCACAAAACCAAACAGCGGTTTTTAATAAAACAGGAGAAGGTTCTCAAACTCAGAATCATGGCCACGCCCATGGTCGGGCCAAAGAAAGTTGAGGTCACGGGCGCAGCGTCATATCCAGCGGTAGTCTTTGGGAAATAAGGTATGAGTAGCTGCCAGCATTGCTGCAGAGGCTGTAAGGGTGGGGGGTCAGCCTGGATTGAACTCAGTTCTCAGAACACATGTTGGTTGCCATCATCCCTATACTTGGTATAGAAAAGAACCTCTAAAAGTGGGACTATACCGGCAACTCGATAAACCAATTTAGGCTATATGAGATAATTTTATATATTTATTATACAAATTTATAAAGCATACAAACATTTAGAAAAAGTTTTTTTTAAAAACAATATGGTGAATAGTACAAATGACATGCATATCTGAAGAGGGTGATGATGCTGAACTCCGACGCGTTTCCAAAAGGCTGAAAGTGTGCCTGTTTTCCTCAGGGAATTATAGTCACCATCTACAGAACATCAAAACATGTCAAATTTAAAAATAGAAAAATAGAAATTCCATACCCCATTTTGACGTGGAGAAAGAAAATATAATCGCAAAAGAGTATACACAGGTACTCAAAAATGTATAGATATAATGCTATGAAAGGTACACTTACATAGTCAGATACAATGTCACATGTATGGTATTGCCTCCCGTTCACCTCCAAGAAGGACCGGTGTCCAGAATGCTGGGCAGGGGACCAAGATTGCATTCCCAAACCCTCCACAAGACGGTAGATTGAAAAGAGTATTTTCCTTATATCTAATGGCCAAAAAACCTAAACGCCACCAATGAAGGGAAAGGGAGTGAGTAAAAAACCTGGAAGGGAACTTTTTTCAAAAAAGTATTGGGAAGAGCATAGCAATCTTGGGAAGAAAAGCCCCCTAATTTATGACGCATTAATCCCAAATAACTCACCATGTATTCTATAAGAAAAAGGTCCAGGAAGAAAAAATGTCCAGGAGAAACTCCCAAAGTATCCCAGTGGAGGAGAGCAGTTCCCACAGCAAATGCTGTGGAGCGGAATGACGCCATATACCATCTTAAGCGCCCTTATATAGATGGAAAAGGTTCCTGTCCCGCCCCAGTGGGTGTTAATGATGACGTCAGACGCAACGGCGTCCGGCGTCATCGTACGTAGACCCGCCTAGTGGGCTGCGTCCTGTGGGGAATCCAGATGGATAGGAGGATGTGGGTGGGTGCGCGCGCGCGCTAGACACACAGGCAACCCAATGGGCGGCGCATCTGGGACGTCAAAAGGCGTCCCAATCTAAACCAGCAGTATCACGTTTTGCTTAAATGCGCATGCGTGATAGGGGAAGCCCAGCCAGAGATAGTCCGTCTGAGGCGCAGGCTTCTGATGGACAGAAATGCGCCTGCGCAGGGTGTAAGGCATGGAAAAGAGTGATGAGCAGCCCAGGGCACCACTAGCCGCATCTGAAGCCCCAACCCACCCCATAAACAGGAAAACAACTGGGAAAAAAATACCCCCAAGGGTACCCAAATAAAACGGAAGAATTTTTTCCGCTTAAAGTGGGGATGGAGGATAATGCTGGGAGGGAATTAAATGTCAGGCAAGGGGTGAGGAGGCGGGAAAAAAAAAACGCTGTCCAAGACATCAGTGCCTAAACGGGCCAAAATGCATGGGCAGATAGGAACCCGACATCCCCCCCGAGGCCAAACAGAGGACTAAAACTACTGGCAGAAAAAACGGGGGAAAAAAGATATCCGGGGGCCAGGAAAATCCTGAACCCCAGACAGACCCCCAGCCCCAAACAGGCCCACAGTGACCTCTAAGCCATCAAAGATGAAAAATAGAGGGACTACCCCCCTTAAAAAGGGGGGAGACCATGGGTCAGCTTGGGGTGAGCTGCCAGGTAGAGGATGTGGGAAGGACACCTGGAAGCCCCTGCCAAGCAAGAAAATGGAACATCCGTCCTTACAGACCTCGGTAGGTGACATACCCCAGAGGCAATACCATTTACAGAATGTGAGTTTAGAAACACAAAATTACAAATATTGTCCAACATGAACAGGTATAAAAAAAAACCCCTAACTGAACCATTCACCCGACCCTGTAAATTCCAGAAATAGAGACCGAAGATATAGAAAGGGACCCCCCTGGGGATGGAGGGGCCTATGAATAGAGAGGTGAATAGAAGGTAAAAAGGAGATCATGAAGGTCTTATTGGTTATTGGTTTAATCCGTTTTTCCCGAGCTATAGCCATCCAAGAAAGGTCTAAAGCTTTCCACCTCATTTAAGCCTGGTGGGGTGGTCGCCTTTAGGGTTCTAATCCAGCGCATCTCGCGCTGGAGAAGAACCTTATTCCAATCTCCTCCTCTAATTGGAATGTGCAATCTGTCAAGAACAGTAAAATTGACTTTCGGTAATCTATAATTATGTTTCTTGGCTATGTGACGCCCCAAGGGCAGGTATAGATTGCAGATCCTCATATCATGCATGTGTTTTTCCACTCTCTTGCATAGTTTCTGTCTAGTTTTACCTACATAGAAGGAACCACACTGACACTGCATGAGGTACACCACCCCCTGAGTCTGACAACTAGCATAGTGTCTCAGGGAGAAGTCTACCCCATTAGGCAGCGTCAGTGTGGTTCTTTGCCAATGACAGAGCATTGGGTACAGTTCCCACATGGGAAGGTTCCAAAGTTCCTACATGGGTCCTTTCTGGAAGTTCCCTTGTATTCACTCTGTGTAACTAGGTTACCAATTGAGACTGTCTTTCTATACGTGATCAAAGGATGAGGTGAGACCAAGGTACCTACAACTGGGTCATCCGTAAGGATAGACCAATTCTTCTTAATAACTTTGCGTATCTTTTCATGTTCATTTGAAAATCGCAAAATAATGCGAGTATTATCATCCACATTCTTTTTCTTCTTTTTAAATAGAAGTTCTCTCCTATTAAGAGCTTTAACCCTATTAAATGCTTTTTTGAGACCCGTTTTAGTATAGCCTCTATCTAATAGTCTTAGGGTTAGCCCATCACTTTCCCTCTGGAAGTCCTCTTCCTCCGTGCAGTTCCTTCTAATCCGGAGGAATTGACTGAAGGGGATAGATAGTTTGAGTGGAAGTGGGTGAAAACTGTCTGCATGAAGCAGGGTATTACCAGCAGTCTCCTTTCGGAATAACTTGCTAGTAAGATTCCCGTTAGGAGCTTTTCTAATGCGGATATCCAAAAAATGTGTTTCATTATGGTCAAAGCTCATAGTAAAAAAAAAGGTTGTAGGTGTTATTATTCATAAGCTCAAGACATTCCATGAGTTGTTTTTCGGAACCATCCCAAATGATAAAAACATCGTCGATGTACCTCTGCCACATTAAAATGTGGCAGGTGTACATCGAGGCATGTTCACTAGCCAAAAAGTCTTTTTCCCACTCCCCCAGGTACAGATTCGCATATGAGGGTGCGCAACACGTCCCCATAGCTACTCCCTGTACCTGGAGGTAGTGGGAATTCTTAAAGACAAAAACATTGTGTTGGAGGATAAATTCCAACATCTGAATAATAAAGGAATTGAATTTCCAATCAGTTGTGGTTCTTTGTTTTAAAACCCTATCTACTGCCATGATTCCTAGATTATGTGGAATACTATTATATAGTGATTCCACATCGATGGTCACTAGGATCGCTGTCTCTGGGATAATTAGCTCTTCAATGATCTGTAGGAGATGGATGGTATCCTTGGTGTAGGATGGTAAGTCCATAACGTGGGGTCTCAGGTGGTCATCAATGACCTGACTGATTCCCTCCGTGATGGACCCGTTCCCCGACACAATGGGTCTCCCCGGTGGATTTTGGAGACTCTTGTGCACTTTGGGTAGGGCATATAGAGTGGGTAGCCTGGGATATCTAGTTCTAATAAAGTCCCAAATTTCACGAGTGATTGTCCCCTCGCTGAAGGACTCATCAACCAGTGAATAAAAGTCCTGGTTGTATTTGTCCACCAAAGAGGGGGCAATGGGTTTGTAACAGTTCTGATCATTCAATATTTTGAAGACCATGTTTTCATAGTCAGAGTTGTTCATGACTACGATATTTCCTCCCTTATCGGAGCTCTTAATCGTAATATCAAAATTATTTTTGAGGGATTGAAGTGCTTTCTTTTGGCCTACATTAAGATTTTGTTGTCCTGGATCTTCTCTTAGTTTTTCCAGATCTTTGGCCGTTTGTTTAACAAATAATGCCAAAGCTGGATTCTGGTTAAGTTGTGGAAAGACATGTGATCTGCGTTTAAATTTCTTGGATTCATATGTGACTACCTCCTCTTCCTCCTCCTCACTCCCCTCACTGTCAAGAGGGTCATCCTCTTGTTCATCCCAGGCCCCACTTTCTAGAAGAAGGAGGTTGAGATCTCTCAAGGCCTTAAAGTCTGCTGCTTTCAAATTAGGTGGTAGATCCCCTTCTTTTTTCGTTTGTTTTTTATAGAGACTTTTATAGAACAGATTTCGAGCAAAGAGATGGATGTCCTTGATGACCTCAAAGACATCTAAACTCTTATTAGGACAAAAAGATAGCCCTAGAGATAGTACTTCCTGCTCCTCTTTTGAAAGTTTATAAGAGGACAGATTTATGATGTTTAAGCCTCCTTGACTGGGCCCTTGATTGTGGTGGACTCCGTCTCTATCTGTGTCACTACTGATTGGGGAGTACCTATTTGTGTCAGTGGGGTGGATAACGGAGGGATCTGTGGGATCCGGTTCCGGTCTAAAAAATCGTCTAGTTGTGTACGTTGCGTTTTAGGGATCGCTCCCTGGTCTTTTTTATTGTTTTTAACAATACGATTAGAAGGATTATTTTTAAGGATTCCACCTGTTGAATTTTTTGCAATACTGCCTATCTTACCGTCCCGATCCATGTGTAGATCAGTGGCCGATTTTTTGGGTAATTGATGGACCTCACCTTCCATGTCCTGTTGTCTGGGGAACAGACTTTTCCTTTTCCCAGATTGCCGGCCTGTATGGGAGGAGACTGAGGAGGAGGAGTTAGAGGGCGTGTCTGACAGATCATCATTCGATTTAAACAAGTTATCATTTTGACCCTTCTTCCCTTTCCGGGTCGTTTTAGAGTTTTTAAATTTTTTATCTATGTTCCATTTATAGGCACGGTTCTCTCCAAAAGCATTCTTGTCTCTCCAGTACTTTTTCTCTTTTTTGATTAGGATTTGTTTCCCAAAAGTTTCCAAATGTTCCCTCAATTTAACTTCGGATTTATTATAATCCTCATGATTTTTCAAGGGAGTGAGCCGTGTATAAATGGATCCAATCTCATCATTCATTGTTACTAGTTGTGATTTATATTCATTCTGCAATAATAACATAAGATTCCTAGAGCAGTCATTTAGTTTGCTTTCCCAGTTAGTTCTAAGTTCCTTGGATATATTTTCCAGGATTGGGAAAATTTGTATGCGTAGGCCAATGGGATTAATATTTTCCCGAATATATCTCTCCAGGGAGTGGATATGCCAATGTAAGGCTGATTTTCTTTCCAACACCCTGGTGAGATTAGAGAACAGAGCCATCAAATTTGAGGAAGTTTGTTCCTTTCCTTGATAGTTACAGTGAATATTTGCCATAAGATCATCCCATTCCCTCCCCTGTAGGTCCCCCATATTCCCCGTTCCCCTGTATAGTTCGGTATCCATAAGGGAAAATTAGCAGAGAAAGAAGTGAAAGAATAGAAAAATGTGACACTCTCCTGTAAGGAGAAAAGAGTGTCTAAATAAGACAAAGATCCCCTTGGCTACAAACCAGATTATAAGAACCACCTGATTGCCAAGGGATAATACACTCAGTCTAATTACTCTTAATTGTTCAGAATTGGGGCTGTGTTGTGGAAGTGAGTTCATGAGTGAGGTATGGGTGTATTATCCACCCTGGATAAATTGAAAATGGATTGAACTCAGTTCTCAGAACACATGTTGGTTGCCATCATCCCTATACTTGGTATAGAAAAGAACCTCTAAAAGTGGGACTATACCGGCAACTCGATAAACCAATTTAGGCTATATGAGATAATTTTATATATTTATTATACAAATTTATAAAGCATACAAACATTTGGAAAAAGTTTTTTTTTTAAAAAACAATATGGTGAATAGTACAAATGACATGCATATCTGAAGAGGGTGATGATGCTGAACTCCGACGCGTTTCCAAAAGGCTGAAAGTGTGCCTGTTTTCCTCAGGGAATTATAGTCACCATCTACAGAACATCAAAACATGTCAAATTTAAAAATAGAAAAATAGAAATTCCATACCCCATTTTGACATGGAGAAAGAAATATAGATCGCAAAAGAGTATACACAGGTACTCAAAAATGTATAGATATAATGCTATGAAAGGTACACTTACATAGTCAGATACAATGTCACATGTATGGTATGGCCTCCCGTTCACCTCCGAGAAGGACCGGTGTCCAAATGCTGGGCAGGGGACCAAGATTGCATTCCCAAACCCTCCACAAGACGGTAGATTGAAAAGAGTATTTTCCTTATATCTAATGGCCAAAAAACCTAAACGCCACCAATGAAGGGAAAGGGAGTGAGTAAAAAACCTGGAAAGAACTTTTTTCAAAGTATTGGGAGGAGCATAGCAATCTTAGGAAGAGAAGCCCCCTAATTTATGACGCATTTATCCCAAATAACTCACCATGTATTCTATAAGAAAAAGGTCCAGGAAGAAAAAATGTCCAGGAGAAACTCCCAAAATATCCCAGTGGAGGAGAGCAGTTCCCACAGCAAATGCTGTGGAGCGGAATGACGCCATATACCATCTTAAGCGCCCTTATATAGATGGAAACGGTTCCTGTCCCGCCCCAGTGGGTGTTAATGATGACGTCAGACGCAACGGCGTCCGGCGTCATCGTACGTAGACCCGCCTAGTGGGCTGCGTCCTGTGGGGAATCCAGATGGATAGGAGGATGTGGGTGGCTGCGCGCGCGCGCTAGACACAGGCAACCCAATGGGCGGCGCATCTGGGACGTCAAAAGGCGTCCCAATCTAAACCAGCAGTATCACGTTTTGCTTAATGCGCCTGCGTGATAGGGGAAGCCCAGCCAGAGATAGTCCGTCTGAGGCGCAGGCTTCTGATGGACAGAAATGCGCCTGCGCAGGGTGTAAGGCATGGAAAAGAGTGATGAGCAGCCCAGGGCACCACTAGCCGCATCTGAAGCCCCAACCCATCCCATAAACAGGAAAACAACTGGGAAAAAAATACCCCCAAGGGTACCCAAATAAAACGGAAGAATTTTTTCCGCTTAAAGTGGGGATGGAGGATAATGCTGGGAGGGAATTAAATGTCAGGCAAGGGGTGAGGAGGCGGGAAAAACCGCTGTCCAAAACATCAGTGCCTAAACGGGCCAAAATGCATGGGCAGATAGGAACCCGACATCCCCCCCGAGGCCAAACAGAGGACTAAAACTACTGGCAGAAAAAACGGGGGAAAAAAGATATCCGGGGGCCAGGAAAATCCTGAACCCCAGACAGACCCCCAGCCCCAAACAGGCCCACAGTGACCTCTAAGCCATCAAAGATGAAAAATAGAGGGACTACCCCCCTTAAAAAGGGGGGAGACCATGGGTCAGCTTGGGGTGAGCTGCCAGGTAGAGGATGTGGGAAGGACACCTGGGAGCCCCTGCCAAGCAAGAAAATGGAACATCCGTCCTTACAGACCTCGGTAGGTGACATACCCCAGAGGCAATACCATTTACAGAATGTGAGTTTAGAAACACAAAATTACAAATATTGTCCAACATGAACAGGTATAAAAAACCCCCCTCACTGAACTGAATTTACAGGGTCGGGTGAATGGTTCAGTTAGGGGGGTTTTTTATACCTGTTCATGTTGGACAATATTTGTAATTTTGTGTTTCTAAACTCACATTCTGTAAATGGTATTGCCTCTGGGGTATGTCACCTACCGAGGTCTGTAAGGACGGATGTTCCATTTTCTTGCTTGGCAGGGGCTCCCAGGTGTCCTTCCCACACCAGGCCTCCTCTACCTGGCAGCTCACCCCAAGCTGACCCATGGTCTCCCACCTATTTCTCTGGAATTTTTAAGGGGGGTAGTCCCTCTATTTTTAATTTTGTGTTTCATCTTTGATGGCCTAGAGGTCACTGTGGGCCTGTTTGGGGCTGGGGGTCTGTCTGGGGTTCAGGATTTTCCTGGCCCCCGGATATCCTTTTTTCCCCCGTTTTTTCTGCCAGTAGTTTTAGTCCTCTGTTTGGCCTCGGGGGGGATGTCGGGTTCCTATCTGCCCATGCATTTTGGCCCGTTTAGGCACTGATGTCTTGGACAGCGTTTTTTTCCCGCCTCCTCACCCCTTGCCTGACATTTAATTCCCTCCCAGCATTATCCTCCATCCCCACTTTAAGCGGAAAAAATTCTTCCGTTTTATTTGGGTATCCTTGGGGGTATTTTTTCCCAGTTGTTTTCCTGTTTATGGGGTGGGTTGGGGCTTCAGATGCGGCTAGTGGTGCCCTGGGCTGCTCATCACTCTTTTCCATGCCTTACACCCTGCGCAGGCGCATTTCTGTCCATCAGAAGCCTGCGCCTCAGACGGACTATCTCTGGCTGGGTTTCTCCTATCACGCATGCGCATTAAGCAAAACGTGATACTGCTGGTTTAGATTGGGACGCCTTTTGACGTCCCAGATGCGCCGCCCATTGGGTTGCCTGTGTCTAGCGCGCGCGCGCACCCACCCACATCCTCCCATCCATCTGGAGTCCCCACAGGACGCAGCCCACTAGGCGGGTCTACGTACGATGACGCCGGACGCCGTTGCGTCTGACGTCATCATTAACACCCACTGGGGCGGGACAGGAACCGTTTCCATCTATATAAGGGCGCTTAAGATGGTATATGGCGTCATTCCGCTCCACAGCATTTGCTGTGGGAACTGCTCTCCTCCACTGGGATATTTTGGGAGTTTCTCCTGGACATTTTTTCTTCCTGGACCTTTTTCTTATAGAATACATGGTGAGTTATTTGGGATTAATGCGTCATAAATTAGGGGGCTTTTCTTCCCAAGATTGCTATGCTCTTCCCAATACTTTTTTGAAAAAAGTTCCTTCCAGGTTTTTTACTCACTCCCTTTCCCTTCATTGGTGGCGTTTAGGTTTTTGGCCATTAGATATAAGGAAAATACTCTTTTCAATCTACCGTCTTGTGGAGGGTTTGGGAATGCAATCTTGGTCCCCTGCCCAGCATTTGGACACCGGTCCTTCTCGGAGGTGAACGGGAGGCAATACCATACATGTGACATTGTATCTGACTATGTAAGTGTACCTTTCATAGCATTATATCTATACATTTTTGAGTACCTGTGTATACTCTTTTGCGATCTATATTTCTTTCTCCATGTCAAAATGGGGTATGGAATTTCTATTTTTCTATTTTTAAATTTGACATGTTTTGATGTTCTGTAGATGGTGACTATAATTCCCTGAGGAAAACAGGCACACTTTCAGCCTTTTGGAAACGCGTCGGAGTTCAGCATCATCACCCTCTTCAGATATGCATGTCATTTGTACTATTTACCATATTGTTTTTTAAAAACTTTTTCCAAATGTTTGTATGCTTTATTAGTTTGTATAATAAATATATAAAATTATCTCATATAGCCTAAATTGGTTTATCGAGTTGCCGGTATAGTCCCACTTTTAGAGGTTCTTTTCTATACCGAGTTATTTTGAGGGGACAGCAAATTTACACTGTTATACAAGCTGTACACTCACCACTTTACATTGTAGCAAAGAGTCATTTCTTCAGTGTTGTCACATGAAAAGATAGAATAAATATTTACAAAAATGTGAGGGGTGTACTCACTTTTTGTGAGATACTGTATAATGCCGCGTACACACGGCTGGAATTTCCAATGGAAACAGTCCGATGGGAGCTTTTCATCGGATTTTCCGATCGTGTGTATGCCCAACGGTCTTTTTCTGTCGGAATTTCCGACGGACTTTGGATTGAGAACCTGTTTTCAATTTTTCCGACGGAAAACCTTTCTATCGGATTTTCCGATCGTGTGTATGCAATTCCGACACGCAAAATTACGACGCATGCTCGGAAACAATTCGGCGCATGCTCGGAAGCATTAAACTTCCCGTTTATAGTGCTGTCGAAAGTGTTTTATGCCGCTGTGTTACAGACCGTTGGAATTTGGTGTGATCGGGTGTAGGCAAGACAGTTGAGCGGAATTCCGTTGGAAAAACCGTCAGAGTTTTTTCCGACGAGAATTCCGACCGTGTGTACGCAGCATAAGATTTTTTTCCCTGGTGGAGCATGCTTTAAGTTTTTTTTTTCCCCTTCTTCTGGATCAAATGTGGGTAAAGAGATCTGTATATTTTACATTGATCTACATTTTAAACATTCTCAATACTGTAGAGATTGAGAACGTTCCACAGATTCCCATTAGGATCTGAATGGTACATTAAAAGCTTCAACAAAGCTTGCTGGAAGCTCTGCAAATCCTTTTATCAAAGCTTGCCGTGCACACTGCTCTTATACAGGCTGAAGCTTGTGTGAAACTGGCCCAAAAGGGAGAAAATGCTGCAGTAAGCAGGTTTTAGGGGCCAGTAAACACCAACTAGTCCTGGCCAGGGCAGACAGCGGCCGTCCATCAATCTATGAAGAGGGTGGCGTGTGAACTATTAGCGCGCACTTACAATTTTCAAGGCTTCTGAAGATACGGTAGCAGTTAAAGCCTTCTATCCATCAGTTGGGAAGGAGTTAACTCTCCTTGGAGTCCAATGAGAAAAGACTCAGCGCCGCAGCGATTTCCAAATATAGAAAACGACACAAACTTTTCTTCTACATATTTTTCTCTGCAAACCGCAGACCTTCCCCAAAATAAGGAATATTTTCTAACATCCCACATGCAGAGAAAAAACACACGAGCCGCATTTTCTGTGGCTGGATTGTTTTCTTATATAAGAAAGAGGATTGTTTGTTCTGGCAGGCAGTTTATCTTACGGGAATGCGCCGTGACACAAAGGCACAAAATACAAGTAAGCAAATCCGAGTCCTGCAACAGCAGATCCTGGAGACCCATCGTTATAAACCTGAACTGAAAATAACTTAGAGTTATTGTGGTTATGTATTCTTAAAAAAAAAAAAGGATAATAAATGTAATTAATGTAAGTATTTGAATATGGCTTGTTGCAGCAGAACTCATGCCGCGTACACACGATCGGAAAAAAAGACAGATGAGAGCTTTTCATTGGAAAATGCGACTGTGTGTATGCTCCATCGGGAATTTTGCTGGCCGAATTTCCGACAGCAAAGAATTGAGAGCATGTTCTCAATTTTTCAGACGGAAAAGGTTTCTATTGGAAATTCCGATCGGTCTGTACCAATTCCGACGTGCAAAATTCCTACGCATGCTCGGAAACAATTCGATGCATGCTCGGTATAGAGCATTGAAGCTCCGGTAGCGGTCGTTGTAGTTTTGTACGTCAAAACGCGTTCTGACGGTCGGAATTATGGTGTGAAGCCGTGCGTAGAGCAAGACAGGATTTTTCCAATCGTGTGTACCGTCGGCATTAGACTGGGTGTGAAGGAAAAAGGTCGTTTTGGGGGGGCCAACCAGTAAAGCACTGCACCATGCAGGGGCTGACTAGGGGAACTACTTGTTGATAGGAGTCAAGCAGCCGATGGGAAAAACTCATTAGTCTGCTGCTGATCCTAGGATGACCCAATCACAGCCTGGGGGGGGGGGAGGTGGCAAGGAATGTGAATCCTACAATATTGTACTACTCGTATATACTCAGTATAACAGCCAGAGTTTTTCAGCAAATTTTTTTCTGTGCTAAAAAGTGGCCCCCCTGCGGCTTATACTAGAGTCAAGCACTTTTCTGCAGCAGAGAATTGAAAAACATTTTTCCAACCCCCGACTTCGTGCCCCCTAATCCCCCCTCTCGGGTCACTTGGTGCGTTAGGAACCCCAAAAACCCCCGTGGAACCAACACTACAAACAAATCCCCAAAATATGGGGTTCCTAGCACCAAGAGGTCCCCGAGATACAGGGCCCCAAATCGTGCAACTGTGTCCATCTGCAGCAATGTCATTTTGGGACCCTTTGTGGGTCCAGAGACCCCAAATTTTGGCTGCAAGCTAGGGGGCATCTCTAGGAAACATTAACCCAACAGATTTTTTCGGGCCCCGTATCTCGGGGGCCACTTGGTGCTGAAGGAACCCCATCCCTATAGTTTTCCACTGGGTTTTGCACCACACAAACTTTGGGGTTACCTCTAGCACCAAGTGGGCCCAGAGGATACATGGGCCCCCAAAATCACGGTCAACTGTGTCCCATCTAACAGCAATGTCATTTCGGTCCCTTGTGGTCTGCAGCTAGGGTGCATCTAGGAACCCTTAACAAAAACTACCAAGTATGAAGTTTTCAGGGGCCTATGGCTGCAAATGGGTTCCACAGAGTGAAGCATAGCAAATGGGCACAGTGAGGCTGTCAAATGGGCCATTGTTTGACCCTCTTTTTATTCCCACTTACAGTAGGCGTGCGCATTCTCACACCCTAGGCTTATTACCGAGTCTATAACGTTTCTCCCCATGTTTGTGTTGGTAAAGATTAGCTGCCCTCCGGATTATATTCGGTCGGCTTTATACTCGAGTATAATACAGTAAGTAAAGAAGTGTGAGAATACTGTGCCTAAAATGTAAAAATAATAAAAATATATAGCTAAATAGTAAAAAAAAAGCAGCTGCTAAAAGTGTGATAGTGGGTTAAATGGAAAATAATGTGCAGCGCTAGAAGGGTGAACTCCTCTGCCTGCCTCCTGGCCCGGACCCCTGCCAGGACCTGAAATACTCCACCTGCCTGCCCTCCTGGCAGGAGTCCCCTGCCCTAGACTGAATACGCCTCTGCCATGCCTCCTGGCTAGACCCATGCCTGGACCTGAAATACTCCTCTGGCCTGCTCTCTTGCCCCAGGTACCCCTGCCTGGACCCTGAATAAAAACAAAAAATAAATACTGCCTCCTGCCTCCTCTTGGCAGTAACCCTGCCTTGACCTGAAAATACATCCTCTCGCCTGCCTCTTTGCCGAGGACCCCTTGCCTGGACTAGAATACTCCTTCTGCCTGCCTCCTGGCAGGAAACCCCTGCCTGGACCTGAATCCTCACTCTGCCTTCCTTTTGGCAAGGACCTCTGCCTGGGACCAGAATACGCCTCTGCCTGCGTTTTGGCGGAAGAGACCCCAGCCTGGACCTGAATACACGTCCTTCTCTTCCGCCGTCCTGGCAGACCCCCCTGCCTGTACCTGAAATACTCCATCTGGCCTGCCTCTTGGGCAGAACCCCCCCTGCCTGGACCTGAATACTCCTCTGCCCTGCCGCTTGCCAGGACCCCCTGCCTGGAACCTAAATACTCCTCTGCCCTGCCTCCTGGCAGGGACCCCTGCCCTGGACCTGAAATACTCCTCTGCTCGCCTCTTGGGCAAGGACCCATGCCTGGACCTGAATAAATCCTCTGCCTGCCTCTTGGGCAGTAACCCTGCCTGGACCCTGAATAATCCTCTGCCCGCCTCTTGCCAGGGACCCTTTATAATATTTATATATATATTTATATATATTTTAATTAATATATTATTAATTATTTATAATTATTTTAAATATTATTTTATATTTTATATTATTTAATTTTAATTATATATATATATATATTATATATATTATATTATTTAAATATTTTTTATTATTATTTTAATTAAATATATTTTTTATTTAATATATTATTTATTTATTTTTATTTATTTATTTTTATTATTATTTATAATAAATATTTATATTTATATAATTTATATTTTTATTAATAATTATATTATATATATATTTTATAATATATATTATTAAATATTTATTATTAATATTATTATATATTATATATTTATATAATATTTATTATTATTATTTATATTTATTTTATTTTATATTATTTTTTTTTTAATAATTTATTTTTTTTATATTTATATTATTAATTTTTTTAATATAATATATTTTTTTAATATTAATTATTTTTTTTTTTATTATATATATAATTTTTATATATATATTTATATTTATATATATAATTTTTTTTTTTAATATTATTAATAAATTTTTTATATAATTATTTTAATATTTAAATATTTATTTATTTATTTTTATTATATTTTTATTTAATAATATTATTATTATTAATTTTTTATAATTTTTTTATTTAAATATTAATAATTAATTATATTTTTTTTTTATTTTTTTATATTATATATATATTATATATTTATTTTTTTTATAATATTTATATATATATAATTTATTTATAATTATTTTATTTATAATTATATTATATTATAATTATTAAATAAAATTTAATATTTTTTATTAAATATATTATATATATAATATTATAATTATATTTTTATATAATTAATATTATATTATAAATTAATATATATTATTATATATATTTATAATTATTATATAAATTTATATTTATTTTATTATTTAATATATTATATTATATATTTAATTTTTTTTTTATATAATTATATTTTATTTTATATTATTATTTTTATTTTTTTATATATATTTTTATTTTATTTATTTTATATTAATTATTTATTATTTAATATATTTAATTTTTATATTTTAATTTAATATTATAATTTTAAATTATAATAATATTTTTTATTTATTAATTATATATAAATTAATTAATAATTATTTTATTTTTATTATTTTAATTTAATATTATTATATTATATTTTATTTATTTTATATTATAAATTTTATATATATATATTATTTTTATTAATATATTAAAAATTTTTATATTTATTTTTTTATATTATTATATTTTTATTTATTATTTATATTATAATTAATTTATATTTTTTAATATTTTATTATAATTTAATATTATTATTATATTTATATTATATATATTTTTTAAATATTATATATTTATATTATTTTATATATTTTAATAATTATATTATAAATATTTAATTTATTAATTATTTTATATTTTAATTATTATATATAATTATATAATATATTTATATAATATTTTATTTATATTTTAATATATATATAAATTATATTTTAATAATTATTATTAATAAATTATATTTTATAATAATAATTTTATTATTTTTTAAATTTATATATATTATTATTTTATATTTATATTATATATATTATATATTATTTTTAGACCGGTACAACCTTGGGTAGAACCCATGCCACCTGCCAGAGTGGCCACCATAGCACTTGACACACCTGATTGATAAAGATATGCATAGTGAAAGAAGAACAAAACATAACTGCTGAAAAGGGAAGGCAGAACCTGCCCCCCATAAAACAAAGAATGGCCAGACCCCATGCACATACATAATTAATAAATGATACACAGTAAAATAACATTAAACACACCTTGTTTAAAAGGCCGATTAGTTTCAGGTGTACACATAAAAAAACGATTGAAAAGGACCATAGTGACGCTTTTATAAATGCGTTTCCTGTCCTACTGATGTAATCCGGAAGAGTAGAGGTCAGCCTTCTTGGCAGGAGATCTGCCATTCAATTAAGGATGTAATAAAGGGCCAACGCTGGGCCTCATTAAAAAGTGGAAAACACTTAAAATCCCTTTGAAAGTCTAACTAACGATTTTATTTTCAGGCCTTTAGTAATCCGCCTAAATGCTGATTTACCGACAAAGGGCAAGTTAACAGCCGGGGAAGTAGAATGAGTTATGAAGCTTTAATTTAACCTTCTTGGAGCTTTTGTTTCCCTCATTAACGAATAAGAAAAAGTATGGAAAACTTCCTGAGTGGAAATGTCAGAGTGGAGAGGAATGTACAAAATAACTCATTTCCTTGAATTCTGATTCAGTTAGCAAGATACAGCAAGCTCATACCTAACACCAACTAAAGGCTCATTTCACATCGCATGTGAAGTCGCTCAGGAACCGTAACCGATATTTCCTTGTGCAAATCAACGTGAAATTCCAGTGCGGTGCGTTTACGAGCCCATTCATTTTCAATTTGGCTGAAATCGCAACCGCACCAAAGACGCGTAGCGGGCACCTTTTTTTTTTATGGAGCCGCACCAGATCTGGTGCAGACTAAAAACCCACTGCGTTTTCTGACGCCTCCTTTTGCCATGTCCCACCCCACCCAGAACCAGAATGGGTCTGGAGCATGCCAATATGGTCAGGAAATACTCAAATATATTTTTCCGAAATTAGAAGGAAACAGAGCCAGAACTACAAGAAGAGGGCACCCCTATGTCTGGAGGTCCATCAATGAGACACAAGAAAGCCAAGTTTGGCCGTCCAACCATATATTGAATACGTTTTTGGTATGATGTTGGGGAGTTATGTTTATGTTATACAACATTTTCCTTCTATTATGTTTGGTTGACTGTATTGGTGAAATTTTTGTCTGGTTTTCCTCAGGTCCTGCACAATGTTTGCTGTAGCAGTCATGTAGCTTCCCCATTTAGAACAGGAATGAGCTGGAACACATCATCCTGGGTCAGGTTACACCGCTAAATTCGCATATAAGCAGCCGCTAGCGATTAATTGCAGGTTAAAACCCGGCAATGCTGGTTGTACTCAACTTGAATTACCGTATATACTTTGAGTATGAGGTCGAACCGAATATAAGGCCAAGGCACCCAATCTTAGACACAAACAAAACTGGGAAAAAACGTATTGACTCGAGTTATAAAACCTAGGGGTGGAACCATGCAAGCAGCTACTGGAGTAAACAAATGCCCATAAACTGTAGCCCTCAACTGTGCCCATTTGGCAGCCTCCCAGTGCCCATTTGCAGCCGTACCTTTGATTACTAGAACAGCGAGGGTTCATGTTCCCGCAGTAGCTCGGGTATGAGGCTTATGCAGGTCTGTTGGCGGCCGTCCAATTGTAACCACGCCCTGGCTCCACTCCTCGTCCGTGATAGATGGAACCCACTGATATACATTTTCCCAGCATTGTATCAGTGTTCCTCTATCATGGACAAGGGGCGGAGCCTTGTTACCAATGAGAGACGACCGCCCCAAACAGACTACATTAACCAAGCGGGGGGGCGACACCCCACTGTTTTAGTAATTAAAGGTACGGCTGCAGATGGGCACAGTGAGAGCTACCACCCTAAACTTGAGAACCCTCACTTCGAGTATATGCCAGGGGGGATCCGCCTACAAAATGGCCTGAAAAACTTCAGCAGATACTCGAGTATATACAGTAAATATGAATACACATTGGTACATTCAACCTGCCCTACATGAGTTCCAAAATCACGGCCGGTACCTGGCTAAAACCACCGAGATTTTCAATTCTGTATGGCCGGCCTTAGTGCTCCTAATTAAACGAGTACACACTATAGAAGGATATTCTTTGTTCATGCTTTCATGTCTGAGATTTACAACCACTTTAAAATGTAATGAGATGGAAAATTATAATAAGGAACAAAGCCATTATCAACAGGAGTATCAACTGGTACCTAGACTTAATCGAAATTCTTAAACCATCTTGAGAAAAAAGAGAAACCGCTTAGTGGTCCAAAAAGTACCAGTCTGACACATCCATCAGGGTTCTGTTTTATATTATTGTCCCCCCCCCCCCCCCCCCCGTCTATAAAAATATCACATATTACAGCCAACAGTTCTCTTTTATCTGTTGATAATAATAACGTTCCTGAACACCATGGCACCATATTTGATTTGATCCCACGTAAATACTCCAAGATATCTAATTTCTGCTGCTCTAACCAGAGCCTTGAAAACGATTCAGATAAACCAAAATTATAGGGAAATAGTGTGTCTGGCTCCCTCAGGCATTTGTCCTAATTTCCCATTAGGAAATGTGCTCTTGTTTAATTGCAGCATCCACATCAGCATTTTTTGTGGCACGCAGTAGAATGAGTGAGAGCGCTAGAAGGAAAACACAACGTTGGCCCCAAGAGCGGGGGAAATGCGCAATGATAGGAAGACTGCTTCTCCAGCACTATTACTTCAATTTATCAACTGTAACAACTCTATTTTCATTAAACTGTATACATCGGGGAGACCCGACATTCCGCCAACAAACAACAAAAGATTGGGTATATACTATCGTCTTATGTCTAACTCAGCCTTTCTTAGGCTGGCCATACATTATACAATTTTCATTTGGATTTAATAAAACCATATAATATGAGGTCACAATTACTATGCAATCAGGCAGGCCCTCCCGAATATGACGGCCTTCCAGAACTAGCCGGCCGCAATGTAGCCATAATTCGGCTATAGCGCGGTCGGCAAGTGGTTAAACCAGAATTTCATTGTGGTCTCGCATCAGCATTATGGTTGCCCTCTAAGGGCCAGTTGTATCTGTAATGCCGCGTACACACGGTCGGAATTCTCGTCGGAAAATCGCTCAAACTGTCTTGCCTACACACGGTCACACCAAAATTCCGACGGTCTGTAACACAGCGGCATAAAACACCTTCGACAGCACTATAAAAAGGGAAGTTTAATGCTTCTGAGCATGCGTCGAATTGTTTCCGAGCATGCGTCGGAAATTGGGCGTGTCGGAATTGCATACACACGATCGGAAAATCCGATAGAAAGGTTTTCTGTCGGAAAAAATTGAGAACATGTTCTCAATCCAAAGACCGTCGGAAATTCAGACAAAAAAAGAGCAATGGGCATACACACGGTCGTAAAATCTGTTGAAAAGCTCCCAACGGACTGTTTCCATTGGAAATTCCGACCGTGTGTATGTGGCATTAGACTATATAAATGTATCTCTTATTTATCATAATAAATTAGGGCTGTGGAAATTAAAGATTAATTCCTCGATTAATCTTTAATTCTTTTGATCGGTACTCACCTCTCCAGGTCTTCAGGGAGTTCCGTCGGAGATCCGGTGACGTCACGGACATCGACGTCACCCGACTCCTGGGAGTCCGGTAACGTTGAAGTTCTGATTGAACGAAACGCGTACGGGGGAGGAGCTACGCATGACGTCACCCTCTGCTGCCCTACGGAAATAAATAAAACTTACAAAAAACCACGATTGTCGGCTTTACATGCTGTTTTTTAAATCATCTTTATGTGAGTAATGTTGTGTTGAACACAAAAT
>CM053030.1:51176708-51231708 GCA_028564925.1 Lithobates sylvaticus
TTGAGATTCGCAGTGAATATGGGCAAAGAGATTGTACACCTGCAGTTCAGGGCCCTTCCCTTCGGCCTTTCGTCAGCCCCTCGTATCTTTAGGAAGGTAATGGCGGAGGCTCTCGCCCCTCTTCGTCTTCAGGCCAGTATGTGGGGATGGGGGGCACACATGGGGACTTGGCACAGGGGACATGGTCTCAGGACGAATCCAGAAGATCGTCAAATTGGACAGAATTAAAAGCAGTCGCTGCAGCTTTAGCTGCTTTCTCCCCATACCTCCTAGGGTGCCATGTCCGGATACTGTCAGACAACGCCACTACAGTAGCCTACTTAAACAATCAGGGAGGCACAAGGAGCAAGTCCTTGTATCTTCTATCGGCAGAGATTATGGATTGGGCAGAAACCAGTCTTCTGTCTCTATCCGCTGTCCACCTAAAAGGCACGTTGAACCAGGTGGCAGATTATCTAAGCCGACAGACAGTGCAGGAAGCAGAGTGGAGCCTAAACACAGAGGTGTTCACTCTAATCTCCAGTATCTGGGGCCTTCCGCAGGTAGACCTGTTCGCCTCAAGAAGGAACACCCAGCTTCCTCAATTTTTTTTCCCTCGAGAGAAACGACGGTTCTCAAGGGACAGACGCCTTAGCACAGCAGTGGAATTTTCAACTGGGGTACGCTTTTCCCCACTTTCAGCAAATTCCACTGGTGCTGAGGAAAATACAAAAAGAGGGTGTTTCAGTAATCCTGATAACCCCGTTTTGGCCAAAAAGGGCTTGGTTTTCTCTGATCCTACAGTTGGCAGTCAAACCAGGTTGGCACCTCCCGCTGAGACCAGATTTGTTAACTCAGGGGCCAGTGCATCATCCAGATGTAAGCAGGCTAAAACTCACTGCTTGGTATCTGAGGAGCAATTGCTAAGAAGCAAAGGCTTTTCGGAAAGACTAATTTCCACTTTGCTCTCCAGTAGAAAGAAAGTAACCAGGGCCATTTATGGCAAGGTTTGGAAGGTCTACGCGTCCTTTTGTCATGCAGAACATAGAGAGGTAAAAAACTTAGTCTCAGTTCTGGAATTTCTGCAAAAAGGGGCAGATAGAGGGCTCGCCGTCAGCACTCTTAAAGTGCAGGTGTCAGCTTTAGGGGTCTATTTAGAAAGATCACTATCCTCAGTACCCTTAATCACAAGATTTTTCAAAGCGCTCTCCAGGGCTAGACCGGTCCCAGTAAGATCTTTTCCCTCATGGGACCTCTCCGTAGTCTTGCAGGCCCTTACTAAAGAGCCTTTTGAGCCCCTGCAGAGCATTTCCCTTAAGAACTTAACCCTTAAAACAATTTTTCTTGTAGCAATCACTTCAGCCAGAAGGATTAGCGAACTGCACGCTCTGTCAGTAAAAGAGCCCTTCCTATCAGTTTTTTTCAGACAGAATTGTCCTTAAAGTAGATCCGGGGTTTTTGCCGAAGGTAGCGAGCTCCCATAACAGATCCCAGGAGATTACTCTCCCAACTTTCTGTTCTAACCCGAAGGGCAATAAGGAAGAGCAGTTTCACAACCTGGACGTAAGACGTACCTTGTTGCATTATTTAGAAGTTACAGGGGGCTTTAGAGTTTCAGACTCTTTCTTTTCTGGAAATAAAAAAGGCAAGCAGGCATCCAAGGCTTCCTTAGCTAGATGGCTCAAGACAGCTATTTCTACTGCTTACAATGAGTCGGGTCAATCCCCCCCTAAGGGGGTTAGGGCTCATTCAACTAGGGCTCAGGCCACTACATGGGCAGAAAGAGCTGGTGCCACTCCAGATCAGATCTGTAAGGCGGCTATGTGGTCAAGTATGTCTACATTTGTCCGTCATTACAGGCTGGACCTCCTGTCAGCAGGAGACCAGGCTTTTGGCAGAAAGGTTCTGCAGGCTGTGGTCCCTCCCTAAGGGGGTAAGTCTCTATTATCCTCTCAGGTGCTGTCCTGAAAGACGATTAGGGAAAAATCAAGTTAGACTTACCGGTAACTTGTTTTTCAAGAGTCTTTCAGGACAGCAGCATCCCGCCCTAATGTGTTTTACATATATATATACTGTGACTAACCATATCTCGATTATGTGTTCCAGTTTGGGGCTGGAGGTTCTCTACTACAACTGACCATATGTGGGAAGGAGCCTCCTTTTAAAGTTTGGTGGAAGAGGTGTTTCCTGTGGACAAAGGGAGGAGTCACTCTCTCAGGTGCTGTCCTGAAAGACTCTTGGAAAACAAGTTACCGGTAAGTCTAACTTGATTTTTTTTATATATTTTTGGGGGATATTTATTATAGCAAAACGTAAAAAATAATGCGTGTTTTTTTTCAAAATTGTCGCTATGCTTTTGTTTATAGCGAAAAAATTAAAAACCAGAGGTGATCAAATTCCACCAAAAGAAAGCTCTATTTGTGGGGAAAAAAGAGTATGTCAATTTTGTTTGGGTGCAACGTCGCACGACCGCGCAATTGTCAGTTAAAGCTACACAGTGCCGAATCGCAAAAACTGCTCTGGTCAGGAAGGGGGTAAATCCTTCCGGGCTGAAGTGGTTAATACCCTTTTCAGAAATCTTCAGGTTTCTCCCGAGATGCGCTTGGGGTCATCTTCCCCTTCTTTTCCCGCCAGTGGGTGGTCTTCTGATCATGCAGAGAGGGATGCTGACATGACACCTGCTGTCTGCATTGTTGCACTGTGAATAAAAGCTGGTGTGGTAACACCCTGCAGGGAGCATTTCTGTGATGCGCTGCATTTTAGAGTGTCCGTTTCCAGTTTGAATGATGCTGGGTGTCATTCAGCACAGGAGTCTGAGGACATCTGGTGGCAACAAGCAAGTACTGCGGGTGACAACTCCGGTATTGCCACATGGACTGTTTATTCATAAGCTGTTGCATGATTTTATTAAAAAAATAGGTTTAAGGCACTAAAGCAGCCCTTGAGCTAGTGGGCCATTATAAATGTTACACTCCTCGAATGCCCTTTAAATTTAAAACGGTTGTTGCAGAGCTGCTGTCAACTAAATGCAATGCAGTTCCATTCTTGTGACATGTCGGATATGTTTTTCAAGTTTAAAAGGCAAAATCCTTTTATCTGTTTTTTCAGTGCATCTTTCACTTGGCTGATTGTTTTCGCATTGAGCTTTCTCTGTAAATGGTTCTCTGGCAGTGTCTTGATCACAGGTTCATGGTTTCATTTACACTTGGTTAAACTTGTTACAGTTCACGTGAGAAAGATTCCCAACTATATAATGTACTCTGACCTTTGTATGAACTTCCATGCACCGAATTGCCAGCTTGTGTTAAAGGAGGAAGAAAGCATCGCTCAAAGAGGGTGACGAAAAACCTGTCCGGGAATGCAGACCCCTCTATTCAGCTGTGTGCACTGCAAGTCATAGAAATAATAGAGCACATTATTCTGTATAGAGGGCAGCCCATGATATATTACCTGAAATTCTTACAGACAGAAGGAAAAATAAGATTTCCTAACGGCAAAACTCGGCACGATTGAAACATTTTTCCATTATTACGTGTTTTTCGGTTAAAGCGGTGGTTTTCAACCTTTGAGACCTGGGCCCACTGTTTTTCCAAAACCTTCCATATCCCAATGATGGAAAAATAAAAGAAAAAATGATATTCACACAAGTATAGGAAATGAAAATATGTTTTGAAATTCTGGAAGGCTCTGGTTGGAGCTGGGTTTCACTGGGGGAATGGTGGGTTCTGGAGGTTTGGGGCCTTCACAACAGCTTCACTGGAGGGGGCTGGGAGCTCTGCAATGGGCGCGTGGCACACTGTTGGTGACATTATGATACCGATGGCTTTTTAGGGGGCCTGAGAGGTTGTGGGCCACTATATAGATATATATATATATATATATATATATATATATATATAAATATATTCCTCGATTAATCGATTCATTTTTTTGATCGATCAGATTTCTTTTGATCGGTACTCACCTCTCCGCCGGCTTCCGGGTCTTCAGGGAGTTCCGTCGGAGATCCAGTGACGTCACCGGGCTCCCCTTCTCCAAGTGCCCTTGTCTGCTAACGAAGAGAAGGGGGGGGGCGTCCGGTGACGTTGAAGTTCTGATTGAACGTAACGCGTACGGGGGAGGAGCTATGCATGACGTCACCCACTGCTGCCCTATGGAACTAACACGATTGTCGGCTTTACATGCTGTGTTTTTATGTTGTTAGTTCCGTAGGGCAGCAGCGGGTGATGTCATGCGTAGCCCCTCCCCCATATGCGTTACGTTCAATCAGAACTTTAACGTCACCGGACTCCTCCCCCCTTCCCTTCGTTAGTAGACGGAGGCACTTGGGGAAGGGGGGAGGAGTCCGGTGACGTTGATGTCTGTGATGTCACCGGATCTCCGACGGAATTCCCTGAAGACCCGGAAGCCGGCGGAGAGGTGAGTACCAATCAAAAGAATTTTGATCGATTAAAAAAATTGCGATTAATCAAGGAATTAATCTTTAATTTCCACAGCCCTAGTTTTTATTAATTTTTTTTTCAAGTAAGTACAAGACACAAGAGCTAAACAAGCTCATTGATAGTACTACACATGAAGTGTAACAGATGCACAGATTAACTATCATATCAAAACAGGACTGTTCTGTAGACCCAGTCCAAGTGCAGGGAAGAATACTGTACCTAAAAATAAGAAGGAACCAATAAACCTAAGTCCATTATTATAGTAGAATATAGTCCAATCTCTGTTGAAAATCTGTACGCAGATAATAAAAGATATCGTATAAGATGTCAAGCAGTTCAACATGGGGATAAGCTGCTTTGTGGTGGGGGGGCCCATGTTGAAGGCATGTGGCCTGGTATGGTCTAGGAGGTGAGGGGGGGTGCTCGCTTGTCCCCCCCCTCCCCCCCCCCTTTCCTGACCTGCCAGGCTGCATGCTCAGATAAGGGTCTGGTATTGTTCTTGGCGAGGGGGTTCCCCTTCAAGATCCTCCAATACAGAAGCCGCGTGGCAAATCGGATCATCGTGATCCGACTTCTACTCAAATCATTGGGCTCCCATAGGGAAACACTGATTTTGAATAGTGGTAGAGAAATGCTGCTAAAAGCCAGTGCGGCTAAACGCGCATTAACGCCAATGCAAAAAAGCTACTAAAAGCACGTTTTTACAGCCGCTTTTTCCTGGCGTTGGTAGTGGCTTTGCAGCTTGTATTTTCTAATGCCCCGTGTGCATGAGGCCTAACTGTTCTAGTATTTGCAAGTTTGATGGTTTTAGTTAAGAGTATTTGCATGTGTTTTGTAAAGAACAAAAATACTGTATATACACGAGTATAAGCCGAGGCACCTAATTTTACCACAAAGAACTGGGAAAACTTATTGACTCGAGTATAAGCCTAGGGTGAGAAATGCGCAGCTACTGTAAGTGGAAAAGAGGGTCAACAATGCCCATTTGCAGCCTCACTGTGCCCATTTGCAGCCATAGTAGTTAAGGGTTCCTAGATGCTCCCTAGCTGCAGCCAAAATTTGGGGTCTCTGGACCCAAAGGGTCCTGAAATGACATTGCTGCAGATGGACACAGTTGACTGACTTTGGGGCCCTGTATCTCGGGGCCACTTGGTGCTAGGAACCCCAAATTTGGATATGTTGTAGTGATAGTTCCACTGGTGCGCAGACCCAGTGGAACTATCACTACAACATATTCAAGTTTGGGGTTCCTAGCACCAAGTGGCCCCGAGATACTGGGCCCCAAAATCGGGTCGGAAAATGTCAAGCACTTTTCTGCAGCAGAGAACGACATTTTCCTCGAACACCCTATCTCGGGGCCACTTGGTGCTAGAAACCCCAAATTATGGACCCCAAAGTCGGGTCGGAAAATGTCATTCTCTTCTGCATAAAAGTGCTTGACTCGAGTATAAGCCGAAGGGGGGCACTTTCAGCACAAAAAAATTTGCTGAAAAACTCGGCCTATACTCGAGTATATACGGTAACTGCCTTTTCTATAATTGTTTCTTCTGTTCTCCTTTAAATATTTTCTCTGAATTATTTTTGTTGCTATAACTGGCTCCCCTGTTCCTGGGAGATTGGTCTTTACATCGGACTCTGGGAAGTTGTGACACAACAGCAGACATGGATCATCCTTGTACAAGTGTTAAAAAATCTTGCAGTTTGGGCCGTACTCAGCACTAAGCACACCGTATGTGTGATAAACTGTCTCTTCCCATTAGCCTCCAGGAGACTGTCCATCCTTAGAGATTTCAAGATACCAGAAGAAGTTCTTCTGCTTTCTCTGTGAAGTTACCAATGTTGGAAGATGCTGTGGTGATCCTATCCTACATATTAATATTGGCTGCTGATTCGAAGTAGTTTAAAGCAGTATCTAAACCCCAAAATAAAACCTGTATTATATCGTAGATTGCTGGTTTTTAAAGTGTTCTTAAAAATCAGACTGTAAATGAAGCATGCTTGTTATACTTGCTGTGGAACCTAAGTGGTTAATCCTCCGCATTGTGTACAAATGGTGTTTAATTCTGTCTTCTCTGGTGGTCCTCCCATTTTTTTTTTTTTTTTTTTATTTTATTTTTTTTTTTTGGAGCATGCATGTGCCAATCAGCACTGTCCTGACAGAAGGTCATGCAGTCTCATAGGACAATCAGGAAAATGAGAACTCCTCCTACAAACTTTAACTGGACACTGTTAGAAGTCACAAGACTGCTATATACTTCTGATGAGAAAAGGTACAGTGGTACCTTGGATTACGAGTGCAATTCGTTCCAGAAGAATTCTTGTAATCCAAAGCACTTTTATATCAAAGCGAGTTTCCCCATAGGAAGTAATGGAAACTCAGATAATCCGTTCCACAGACCCTGCTATTATATGCAGGGGCATATATACATCTATAATACGCATGTATGTATGTTTAATTTGCCAAGACATAAAGGGAGAACTGATCACCACTGGGCTTCACAATTCTGAATATTCTGAATTTTTAGTCGTCTTACTTTTATAAGCAAAAAAATGGATCTCTCCATCTGAAACTGCTACTGCCTGACTGTCATGCAGACTGTCTTTAGTATTGATACCAGAGGCTCAGCATAGCGGGCAGGTTGTATCATTCAGCTACTTCATATTGGCATATTTTTCTCATGTCTGTTTTACTTTGATTTATCATGCAGGCTTACCTGCTTTATTAAATACTATGCACCAGAGGGTAAGAAACTGGTATCAACCAGTAAAAGAATGAAGAAAACCTTTTAATATTCATTATAATAGTGTAAGAATTATTTTTTTTTTCTTCTCTGCAGAGATAATGTCTTTCTACTAACACCCCAACTTACCCCACGAAAGTTGAGTGGCCTACCATTTGAAAAAGCCTCTGAATGTCACTACCACAACCTTGAGTAAGTTCTTTGTATGTTTCTCAACTTTTTTTTTTTTTTTTATACATATATATTTTTGTTTTTATAAAGAAAAAGAGGTGTGTGTGTTATACACAGACCCCCTTCTCCCAATGATGGGGCACAGTTTCTCCCACTGACACCAACAACTTGGCCCAATTACACCAATGATGGGGCACAATTCTTACCAATGACACCAACAATGGGGCACAATTCTTCTGTCTGACATCAAAGATGGGGCTGGAAGTCTTGGAAGAATGAAAACTATTGCTAAAATATTCTTATTTGATTAAACGTTTTAAGAAAAAAACAAAACTAGCAGCTGATTAAAGTGTAAGTTTTTTTTTTTTTTTTTTTTTTGTATTTTTTGTTTTTCTATAAAAAAAATTTAATACTGTAATTGTATCAGTTACATCATTAAACCGATGAACACTGCCTATTTCAGTGTTATCTGTAGGCTGAAGGCATATTTTGTTATAACTTTCAGCCCACCTGTGACCACTGTGCCCTAGCGGACATAGTGATCACATGGTTGGGGAAACACTGATTGGTTGGTTTACGATCGTCAGTGACGACCGGCTATATCCGTGACATTTGGGTGTGAGAGCTAGCAGCCACACAAATTGTAGGCTGATGGCTGTCCAAAGCTTCTATTAACATATCCTCCGCAAATGGCACAATGCTTGGGATCATTGATGTAGGAATTGTGGGCACGAAGGGGTCCATAAAAGTAAAGCTTTTGCACATAAAGTAAAAAAAATCAGTTAAAGTTTTACTAAAATAAACTATTATAGTATCCCTATTAAAGTAAAAACGCAAGCCTGATTTGTAGCTATTCTAGATAATGGATCCCATACATCTATGTGTGATTGCGTTGTTTTCTTATTTAATTCAGGTATTGCCTTGATGAAAGGAAAGCGTTGGATCGTGATGTGGGCTTTTCAGAGCTGCAGTCTCGACTCATTCGCTATGAAACTCAGACCACTTGTAACAGAGAGTGCTGCCCTCTACCCTTCGCTCTGAGTCCCCTTCCATCTCCTGCTGTCCTCTCTGAGCCGGGCAGTGTTCCAGATGGAGAATCTTTGCAAGACCCCCTGAGGCTAAAACGACGATCCAGGGACCTGGATGGATTGATTGCCAGCAAGAGGTAAATTACTTGTCTCGTATGTGTAGGTACTCTGTTCTGTTTGGACAGATCACTGACCAGATATAGGGATCTGCTGTTGGAATGTTTTGCGTTTTTGGTTCCTGACATCTTTTATAGTAAATGAAACCCAAGGTAACAGCCCAGTCACGAGTAGTCAGGTCTTGCTTGCACTAATGCCATTGAGGCACTCCTGTGGCCACCTTGCTCACCATCCACTTTATTAGGCACACCTTGCTAGTACCAGGTTGGAGCTTTTTTTTGCCTTCAGAACTGCCTTAATCTCTTCATGGCATAGATTCAACAAGGTGCTGGAAACATTTCTCCGATTTTGGTCCATATTGACATGATAGCATCACACATTTGCTGCAGATTTGTCGGCTGCACATCCATGATGCGCATACCCCCTTCCACCACTTCCCAAAGGTGCTCTATTGGATGAGATGTGGTGACTGTGGAGGTCATTGGAGTACAGTGACCTCATTGTCCAGTGGTGAGATGATTTGCGCTTTGTGACATGGGGCATTATCCTGCTGGAAGGAGCCATCAGAAGATGGGGACACTGTAGTCATAAAGAGATGGACATGGTCAGCAACAATACTCAGGTAGGCCATGGTATTCTAAATTATTCTCAATTGGTACTAAGTGGCCCAAAGTGTGCCAAGAAAATATCTCCCACACAATTACACCACCACCAGCCTGAACCGTTGATACAAGGCAGGATGGATCCATGTCTTCATGATGTTTACGCCAAATTCTGACCCTCCATCTGAATGTCGCAGCTGAAAATGCGACTCATCAGACCAGGCAATGTTTTTTCCAATCTTCTGTTGTCCAATTTTGGTGATCCTGTGTGAATTGTAGCCTCAGTTTTCTTTTCTTAGCTGACAGAAGTGGCACCCGGTGTGGTCTTCTGCTGCTTTAGCCCATCTGCTTCAAGGTTCAATGTGTTGTGTGTTCAGAGATGGTATTCTGCATACCTTGGTTGTAACGAGTGGTTATTTGAGTTACTGTTGCCTTTCTATCATTTGGACCCAGTCTGTCCATTTTCTTCTGACATCAACAAGGCATTTTCCTCCACACAACTGCTGCTCACTGGATATTTTCTCTTTTTCGGACCATTCTCTGTAATCCCTATAGATGGTTGTGTGTGAAAATCCCAGTAGATCAGCAGTTTTTGAAATACTCAGAGCAGCCCGTCTGGCACCAACAACCATGCCACATTCAATGCCACTTAAATTCCCTTTCTCCCCCATTCTTATGCTCGGTTTAAGCTTCAGCAAGTCGTCTTCACCATGTCCTAGATGCCTAAATGTATTGAGTTGCTGCCATGTGATTGGCTGATTAGCAGTTTGTGTTACCAAGCAATTAAACAGGTGCACCTAATAGTGGCCGGTGAGTGTATATAAATGGTTATCTTTGGAAAACATGGGGTGCGACTTGTCACGTGACTTTGATGCCCAAAGTCGCATGACAAGTCGCACAAGTGTGACTGGGGTGTAAGGACGGGTAAGTACTGACCCTTTTCTTTGCAGGCTGGTGGTCTTATAACAATTTTCTTCTAGGGACAGTCTCTTTGGAAGCCTGATGGTAAGCTGATATAATTGTATTTGAATATGCAGGTCCCGCTATTGTTATGGAAATGCAATCAAAGCACTTATTTTTTTTCTCTTTTTTGATCTCTAGACTTGCAAAATCTGAAAGTTCCGACTCTCTGATGTCTCTGGCGAGTGAGGGTAGTGGTCCTCGTCAGCCATCTAGAGTGACCAGGCCACGCTCTGAGAGACTTGCTCCATCCTCGGTTGCACAGATTTCCACTTCTGCCGTCCGGAGAACATCATTGAGCAGCAAACTTGTTCAGCCAAAGCAAACTGCCAATCCTGAGCCCGATAACAAGGAATCTAGATCTCAGAAACACAACAGGGTAACGTGTTCTGTCACGTCTTATGTCATGTTTGTGCTGCCTTGTGTAATGAGGCCTCTGCATGCCTTTTGTTGATACTTTGCAGAGCAAGTTAAGCATAGATCATTTCCCAGTGCGCTACAATGTTCCCAACTAGAACTTAAAGGAGCTTTATAGTTTCTCTTGTAGATGATCTAATCCAGATCGGAACTTCCTGAGAATTAAAATAAACATGTCTAATAACTGGGCAATTCAAAAGGAGCATTTGATAAAAATGCATGAGCAGACAATGGTTATATTGAAATCTGCATTAAAAACTAAAAATATTTATTTGGAATTATTTATTAGAGTCTACTTTTTTCCCTGTAAAATTTAAGGTTTGCACGCCCCAATGAGACACAGATGGCAAAACATAAACTGACAGGAGTAATAACCCTCCCTTACTCCATCCAAAATGGAAGGGGGGGGGGGGAGTTTAGTCTATAATTCACTTTTAAAGAATACAGAGCTGCATTACTTTGTGTGCTAAATATTTGGAGTTCAGGTTTAAAGAGTCAGACATCCATCATTCCATGCTTTTTCCCACCTCCAGGGGCTCAGTTTCTGAGTTCACATTTATCTTGGTGGGTGAATTGGCAGACACTGCTAGAAGCATCTCCCCAATCTGGACAGTCTCTCACATGCCAGCAATAAATCAACATTGCATCTGTAACCAACAGGTGTGGAAGGCCTTAAAGTGTTATATTTTATTTTTTAACTAGTAATGGCAGCGATCTGTGATTTTTATCAGGACTGCAACATTGCGGCGGACAGATCGGACACTTTTGACACTATTTTGGGACCATTGACATTTATACAGTGATCAGTGCTCTAAGTAGCCATTGATGATGATGATTATTATTATACACGATTTATATATCGCCAACAGTTTACGCAGCGCTTTACAATGTCTAGGAGGGACAACACAATTACAGTACAGTTCAATACAAAAGGTACAGGAGGGCCCTGCTGGTAGAGCTTACATTCTAAAGGGAAAGGGTGGTGGTACAAAAGGTAATAGATGCAGGGAATGATATGGCGGGGAGTGGCTCGGGGACAGTTAGGTGGGTGTGGGATAGGCTTCCCTGAATAAATGAGTTTTCAGAGATCTCTTAAAGGTGGACAGGGTGGGGGCTGATCACACATAATGGGGCAGGGAGTTCCAGAGGATGGGAGAGGCTCTGTAGAAGTCCTGAAGGTGAGCATGGTAGGAGGTAACAAGGGAGCTATAGAGCAGGAGGTCCTGGGAGGACCCGAGGGGACGATTTGGGCGATATCTGCAGATGAGTTTGGGGATGTAGATGGCGGCGATGTTGTTGTTGTGGATGGCTTTGTATGTTCTAGTTAGCATTTTGAATTTAACACGGTGGGGTAGGGGAAGCCAGTGAAGGGATTGGCAGAGAGGGGCGGCAGACACGGATCGATTAGTGAGGTGTATTAGTCTAGCAGCAGCATTGATTACTGTATAAATGTCACTGGCAGGGGAGGGTTTAACACTAGGGGGCGATCAAGGGGTTAAATGTGTGTACTAGGGAGTGATTCTAACTGTGGGGGGGGGGTGGGACTGCCTGGGGGAGGAGTACGATTGTTGTTCCTATGCAGTAGGAACAATAGATCGCTCTCCTCACCCCTGACACAACAGAGATCTGTCTGTTTAGAGCCTGGAGGAAGAGTGGAGAGGCACAGCATTCAAGTTGCATGAGGTCCATAGTGAAGTTTTCAGTCCGTGATTATTTGAGGAGCCGTGTCATCTGCTGGTGTTGCCAAGTCCCCAGATCTTGCCTCTAGGCTGGAAAGCCTGAAAAAAAAGAAAACATCTTGGCTCACCAGCCGAGGCAACGGCAGTTTTTAAATCTGCCGAGGCCGGACGTGAAGTCATAACATCACACACAGCCTCCAAAGGTCATAGAGGCTGCCGGGGATTTTCTGGTCCGCCGTATCCTCTACGGTAATCAGCCGCCGCCGGCCTATTCATTCTCCTGCTCCCCAATTGCACGGGTGAGATGGTAAAAGCACCATAGAACGGCAAGAGGGGGAGGAGGGACATCCCCCTCCCGCCACCTGTAAAAATAATCAAGGGGCTGAACAGCCACTATAATTGTTTTTACATGATAGGGAATCGCCAGCAGAAAAAAGATATCTGAATGATGCCTACAGCTGCAGGCATCATTCAGATTTAAACACTTAAACTCCAGGATATCATGATGTCCACCTAAGGAGAAGTGGTTTAAAAAAGTGAATTATTTTTTTTCTTTGGTCAAAGGAAATTTGAGAATTAGTCATATGCCTGAAATCAAGATCTTTATCCTTGTGTTAAGGTGTTTTGAATCAAGTCTATAAAAGTGCTGCAATAAGCAAGTGAGCTAGTGTCTCCTAAGGGAGGATGCACGCTATGGGAATATTGGAAGAAAAATTCAGTTTGCTCGTCTAATAATTTTTTTTTTTTATTATTTTCATAGTGTGTACCCAGCTTTAAAGTTGAACTAAACCTGCAATTCAAATAATTGTGAGAAGGCAGCTCTTTATTGCAAAAGACATGCTATGGGGGAGACTTACTAAAACTGGTGCTCTGCATAGTAACCAGCTACTTCAGCTTGTTTCAGCGATGTGCACGAGAGCAGCGGCTCTCCTCAATCTCTTCTTCACCATTGGCTGAGGCAGCAGCAGGAACCAATCACAGCCAGTGAGGCCGAGCCACGCTCAATGTGTGTATGGACACAGTGCAGCAGCTGGGAAGGAAACCTGCTCGGTTGCCCCCATAGCGAGCTGCATGCTATGGGGAAAGGAGGGAGGGGCCAGAAGCATCAGCCAGGGACCTAAGAAGCTGAGAATCGGGGCTGCTCTGTGCAAAACCACTGCACAGAGCAGGTAAATATTTTAGGTTTGTTATTTAAAGGGAAAATAATCTGCCCTTCGTTTTACTTTAAGCTTTGACGAAGTCCAGAGTGTATGTTGGCACTGCCTGTCTCTGTGAGTCCAGTCCGGTTTCTCTAGTCTAGAATAGACTGTGGAAAGTTGAGCCAGCCTAGCAGCTTGGTAATACCAAGTGAGGTTAGGGAGACCCATGTCGCCCTGGGATTTGGGGCTGGAGAGGACGCATTGGGAGAATCTATAGCCTGCCTTACCCCATATTAATTTGGTTATTTTCCCCTGATCGGAATCGGGAGAGATCAAAAAAGTTATAGCAATCTGGGGGTAAAGTCATCTTGACTGAGTTGATTCTACCATCCAGGATAACTTGTACTGCGCCCAGGTCCGTAGGTCAGACTCCAGTTTGTGGTACATGGGAGGCTAGTTGGCCTGGTATAGACATTCAATCTTGGGGGATAGGTTTATCCCTCAAGGCGATTCAGTTCGCAGTTGCAGCGCTATACAAATCTTTCATTCAAATCTTTCATTCAGTTGCGTCACGCCATTCAAACTTAAAGGAGTGTTTCAACTGTGCCACGACCGAGGGTTGACGGGAGTCATTCAATCTTAGGGGATAGGTTTATCCCTAGATAACGGATAGTTGCGTCACGCCATTCAAACTTTGGTTGGGTTGAAGGGAGTCATTCAACACTTGTGACTTTGAGAGGTTGACGTGTAGGCCCGATACTTTCGTAAAGGTATCTAGAAGTTTGCACACGTTGGGGAATGATGTTAGTGGGGAAGTGATAAAGAGGTCATCCGCGAATAGAGTGCATTTATGGACTGTTTGACCACATCGAACACCTTTTGATATCTGAATGGGCTTGGATGGCTATTGCCAATGTTTTCGATCGCTATCGCAAATATCAAGGGTGGAAAGGGGGAAACCCTGGCGAGTGCCTTTTGATCTTGATGGGTTCCGAGTAATAGCCTTGCAATCTGACCCTGGCTTATGGGCTTGAGTAAAGGGCTTCCAAGAGCCCCATGAAGTTCTTACCAAAACCCCAGCGTCACAGCACCACAAACGGGTAAGGCCAAGAGACCGAGTCAAAGGCCTTCTGCAGGTCAAATGAGAGGAGCAGAACTTCATGACAGGGGCCACTGTCCCACCCCGACTGTAGGATTGATAAGTCAATTGCTCTTCTCACCTGGTCTGGGCCCGGTCTCCCAGGGATAAATACCACCTGGTCCTTGTGTATGTAGGGACTGATAAAGGAGCCAACGCGGTTTGCAAGGATTTTGGTCAGGAAGTCGTTGATCAACGAAATGGGTCTGTAGTTACCTACCAGCTCCGTGTCTTTATCAAGTTTGGGGATAACTGCGATGAACGCAGAGTTAAGCTGATTGTCCAAAGGATCACCTTTTCCTTTTAGAGTTAAAGAACTTGGTTAAAAATGGTGCCAAGGTAACTGTGAATGTTTTATAATAATGGACAGAGAAGCCGCTCGGGCATGGGGCTGGGCCCCCTTTTGAGGTTTTTGATAACTTCAAGAACTTCCTCAGTTACGATAGGGGCTTCCATCATGTCCTTGTTTTCTTTCCTTATGGTCGGAATAGGAAGATTTTCTAGGAACAAGTTTATACTAGGAAGGTTGACCTTTGTATAAGTTTTGTGTAGAAATCATGAAAGCATTATTTGTTGGGGGTTTAAAGTTGTGGTCCTGTCTTGCAATCAAATTTTTGGGAGCGTGCATGAGCGTAGTTTGGGTTACAATTTGGAGACTAGCATTGAGCCGATGGTATCCCTGTGTTGATAAAATTTGGCCCCATTCCACCTGATGCTCCTTTTTAGCTTTAACCGTGAGTGCTAGGTTGAGTGAAAGACGCAACGCATCTTGTTGTGCTATTGAGACCTGGGATGCATCTTTTTTTATGTTGTGATTGTAACAAGAAGTCCCTCTCTAGTTTCTCTTTCTGGAAGTCTTTTATTTTTTTAACTGGAACGCTAGGTGGTTTAACTTTCCGCAAATCGTCACCTTATGTGCTGCCCAAAGAGTCTCTGCCGAGATCCCTTCGGTGTCATTGAGGCACCTATGTTTTTAAGAGAAGGTGACCTACTTAGTGTTCTGCTGCTCCTTCCCAATCCAGTCTGTATTGTTAAACAGCAGAGGACTTGGCACAGAGGTGTAGGACCTGTCTGGGCAGTTTATTCAGCCAGCTTTCTAAACAAGACACCATTGGCAGAGATACAAAATCCTTTGCCAGGTAAAATGGTTTACGTGTGTACAGTTCACCAGAGTACTGAGTTTAGCTCTTTTGTGGCCATCGCTGTAACAAATACAACAGGGCAATCAAGAGCTGAAAATAGGTTTGTGGGTGCAAGATCACCTATGAGCTTGTTTTAAGAATGTGTCGATGTACACAAACAGGCTTTTAGCAGAGTTTTGGAGCTGCCACGGTTGGATGAGCTTCAACCTTCCTCTCCTGAATACAGAAGAATCTTGTTGAGGATAGGTATGTTTTGACCGCCGGCTGCTGGAAAACTTTGCGTTTGTAGGCAAGGGTGTACATGAACAAAAAAATAAAAATGCCAAAAAAAAATGTTTGCACAGAACAGCCCCATACTTCTTCATAAAACAGCCCCCCCCCCCCCCCCCCCCAGTTCATCTGTTTATTCTTTATAGTGGCACACCTGCGGGCTCAATCCCGAGCTGCGCTGCCTGTGTCTTTAGACCCAGATATCTCGGGCCCGCTCCCTTATCACAGGATTTGACTGGCAGCTGCAAGAACCAATGGCTCCCCCCTGCCTCACTAAAGCCTGTGAGACCAGGAAGTGAGAGGGGAGAGCCACTACAGACAGGCACAGTGCTGGATCGAGTGAGGATTTGTGTAAGAATAAGGGGGATGAGGGAGTATTACTTTTACCTAAACCTTTTTTTTTTACCCTAATACAAGGTCAAACTTTTCAAACAAAGGGCCAGTTTAATGTCCTTCAGACTCTAGGAGGGCCGGATTGTAGCCAGGGGGGGCAGAAAATGTCCTAGACCTGGCATCGGTGAGAATAAATATGGCCTCAGGGTTGGTGGTCAATAGGAGGAGGAGTGCCCCTATTAGTAGGAGGAAAAGTATCCTGTCATTGGTATCAGAAGAAATAGTGCCCCATTGTTAGTGTCAGTGGGAGGAAAAGTGCCCGAATTGCCAGATTAAAGGCTAGCAAAGGGCCATATCTGGCCCTCGGGCTGCAGTTTGGAGACCCCTGCATTAAGGTAAAAATTGTTTAAGCTTTAGAACCACTTTTGAGGCTGGGTTCACACTGATTCTGTGCTGGAACCTAAGCAATTCCTGTGCAGGTTCCCGCACTGCATCAGAATCGCAGGCAGTTCACACTGCTGCAGGTGTCAATATAAAGTTAATGACACCCTCAAATCGGATCGTAGAACGCAGTGCGAACTATGGAATCGGATCGCATTGGTCTGAACATCCATTCGATCCGATTCCATTACGGGAAAAAAGGGTCCTGCACCTTTTTGATGTGGATCCAGGGTGAATTTGTGCATAATTTGCACTGCACTGAATTTGAATGTCATTTGTACAGAAATCCGGTGCAATTCCTGTACAAATGACATGCGATGCATTACACCGTATCGGCGTGAACCCAGCCTAAGATTCTCACACATATACAGTGGGGGAGATTTACTAAAACAGGTGCAGCTGTACATATAATTAGGAAGTAGGTCTGGACAGCCGCACTCTGAAGAAATCACCTTTTTATTCAAAAAATCACATCAAAATCAAAAATACATGCCACAGCAGACATAGCTATGAGTAAGCACTACTGTTAGTGCGAAACTCGTCAGTTCCCCTGTCTGCTGTGGCATGAATTTTTTTGATGTGATTTTTTTTTTTTTTTTTTTTAAATAAAACTGCAGTTTCTTCGGAGTGCGGCTGTCCAGGCCTTCTTCCTAATTGTTACATGCAATTGCCAGCATCTGTGGCTTCTATACTGGTTAAGAGGTTCACTATGGTCTGACCTCCTGGAGCGGTGATATCCATCTTTCCCTGTGCAGCTGTACATGGTCACTAATTAGCTACTAACTTAAGCTTTGACAAAAAAATCTAGAAGCAAACTATTTACTATACACAGCTGCATTCTGTGTGCACCAGTTGTAATAAATCTCCCCCAGTATATACATATATAAAGTATCTCTGGATCATGTGACCAATGTGACAGCCAAACACAATGGTTACATGATTGCCAATCCTTTCCACCCCCAGGCATTCAGAACTTTTTAACCCCTAGGGCATTGGTGCCAAGCAGACGCATATTTGCGTATCAATTTGCAGACACAGTTGTGCCGTGAGTGTGTTCCCAGCAGTTACCAGCGGCTAGCGGAAAGCTTCTGACCGCGTCTTGCAACCGGGAGCTTTCTGATCATATTTTTGCTGACATCCAATCCATAAACCCCACTTCGCCTCCTGGCCTCTTAAAGGGCTAATAGGTGCCGGTGCAAATGGGTTAAAGGGATGCCAGAGTGGGCAGGAGCTGTCAAGACAGTGCTCGGCCCAGACTATCAGTAACTGTCAGGGCTGGCTCCCTATCTTGTGACCACTTTGACAGCCAATTACAGTGGTCACATCGCTGATCCTTCCTGATCCTGTGCATTCAAGACTTTTTAAAGGGGCAGCTGGAGGGGGTTAAACAGAGATGTTATGCCGCGTACACACGATCGGAAATTTGGCCAGCAAAAGACCGATGAGAGCTTTTAGTCAGAAAACGTGACCGTGTGTATGCTCCATCGGACTTTTGCTGTCCGAATTCCAGCCTGCAAAGATTGAGAGCAGGTTCTCAATTTTTCGGTCAGAAAAAGTTCCGATCGGAAATTCCGACGCAAAAAATTCCTACACATGCTCGGAAACAATTTGACGCATGCTTGGAAGCATTGAACTTCATTTTCTCGGCTTGTCATAGTGTTGTACGTCACCGCGGTCTTGACGGTCAAAAGTTCAGCGAACTTTTGTGTTACCGTGTGTATGCAAGACAAGCTTGAGCGGAATTCCGTCGGAAAAAACATCCAAGATTTTTCTGCTGGAAAATCCACTCGTGTGTACGCGGCATTAATCTAATTCAGAGGGAGCGTATTCACGCTTTTATGAGCATCACAATTAATCAAAATGCGGATTAGCAAGCAAGTAAAATGTGAAAAGTCCATCAGAAGTTTACGAGTCTCATAATATCAAAGCAAGATGTGTTCTCTGTGAAAATGTACGATATCTTGGATGGATTTTAATGTGTGGACGGGGAGAGGGTGTTTATTTCATAGGAACTGTAATGTGTTTAGGAAGAGATTTAACCTTTTAGGTCTAAAAATAGAAGTCATTTCTGTTAGAAAATCTGTGAGTTCCGGCAGCCGGTGAGGAAGGAAGAGTCTGAGATGAAGATGAGGAAGGCTGTGCTGAGCCGTCCTGTAATGATCAGTGTGGTCACCCCATATGATGAGCTATTGTTTTCATCTAAACACACTGCTTCTACCTCCTGCTACATACTGTACATCATTCATTCATAAGAACAACCAGACCTGGATTTATATAACGATGTGCATTACAGTATACAAATTCTGTTGTTTAGGGTCACATTAACCACCTGGGCTCTGGAAGGTTTTACCCTCTTCATGACCAGACCATTTTTTTTCTATTCAGCACTGAGTTCCTTCAACTGGCAATTGTCGTCAATTGCAACACTGTACACAAATGACATTTTTTATCATTTATGACGTTTTTTTTGATCAGTGCCCACCTGCAGCCTTGCTCCTCACTGCAGCTTGATCAGTGCCCACCTGCAGCCTTGCTCCTCACTGCAGCTTGACCAGTGCCCACCTGCAGCCTTGCTCCTCACTGCAGCTTGATCAGTGCCCACCTGCAGCCTTGCTCCTCACTGCAGCTTGATCAGTGCCCACCTGCAGCCTTGCTTCTCACTGCAGCTTGATCAGTGCCCACCTGCAGCATTGCACCTCACTGTAGCTTGTTCAGTGCCCACCTGCAGCATTGCACCTCACTGCAGCTTGTTCAGTGCCCACCTGCAGCATTGCACCTCACTGCAGCTTGTTCAGTGCCCACCTGCAGCCTTGCTCCTCACTGCAGCTTGACCAGTGCCCACCTGCAGCATTGCACCTCACTGCAGCTTGTTCAGTGCCCACCTGCAGCATTGCACCTCACTGCAGCTTGTTCAGTGCCCACCTGCAGCCTTGCTCCTCACTGCAGCTTGACCAGTGCCCACCTGCAGCATTGCACCTCACTGCAGCTTGTTCAGTGCCCACCTGCAGCATTGCACCTCACTGCAGCTTGACCAGTGCCCACCTGCAGCCTTGCTCCTCACTGCAGCTTGATCAGTGTGCATCTGCGGTCATACCGTAATATAGGCTGCCACCTAGGGGAAGGAGGGGACGAGCGCTGCCGAAATAGAGCCGGATCTCATGTGTACTCGGCTCAGCGTCACGCCCACTCCTGCCACTTGGCCCGGATCCTATGACGTAACGCTGGTCCAATGCCGGGACGTCAATGCTAGATGTCCAGGGGGCGGGACTGAGGGTGACGCTGAGGTCTGAGCGTGACCCTGAGCCGAGTACACAGGAGATCCGACTCTATTTCGGCAGCGTTAGTCCCCTCCTTCCTCTCAGTGGCAGCATATATCGGTGTAAAACACGTACACATGTTTCCCCCCTATTTTGAGGGGGGCAAAGAGCGAGTTATACGCCGATAAATACGGTAGTTTGTGTGAAAGTATTGGTGTCTAAAAACTATGGTGTGTGTATAAACCAGGGGTCTCCAAACTACGGCCCTCCAGTTGTTTAGGAATTACACTTCCCATCATGCCTAGTCATGTCTGTGAATGTCAGAGTTTTACAATGCCTCATGGGATGTGTAGTTCCGCAACAGCTAGAGGACCATAGTTTGGCGATCCCTGCTTTATACACTATATTGTCAAAAGTACACCTGCCTTTACACACACATGAACTTTAATGGCATCCCAGTCTTGGTCCGTAGGGTTTAATAATGAGTTGGCCCACTCTTTGCCGCTATAACAGCTTCAACTCTTCTGGGAAGGCTGTCCACAAGGTTTAGGAGGGTGTCTATGGGAATGTTTTGACCATTCTTCCAGAAGAGCATTTGTGAGGTCAGGCACTGATGTTGGACGAGAATGCCTGGCTCGCAGTCTCCGCTCTAATTCATCCCAAAGGTGTTCTATTGGGATGAGGTCAGGACTCTGTGCAGGCCAGTCAAGTTCCTCCACCCCAAACTCGCTCATCCATGTCTTTTATAGACCTTTCTTTGTGCACTGGTCCAAATCATTTGGTGGAGGAGGGATTTTGGTGCAGGGTTGTTTTTCAGGGGTTGGGCTTAGTTCCAGTGAAGGCATCAGCATACCAAGACATTTTGAACAATTTCATGCTCCCAACTTTGTGCACCTGGGAATGTTCGTTACCGTTGGGGTCCTCCGGACCCGGCACGTCACGGATCGGGGTAAAGGGCCAATGACAGCGGCCATTATTTACCACATGATCGCTCCGTCGAATGACAACAAACTGGCACATGTCCAGTTCAGCTCTCCTCGCACACTGTACACACCGATCGGTACAGCATGAGAGGAGGGAGACTGCAGCAGTACTCATCTGTGCCTCATTCATCCAAAATTTATAAAGAAAAATTCCTAATTTGCTAAATTTTATAACAAACAAAGAAAATGCATTTTTTATTTTACAAAATTTTCAGTCTTTTTTTCATTTATAGCACAAAAAATAAAAACCCAGCGGTGCCACCAAATACCACCAAAAGAAAGCTCTATTTGTGTGAAAAAATGGCCAAAAATTTCATATGGCTTTAGTGTTGCATGACTGAGTAATTGTCATTCAAAATGTGAGAGCGCTAAGAAGGGGGTATAAGTGCCCAGTGGTTAAAGCGGAGTTCCACCCATTTGTGTGTTAATAGTCAGCAGCGCTCAAAAAGTGTAGCTACTGACTTTTAATAAACTGACTCTCGCCTGTCCCACGGTCCAGCGATGTGGCAGCCCCGAAGCCTAGCTTATCTCCTTCTCTCCGCGGTGCCAGGATTGCAAGTGTGAGCACCAGGCTGGGACAGCTTTCGGCTTCACAGCCCGGTGCGCACTGCGCATGTGCCAGTCGTGCTGTGCATTATGAATGGCTGGGTAATCTTCTGGGACTTGTGACGTGTCCCCGAAGGTTTGAGGGGGGGAAGAGGAAAAAAAAAAGCTTTTGGGTGGAACTCAAATTTATTACATTTTTTTTTAACTTACTAGTTCAGTGTCACCATAATGATCAATAATTTTTTTGATCATTGTAACAGCAAAGTGTTTTTCTGTTTCCTGCACTGAGGAAAGCTATGTAAAATGATTGAACAGTCCTGCTGGAAAACCAGCATCCGATCAGCCACTGATCAGTGTATTCTGATTGGGGAAATCCCTGCTGAAAAGAATACAATAGCGTGGTGGGGTAGTTTCCTGCATCTACAGTGCCTTGAAAAAGTATTCATACCCCTTGAAATTTTCCACATTTTGTCATGTTACAACCAAAAATGTAAATATATTTTATTGGGATTTTATGTGATAGACCAACACAGAATGGCACATAATTGTGAAGTGCAAGGAAAATGATAAATGGTTTTCCAAATTTTTTACAAATATCTGAAAAGTGTGGCGCGCATTTGTATTCAGCCCTCTTTACTCTGATACCCCTAACTATAAAATCTAGTGGAACCAATTGTCTTCAGAAGTCACCTAATTGGTAAATAAATTACACACAGATGGACTCTAATCTCAGTATAAATACAGCTGTTCTATGAAGCCCTCAGAGGTTTATTGGAGAGCATTGGTGAACAAACAGCATCACGAGGGCCAAGGAACACACCAGACAGGTCAGGGATAATGTTGTGGAGAAGTTTTAAGCAGGGTTAGGTTATAAAAAAAAAAAAAAAACATCCCAAGCTTTGAACATCTCACGGAGCACTGTTCAATCCATCATCTGAAAATGGAAAGAGTATGGCACAACTGCAAACCTACCAAGACACGGCCGTCCACCTAAACTGGTTTGCAGAAGCACTGAGGTCAGTGTGAAACGCACACGTCACCTCCTGGGTTCAGGCACTCTGTCTTTGTTGGCCGTCATTTGCTACTTTTGGAATAAAATCGTTGGCACGTTCCTGGTTTGCAGCTGTTCTTTTCTTCCTATTGATCATCGGTGGCGGGATGTGGCTTGCACCCAGCACAACCGGACTGTAGTGATTGTTTAGCTGGAGCGGAGTCGTCCTTGTTTAAATCTTCGTCCACCTAAATTGACAGGCCGGTCAAGGAGAGCATTAATCGGAGATGCAGCCAAGAGACCCATGGTAACTCTGGAGTAAGAATGAGCTCTGGCGTGTTCACACAGCCCACGTGCAGAGCCCGCCAGGAAGTCGGCACTGCGCTGTGCTAACCGCAGGCAGTGAGACATTGTCCCGATCTGTGCAGCCGCACATTGGGAAATGTCTCACTGCCTGCGATTAGTACAGCGCAGTGCCGACTTCCTAGCGGGCTCTGCGCGTGGGCTGTGTGAACACGCCAGAGCTCATTCTTACTCTGGAGGAGCTGCAGAGATCCACAGCTCAGGTGGGAGAATCTGTCCACAGGACAACTATTAGTTGTGCTCTCCACAAATCTGGCCTTTATGGAAGAGTGGGAGGAAGAAAGCCATAAGAAGTCCCATTTGCAGTTTGCGAGAAGCCATATGGGGGACACGGCAAACATGTGGAAGAAGGTGCTCTGGTCAGATGAGACCAAAATTTAACTTTTTGCCTAAAAGCAAAACACTGTGTGGTGGAAAACGAACACTGCACATCACCCTGAACACACCATCCCCACTGTGAAACATGGTGGTGGCAGCATTATGTTGTGGGAATGTTTTTCTTCAGCAGGGACAGGGAAGCTGGTCAGAGGTAATGGGAAGATGGATGGAGCCAAATACAGGGCAATCTTAGATTAAAACCTGTTAGAGTCTGCAAAAGACTTAAGACAGGTGCAGAGGTTCACCGTCCAGCAGGACAACGACCCTAAACATACAGCCAGAGCTACAATGGTATGGTTTAGATCAGGGATATGCAATTAGCGGACCTCCAGCTTTTGCAAAACTACAAGTCCCATCATGCCTCTGCCTCTGGGTGTCATGCTTGTGGCTGTCAGTCTTGCTATGTCTCATGGGAAATGTAGTTCTGCAACAGCTGGAGGTCTGCTAATTGCATATCCCTGGTTTAGATCAAAGCATATTCAGGTGTTAGAATGGCCCAGTCAAAGTCCAGACCTAAATCCAATTTAAAATCTGTGGCAAGACTTGAAAATTGCTGTTTAGACGCTCTCCATCCAATCTGACAGAGCTTGAGCTATTGTGCAAAGAAGAATGAGCACAAATGTCACTCTCTAGATGTGCAAAGCTGGTAGAGACATCCCCAAAAACACTTGCAGCTGTAACTGCAGAGAAAGGCAGTTCTACAAAGTATTGACTGATTTAAAAACAATTTATCATTTTCCTTCCTCTTCACAATGTGCCACTTTGTGTTGGTCTATCACATAAAATCCCAATAAAAAATATTTACGTTTTGGTTGCAACATGACAATGTGAAAAATTTCAAGGGGTATGAATACTTTTTCAAGGCACTGTACCTTGCTTGTGTGGATGGTGGAATCTGTGAGCTTGTTTGTTTGTTTTTTTTGTTGTTGTTTTTTTTCGTTCAGCCGGCTGGTTGAATGAAAAAAAATCTGTGTCCGCGGCTTTACTCCTCACCACTCTTACAAAAAGTAAAACGTTTTGCTTTGGGATAAACTTTAAAGCTGCACTTCACAACCAGGTTTGTTTAATTAGTAACTTGAGATCAACCCGTTTTTATCTTTAGCTGATTGAAGGAGTGGCTCTTTATGATTTGTTAGTATTGTGTAGGAACAATCCGTTGTGTATTATTCCAAAATCCTACAATTGAGCAAATCATTCACTCCTGTATGTGAAATCTTAGCAATCAGGTTGTCTGTGGTTTACCACACATTACTGTATTGAGTTCTGTTTGTATTCCTTGTTCTCTCTCCTAAATAAATCTCTATTTAATCCAAAATGTACATCCGCTGTCAGATGTGATTTGTCTCCAGCAATGTCTAAACACACCAATATCCTGACCATAACAGCTCAATTCCTGTTTGTTTTCTTTTAGATGCTGAGAGAGGTGGTGTGTAAAACGCTATACAAGCACGGAATCCAGGAGGGTCACCTCTGCTTCGCCACCTGCAGTCAGCGCCTCTTCGACATCTCCAAGTTCTTCTTAAAGGTGACGTATACATCCAAAGCTCGGAGCATAAAAAGATTTTGTTCATCTAGTAATGGTTTTCAAAATAGAAAGTGTTTTTTATCTCTCTTTTTGTCAGATCTACAGCTAATAAAGTAAATATTGGGTTTTGATCCTTTTGGCCTCCACTTGTCTGTGTTTTACTGTAGTCCAGAACTTTTTTCGGGGGGGCATAATTTTAAGGTCACCCATGCTCTGACCCTTTTCGACCAATGTCATTATCACATTATCACGGTCATAGACTGTAGACATAGTACAGGTGATGGCCAGAGACTGCAGACATTGCACAAGAGACTGTCAGTGACTGCGGACATGGCCCAAGAGACTGTCAGAAACTGCATACATGTGGGGGGGGGTGACAGAGAGAGAGAGACATGGGGGGGTGACAGAAAGAGACAGGGTGATGACAGAGTGGAGTGTGACAGGGAGAGACGGGGGGGGTGACGGGGAGAGAGGGGGTGGGTTGGTTGGTGGGGGGGGGGGGGGGGGGGGGGGTGACAGGGAGAGACGGGGGGGGGGGGTGACAGGGAGAGAGTGGGTGGGGTGACAGGGAGAGACGGGGGGGTGACAGGGAGAGACGGGGGGGGGGTGACAGGGAGAGAGACGGGGGGGTGACAGGGAGAGACAGGGGGGGTGACAGGGAGAGACGGGGGGGTGACAGGGAGAGACGGGGGGGTGACAGGGAGAGACGGGGGGGTGACAGGGAGAGACGGGGGGGGGTGACGGAGAGACGGGGGGGTGACGGAGAGAGACGGGGGGGGGTGACAGGGAGAGAGACGGGGGGGGGTGTGACAGGGAGAGAGACGGGGGGGGTGTGACAGGGAGAGACCGGGGGGGGGGGGGGTGACAGGGAGAGAGACGGGGGGGGTGACAGGGAGAGACGGGGGGGTGACAGGGAGAGACACATGGGGGGGTGATGGGGGTCATCACTCCTAATCCGATCCCTGATTCGGGGGGGCACGGGCCCCCCCCCCCCCTTATCCCTACCTGCGGACGCCCATGGTCCAGGAGTGTCCAACCTTTTGTAGAGATGCTGCACACAATTTACGTTTTGTCCTTCTTTTTTTTTTTTTTTTTTTTTATTTGTTAAAGTTGCGAAGGTTTCTATGGGTAATCACTTGTTGCTTGGAGGAATAATTGGTTGAAGACCGGGACACTGTGAAACTGATAAGGTTGTGATCAGAGAGAGGAAAGGGAGTGTTGGTGAGGTTGCAATGAGTGCAGAGATGGGAGAATGCAAAGTTACAGTGATTTGTTAAGCCACTATCGTGCCATCCCCTCTGTTAAATAAGGACATGTATGTGTTTTATAAAAAAGATGCAGATTTCTTTCTTTCAGAGCGTCTCCTGGCGCTCGTGTGACTCCTCGGCTCTCTCCTCTCCTGGGCTGATATCTGGGAGGAGGAGAGGATAAGGGAGCCAAAGAGTCACATGGCCGCGGTGGAGACGCTCTAAAAGAAGGTAGAATTCGGCATCTTTTTTTTTTTTTTTATAAAACCACACAAGGCACATGTCCTTATTTAACATAGGGGATGGCGTGATAGTACGATCATTTTATAGCATCATGAGCTGGCAGGGAGGAAGGAGAGGTGGACAGAGGAGGCTAGGAGAGTTGTAGAGGACGGAGGCATGTAAACTGACCACGGTGCCAGGGCTCAGCAGCCACGATAAACCGTGGTCCGTTTACAAAGGGGAGGGCAGAACCAGGGAGGATCAGCCAAGTATTTCAGGTGTGGAAGGGGGCCAAAATACACAGCACAAGCACGGTGCTGCATAACCTGCTTTTAAGGTAACGGGATCCATTTTTTTTTAGGGTAACAAACACTTTTTAAGGGTGATACCATTAGAGTGAGTCTTGTGTCAACTGACTTTGGGCTTGTGGTGATGGAGGAAAATGCAGCGTGCTTTTTGTCGACAGTTTGCGTTGCTCCTGAGATCATTCAGAATTCGTTGATGGGTGAATTTGGCCTGCGGTAGACCTCCTTGACGTGCCTTTTGACCTGTGTCAAGCTGCTTTGGTGTTCCAATGAACTTGTATGGGGGAGAAAGACAGTCCTGATGTGTACTAAAGCCTGTCAACACTGGCGTCAAGTCGATGGTCTTAAGACAATCGTGCCCAATCACTGGTTGGTTACTGTAGGTTATTGCCCATTGTTGCCCTGTGCAGCGTCTTGCTGAATAAAGCTTTGTATCTAATATGTGGCAGCAGGTCTCGGGGTAAAATAAGTACTTGCAATAGAAACGGTTATACATTTCCCTTGTATGCTTTTCTCTTTTATTAATCTGTACAATGCTTTGCATATAGGACTTGAAGACGTCAAGGGGCCTCCAGGACGAGATGAAGAAGGCAGCTTCTAATAATGTTAAGCAGGTGAGCGCTGTGTAATGGGAAGGTTTACTCAGGGGAAACGTGATGTTCTATTTAAGTAAGACTTCAAATGTCAGTTGTATAAATATTTAGAAAAGAGAAGATGGCTGACCTTAAACCTCTCTGAGCTACTACTTTACACTTCATTGTGCTACAGAATTCCATCGCACTTTACTTTGTATGGGAGAAGTTAAAGGGGTTTGATCTGAGAAGTGCTGCAGGAGAAATGTGCCATTACAGCGCCTGCTTTCATGTATAAAGGGATCTGCCTGTTTTATCTGAAGCATTAAAACTTTAGTTGTATCTCCCCCTCTCAGCTCTGGCTTGAGTTTTGTTGAGGGGAGGAAAAAAACAATTTCTGATAGGTCAACTTTATGCATTTCAGGAGTTATATCGGCTCTTATCTGCAAAGTTTTAAGAACTGCGTCCCCCCCCCCCCTTTTTTTTCCCCAACAGCAGAATTCAATAGTAGTTATTACTCCAGGCTGAATTTAGCTAAACACACGAGGTACAATATTCTAACTGGATCCATCCACCCCACAAAATCAATCCGGCACATCACTCACTTGTTCCTCTTTTATTTGCCTGCTGATGCATTTCACCCCTTTTTGGGCCTTAATTGTAAAGGCTTCATGGTTAAGCCACGAGAAGGTGAAACATGTTAGAGGTGACTGGCCAGAGACGATATGCTTTTTGAACAACAAAGATTTTTGTTGAGATGGGGGACAAGCGATTGTAGGACCTGTGTATGTTGCCCATTTTCTTTTCAGTTTTTTTTTTATTGCAATTTACTGTTCTCTCTCGATTTACCCTGAGATTATAGCATGGAACAAATAAACAATTGCAGATAAAAATGAAATAAATGAATCATTTTGTTTAAAACTTTTTTTTTTTTTTTTTTTACATAATAGTAAAACATTAAAACGTGCAGCGCTTGTATAGATCAGTACATCAAAAAGATATAAAAAGATAAATGTCCCTGTTTTGCACAAGGCGGCACAGGAGATTGAAAACCTGTGAGCAGCAATGCATAACAGGTATATCTTATACTGAGAGAATCACTCGTGTGAGTGAGAAAAGAAGGGGGATTTAACAACCTATATCAATGAGACGATCCAACCGTGAGAAGGATCGTAGACTCATAAGGTGTAAATCCAAGTAAAGTGTGATAAAAACAAGCTACCATAGGTAGTGTGAATATCTAGTGCATAATAACGTTTCACAATTCTAGACTCATGTTGTGATACAGTGTGGTGTACAGACCAGCTAGAATGCTCATGCGATTTCGAGTTTAGATGTGAATGTGTTAGATCAAAAAAAAATTGAAAGAAGCAGTTTAGAAAGGACGGACTATTAAACCGTCCTGTTATAGTAGTGCAATACGGTGAGTGTGTATATTAGAATTATGTATATAGTTCTGATGTGATTAACGTCAGCCTAAACAGTTATGCAAAACTGTACTAGTGTTTACTTAGAATTCAACATCTAAGCAGTAAACCATGCAGTCAAGTTCAGATAGGCCCCAGATAATTTCTTATAAGGAATAAAGTTATCAAATCTAAAACAGTTTAGCTATGCGTTTTTGTGCAAAATCGCATCTATACGGCAAAAGTTACAAATATAAATATCTAGGCAGTAAACTGCGATTAAATGGTTATACAAATGTATAATCTAATCCCAAGGGGTTGTGACTTTCGACTTGGATGTACAATGTCAAAAATCGCAAGACATAAAGTTGCAGAGAAAATGAGAGAAATGAAAATTGCAAGTATATTGAATAGAGCACTATCCTCTAAGGGAAAGCTTCTCGGGTCTATGGTCAGCCGAGTTACAATATATACAGAGGTATACGGTTAAAATCCGCAAAATAAAAGGTGAAGATCCACCGTTATTACTGCATTAAACCATAACATTCCATGAGTGGTGCTATATTAGTCCAAAGGAGGTCATATCAATGGGTTAGGTCTAAGGTTCTGTCAAGAGACCACAGACTGATATAAAACACTGTGACAGTATAGTCCCTGGAGACTCCCAAGGGGTCACGATAGAATATGCCTTCAAGCTGGATCAATCTTCTCTAAGACAATTCATTCTTTGGGTATATAGATATGAAGTGGTGAAGGTACCCTTACCAGATCAGATGGACTCACAGACCCCTCGGTGGTGAGTCAAACGAGCATATACCGGATCCACCGGATGTATCAAGATGGTGATGTAGATGGTCGTATTCTCTGGAGGGGTTCCTTTTCTTGGGTAACAGGTACCCTTGATACTCACCCCCAGCAATTTATCCACTTACAGGATAGAAAGATGGAGAAAACTTTTGGTCGCACATGGCTCAAAAAGAGAAAAAGAAAAAAGGGAGGCAACTCCTCATAGTGTAACTCCAAAAGTACGAAGTTTTTTATTTTGGGATTCTTCAATCTCAATACATAATAAAATGGTAAAAAAAAAATGTTAAAAAAAGCTTTTTTTCTAAAACGGGCGCAAGTAAATCTTCAAGTGGCTTAGGCAAGCATCCAACCCTACATGTTTCGCCTGCATAGGCTTCAACTGGGGTACATGCTTGCCAGCCACATGTGCGCCCTATATATACTATGTTTAAATGACATACACCATATCACCTGTCAACGCGCGGCTTCCCACTTCCGGTATTCCCGGCTTGCATTTCAAAAAGGTCCAATAGGCATGATCTAATTGTTATTTCCTTATGACCAGACCTCTACTTCATGTTCGTAGGTGTATCAGCCAATCTAATCCCCGATCGTAGCGGCTACGTCACACTTCAATGTGCGGGACGTGCTCGCATTTAACCACAGGGTATTAGTATAGGAACGTAGGCGTCCCACCAAGGGGAAGGGCCTACGCTATATGCGTCATTACGCTTCTGCATAAGCGGCTTATCAGAGGTTTTCCGGTGTTGCCGTCAGAGGCGTCATGGCAACAGGACGCCTTCCGTCGGCCCGCCCCGCTCAACGCAGGCGCTTCACCAGGGGGAAGGACCCGTGTTGTGTGCGCCACCACGTCTACGTACAAGCGGCCCACCAGGAGCTCCCAGGGTCGCCGTCCAGGGTGTCATGGTAACTAGACGCTATCTATCGGCCCGCCTTGCTAGGGGAGGGACGAATGGAAAATAAAAACAGCCATACGATCTGCTGAGGGCAGAACAGTATCTTGAAGGAAAATTAAATTAAAATAAAGATTAAAAATACACAATGTTATTGTGTCTTGAACGGACCAAACCACAAGACCGTTTTGATACCAGTCAGTGTATAGATCTAGTTCGGGAAGGCACAAAATAATAAAATGTAGAGGTAAAAAATTATATCTTTTAATATATTCTCAGGCGTATCTTTTAATATATTCACAGTCATATGTTAATTGACATATCAACAATTCCTCTGTATAAAAAAGAGGGTGGAGAGGGGTTACTGTAGTATATATATATATATATATATATATATATATATATATATATATATATATATATATATAAAAAGCCACCTATTTTGTCTGTAATTAGGTATAGAGATAGCTAGCTATGTGACCCCAAATTCGTAGGGTAAAAAAGTATTGTAAAGTGGCACTTAGGCGATACTAACATCTAATTTGGTTTTCGTGAGGGATTACCAGAAAAAGGGAGTCCGCCTGCCGAAAGTTCATGAACATTGTACATAAGCATCCTATATAAACATTGTACGTGAACATCTTTTCAATCATGACGAGTGTGTCTGTATGGGTCTAAATGCATTACAGATAAGTATCAATTCCTTTGTATTTGAGTATTACACCTTGGCTGACAACAGGACTAGGGAGAAACATTTTTGTGGATCATGCCAGTGGTGGTTCAAACGATTTATAGCGCAGTGGGGGGTCAAAACTTTTTCCAAGAAATAGTTTGGCACATGTTTTATGCAAGTACTTTACTTGGGGATGTTTATCTTTAATAGATATGCATTGGTGACAAGGTCTTTTTAAAGTAACACTATATATATTTTTTTGGATAATGGCAGTTTTGAATGTATTTATTAATGCTTTTTAGTATACTATCCTAATGCTACCACCACAAAGGTAGTCATTTTTGTGGCTGATCAGCACCTAAAGTATAATTTAACCACTTCAATACCGGACACTTAGGCCCCTTTCACACTGGGGCGGTTTTCAGGCGGTACAGCGCTAAAAATAGCGCCTGTACACCGCCTGAAAAAACCGGCCCCATTCACTCCAGTGTGAAAGCCGGCGGGCTTTCACACTGGAGCGGTGCGCTAGCAGGACGGCAAAAAAAGTCCTGCTAGCAGCATCTTTTGGAGCGGGATAGGAGCGGTGTATTCACCACTCCTATACCGCTCCTTCCCATTGATTTGAATGGGACACCGCGGTAATGGCGCCGCTCTGTGGGGGATTTTAACCCTTTTTCGGACGCTCGTGGGGGGTAAAACCGCACCGCGATCGGCCGAATCCCGCGGGCAAAACGACGATAAAGCAGCGCTAAATATAGCGCTGCTTTACCGTCACCGTGGCTCCCGCCCCAGTGTGAAAGGGGCCTTTATACACCTTCCTGGCCAGACCAATTTTCAGCTTTCAGAGCTGTCGCACTTTGAATGACAATTGCGCGGTCATGCTACACTGTACTCAAACTAAATTTTTATCATTTTATTCCCACAAATGGAGCTTTCTTTTGGTGGTATTTGATCACCTCTGGAATTTTTATTTTCTGCTAAATAAAAAAAAGACAGAACATTTTTGAAATCTTTTTTTTGTTTCAAATCCTTGTAAATAAGTAGGTTTTCTCCTTCACCGATGTGTGGCACGGATGGGCATCCATTATGGGCACTAATTGGCTTCCCTGGTGGCCATGGGTGGCATACCTGGTGGTGACTAGTGGTGGGCATCCCTGGTGGTCCAGTGTGGGCATCCTCACGGGGGCTGCTCTGATAATCATTCAGCACAGACCCTGTCGATCGGCCGATTGGCTCTCCTCTACTCGCGTCTGACAGTCTCAGGTGGTAAAGAGTCTCCATCAGAGACTCTTTACCTAGATCAGAGTTGCGGTGTGTCAGACTGACGCACCACAACAACGATCGCCGTGATGCACGCCCCCAAGGGCACACGGCGGCTTGTTATCCTGAAAGACGTAATAGACGTCCGGTCAGGATAACACAATCACTTTGCCAATGTCATTTTGCTATATGGCGGGCGGCAAGTGGTTAATTTTCAGTTTTAAATCTACGAATAGGCAACCATGTTTTGCAATTCATTTTTTGGAAAATAGCCACAGCCTGCGTAGTAGAGCATGTCCCCTGCGACCATGCTGTAGAGAAGGACTTTTGTTCTGTGTGTGGAAGCAGTGGTCTTTCTGAAGAAGCCCCACATGCCCGGTGCCGAGTCTGACCTATAGCTCTGCAATAAGCTAATATACATGTATATGATATTTGATTGTATATTGACACATTTTTTGTATTTTTTACTATGCAAGAAATTAAATACTGAAAATGTATCAATATACAATCAAACAGTGAATTGAATGGTCCATAAGGTTGAATATGGAAATAAGTACATGTGCCAATAGCAATGAAAACATATATAGTGTAGAGAGATCCCACTGGGTGGCAAACCACGTCAATTGTTAAGGAATTCCACCATACACACGTGCCCTCCCACCGTAATCAAGCCTCTTACCACATGGTTGTGATCCCCCAATTACAGAGATCAAACACACAGGAGAAATAATGGACCCCTCGGGGTGTCCCTAAATGGGATCAGTATGGTCCACTTGGTTTCAACATATGATATTCCCCAATACCAACAACAATGGATTCCAACTCAAACAGCCGCCACAGAGGAAAAAGGAACATAGGCTGCACATAGCGTGAATACTGCTAGTAGACGTTTATTATTAAAAACCCCACAAGGTACTCGCATGATTCAGGGCAATAAAAAAACGCTCAAACTGCATGGATCCTTGCTGATAGCCGGCAACGGCGGACGTGAAAGACATCACACGCTCATGGTCCCACCCAACTAGTTTTGCATCACAAGTTTTAGTAATTTTTTGCGTAGTCGTGGTAACGAGCCTAAACACTCTGGTGGGCTATATCCTTATCTGGAGAAGAATCGGATACACCTTCATTCCACTGTTTTCATTGCTATTGGCACATGGACTTGTTTCCATATTGAACTTTATGTCCTACATCTGCAGAGGGATCAATTCTTTGACACAGAGAGCAAGGGCCCTTCTAATCGGCATGCTGACGGGGGACAGTATTTCCAGTTGCTTTCTAATGAACTGTAAGGCTGGGTTCACACTGCTGCGGTGCGGGAACGCTGCGAATCTACTGCGGGTTCCCGCACCGCATGTCTCCCGCCGGAAGTTCACACTGCCCTATGCGAGCTGCTGGGAATGTCAATGAAATGTTAATGACCCCCTCATATCCGCTCGCATATCGCAGTGCGATCTGCAAACTCGGACAGGAATCGGATCGCATGGTGAGAACACCATGCGGTCCGATTCTGCTGCGGACCGAAGAAAAGGGTCCTGTGCGAGTTTGGGCCAAATGCGATGCGAATTCAGCCATACTATCTGTATGGCTGAATTTGCATCTCACAGAGATCGCATATGATTTGAACTGCAGTGCGGTGCGAATCGTATGCGATGTCCCGCACCGCAGCAGTCTGAACCGGACCTAAGACTTTGCACACCTTTTTGTTGTGATGCACCTGAAATGTATTTAGCAGATTTAAACAGTTTAGTTGAGTTTCAGGGTCTGGCAAAAAAAGCTGCCTGTCTGCTACCGTGCTTACAATTTTTAAACCATTAATGGAGTAGCTTTCCTCTTTTTCAGACTGCAGCGTACTGAGCAATTTACCTCTTTTGGATGGTGATCAGATTCTGCGGAGGGAGAGGGCTCTGGCCCGTGCTCGGTCCTTGGCGGTGGAGGAATTTTTCAGTAAGCACTGGATGCCACATTTTCTGTTTTGAATTATATCTGTTCAAGGAACTTTACTTCACTATTATTATTATTATTATTATATATTTTCTTTTTTTTCGTTTTCCAGAAAGAAAAGATGGTTCGCAATCCCTTACCCCTGCAAATATTAACTCATTAAAGACCTTGTTTAAACTGACTCGGGATGCAGTTTTCAGGATTTATGATAGCAAACTTCCCCATGACTTGGCCAAACAGGATGAAAAACCCAACAGCTCTGGAGCTCTCCCTGCTGGTAAGTATCCAGTATTGAGAACTTGCGCATCCAAGGAACTATTCAGTCTGGCATCTGATCTGTTGTGTGGTTGGCCCCTGCAGAGTTTAGTAAGGAACTAAACAGCTGTCGTTTTTTAATGTTGTTTTTTTTGTACAAAGTTTAGATGAGTTTTGCGTTTTTTTTTTTTTTTTTCTGCCAGGAAGCTAATATGGGAAACACAAACCAGAAGGGTTTTTTTTTTTTTTTTTATCTTGCCTCTAAACGTTGAGCTTAAAATATGCCTCTAATCGTCCAAATGTGCATGGACACATTGTCGCAGAGCTGATCTGTGTCTTACCTTTTACTGCTGTGGGTCGGCTGGCACCGGTTTGTTCTACTAGCTTGTGTTTATCTCTGCTGCTCTCTGCAGCTATGGGTGTCGCCGGCTCCACCTGTTAATTATATCCATTGCTTCCTGCTACTTCCTGTCCAGCCCCCCATGTGCTTCTCTATTTAAATTCCTTCCAGATCAGCTTCTGGTTGCTTGTTTCTGAGCCCCCTTCGTGTAACCTGCTTTAACCTAACCTCTTGTGAACTGATCTCTTGTGTACCGACTCGGCTTGTCCTGATTACGTTGTCTGCAGCCCGCCCTGACCTTGGCACGCTATCTGGCTCTCCTTTGCTTCATCCATCCTTGCCTGACTGTGTCTTCTGGTACTCCCCTAGCGAGCAGGATGAACCCGGGGGTCGTGACCTGGGGTCAGCACGCAGCTAAGCCCAAATCCTCATGAGGGGGTCCCTGGCAGAATACCGGCTGGCCCTTAGACTCCACGCCCTGGGGGATCCCGTGTCACCTGCTTGCCTGTGGGCTCACTGTAGTAGTACCGTGACACACATGGGATAACATTGAGCTGCTTCTACAGGCAGAGCACAAAACTCCTCCTGTAGAATTAGCTATTTTTAAGCCAGTGTGCATGGAGCCTTACAGAGATGATAAACTCAGGAACAGAGCTAACATTAGAGCCAATGCTGAGGGGGGGGCACACAGGGAGGGGGGGTTAGTGAGGGATGACTGTCTTTCTCAGCAGATAAAAGCTGGGAGAGGGAGAGAGACCAGCTTTCAGCTGCTGGAGGAAGAGACACTGGATTGTCATCCATCACTTATCCCCCTCCCTGTGTGGGCCCCCTACAAGAGGACCGGTGGTCCCCCCCCCCCCCCCAGCGGCCCTGACATCAGGACTCTGTGCAGACCAGTCAAGTTCCTCCACCCCAAACTCGCTCATCCATGTCTTTATGGACCTTGCTTTGTGCACTGGTCCAGATCATTTGGTGGAGGGGGGGATTATGGTGTGGGATTGTGTTCCAGGGGTTGGGCTTGGCCCCTTAGTTCCAGTGAAGGGAACTCTTAAGGCATCAGTATACCAAGACATTTTGGACAAGTTGTTGGAACAGTTTAGGGATGGCCCCTCCCTGTTCCAACATGACTGTGGAATAAGTGAAGAGCATAGTATATATATAAAAAAAAAAAAGGAAATAAGTAAAGCAAAGACGAGAGAAAGTTTGCCTGTAACAGCAAAGGTGAAGAGGGCCGCCCCAGGACTCGCTAGTCTATTGATAGATCTACTTTCTCTAATTTTAACAGCACTCTGCTGCTTTCAGTGTTCTACCACTAGTCTTTATAAGTGTGTGTGTTTTTGTGTGTTTGTTTGTGTTTTTTTTTTTTTTTATTTTTTTTTAATAAAGGAGGGGTATGACTGTGGTAAGGCAATGCCACAACTTTATAAATAGAATTCTTAATGTCATTCAGTTAGTTTGTATCTCCTTTTTATCAAGGCGTTGTTTCAATGATTGTACACAGCCACAAATGTTTTGTTACAAAAACCTCAATCTTCAAGAACTAATCAATGTTGGTCTCACGGTGGAGGCATATGCAGTTTTACCCTCACTGACATTTATTTAATACTTGTATAATATCAATGAAACCAGTAGCATACAGGAACATATCTTGCCACATAATAACCTTTTTAGCTCAGAAATCTTTGTATTTCCAGCTTTTGGGAAGAGTATAAATGTCACTTGTGTTTAAACTCCACCTGTCACAATTTTGTTTCAGAATCCCAAACGGCCATATTGAATTCATCAGAATGGCCAGAGAGAAATGTACTACAGAATCTGGAGAACTTGGAGAAAATCCAGCAGAGAATCCGGTGAGGATATCCTTCATTGGTCACATACTGTAAAAGTGCTAACGCTCTTCAGAGAGTAAAGTTCTTTTTGCTCCCAGAGAACACAAAGTACTTGCCCAAAAGGTCCTCATCTTTTCATACATTCCTAACCCTTTTAGTGACCAGAGATGGAGGCCTAGCTTCCTAGATTAAATTTAACAGCATAGGTATGCAGCACATAACTTGACAATGACTCTCTGACTTAATTTGCCTACCTACATTTTTTTATACCATTTTAAACGATATTGTACGTGGTCGGCAGAAATAGGGGAAAAAACTTACTGTAAATGTATCCGACAATTACAATATTAAATTGATAATAAAACCTCAGGCTGGAGGCTTTTTTTGATGTAGTAATCCTACAGCACACAGATGAGTCACTATAGATCATAGCTAACCTAGTGATCTGAGGATTAGGAACCATTCATTCCCAGCTGTTAGTTGGGAATGGACCTGTTCATTAAATCTGGGATTGAGAGCCAGCAGCCACTTAGTGTTGGTTTTTTAAATGGTAGATTTTGTATTTTTTTTTTTTAACGTATTCCCAGCACAGGGCATCATGCTGGGGAACGTTAAAGTAGAACTATATGCAAAACTTTTTTTTTTTTTTCTTTTCATTTTTGGATAGAGCAAGGGAGGGTTATATAACCCCTGTCAAATTGTTGTTTTGTTTTTTTTTTATTTATTTTTTCCCGCCTTCTGTGCCCCATTGGGGAGCTTTACCTCCACTAACATTCCACTAGCCAAACAGCAAGTGACTGTAAATCCCTGCAAATTAGGGGAATTCCTTGGGGACCCCCAGATCACCAGAACTCAATCCAGTCATATAACCATCTGCAGCGGTTCTTTCCTGCTGCTAAATATCAAATCCTATGAGCAGATGGGTGGTGCTGAGCCAGGCTGTGTTTGTGTAATCGCACACAGCCTGGTTCGGGAGGGAGCCAGCCAGTGGCGGTTGGTATTTTTTAATTTTTTTTTTTTTTGGAGCGGCTTGTCCTTACACCCAATCGGGTGACCGCTGGCAAAAACGGCTTCCTGATTGGCCGGTAGGAGGATTAATGTTATAACGGCAAATATTGATTCGCTGTTGTAACACACCTGGGTGGGACCCAAGCCCTCCTCCCTATATTGAAGCCCTCTAATCGGTGCCCCCGCTTTGGAACCCATGCGCTGGTGTCCTGAAAGGGGACACATGATTGGGGGGGGGGGGGTGGCTCCCCCCTTAATAGATGGGCCGCTCCTAGAGCCAGCAGGTGCACCCCCATAGGAAGTGTTTTTTAATGGTGGCGCACCAAGAGGAGGAGGAGCCCAGAGTGCTGGTGGGGGATGGGAGGAGGAGGTTAAGGGCTGCTCTTTGCAATACCATTGCACATAGCAGGTAGCTATAACATGTTTGTAAAGCTTAATTTTTTAAATAAAATAAATAATCACTTTAAGCATCAGTGTGCCGTGTTGTCAAACTCCAGCTGTGATTTTGACATTGCTTGTTTGAATCCCCCAAATATGTTAATCGGTTTCATCCAATTGTATTAATTTTTTTACCTCAGGAATGTTTTGCTGGACCTCACTTTGGTTCCTGGCCCCTAAGGTTTTGCACATGGTCCTGATTTTACATTTTTTATTTTTTTATTTATTTTAATTTTACACTTTAAAGTCTGTACAGGTTTGAGCAACATTTTCTCAAAACGTCTTCCAGGACAGCCCATGAGACCTAGGGCTCCTCCTACCAGGACAGGAAACACATTCCCCCCCACCAGATAAAAGGGCGGTCCTCCAGGCCCCATGTCAGTTATTAGTGTTTCCTCCGGACGGGGGGGTAACATGTTCCAGGAACCTGGTCCCCTAGGTCTCATGAGCAGGGGCTCTGTAAGGCTATTTGGGGGCATATCACTAACCTTCTCTTCTGCCAGAAGCAGCACACCGCTGGGGAGGTTGGTTGTGCTGCTGTCTCCTGTCTCTCTGTGCCTGGAGAGGGCCATGACCGTGGTGATGTCTGCTCCCAAGCGCCTGTAGTCTCTATGTGAGCAGCAGTTTCCTCTCCTCACCCACAGCATGGCTGAAAGGTGTGAGGAGAAACAGGAAGCAGCAGCACTTGAGGGGGCGGAGCTTCTGCACTCCAAGCTGGCCCACAGGAAGTGCCGAGTGATAGGTCACTTCCGGGGCATATGACATCATCATCGGGCGCCGGAGACACTGGTTCCAGTCTTTTTAAGCGGTGCGGATGGGAGACGCTGGCTACTGGTGTGTTTTGGTGGAAAGCAGCCAGGCTGTGGAAAGCTAAACAGGGCAGGATGGACCAGTCTGCAGTTCCTGCACAGGCAGTGGAAGCAGTGCCCAACACCAGCACCTCGCAGGTAAGCCTGAAGTGTTTTGTCACTATCTTGCTATCCCTGTGAGTGTTCCCTCCCCCTCCCCTCTCTGTAGTAGTGGGTTATGGGGACACATTTCTTCCCTCCTGCACGTGGTGTTTCGGAGTGTCAGGGTGGCTGTGAGTCTCATTTGGGGTCGTTTTATTTTTTTGTCTTACAGACCAAGACCCAGGAGAAAGCTCAGGCACAGCCACCTAAAAGGAAATGTGCGGTGTGCGCAAACAAATTGAGCTCCTCTTGGAGCAAAGCAGTTTGTCGCAGCTGTATAGAGGGCCTTGTAAAAGATGACCCGGTTACCTCTTGCCAAAAGATGCTAGCTTCTGTCAGATGAGCTTGCGTCCACCTTTAGTTCCTTTAGAACGCTTATTGACAAGCTCCAGACTCCAGCAGAGGGTCCGTCGTCACAGAAGACGACAGTCAGCACTCCGCAGCAGGCGGACAGTGAAGACTCTGAGGCTGAGGTCAGATCTACCCATTCCTTTCCAGAGGAATCAGGGTCAGAGATAGAGCCCGGGGATAGAGAATCCACTCGGAGCTCGAGATTTAAGTTATCCGTAGAAGATGTGGATGACTTATTGAAGGCCATCTATACTACCCTTGAATTGAAAGAAGAGGAGGTTCAGCTATCCAAACATGATCTCATGTATAAGGGATTGCACAAGAAAAAAATCTAGAGTTTTTCCAGTCCATAGCTCATTGATTGATGCTATCAAACTGGAATGGGATAATCCTGAGAGAAAACCTTTCTTCTCTAGTAACCTTAAAAGGAGGTTTCCTTTTGATGAGGACACTACGCAGCCGTGGAATAAAAATCCCAAGCTAGACGCACCCCTTTCAAAGGTTTCAAAGAACTCGGACCTAGCGTTCGATGATATGGGTACGCTTAAGGATCCGATGGACAAGAGGGGGGATATCCTTCTCCACAGAGCCTGGGACTCTGCGGTTGGGAACCTCAAACCTGCTCTGGCCTCCACTTGTGTGGCCAGAAATCTGGAGGTGTGGTTAACCCAAATTCAGACTCATCTGTTGGCAGGTACCTCCAGAGAGCAGATTTTGAAGTCTTTTCCTCTCCTCTTTCAGGCAGTAGGTTTTTTGGCAGATTCTTCCGCAGAGTCGGTGAGAATGTCGGCCAGGACCTCGGCTTTAGTGAACTCGGCCAGGAGAAGCCTTTGGCTTAAGACCTGGTCAGGGGACTCGGCCTCCAAGTTACGCCTTTGTGGGCTCCCCTTAACAGGCGATCACTTATTTGGCCCAGGGCTGCAGGAGGCACTGGAACGCACTGCCGACAGGAAGAAGGCTTTCCCAGAGAAAAAGAGAATCCCAGCAGCCAGGAAGTTTTTTTTCGTGGCCAAGGCAGGCAGCAGGGTCCTAAAGGAAAGGACAGCAGGCCGAAAAAACACTGGACAGGGCACAAGGGCAGTGGCAAAGGGGGGGTCCTGTTTAACCCTCCTCAACAGCCCACCAAACCGCAGTGACTTGCGTTCCCCAGTGGGAGGAAGATTGAGGGCCTTCTTCCCACAGTGGGCAGCAGTTACTTCAAGCCCCTTTATTCTGGACCTTGTGACCAACGGGTACAGGCTGGAATTCGCCCACCAACCACCAGAGCGGTTTTTGGTCACCTTTCCTCCCCAGGATCGGGAGAAAGCGCAGGCCCTGGGTCTCCAGATCGGAGACCTGTTGGATCAGAAGGTCCTGATTCCTGTTCCCCAGTCAGATCAGGGTAAGGGATTCTATTCCCATGTATTTGTTGTCAAAAAGCCGTCAGGGAAGTTTCGACTTATCCTGAATCTCCGAGCTTTAAACAAATCAATCAGATACAAACATTTCCGGATGGAGACGGTTTTCACTATCAAAAGCCTACTCTACCCAAACTGCTACATGGCCACGTTGGACTTGAGGGATGCTTATCTTCACATCCCTATCCACTCAGCCTTCCAGAGATATTTAAGATTAGCAGTGAAGATGAGGACAGGGACCCGACACTTCCAGTTTCAGGCCCTCCCCTTTGGTCTTTCCTCAGCCCCACGCATTTTCACAAAAGTGTTGGGGGAAGCCCTAGCTCCACTCAGGCTAAAAGCGATAACTATTATCCCTTACTTAGACGACCTCCTGGTGGTAGCAGCGTCATACCAGAAGCTGTTGGAGGATCTCCAGGCTGTACGGGACTTCCTACAGTCCTTAGGCTGGTTAATAAACGTAGAAAAGTCGTCCTTAACTCCGGCCCAGAAGGTGACTTACCTGGGTTACGACTTTTGCTCAGTGGATCAAAGGGTCTTTCTTCCTCAGGAGAAGATTACCAAAATGATCCAATCTATGTCAGCATTGCAGACAAACCAGTCGGTCTCCCTAAGACAGGTTTCGAGGGCAGTGGGTCTGATGACCTCATGCTTTCCTGCAGTCCCATGGGCAAGACTTCATCAACGTCCACTACAACTGTTCCTCTTAAACTGGAACGGGGATGCAAGGTCCCTGGAGTCAAGGGTCCGGCTTCCCACCAGGTTTAAGAGAAGCCTGTGGTGGTGGAGAGCAAGCCAGCACCTAGCAGGAGGTCTCCCATGGTCCATTCCCATTTCCCAAAGGATTACTACGGATGCGAGTTCCTGGGGATGGGGGGCCCATCTCAACAATGCAGTGGCACAGGGAGAGTGGTCCTCGAGGGAGGCAAGGGCTTCATCCAATCAAAGAGCGCTTCTAGCGGTTCACAGAGCCCTGCAGTCCTTTCAGATAGAGATCAGGGGCCACAATCTTCAAATTCTGTCGGACAACGTTGCGACAATCGCATACCTCAACAAGCAGGGGGGCACGAGAAGCCGGATACTCCAGTCAATTGCCCAGGAGATCCTAGTATGGGCAGAGGGGAATCTGGCTTCAATTTCAGCTGTGCACTTGAAGGGCACACAAAATTGTTTAGCAGACTACCTCAGCCGTCACCGGGTAGATCGAGACAACTGGTCCCTTCATCCCGAAGTCTTTGCAGACCTCACCAGCAGATGGGGATACCCAGTGGCGGATCTGTTCGCAAACAGGAACAACCGCAAGACGGAAATGTTCTTTTCCATGAACCCAGCAGACCAATCCTTGGGGATCGATGCGCTGGCAAACCCATGGCCTTGCGGCCTATGTTATGCCTTTCCGCCGATCAGACTTATTCCAGAAGTCCTCCGGAAGTTTCTTCTAGAAGAAACGGACCTCATTCTAATTGCCCCGTTTTGGCCCAAGAGGCCATGGTTTTCCCTGCTACAGACTCTAGTTTCAGAGCCTCCACTGAGTCTTCCAAAGAGGGAAGACTTATTGTTGCAGGGTCCAGTGTCTCACCCCCAGGTGATTTCCCTAAGATTGTCGGCTTGGTATCTGAAGAGAAGATGCTAAGCGCCCAGGGGTTCTCCGACAAAGTAGTCAGGACTCTGGTAGACTGTAGAAAACCAGTAACCAGAGCCATTTATTCCAAGGTTTGGAAAAAGTTTAATTCTTGGTTATCGGAGAATCAGAGACTAACCCACGATATTCCGGCAATTCTGGAATTTTTTCAAGAGGGGGTTGACAAGGGTCTTTCCGTTAGTACCCTAAAAGTACAAGCGGCAGCTATTAGTGTTTTCCTCCAGTTTTCTCTCCTGGAAAATCCCATTGTAGCCAGATTTTTCAAATCAATTTCAAGGGCCAGGCCAGTAGTGGTGAAAAGTTGTCCATCTTGGAACCTGTCCCTAGTACTTCAGGCTTTGGTGGAATTTCCTTTTGAGCCTCTCGAGGAAATCTCAGTTAAACTACTTACATTAAAAGTTGTTTTTCTGGTAGCTATTACCTCAGCACGTAGGGTAAGTGAGCTGCAGGCCCTGTCAGTTAGGGAGCCTTTTCTCACGATTTTTGATGATCGAGTCGTTTTAAAGACTGATCCAGGTTTTTTGCCTAAGGTGGCTAGTACATTCCACCGAACTCAGGATATTGTACTGCCATCCTTTTGTAGTTCACCGCACGGCGAACAGGAAAGAAAGTTTAGTTGCTTAGACGTAAGAAGGATCCTCCTTGCCTATCTTGAGGTCACTAAGACCTTTAGGAAAACTGATGCTTTGTTTGTTTGTCCTCTTTTCGGGGGCACACAAGGGAAACAGTGCATCTAAAGCCACACTAGCCAGGTGGATAAAGCAAGCTATCTCTGAAGCTTACAAAATTAGGGAGGTTTCTCCACCTTTTGTCACAGCAGACTCCACTAGAGCCTTATCTACGTCTTGGGCTGAGAGGGCTGGTGCCTCACCGGAGCAAATTTGCAGGGCTGCCACATGGTCCAGTTACTCGACCTTCATTAAACATTATCGCCTGGATCTCCTATCGGCACAGGAGCAGGCGTTTGGTCGTAAGGTCCTGCAGGCAGTTGTCCCTCCCTAGACTGGTAAGTTCTGGCTCATCGTCTCATGGGCTGTCCTGGAAGACGTTTTGAGAAAAGCTGAGTTAGACTTACCGGTAACTCCTTTTCTGAGAGTCTTCCAGGACAGCCGGATTCCCACCCGGTTTTGTCTAAAGTTATGTGTATTATGCATATGTTTTTCAGGGACGTCCTACGGTTCTTCAGTAGACTGACATGGGGCCTGGAGGACCGCCCTTTTATCTGGTGGGGGGAATGTGTTTCCTGTCCTGGTAGGAGGAGCCCTAGGTCTCATGGGCTGTCCTGGAAGACTCTCAGAAAAGGAGTTACTGGTAAGTCTAACTCAGCTTTTTATTTTATTTTTTTCCAACTTGTGTTCTACCTCCAATACGATCCACTAAAAAGTCGTCGGCTGCGTCCGTGTCCGCTCTCCAAATGCAAAGTGGACACGGACATGCCATCCACCCGCTCTGCTCATTGTGGCCCGCGACCGGTTACTAAGTCGCTTAAGTGGCCCTCGCTCTTCAAAAGGTTGGGCATCCCTGGCCTACAACAACTTTTTTTTTTTTTTTTTTCCTCATGTCCCGATTTAATTTCTTCCAGGGCATCTATTCTGTCCAGCTCAACAGAGCATTTACTGGGCCGGAAGGACAATCCGAAGGAAGGACTGACCCTGCTGGATGCCAAGGAGTTCCTGAAATATTTCACTCCACAAGGGCTAGCGATCGGAGAGCTTCAACCCTTACAGCTCCAGAGAGGGTAAAGGTCAATTTTACTATATCTGTAAAGTATTAGACAACAGGCATATTATAACCCTTTATCTCATGAAGTTGAGTTCTTGGGAAGTTTGTTATCCAAGGTGGGATAAGTATATGGGATAAAAAAATAAAATAATAATTACTACTGTAGTTGGTTACTAGTGAAACTAAATCCCTACATCTCCATTGTGCAGGCAACAAAGATTCAAATGTACAACACATTAAAGCAGAACTTCACTCTCTCATTCAACATTGATTATTTTTAATGCTGGTTAGCATTAGCAAATGGATAGGAAGGTAGATTATATTTACTTGTGTGTTTCCAGAAAATTATGTCATACATCCTAGAAGTATGGGAGGAGGGGTTTTCTTAGCTAAGAACACCCTCCTGCATGCATGCCTGACTTGAGGTCTGATGGATTCCAGGAAGTCAATGCACCCTTACTTAAGAAGGCCACGGCCAGAAATGCTACGGGGTGGTTTTCTAAGTGAGTTCTTAGCAAAATAAAGTGTGGAGACTTGGATGGATGGGTGAGTTTGCTTTGGCTAACAAAAATAGTTAACCACTTCAGCCACGGAAGATTTTACCCCCTTCAGAGCACCTTTTACAATTTGGCTCTGCGTCGCTTTAACTGACAATTGCGCAGTCATGCAACGCTGTACCCAAACTAAATTTGTCCTCCCCCCCCCCCCCCCAAAATAGAGCTTTCTTTTGGTTATATTTGTTCACCTCTGCGGCTTTTTTTGCGCTATAAACAATAAATATCCCCCATATTATTATTTTTTTTCAAATACGTGTGTGTGTATGTGTATGTAGAAACACACACACACACACACACACACACACACACACACACACACACACACACACACACACACACACACACACACACACACACACACACACACACACACACACACACACACACACACACGCGCGTGCACGATCTGTCCTCTCCTCTGACAGCACAGGAATTTGTGTGAATACGATCACGCCCTCTGGTGGCTCTCCTGGGTAAAGAGATATATATATATATATACACACACATATATACACACATATACACACACACACACAGGATTTAGCCCAGGAGAGCCATTCTGCCACAGTATATCTGCGTGAGCAGGTCAGGAACCGGTTAAATTGCGTTTTTTAGTTTGTGCTGCTCAGATGCAGTGTAGTTCCACTTTAATATTAGTAGGAGATTCTAACTTGGCCTTAGACCACATTCTGGATAAAACCCACACAAGAGATTATATGCATTACTTTACAGCAGGGATATGCAATTAGCCGACCACCAGCTTTTGCAAAACTACAAGTCCCATCATGCCTCTGCCTCTGGGTGTCATGCTTGTGGCTGTCAGTCTTGCTATGCCTCATGGGACTTGTAATTCTGCAATAGCTGGAGGTCCGCTAATTGCATATCCCTGGTCTACAGTCTGTAGAGAATAATCTAGAATAGCCCATGTGTTTTAATTCCTTGGTTTTCATTCCCAAAATATTATTGGCACAGATTTTGTCGGCTGCTTGGTCCGACCATGACCTTGTCAAGACCTTGTCGGGAAAACTACACCGTTGGTGTTTCAGTTACATTTAAAGTGCAACTTCTAAAAATGGAAGACAGGCAGAATTTTTAATGCAGAAGAGACATGCTTTGTTCTGCGTTAAAGCTACTTACCTGCCTGTCTCCCCTCTACAATAAGTGCAAGTGCAGCTCATTGCACAGATTCGGCAATGCTGAATATGACGGGGTGACGTCATCTCCTCCTAGCCAATGACCGCAGCCGGCGATCCAGTCCCCGAAGTGGGCCGCCCAAAGATATCAGCGGCCGGCGGGGAGTTTTGGGGATGGCTCATCACTGTGTTCAGGGTGAGTATACTTCTGCTTTAAATCAATCCCTGCTAGGGAAACTAAGCTTACATCAGAAGATATCTCTCCTCCTTCAAATTGGGCAGCATATATTGCATGTGTAAGGGGATTTTTAATTTAGCTCTGCTTATGATTGAAGAAAGCGCATAACCTATTGAACTAAAAAAAAAAAAAACACTTAAATACCACAATCTATAATCATTGCGCAATCCTTACCCAAACCTTTTATTATAGATCGAAACAAGTACATGCTAAACTAAGAGTAACTCCACTTTTGTGGAGAGAAAAAAACATTCCCCTCTGGGTGATCAATGTACATTGCAAGGATTTTTAACAAACTTTGTTGCAGATTCCTACCCATTTTTTGCTCTGAATGAATAGCTCTTTGTTAGATCATGTCTGGTGCAGGACTGATTCTGAATGGGGGTGACTAAGTCATTACAAGCAGCTGATGCACTTTCGGGATTCTGATTTAGAAAAGTTGCAGTGTCTTTTGTCCCTTTTTAGAAGTGATTAATCCTTAAGGAGTATCTGACCAAAAATGTTGTTGCAGAGGATGCCCAAAACATGACTTTCTTAATGCAGACTTCTGGGAAAATCAGCAGGAAATGGCATTTCTGGGGGCATTCTGTACACTAATTCAAGAGCATTGCTTTCTGTATCAATTATATATGCTATTTTTATTTTATTTTTGCCATATATTATTTTTTTTTCTTCTGCCATGTAAGTGGAAGGTGGAGTTTAACCACTTACCCACTGGGCACTTAAACCCCCTTCCTAACCAGACCAGACCAATTTTCAGCTTTCGGTGCTCTCACACTTTGAATGACAATTACTCAGTCATGCAACACTGTACCCAAATGAATTTTGTGTCCTTTTTTTCCACACATATAGAGCTTTCTTTTGGTGGTATTTAATCACCGCTGGGTTTTTTATTTTTTGCGCTATAAATCAAAAAATACTGAAAATTCGGTAAAAAAATAAATAAAAATGTTGTTGTTTCTATTAAAAATTATTGGCAGAGTGGTGGCAGAGGGAGCGATCACGTGGTTAACGGCCGCTATTAGCGGCCGTTTACCATGATGCGCCAGGTCCTCGGGACCCGGCGGTCACGGATGTTCCCGAGTGCGCGCGGGAGCAAGTTTCTGGGAGGACGTCCACCCAGAATAAGCCGACCGCGCTGTAGCCGTATTTCGGCTATGGCCCGGTCGGCATGTGGTAATTTATTCTACAGTGCATCTGAAAAGTATTCACAGCGCTTCACTTTTTTCACATTTTGTTATGTTACAGCTTTATTCCAAATTGGATTAAATTCATTATTTTACTCAAAATTCTACAAACAATACCTCATAATGACAACGTGAAAAAAGTTTGTTTGAAATCTTTGCATATTTATTAAAAATAAAAAATAAATTGCATGTAAGTATTCACAGCCTTTGCCATGATACTCGAAAATTGAGCTCAGGTGCCTCCTTTTCCCACTGATCATCCTTAGGCCCCTTTCACACATGCGGACCGTACATTAGATCAGTTCAGTCACGTTTTTTATCATCAGTTGTTGTCAGTAAACATCAGTTTTCATCCATTTTCATTTCCGTTTTTCGTCCGTTTACGTCCGTTTTTCATCCGATTACGTCCGTTTTTCATCAGTTTTTTATCCGTTTATGTCCGTTTTTTTATCCGTTTATGTCCGTTTTTTTTTTTTTAAACAGTTTTTCATGAATTATGGGAATTTTTTTGATGAAAAACGGATGTCAGCGGATCGGATGTGAATGGATCGTCCGCTAACGTCCGTTTTTCGTCCGTTCCGTTTTTTTTACGGAAGACAAAATAGGGTCTTCTTCCGTTCAGAAAAACGGACCTTAACGGAGACGGATGTTAGCGGATGATCATCCGCTAATGTCCGCTATCCCATAGACAAGCATTAATGTCCGTTTTCATCCGTAAACGGACGTATGAAAAAACGGACGAACGGTCCGCATGTGTGAAAGGGGCCTCAAGATGTTTCTACTACTTGATTGGAGTCCACCTGTGGTAAATTCAGTTGATTGGACATGATTTGGAAAGGCGCACACCTGTCTATATAAGGTCCCACAGTTAGGCTGCTTTCACACTGGAGCGGTGGGGGCGCTGGCGTAAAGCGGCGCTATATTTAGCGCCGCTTTACCGGCGTTTTAGCAGCGCATTTCGGCCGCTAGCGGGGTGGTTTTTACCCCCCGCGAGCAGCCGAAAAAGGGTCAATACCCTTTGGCGCGCTCCCCCATTGTTTTCAATGGGACCGGGCGCTATAGGAGCGGTAAATATACCGCTCCTATAGCGAGCCAAAGATGCGGCTTGCAGGACATTTTTGAGCGTCCTGCAAGCGCACCGCTGCAGTGTGAAAGCCCTCGGGCTTTCACACTGAAGGAACAGCAACAGCTGTTTCGGGTCGGTTTGCAGGCGCTATTCTTAGCGCAATAACGCCTACAAACCGCCCCAGTGTGAAAGCAGCCTTAGAGCCGGTTCACACCAGGGCGACTCAGGATCCGACTTCAGGTCGCCCCGAGACGCCCCAAGTCGTCCCAAGTCGCGCTGTAATGTTAATCTATGGAGCCGTCTCAATGCACACTACTGAAGTCGCTCCAATTTCAAAAAAGGTTCCTGTACTACTTCAATCCGACTTCTAGGTGACTTGTATCCATTGAGTTCAATGAAAGTCCCCTCCAAGTCGGATCTCTATCTATTTTGAAGCGACTTTACAGGAAAAGAAATTTGTTTACTCAGGCAAACCCCACCCCCCCAGAGAGCTGATTATTCTGTGATTGGCCACAGCCAAAGTCGCCTGGCCTGGGGGCGACTTGAAGTTGTGTTGTAAATAACTCAAAGTCACGTTGAAGTTGCTTCCAAGTTGCCTTGCTAAGTCGCGCTGTAAGTCGGGTTGCCCCAGTGTGAACCGGCACTTAGGCCCCTTTCACACTGGGGCGTTTTTCAGGAGCTACAGCGCTAGAAATAGCGCCTGTGTAGCTCCTGAAAAAAAGCGGGTCCTTTCACTCCAGTGTGAAAGCCGGAGGGCTTTCACACTGGAGCGGTGCGCTAGCAGGGCGGTAGAAAAAGTCCTGCTAGCAGCATATTTGGAGCGGTGAAGGAGTGGTGTGTTCACCGCTCCTATACTGCTCCTACCTATTGAAATCAATGGGACACCGCGGCGCTTTGCAGGGGTTTTTAACCCTTTTTCGGCTGCTAGCAGGGGTTAAAACCACCCCGCTAGCGGTCGCATACTGCGGCTAAAACGACGGTAAAGCAGCGCTAAATATAGCGCTACTTTACCGTCGCCGCCCTGCACCGCCCCAGTGTGAAGCCGGCCTTAACATTGCCTGTCAGAGCACAAACCAAGCCATGAAGTCCAAGGAATTGTCTGTAGACCTCAGAGAGGATTGTGTCAGCACAGATCTGGGGAATGCTAAAGAAAAATTTCTGTGGAATTGAAGGTCTCAATGAGCACAGTGGCCTCCATCATTGGTAAATGGAAGAAGTTTGGAACCACCAGGACTCTTTCCTAGAGCGGGTGGCCCGGCCAAACTTGGTGATTGGAGGATAAGGGCCTTAGTCAGGGAGGTGACCAAGAACCCGATGGTCACTCTGACAGAGCTCCAGTGTTTCTCTGTGGAGAGAGGAGAACCTTACAGAAGAACAACCATCTCTGCAGCACTCCACCAATCAGGCCTGTATGGTAGAGAGGCCAGAGGGAAGCCACTCCACAGTAAAAGGCACATGACAGCCCACCTGGAGTTTGCCAAAAGGCACCTGAAGGACTCGTATTATGAGAAAAAAAAAAAAAACTCTGGTCTGATGAAACAAAGATTGAACTCTTTGGCCTGAATGGCAAGCGGCATGTCTGGAGGAAACCAGGCACCGCTCATCACCTGGCCAATACCAACCCTACAGTGAAGCATGGTGGTGGCAGCATCCTGCTGTGGGGATGTTTTTCAGCGGCAGGAACTGGGAGACTAGTCGGGATCGAGGGAAAGATCAATGCAGCAATGTACTGAGACATCCTTGATGAAAATCTGCTCCAGAGCGCTTTGGACCCCAGACTGGGGTGAAGGATCATCTTCCATCAGGACAACAACCCTAAGCACACAGCCAAGATAATGAAGGTGTGGCTACAGGACAACTCTGTGAATGTCCTTGAGTGGCCCAGCCAGAGCCCAGACTTGAACCCGATTTAAACATCTCCGGAGAGATCTGAAAATGGCTGTGCACCGACACTCCCCATCCAACCTGATGGAGCTTGAGAGGTCCTGCAAAGAAGAATGAGAGAAACTGCCCAAAAATAGCTGTGCCAACAAAGTATTGAGCAAAGGCTGTGATTACTTTTATGTACGTGATTTTTTTATTCTTTTTTTCACTTTTTTTTTTTTTATATATACAAGTTAAATTTGCAAAGATTTCAAACGCACTTCTCTCACATTATTTGGGGTATTGTTTGTGGAAAATAATGAATGTAATCCATTTTGGAATAAGGCTGTAACAAAGTGAAGTGTAGAGCGGCTCTGTATGACTGACTACCAAAGCTGAAGTGTAATTTATATGTTTATTGATTTAAAAAGAAGGCTCAATACACCTGACTGCTCAGCAGAGCGTGGTGCAAAAACAATACATAATTACAACATTAACCACCACAAGATGGTATGGTATTGCACAAAGCAGGTTAAATATAGCAGATTTGTTGTTTTTAATTAAAAAAAATTGCATTATTTTCACCTTTTTAAAATAGATTCTGGATAAGGATTTTTTACTTTACTCCATCACAGCGGTAAATTTACCTAGATCACTGTAAACTACGTTTTACAAAGTAGACAGTGATATTCATAATTATCGAAAGAGAGATGGGTGTCCTATAGGGCTGAAACAACGAATCGATCGGCAACTAATCGATTACTATTTTCATAATCGACTAATCGGCCAGTAACATAATGGGGGTTAAGAAACTAAAATGAGCCCTTTTTTACTACAAAAAGAGCAAATATGTGTTTTTTTTGGTGCTTTTTTGCAGAAACGCACTACAGTTCATTTACATGGTTTACTATGGGACACGTTCACATCTAGGCTTTTTTCAGCCGGTCAGGGAAATTTTAATTTTTTTTTTCAAAACGGTGCTTTTTTGGTTCAATGTACTTCAATGGAGAAGCTGCAGAAAAGCATGCAATACGTTTTTTGCAGCAATTTGTGTTTTTTTTTTTAACCACCTGATTACTTTGCACTTAAACCCCCCTTGTGACCAGACCAATTTTCAGCTTTCGGCGCTGACGCACTTTGACAATTGCGCGGTCATACAACACTGTACCCAATTGAAATTTTTATAATTTTTTTTCTCACAAATAGAGCTTTCTTTTGGTGGTATTTAATCACAGCTGGGTTTTTTATTTTTTGCTAAACAAACAAAAAAAGATGGAAAATTAAAAAAAAAAAAAAAAAATCATGTTTAATAGTTTGTTATAAAATTTTGCAAACAGGTAATTTTTCTGCTTCATTGATATGCGCTGATGAGGCGGCACAGGTGGGCACTGATAGGCTTCACTGGTGGGCACGGATAGGCTGCACTGGTGGGGACAGATAAGTCGGTACGGATGGGTGGCACTGATGGGCACCACTGGCACTGAGGGCACAGAGATAGCACTGTGGGCACTGGTAGGCGGCACTTTATTGGGGCAAAGGTGGGCACAATAGGTTGGGCACATTGCAGTGAGAGGGACTGATGTCCCTCTCACTGCCGCCGGTGATCGGCTTTTTTATCGGCTCTGTTATTATCACATGATCAGCTGTCATTGGCTGACAGCTGATCACGTGGTAAGGGGTCAGGATCGACCCCTTACTCGGATCTGTGATCCAGCGAGTCTCACAGACTCGCTGATCAGAGCGCGCCGCACGCGCCCTTCAGGGGCGCGCAGGCAGCTCGTGGCCAGGACGACGTCAATAGACGTCGTCCCGGCACAATAGATCCGCGCTGTAGACGTCATTTGGCTATAGCGCGGATCTCAGGTAGTTAATCTGCCCAACAACAAATTGGCCAAAAAAAGTATAATTTCTTCTGTCTGTTATTCTCAGAGTGGATTTGATATTTTGCTCCCTAACCATATAGTTGGTTATATATATTTACCACTGCATAGAGATATTTAAGAATAAATTGCCTTTTAAAAAAAAAAAAAAAAGTAAATATATTATATATATATATTAAGTAAATTATACACCACAATTTTTTTTAAGGTTATTAATCGGCCAACTAATCGATTTATGAAAATAATCTTTAGTTGCAGCCCTAGTGTCGTATATAATCTTTGCCACCAGAATCGCGATTGCATAGAACTGGAAACTTTAATGTGTGTATGATATAATACACAACCACTAGATGTCACTGCTGTACCTTCTGATTTTATCATTTACTGCTCCTTCAATCACTCTGTGCAAAAGAATTTCGAGTCCACACCATTCATAATGGGGATAGATGTTCAAAGACTATAACATGAACCTTAAAATACTGTAATTGAGAATTATGCTGAAAAAGCTAACCTAGTAGTAATTTCAAGAAGATTTCATTTTTTTTTTATTTGCTAATGAATGCATCTACACTTGACTGTCTGACGTTCTTACTTGAATTACTGAATAGAAAATGCTCTAAGTGGGTGATTTCATCATATATCTAAACCGACACACCTCTGTAAGCTATTGCAATAAAGGTAAAGTAGTTTTCTCCTGCTTGGCTGACCGCCATCATCATGGGCACAAATACAGGGAGAACTAGTGGATGCTGCCACTCAGAAATATTAGTTGCCATTTTTAACTGCTTTAAGGACCAACTCCGGACAAATAAAAACATATATTTTTTTGCAATGGGGCCCCCACTGCAAGGGTTAATTTCTTGTTTTGTCTAGGGGAGAGGAGAAACCGTTTTACTGATCCTCTGCTCCCCTGCAGGCGTTGCTTCCCTGCAATCTGGTGTTAATGTCCCTCGGCATCCATTGCGGGGGTTTTAACCCTGCTGTGGTCTTATTTAGGACGGGACCCTAGACCAATGGAATGCGGGGGGTGTGGATACTGAAGGGATTGGTCTAGCTGCAGGGAGGAGCGGAGGATCAGCCAAGTTAAAAATGATAAAATAAAATCTCCTTTTTTTTTTCTTCTGGACATAAACTAGCAAGGAAAAAAAAAAAAATGATATATTTATAATATTTATTTTTTTATTAATTTTTTACTTTTATTGTGTTGCCCAAGCTTCTGGTCACTGGTGCACTTTGTGGTTTCCCACATCTCTTTGGCTTATAATGGGTAAGTAGGGCCGCAGTGATGGGCCACTACTGAATCCTATCTGGTCAGTACTAGCAGTGAGGAATCTAAGGTTTGGGGACCCTATGAGGTTTGCAGGCACTGGAAATTGTATGCTGTTGACAGTGATTGTCAAAGCAAAAATTCTTTCCCTTCACAGATTTTTTATTTTTTTTTTTCTCTCTGAATTGGCTTTTTGTGAAAGCCAAACTCCAGGCTTATCACTAGGATGTTTTTTTCTTTTAGTTAACAGCTTCCCGACCAGCTGCTGCAGTTGTACTGCGGCAGGTTGGCTCCCCTGCGCGAGCTGTCGTAGCTGTCGTAGCTGTCGTAGCTGTCGTAGCTGTCGTAGCTGTCGTAGCTGTCCGTCAGCTCGCAGGCACAGCGGGGGTGCCGATGCTCGTGGCTGGCGGTCGCGATGACTGCAGGCCACAAACTATCGTGAGCAGGAGACACAGAACAAGGACGAGTGTATGTAAACACCCACTTCCCTGTTCTGAGAGGAGTGACAGATCGTGTGTTCCTATTGGCTAGGAACCACGATCCGTCACTTCCTCTAGTCATTCCCCTCCCCCTTCAGTTGGAATCACCTCCCAGGGAACACGGTTAACCCCTCGATCGCCCCCTAGTGTTAACCCCTTCACTGCCAGTGACATTTTTACAGTAATCCGCTGTATTAATGCCAATGGTCCCAAAAATGTGTCAAAACTGTCCGATGTCTCCACCATAATGTCGCAGTCACGATAAAAATCGCAGATCGCCGCTATTACTAGTTAAAAAAAAAGAATAATAAAAATGCTATTACTCTATCCACTATTTTGTAGACGCTATAACTTTTATGCAAACCAATCAATATACGCTTATTGCGATTTTTTTTTTTTTTTTTTTTTTTTTTTTTTTTACCAAAAATGTAGAAGAATACATATCGGCCTAAACTGAGGAAAATATATATTTTTGGGGATATTTATTATAGCAAAACGTAAAAAATAATGCGTTGTTTTTTTTTTTTTTTTTTTTTTTTTTTTTTCAAAATTGTTGCATTGCCTTTGTTTATAGCGAAAAAATTAAAAACCACAGTGGTGATCAAATTCCACCAAAAGAAAGCTCTATTTGTGGGAAAAAAAAGAGTACGTCAATTTTGTTTGGGTGCAACGTTGCACGACCGCGCAATTGTCAGTTAAGGCTACACAGTGCCGAATCGCAAAAACTGCTCTGGTCAGGAAGGGGGTAAATCCTTCGGGGCTGAAGTGTTTAATCCCCGTTTCAGAAATCTTCAGGTTGCTCCCGAGATGCGCTTGGGGTCATCTTCCCCTTCTTTTCCTGCCAGTGGGTGGTCTTCTGATCATGCAGAGAGGGATGCTGACATGACACCTGCTGTCTGCATTGTTGCACTGTGAATAAAAGCTGGTGTGGCAACACCCTGCAGGGAGCATTTCTGTGATGCGCTGCATTTATAGTGTGTCCGTTTCCAGTTTGAATGATGCTGGGTGTCATTCAGCACAGGAGTCTGAGGACATCTGGTGGCAACAAGCAAGTACTGCGGGTGACAACTCCGGTATTGCCACATGGACTGTTTATTCATAAGCTGTTGCATGATTTTATTAAAAAAATAGGTTTAAGGCACTAAAGCAGCCCTTGAGCTAGTGGGCCATTATAAATGTTACACTCCTCGAATGCCCTTTAAATTTAAAATGGTTGTTGCAGAGCTGCTGTCAACTAAATGCAACGCAGTTCCATTCTTGTGACATGTCGGATATGTTTTTCAAGTTTAAAAGGCAAAATCTTTTATCTGTTTTTTCAGTGCATCTTTCACTTGGCTGATTGTTTTCGCATTGAGCTTTCTCTGTAAATGGTTCTCTGGCAGTGTCTTGATCACAGGTTCATGGTTTCATTTACACTTGGTTAAACT
>CM053030.1:51236708-51516556 GCA_028564925.1 Lithobates sylvaticus
ATACCCTGCTGATCTGAGCAGAGCGGGCAGATGAAAGGTTTGCGTTTGTCAGCCTGCTCTATCGGTGGTCAGGTACAAACGGACTGTTTACACCAGATTGCCCTCCGATTCGCCTAGACAAAAGGGGGGTGGATCCCCTTCGGTTTCTTTCAGTGAATCGGATTGAAGGTCGGCGGGTGTAAATGGACAGATCCGTTTAAAAACACAGCATGTAAAGCCGACAATCATGTTAGTTCCGTAGGGCAGCAGCGTGTGATGTCATGCGTAGCTCCTCCCCCGTATGCGTTACGTTCAATCAGAACTTTAACGTCACCGGACTCCTCCCCCCCCCCCCCTTCCCTTCGTTAGTAGACAGAGGCACTTGGGGAAGGGGGGAGGAGTCCGTTTATGTCCGTGACGTAACCGGATCTCCGACGGAACTCCCTGAAGACCCGGAAGCCGGCAGAGAGGTGAGTACCAATCAAAAGAATTTCGATTCATCAAAAAAATTAACGATTAATCGAGGAATTAAGCTTTAATTTCCACAGCCCTAGTTTTTATAGGAAAAATTTCAAGTAAGTACAAGACACGAGCTAAATAAGATCATTGATAGTACTACACATGCAGTGTAACCGATGCACAGATTAACTATCATATCAACAGGACTGTTCTGTAGACCCAGTCCAAGTGCAGGGAAGAATACTGTACCTAAAAATAAGAAGGAACCAATAAAGTCCATTATTATAGTAGAAGATAGTCCAATCTCTGTTGAAAATCTGTACGCAGATAACAAAAGATATCATACAAGATGTCAAGCAGTTCAACATGGGGACAAGGTGCTTTGTGGTGGGGGGCCCATGTTGAGGGCATGTGGCCTGGTATGGTCCATGAGGTGAGGGGGGGTGCTCGCTTGTCCGTATCCCCCCCCCCCCCTTTCCTGGCCTGCCGGGCTGCATGCTCAGATAAGGGTCTGGTATTGTTCTTAAGACCCTCAATAAACCGAAGCCGCGCCGCATCATCGTGATCCGACTTCTTGTGCGACTTCTGCTCAAACCATTGGGCTCCCATAGGGAAACACTGATTTTGAATCGTGGCAGGGAAACACTGCTAAAAGCCAGCGCGGCTAAACGCGCATTAATGCCAATGCAAAAAAAGCTACTAAAAGCACGTTTTTACAGCCGCTTTTTCCTGGCGTTGGTAGTGGCTTTGCAGCTCGTTTTTTCTAACGCCCCGTGTGCATGAGGCCTAACTGTTCTAGTATTTACAAGTTTGATGGTTTTAGTTAAGCGTATTTGCATGTCTTTTGTAAAGAACAAAAATACTGTATATACTCGAGTATAAGCCGACCCGAATATAAGCCGAGGCACCTAATTTTATCACAAAAAAATGGGAAAACTTATTGACTCGAGTATAAGCCTAGGGTGAGAAATGTGCAGCTACTGTAAGTGGAAAAGAGGGTCAACAATGCCCATTTGCAGCCATAGTAGTTAAGGGTAACTTGGTAGTTAAGGGTTCCTAGACGCCCCTTAGCTTCAGCCAAAATTTGGGGTCTCTGGACCCAAAGGGTCCCGAAATGACATTGCTGCAGATGGACACAGTTGACCGACTTTGGGGCCCTGTATCTCGGGGCCACTTGGTGCTAGGAACCCCAAATTTGGATATGTTGTAGTGATAGTTCCACTGGTGTGCAAACCCAGTGGAACTATCACTTCAACATATCCAAGTGTGGGGTTCCTAGCACCAAGTGGCCCCTGAGATACGGGGACCCAAAATCGGGTCGGAAAATGTCAAGCACTTTTCTGCAGCAGAGAACGACATTTCCGAACCGACTTTGGGGCCCCGTATCTTGGGGTTACTTGGTGCTAGAAACCCCAAATTATGGGCCCCAAAGTCGGGTCGGAAAATGTCATTCTCTGCTGCATAAAAGTGCTTGACTCCAGTATAAGCCGAGGGGGGCATTTTCAGCACAAAAAAATTTGCTGAATAACTCGGCTTATACTCGAGTATATACGGTAAAACTGCCTTTTCTATAATTGTTTCTTCTGTTCTCTTTAAATATTTTCTCTGAATTATTTTTGTTGCTATAATTGGCTCCCCTGTTCCTGGGAGATTGGTCTTTACATCGGTCTCTGGGAAGTTGTGACACAGCAGCAGACATGGATCATCCTTGTACATGTGTTAAAAAATCTTGCAGTTTTGGACTGCGTTCGCGCTTTCCCCTGAAAAAAAATAAAAATAAAAAAAAATCTTGCAGTTTGGGCCGTACTCAGCACTAAGCACACCATATGTGTGATAAACTGTCTCTTCCCATTAGCCTCCAGGAGACTGTCCATCCTTAGAGATTTCAAGATACCAGAAGAAGTTCTTCTGCTTTCTCTGTGAAGTTACCAATGTTGGAAGATGCTGTGGTGATCCTATCCAACATATTAATCTTGGCTGCTGATTCGAAGTAGTTTAAAGCGTATCTAAACCCCAAAATAAAACCTGTATTATATCGTAGATTGCTGGTTTTAAAGTGTTTGTAAAAATCAGACTGTAAATGCAGCGTGCTTGTTATACTTGCTGTGGAACCTAAGTGGTTAATCCTCCGCATTGTGTACAAATGGTGTTTAATCCTGTCTTCTCTGGTGGTCCTCCCATTTTTTTTTTTTGGAGCATGCATGTGCCAATCAGCACTGTCCTGACAGAAGGTCATGCAGTCTCATAGGACAATCAGGAAAATGAGAACTCCTCCTACAAACTTTAACTGGACACTGTTAGAAGTCACAAGACTGCTATATACTTCTGATGAGAAAAGGTACAGTGGTACCTTGGATTACGAGTGCAATTCGTTCCAGAAGAATTCTTGTAATCCAAAGCACTTTTATATCAAAGCGAGTTTCCCCATAGGAAGTAATGGAAACTCAGATAATCCGTTCCACAGACCCTGCTATTATATGCAGGGGCATGTATACATATATAATACGCATGTATGTATGTTTAATTTGCCAAGACATAAAGGGAGAACTGATCACCACTGGGCTTCACAATTCTGAATATTCTGAATTTTTAGTCATCTTACTTTTATAAGCAAAAAAATGGATCTCTCCATCTGAAACTGCTACTGCCTGACTCTCATGCAGACTGTCTTTAGTATTGATACCAGAGGCTCAGCATAGCGGGCAGGTTGTATCATTCAGCTACTTCATATTGGCATATTTTTCTCATGTCTGTTTTACTTTGATTTATCATGCAGGCTTACCTGCTTTATTAAATACTATGCCCCAGAGGGTAAGAAACTGGTATCAACCAGTAAAAGAATGAAGAAAACCTTTTAATATTCATTATAATAGTGTAAGAATTATTTTTTTTTCTTCTCTGCAGAGATAATGTCTTTCTACTAACACCCCAACTTACCCCACGAAAGTTGAGTGGCCTACCATTTGAAAAAGCCTCTGAATGTCACTACCACAACCTTGAGTAAGTTCTTTGTATGTTTCTCAACTTTTTTTTATATATATATATATATATATATATATATATATATATATATATATATATATATATATATATATATATATATATATATATATATATATATATATATATATATATATATATATATATATATATATATATTTTATTTTTTTGTTTTTATAAAGAAAAAGAGGTGTGTGTGTGTCTTCTGTCACACACACACACACACACACACACACGTGTATGTGTGTGTATATGTATGTATGTGTGTGATTATTTATATATATATATATATATAGTGTGTGTATTATACACAGACCCCCTTCTCCCAATGATGGGGCACAGTTTCTCCCACTGACACCAACAACTTGGCCCAATTACACCAATGATGGGGCACAATTCTTACCAATGACATGAACAATGGGGCACAATTCCTCTCTCTGACATCAAAGATGGGGCTGGAAGTCTTGGAACAATGAAAACTATTGCTAAAATATTCTTATTTAATTAAACGTTTTAAGAAAAAAACAAAACTAGCAGCTGATAAAGTGTAAGTTTATTTTTTGTTTTTCTATTTAAATTTTTTTTAATACTGTAATTGTATCAGTTACATCATTAAACAGATGAACACTGCCTCTTTTAGTGTTATCTGTAGGCTGAAGGCATATTTTGTTAAAACTTCCAGCACACCTGTGACCACTTTGTCCTAGCGGACATAGTGATCACATGGTTGGGAAACACTGATTGGTTTACGATAGTCAGTGACGACCGGCTTTATCCGTGACATTTGGGTGTGAGCGCTAGCAGCCACACAAAGTGTAGGCTGATGGCTGTCCAAAGCTTTTATTAACATATCCTCCGCAAACGGCTTGGGATCATTGATGTAGGATTTGTGGGCACGAAGGGGGCCATAAAATTAAAGATTTTTGCACATAAAGTAAAAAATATCAGTTTAAAAGGTTTTACTAAAATAAACTATTATTATAGTATCCCTTTTAAAGTAAAAACGCAAGCCTGATTGGTACCTATTCTAGATAATGGATCTCATACATCTATGTGTGATTGCGTTGTTTTCTTATTTAATTCAGGTATTGCCTTGATGAAAGGAAAGCGTTGGATCGTGATGTGGGCTTTTCAGAGCTGCAGTCTCGACTCATTCGCTATGAAACTCAGACCACTTGTAACAGAGAGTGCTGCCCCCTACCCTTCGCTCTGAGTCCCCTTCCATCTCCTGCTGTCCTCTCTGAGCCGGGCAGTGTTCCAGATGGAGAATCTTTGCAAGACCCCCTGAGGCTAAAACGACGATCCAGGGACCTGGATGGATTGATTGCCAGCAAGAGGTAAATTACTTGTCTCGTATGTGTAGGTACTCTGTTCTGTTTGGACAGATCACTGACCAGATATAGGGATCTGCTGTTGGAATGTTTTGCGTTTTTGGTTCCTGACATCTTTTATAGTAAATGAAACCCAAGGTAACAGCCCAGTCACAAGAGTAGTCAGGTCTAGCTTGCACTAATGCCATTGAGGCACTCCTGTGGCCACCTTGCTCACCATCAACTTTATTAGGCACACCCTGCTAGTACCAGGTTGGAGCCCTTTTTGCCTTCAGAACTGCCTTAATCTCTTCATGGCATAGATTCAACAAGGTGCTGGAAACATTTCTCAGATTTTGGTCCATATTGGCATGATAGCATCACACATTTGATGCAGATTTGTTGGCTGCACATCCATGATGCGCATACCCCCTTCCACCACTTCCCAAAGGTGCTCTATTGGATGAGATCTGGTGACTGTGGAGGTCATTGGAGTACAGTGACCTCATTGTCCAGTGGTGAGATGATTGGAGCTTTGTGACATGGCGCATTTTCCTGCTGGAAGGAGCCATCAGAAGATGAGTACACTGTAGTCATAAAGGGATGGACATGGTCAGCAACAATACTAATTATTCTCAATTGGTACTAAGTGGCCCAAAGTGTGCCAAGAAAATATCTCCCACACAATTACACCACCACCAGCCTGAACTGTTGATACAAGGCAGGATGGATCCATGTCTTCATGATGTTTACGCCAAATTCTGACCCCACCATCTGAATGTCGCAGCTGAAAATGGGACTCATCAGACCAGGCAATGTTTTTTCCAATTTTGGTGATCCTGTGTGAATTGTAGCCTCAGTTTTCTTTTCTTAGCTGACAGGAGTGGTGCCCGGTGTGGTCTTCTGCTGCTTTAGCCCATCTGCTTCAAGGTTCAATGTGTTGTGTGTTCAGAGATGGTATTCTGCATACCTTGGTTGTAACGAGTGGTTATTTGAGTTACTGTTGCCTTTCTATCATTTGGAACCAGTCTGTCCATTTTCTTCTGACATCAACAAGGCATTTTCCTCCACACAACTGCTGCTCACTGGATATTTTCTCTTTTTCGGACCATTCTCTGTAATCCCTATAGATTGGTTGTGTGTGAAAATCCCAGTAGATCAGCAGTTTTTGAAATACTGTCCTAGATGCCTAAATGTATTGAGTTGCTGCCATGTGATTGGCTGATTAGCAGTTTGTGTTACCAAGCAATTAAACAGGTGCACCTAATAGTGGCCGGTGAGTGTATATGAATGGTTATCTTTGGAAAACATGGGGTGCGACTTGTCACGTGACTTTGATGTCCAAAGTCGCATGACAGGTCGCACATGTGTGACTGGGGTGTAAGGACGGGTAAGTACTGACCCTTTTCTTTGCAGGCTGGTGGTCTTATAACAATTTTTTTCTAGGGACAGTCTCTTTGGAAGCCTGATGGTAAGCTGATATAATTGTATTTGAATATGCAGGTCCCGCTATTGTTATGGAAATGCAATCAAAGCACTTATTTTTTTTTCTCTTTTTTGATCTCTAGACTTGCAAAATCTGAAAGTTCCGACTCTCTGATGTCTCTGGCGAGTGAGGGTAGTGGTCCTCGTCAGCCATCTAGAGTGACCAGGCCACGCTCTGAGAGACTTGCTCCATCCTCGGTTGCACAGATTTCCACTTCTGCCGTCCGGAGAACATCATTGAGCAGCAAACTTGTTCAGCCAAAGCAAACTGCCAATCCTGAGCCCGATAACAAGGAATCTAGATCTCAGAAACACAACAGGGTAACGTGTTCTGTCACGTCTTATGTCATGTTTGTGCTGCCTTGTGTAATGAGGCCTCTGCATGCCTTTTGTTGATACTTTGCAGAGCAAGTTAAGCATAGATCATTTCCCAGTGCGCTACAATGTTCCCAACTAGAACTTAAAGGAGCTTTATAGTTTCTCTTGTAGATGATCTAATCCAGATCGGAACTTCCTGAGAATTAAAATAAACATGTCTAATAACTGGGCAATTCAAAAGGAGCATTTGATAAAAATGCATGAGCAGACAATGGTTATATTGAAATCTGCATTAAAAACTAAAAATATTTATTTGGAATTATTTAGTCTACTTTTTTCCCTGTAAAATTTAAGGTTTGCACGCCCCAATGAGACACAGATGGCAAAACATAAACTGACAGGGGTTATAACCCTCCCTTACTCCATCCAAAATGGAAGGGGGGGGGGAGTTTAGTCTATAATTCACTTTTAAAGAATACAGAGCTGCATTACTTTGTGTGCTAAATATTTGGAGTTCAGGTCTAAAGAGTCAGACATCCATCATTTCATGCTTTTTCCCACCTCCAGGGGCTCAGTTTCTGAGTTCACATTTATCTTGGTGGGTGAATTGGCAGACACTGCTAGAAGCATCTCCCCAATCTGGACAGTCTCTCACATGCCAGCAATAAATCAACATTGCATCTGTAACCAACAGGTGTGGAAGGCCTTAAAGTGTTATATTTTATTTTTTAACTAGTAATGGCAGCGATCTGTGATTTTTATCAGGACTGCGACATTGCGGCGGACAGATCGGACACTTTTGACACTTTTTTTTGGGACCATTGACATTTATACAGTGATCGGTGCTCTAAGTAGCCATTGATGATGATTATTATTATTATACACGATTTATATATCGCCGACAACACAATTACAGTACAGTTCAATACAAAAGTACAAGCCCTGCTGGTAGAGCTTACATTCTAAAGGGAGGGGGTGGTGGTACAAAAGGTAATAGATGCGGGGAAATTATATGGTGGGGAGTGGCTCGGGGGCAGTTGTTAGGTGGGTGTGGGATAGGCTTCCCTGAATAAATTAGTTTTCAGAGATCTCTTAAAGGTGGACAGGGTAGGGGCTAATCGAACAAAATGGGGCAGGGAGTTCCAGAGGATCGGAGAGGCTCTGGAGAAGTCCTGAAGGTGAGCATGGGAGGAGGTAACAAGGGAGCTAGAGAGCAGGAGGTCCTGGGAGTAGCAGAGGAGATTTGGGCGATATCTGCAGATGAGTTTGGTGATGTAGATGGGGGCGATGTTGTGGATGGCTTTGTATGTTATGGTTAGCATTTTGAATTTAACACGGTGGGGTAGGGGAAGCCAGTGAAGGGATTGGCAGAGAGGGGCGGCAGTCACGGATCGATTAGTGAGGTGTATTAGTCTAGCAGCAGCATTGATTACTGTATAAATGTCACTGGCAGGGAAGGGTTTAACACTAGGGGGTGATCAAGGGGTTAAATGTGTTTACTAGGGAGTGATTCTAACTGGGGGGGGTGGGACTGCCTGGGGGAGGGGTACGATTGTTGTTCCTATGCAGTAGGAACAATGGATCGCTCTCCTCACCCCTGACAGAACGGAGATCTGTCTGTTTAGAGCCTGGAGGAAGAGTGGAGAGGCACAGCATTCAAGTGGCATGAGGTCCATAGTGAAGTTTTCACAGTCCGTGATTATTTGGGGAGCCGTGTCATCTGCTGGTGTTGCCAAGTCCCCAGATCTTGCCTCTAGGCTGGAAAGCCTGAAAAAAAAGAAAACATCTTGGCTCCCCAGCCGAGGCAACGGCAGTGTTTAAATCTGCCGAGGCCGGACGTGGCATCATAACATCACACCCAGCCGCCAAAGGTCATAGAGGCTGCTGGGGATTTTCTGGTCCGCAGTATCCTCTATGGTAATCGGCTGCCGCCGGCAGATTCATTCTCCTGCTCGCCGATTGCACGGGTGAGATGTTAAAAGCATCGTAGGATGGCAAGAGGGGAAGGAGGGACATCCCCTCCCGCCACCTGTAAAAACAATCAAGGGGCTGAACAGCCACTATAATTGTTTTTACATGATAGGAAATCGCCAGCAGAAAAAGAAGATATCTGAATGATGCCTACAGCTGCAGGCATCATTCAGATTTAACCACTTAAACTCCAGGATTTCATGATGTCCACCTAAGGAGAAGTGGTTTAAAAAAGTGAATTCTTTTTTTCTTGGGTCAAAGGAAATTTGGGAATTAGTCATATGCCTGAAATCAAGATCTTTATCCTTGTGTTAAGGTGTTTTGAATCGAGTTTATAAAAGTGCTGCAATAAGCAAGTGAGCTAGTGTCTTAAGGGAGGATGCATGCTATGGGAATATTGGAAGAAAAATTCAGTTTGCTCGTCTGATAATTTTTATTTTTATTTTCATAGTGTGTACCCAGCTTTAAAGTTGAACTAAACCTGCAATTCAAATAATTGTGAGAAGGCAGCTCTTTATTGCAAAAGACATGCTAAGGGGGAGACTTACTAAAACTGGTGCACAAGGGGTCTGGAGAGGACGCGTCACCCTGGGATTTGGGGCTGGAGAGGACACATTTGGAGAATCTATAGCCTGCCTTACCCCATATTAATTTGGTTATTTTCGTTATAGCAAACTGGGGGTAAAGTCATCTTGACTGAGTTGATTCTACCATCCAGGATAACTTGTACTGCGCCCAGGTCCGGAGGTCAGACTCCAGTTTGTGGTACATGGGAGGCTAGGTTGCCTGGTATAGACATTCAATCTTGGGGGATAGGTTTATCGCTAGATAACGGATAGTTGCGTCACTCCATTCAAACTTAAAGGAGTGTTTCAACTGTGTCACGACCGAGGGTTGACGGGAGTCATTCAACGCTTGTGACTTTGAGAGTTTGACGTGTAGGCCCGATACTTTCGTGAAGGTATCTAGAAGTTTGCACACGTTGGGGAATGATGTTAGTGGGGAAGTGATAAAGAGAAGGTCGTCCGCGAATAGCGTGCATTTATGGACTGTTTGACCACATCGAACACCTTTTGATATCTGGATGGGCTTGGATGGCTATTGCCTATGTTTTCGATCGCTATTGCAAATATCAAGGGTGAAAGGGGGAAACCCTGGTGAGTGCCTTTGATGATCTTGATGGGTTCTGAGTAATAGCCTTGCAATCTGACCCTGGCTTATGGGCTTAAGTTAAAGGGCTTCCAAGAGCCCCATGAAGTTCTTGCCAAAACCCCAGCGTCACAGCACCACAAACAGTTAAGGCCAATAGACCGAGTCAAAGGCCTTCTGCAGGTCAAATGAGAGGAGCAGACCTTCATGGCGCGGGGCCACTGTCCCACCCCGACTGTAGGATTGATATTAAGTCAATTGCTCTTCTCACCTGGTCTGGGCCCTGTCTCCCAGGGATAAATACCACCTGGTCTTTGTGTATGTAGGGACTGATAAAGGAGCCAACGCGGTTTGCGAGGATTTTGGTCAGGATCTTTAAGTCGTTGTTAATCAACGAAATGGGTCTGTAGTTACCTACCAGCTCCGTGTCTATCAGGTTTGGGGAGAACTACCATGAACGCAGAGTTAAGCTGACTGTTCAAAGGATCACCCTTTCTTTTAGAGTTAAAGAACCTGGTTAAAAATGGGGCCAAGGTAACTGCAAATGTTTTATAATAAGGGACAGAGAAGCCGTCCGGGCATGGGGCTGGGCCCCCTTTTGAGGTTTTTGATAACTTCAAGAACTTCCTCAGTTACGATGGGGGCTTCTATCATGTTCTTGTGGTCTTTCCTTATGGTCGGAATAGGAAGATTTTCTAGGAACAAGTTTATACTAGGAAGGTTGACCTTGGCCTCCTCTTTGTATAATTTTGTGTAGAAATCCTGGAAAGATTGCATTATTCGTTGGGGGTTTAAAGTTGTGGTCCCGTCTTGCAATCAAATTTTCGGGAGCGTGCATGAGCGTAGTTTGGGTTACAATTTGGAGACGAACATTGAGTTGATATCCCTGTGTTGATCAAATTTGGCCTCATTCCACCTGATGCTCCTTTTTGGCTTTAACTGTGAGTGCAAGACGTGATGGATCTTTTTTATGTTGTAAAAGGTAACAAGAAGTCCCTCTTTAGTTTCTCTTTCTGCAAGTCTCTCTCTTTTTTTTTAACTGGGACGCTATGTGGATGAACTTTCCACAGATCGTCACCTTTTATGTGCTGCCCAAAGAGTCTCTGCCGAGATCCCTTCCGTGTCATTGAGGCACCTATGTTTTTAAGAGAAGGTGACCTACTTAGTGTTCTGCTGCTCCTTCCCAATCCAGTCTGTATTGTTAAACAGCAGAGGACTTGGCACAGAGGTGTAGGACCTGTCTGGGCAGTTTATGCAGCCAGCTTTCTAAACAAGACACCATTGGCAGAGATACAAAATCCTTTGCCAGGTAAAATGGTTTACGTGTTTACAGTTCACCAGAGTACTGAGTTTAGCTCTTTTGTGGCCATCGCTGTAACAAATACAACAGGGCAATCAACAGGGGAAAATAGGTTTGTGGGTGCAAGATCACCTATGAGCTTGTTTTAAGAATGTGTCGATGCACACAAACAGGCTTTTAGCAGAGTTTTGGAGCTGCCACGGTTGCATGAGCTTCAACCTCCCTCTCCTGAATACAGAAGAATCTTGTTGAGGATAGGTATGTTTTGACCGCCAGCTGCTGGAAAACTTTGCGTTTGTAGGCAAGGGTGTACATGAACAAAAAAATAAAAATGCCAAAAAAAAATGTTAGTGATTGTAAACTCAGTTTGCACAGAACAGCCCCCCCCCCCCAAGTTCATCTGTTTATTCTTTATAGTGGCACACCTGCGGGCTCAATCCCGAGCTGCGCTGCCTGTGTCTTTAGACCCAGATATCTCGGCCCCACTCCCTTATCACAGGATTTGAATGGCAGCTGCAAGAACCAATGGCTCCCCCCTGCCTCACTAAAGCCTGTGAGATCAGGAAGTGAGAGGGGCGAGCCACTACAGACAGGCACAGTGCTGGATCGAGTGAGGATTTGTGTAAGAATAAGGGGGATGCGGGAGTATTACTTTTACCTAAACCATTTTTTTTTATTTTTTTTTACCCTAAAACAAGGCATGCATTAAGGCAGGGGTCTCCAAACTTTTCAAACAAAGGGCCAGTTTAATGTCCTTCAGACTCTAGGAGGGCCGGATTGTAGCCAGCGGGGGCAGAAAATGTCCTGGACCCGGCATCAGTGAGAATAAATATGGCCTCAGGTTTGGTGGTCAATAGGAGGAGTGCCCCTATTAGGAGGAAATGTATCCTGTCATTGGTATCAGTAGAAGAAATAGTGCCCCATTGTTGGTGTCAGTGGGAGGAATCGTGCCCCAAGGGCCGGATAAAGGCTGGCAGAGGGCCACATCTGGCCCTCGGGCCGCAGTTTGAAGACCCCTGCATTAAGGTACAAATTGTTTAAAGTGGGGTGCCCCCAAAAAAAAAGTCAGCAGCTACAAATACTGCAGCTGCTGACTTTTAATAATCGGACACTTACCTGTCCCAGGGTCCAGCGATGCGGGGGAACGACGCCCCCCCCCCCCCCCCCTCGTTCCCCACTCTGCTCGCGGCGCCGGCATTCTTACTGTGTGCATCCGGCTGTGGCTTCACAGCCAGGCACCCACTGCGCGAGCGGCGCCGCACGCCGTGATACGCCGCACAGTCATCTGGGACACGTGACAGGTCCCGGATGACTGTGCGGCACCGAGGGGAAGTGATGTCAGTGCCCAGGCAGACTACGAGGGACCCCCTAGCCACAGGCATTTAGAGGTGAGTAAATTTTTTTTTTTTTTTTTTTCCCCAATAATTTTTTACCTATTTTTTATTTATTTTTTGGTGGAAAAACCACTTCAAGCTTTAGAACCACTTTGAGGCTGGGTTCACACTGATGCTGTGCTGGAAGCTAAGCGATTCCTGTGCAGGTTCCCGCACTGCATCAGAATCGCAGGCAGTTCTCACTGAGCTCCGCGGAAAGCTGCAGGTCTCAATATAAAGTTAATGACACCCTCAAATCGGGTCGTAGAACTCAGTGCGAACTATGGAATCGGATCGCATTGGTCTGAACATCCATTCGATCCGATTCCAGTGTGGGGGGAAAAAAAGGGTCCTGCACTTTTTTGGTTTGGATCCAGTGTGAATTGAGCCATACATAATGTGCATAAATTGCACTGCACTGAATTTGAATGTCATTTGTACAGAAATCCAGTGCGATTCCTGTACAAATTACATGCAATGCATTACACCTGGGGTGCCCAACCTTTTGTAGACCGAGGGCCACTAAAGCGACTTGGTAACCTGTCGCGAGCCACAATGAGCAGACGGATGACAGGTCCGTGCAGAGCGATCACGGACACAGCCCACTCTACGGGTCCTCCGATCCGATCGGCCCAGACGGAAGGGGATTGATCCCTTCCTGTTTTTTTTGTTTGTTTTTTAGCAAATCAGATTGGAGGTAGGCGGGTGTAAATGGACACAAATCTGTTTACATCTGCCATTTCATAGAGGTGAATGGAGGGTCCGCTTGCTTTGTCGGCTTCATTAACAACACAGATGCTCTGGGATGGCGGGTCTGCAACCCATGATCTGGGCTTGCCAATCCGCCATCCCACAGAAGGAGGTCGCAGGCCACATTTGGCCCCAGGGCCACTGGTTGGGCACCCCCCTGCATTACATCGTATTGGCGTGAACCCAGCCTAAGATTGTCAAACACATATACAGTGGGGGAGATTTACCAAAACAGGTGCAGCTGTACATATAATTAGGAAGTAGGTCTGGACAGCCGCACTCTGAAGATATCGCCTTTTTATTAAAAAAATCACATCAAAATCAAAAAATACATGCTACAGCAGACATAGCTATGAGTAAGCACTACTGTTAGTGCGAAACTCGTCAGTTCCCCTGTCTGCTGTGGCATGTATTTTTTGATGTGATTTTTATTTTTTTTTAATAAAGCAATTTCTTCAGAGTGCGGCTGTCCAGACCTACTTCCTAATAATTGTTACATGCAATTGCCAGCACCTGTGGCTTCTATACTGGTTAAGAGGTTCACTATGGTCTGACCTCCTGGATCGGTGATATCCATCTTTCCCTGTGCAGCTGTACATGGTCACCAATTGGCTACTAACTTCAGCTTTGACAAAAAAATCTAGAAGCAAACTAGTTACTATGCACAGCTGCACCACATTGTGTGCACCAGTTTTAATAAATCTCCCCCAGTATATACACATATAAAGTATCTCTGGATCATGTGACCACTGTGACAGCCAATCACAGTGGTTACATGATTGCCAATCCTTCCCACCCCCAGGCATTTAGAACTTTTTAACCCCTAGGGCATTGGTGCCAAGCAGACGCATATTTGCGTATCAATTTGCAGACACAGTTGTGCCGCGAGCGTGTTCCCAGCACAGTTGCTAGCGGAAAGCTTCTGACTGCGTCTTGCAATTGGGAGCCTTCTGATCATATTTTTGCTGACATCCAATCCATAAACCCCACTTCGCCTCCCGGCCTCTTAAAGGGCTAAGAGGTGCCGGTGCAAATGGGTTAAAGGGATGCCAGAGTGGGCAGGAGCTGTCAAGACGGCGCTCGGCCCAGACTATCAGTAACTGACGGGGCTGGCTCCCTATCTTGTGACCACTTTGACAGCCAATTACAGTGGTCACATCGCTGATCCTGTGCATTCAAGACTTTTTAAAGGGGCGGCTGGAGGGGGTTAAACAGAGATGTTATGCCGCGTACATACGATCGGAAATTCGGCCAGCAAAAGACCGATGAGAGCTTTTAGTCGGAAAATGTGACCGTGTATATGCTCCATCGGACTTTTGCTGGCCGAATTCCAGCCTGCAAATATTGAGAACAGGTTCTCAATTTTTCGGTCAGAAAAAGTTCCGATCGGAAATTCCGACGCAAAAAATTCCTACGCATGCTCGGAAACAATTTGACGCATGCTCGGAAGCATTGAACTTCATTTTCTCGGCTCGTCGTAGTGTTGTACGTCACCGCGGTCTTGACGGTCAAAAGTTCAGCGAACTTTTGTGTTACCGTGTGTATGCAAGACAAGCTTGAGCGGAATTCCGTTGGAAAAAACATCCAAGATTTTTCTGCTGGAAAATCCACTCATGTGTACGGGGCATTAATCCAATTCAGTGGGAGCGTATTCACGCTTTTATGAGCATCACAATTAATCAAAATGCGGATTAGCAAGCAAGTAAAATGTGAAAAGTCCATCAGAAATTTACGAGTCTCATAATATCAAAGCAAGATGTGTTCTCTGTGAAAATGTACGATATCTTGGATGGATTTTAATGTGTGGACGGGGAGATTGTGTTTATTTCATAGGAACTGTAATGTGTTTAGGAAGAGATTTAACCTTTAGGTCTAAAAATAGAAGTAATTTCTGTTAGAAAATCTGTGAGTTCCGGCAGCCGGTGAGGAAGGAAGAGTCTGAGATGAAGATGAGGAAGGCTGTGCTGAGCCGTCCTGTAATTATCAGTGTGGTCACCCCATATGATGAGCTATTGTTTTCATCTAAACACACTGCTTCTACCTCCTGCTACATACTGTACATCATTCATAAGAACAACCAGACCTGGATTTATATACTGGGGTTGGTAACGATATCCATTATACAAATTCTGTTGTTTTAGGGTTACATTAACCACCTGAGCTCTGGAAGGTTTTGCCCTCTTCATGACCAGATCATTCTTTGCTATTCAGCACTGTGTTGCTTCAACTGGCAATTGCGTCGTCAATTTTAACACTGTACACAAATGACATTTTTATCATTTTTTTTTTTTTTTTTTTTTTTTTCTACACAAATAGAGCTTTCTTTTGGTTGTACTTAACCACTTCAGCCCCAGAAGGATTTGCCCCCTTCCTGACAAGATCACTTTTTGCGATTCCGCAAAAAGTGAGGGGGCGGGGCGGGAGCTCCACTCGGAACAGATTGGCTGTAGTTAGAGCAGTGATCGGAGTGGGCGAGTCAGTGGAGCTCCTGGCCCCGCCCCCAGACCTCTGTATTCCCCAGCCAGTAAAGAGGAGGCGGGCCGGGAGCTCCACTGATGCGCCCACTCCGATCACTGCTCTAACCGAGCATACTGGCTACATGGGTTGGGGTCAGTGGAGCTCCCAGCCCCGCCCCCTCTCTGCTGGGTAGATCGGGAATACATCCTCCCGTGCCCTCTGTGCGCTCTGCAAAGCCGGGGGCCCCCATTCACGGTTAGCGCGGGCCCCCCTACAAAGATTGTGCCCAGGGCATGTTCCCCGTTTGCCCTGCGCTAAGGAGGGCCCTGCTTATAGGAAGCGGCAGCAGTGCAGCTGGGGCCCCAAGCAATTGCTTGGTTTGCCTGTCCTGTCGCAAACACACCACCCCCACCGTGAAACATGGTGGTGGCAGCATTATGTTGTGGGGATACTTTTCTTCAGCAGGGACAGGAAAACTGGTCAGAGTTGATGGGAAGATGGATGGAGCCAAATACAGGGCAATCTTAGAAGAGAACCTGTTTAGAGTCTGCAAAAGACTTCAGACATGTGCAGAGGTTCATCTTCCAGCAGGACAACGACCCTAAACATACAGCCAGAGCTACAATGGAATGGTTTAGCTCAAAGCATATTCAGGTGTTAGAATGGCCCAGTCAAAGTCCAGACCTAAATCCAATTGAAAATCTGTGGCAAGACTTGAAAATTGCTGTTCACAGACGCTCTCCATCCAATCTGACAGAGCTTGAGCTATTGTGCAAAGAAGAATGGGCAAAAATGTCACTCTCTAGATGTGCAAAGCTGGTAGAGACATCCCCAAAAAGACTTGCAGCTGTAATTGCAGTGAAAGGTGGTTCTACAAAGTATTGACTGATTTAAAAACAATTTATCATTTTCCTTCCACTTCACAATTATGTGCCACTTTGTGTTGGTCTATCACATAAAATCCCAATAAAAATATTTACGTTTTGGTTGTAACATGACAATGTGAAAAATTTCAAGGGGTATGAATACTTTTTCAAGGCACTGTACCTTGCTTGTGTGGATGGTGGAATCTGTGAGTTTTTTTTATTTATTTTTTTTTCCGTTCAGCCGGCTGGTTGAATGAAAAAAAATCTGTGTCCGCGGCTTTACTCCTCACCACTCTTCCAAAAAGTAAAACGTTTTGCTTTGGGATAAACTTTAAAGCTGCACTAAACAACCAGGTTTGTTTAATTAGTAACTTGAGATCAACCCGTTTTTATCTTTAGCTGATTGAAGGAATGGCTCTTTCTGATTTGTTAGTATTGTGTAGGAACAATCCGTTGTGTATTATTCCAAAATCCTACAATTGAGCAAATCATTCACTCCTGTATGTGAAATCTTAGCAATCAGGTTGTCTGTGGTTTACCACACATTACTGTATTGCGTTCTGTTTGTATTCCTTGTTCTCTCTCCTAAATAAATCTCTGTTTAATCCAAAATGTACATCCGCTGTCAGATGTGATTTGTCTCCAGCAATGTCTAAACACACCAATATCCTGACCATAACAGCTCAATTCCTGTTTGTTTTCTTTTTAGATGCTGAGGGAGGTGGTGTGTAAAACGCTATACAAGCACGGAATCCAGGAGGGTCACCTCTGCTTCGCCACCTGCAGTCAGCGCCTCTTCGACATCTCCAAATTCTTCTTAAAGGTGCCGTATATGTCCAAACCTCAGAGCATAAAAAGATTTTGTTCATCTAGTAATGATTTTCAAAATAGAAAGTTTTTTCATCTCTCTTTTTGTCAGACCTACAGCTATAAAGTAAATATTGGGTTTTGATCCTTTTGGCCTCCACTTGTGTTTGTTTTACTATAGTCCAGGACATGGGCATTCGCAGAACTTTTTTCAGGGGGGGCATAATTTTTAGGTCACCCATGCTCTGACCTTTTCGACAATGTCATTATCACGGTCATAGACTGTAGTCATAGTACAGGTGATGGTCAGAGACTGCAGACATTGCACAAGAGACTGAGAGACGTCATACATGGCCCAAGAGACTATCAGTGACTGCATACATGGCCCAAGAGACTGTAAGAGACTGCATACATGTGGGGGGGGTGACGGAGAGAGAGACGGGGGGGGGGGGTGACGGAGATAGAGATAGGGGGGTGACGGAGAGAGAGACGGGGGGGTGACTGAGAGATAAGAATATGAATACCGCTCTAAGTCTGGAGGCAAAGTGATGTCCACCCTGATTCGGTACAGCTGGTGCAGGCTCTGCTCACAACAGAGAGGAAAAGGAGAAATCTGGATGGCCGCACTTCAGCAAAAACTTTATTAGGCGAAAGATAAAATCCAAAGTAGTGACACCTCATGCGATACAGCAAAACGGCAACAGTAGCTTACGTGTTTCATGCCTCAAAGGCGCTTAGTCATAGCTGGGGGTGACAGAGAGACGGGGGGGGGGGGTGACAGAGAGAGACGGGGGGGGGTGACAGAGAGAGACGGGGGGGGGGTGACGGAGAGAGACGAGGGGGGGTGACGGAGAGAGACGAGGGGGGTGACAGGGGTGATGGGGGTCATCACTCCTGTTCCGATCCCTGATTCCGGGGGGGGGGGGCACTTGCCCCCCCCCTTACCCCTACCTGCGGACACCCATGGTCCAGGAGTGTCCAACCTTTTGTAGAGATGCCGCACACAAATTACGTTTCGTCCTTCTTTTTTTTTTTTTTTTTTTTTTTTTTTTATAATTTGTTAAAGTTACAAAGGTTTCTATGGGTAATCGCCTGTTGCTTGGAGGAATAATTGGTTGAAGACCGGGGCACTGTGAAACTGATAAGGTTGTGATCAGAGAGAGGAAAGGGGGTGTTGGTGAGGTTGCAATGAGTGCAGAGATGGGAGAATACAAAGTTACAGTGATTTGTTAAGCCACTATGGTGCTATCCCCTCTGTTAAATAAGGACATGTATGTGTTTTATAAAAAAGATGCAGATTTCTACCTTCTTTCAGAGCATCTCCTGGCGCTCGTGTGACTCCTCGGCTCTCTCCTCTCCTGGGCTGATATCTGGGAGGGGAGGAGGGGAGGAGAGGATAAGGGAGCCAAAGAGTCACGTGGCCGCCGTGGAGACGCTCTAAAAGAAGGTAGAATTCGGCATCTTTTTTTTTATTTTTATAAAACCTATACTGGGCGACACATGTCCTTATTTAACAGAGGGGATGGCGTGATAGTACGATTATTTTATAGCATCATGAGCTGGCAGGGAGGGAAAAGAGATGGACAGAGGAGGCTAGGAGAGTTGTTGAGGACGGAGGCATGTAAACTGACCACGGTGCCAGGGCTCAGCAGCCACGATAATCTGTGATCAGTTTACAAAGGGGAGGGCAGAACCAGGCAGGATCAGCCAAGTATTTCAGGTGTTACAGGGGGCCAAAATACACAGCACAAGCACGGTGCTGCATAACCTGCTTTTAAGGTAACTGGATCCATTTTTTTTTTTTTTTTTTTTTTTTTTTTTTAAGGGTGATCCCATTTAGAGTGAGTCTTGTGTCAACTGACTTTGGGCTTGTGGTGATGGAGGAAAATGCAGCGTGCTTTTTGTCAACAGTTTGCGTTGCTCCTGAGATCATTCAGAATTCGTTGATGGGTGAATTTGGCCTGCGGTAGACCTCCTTGACGTGCCTTTTGACCTGTCAAGCTGCTTTGGTGTTCCAATAGACTTGTATGGGGGAGATAGACGGTCCTGATGTGTACTAAAGCCTGTCAACACTGGCCCCAAGTCGATGGTCTTAAGACAATCGTGCCCAATCACTGGTTGGTTACTGTAGGTTATTGCCCATTGTTGCCCTTTGCAGCGTCTTGCTGAATAAAGCTTTGTATCTAATATGTGGCAGCAGGTCTCGGGGTAACGTAAGTACTTGCAATAGAAACAGTTATACATTTCCCTTTGTATGCTTTTCTCTTTTATTAATCTGTACAATGCTTTGCATATAGGACTTGAAGACGTCAAGGGGCCTCCAGGACGAGATGAAGAAGGCAGCTTCTAATAATGTTAAACAGGTGAGCGCTGTGTAATGGGAAGGTTTACTCAGGGGAAACGTGATGTTCTATTTAAGTAAGACTTCAAATGTCAGTTGTATAAATATTTAGAAAAGAGAAGATGGCTGACCTTAAACCTCTCTGAGCTACTACTTTACACTTCATTGTGCTACAGAATTCCATCGCACTTTACTTTGTATGGGAGAAGTTAAAGGGGTTTGATCTGAGAAGTGCTGCAGGAGAAATGTGCCATTACAGCGCCTGCTTTCATGTATAAAGGGATCTGCCTGTTTTATCTGAAGCATTAAAGCTAAAACTTTAGTTGTATCTCCCCCTCTCAGCTCTGGCTTGAGTTTTGTTGAGGGGAGGAAAAAAACAATTTCTGATAGGTCAACTTTATGTGTTTCAGGAGTTTATATCGGCTCTTATCTGCAAAGTTTTAAGAACTGCGCCCCCCCCCCCCCCCTTTTTTTCCCCAACAGCAGAATTCAATAGTAGTTATTACTCCAGGCTGAATTTAGCTAAACACACGAGGTACAATATTCTAACTGGATCCATCCACTCCACAAAATCAATCCAGCACATCACTCTTTTATTTGCCTGCTGATGCATTTCACCCCTTTTCGGGCCTTAATCGTAAAGGCTTCATGGTTAAGCCACGAGAAGGTGAAACATGTTGGAGGTGACTGGTCAGAGACGATATGCTTTTTGAACAACAAAGATTTTTGTTGAGATGGGGACAAGCGATTGTAGGACCTGTGTATGTTGCCCATTTTCTTTTCAGTTTTTTTTATTGCAATTTACTGTTCTCTCTCGATTTACCCTGAGATTATAGCATGGAACAAATAAACAATTGCAGATAAAAATGAAATAAATGAATCATTTTGTTAAAACTTTATTTTTTTACTTTTTAACTCATAGTTACATACCGTATTTATCGGCGTATAACACGCATTTTTTCCCTCTTCAAATCGTGGGAAAGTCGTGGGTGCGTGTTTATACGCCGATACCCCCCCCAAAAAAAAATTACAAAAATAAAGACCGAACCGCCGCCGAAAAAGACCGAGCCGAACTGTTCGGCTCCGCTCGGAGTCACGCCTCCCTACACTCGCTCCCGAAACAGCAGGGAGGCGGGACTCCGAGCGGAGCCGAACACTTCGGCTCGGTCTTTTTCGGCGGCGGTTCGGTCTTTTTCGGCGGCGCATGCACGGTTTGTCTAGCGGCGGGAAATTTAAACGTGGGCAAGGCATGACGCTGGCAATGCTGCAAATTACACTGGGCAAACTACAAATGACGCTGGGCCAGGCTGCAAATGACGCTGGGCCAGGCTGCAAATGACGCTTAAATGTACGTTTTTTTTTTTTCCCCCTAAACTTCTCTCCTAAAATGTTTTTTCCTTAAAATTCCCTCCTAAACTTGGGGTGCGTGTTATACGCCTATAAATACGGTAGTTACATAGTTAGCTAGGCTGAAAAAAGACAAAAGTCCATCCAATTGAACCATAAAAAAAAAAGAAATAATAAATAAAAATAAAAAAATATCATACAATCCCATATACCCCATTCTATACCCACAGTTGATCCAGAGGAAGGCAAAAAAAAAAACCCCAGCAGAGCATGCTCCAATATGCTACAGCAGGGGAAAAAAATCCCTTCCTGATCCACCGAGAGGCAATCGGATTTTCCCTGGAACAACTTTACCTATAAATGTTAGTACCCAGTTATATTATGTACATTTAGGAAAGTATCCAGGCCTTTCTTTTTTTTTTAACAGTAAAGAGGTGTTTATTTCGAAATAACAAATACATACAATGCATGAACAGATTCGAGGGTACAAGCATACACGTATTCATAGCAAGAAAGTACAACCAACTGCATTCTGGATAGTAGACTCATAGGGTACATAGCAATGAAGAACAGGTGGTACATCCAGGCCTTTCTTAAAGCAATCTACTGAGTTAGCCAGAACCACCTCTGGAGGGAGTCTATTCCACATTTTCACAGCTCTTACTGTGAAGAAACCTTTCCGTATTTGGAGATGAAATCTCTTTTCCTCTAGACATAAAGAGTGCCCTATTGTCCTCTGTGTTGACCGTAAAGTGAATAACTCAACACCAAGTTTACTATATGGACCCCTTATATATTTGAACATGTTGATCATATCCCCCCTTATTCTCCTCTTATCAGTAGAGAATAAATTCAGTTCCTCTAATCTTTCCTCATAGCTGAGCTCCTCCATGCCTCTTATCAGTTTTGGTTGCCCTTCTCTGCACTTTCTCCAGTTCCCCGATATCCTTTTTGAGAATTAGTGCCCAAAACTGAACTGCATATTCCAGATGAGGTCTTACTCGTCAGTGTATCCACCTTTGTGCTGTGTACTCACAGTATGTTCTAAATGTGCTGCACAGTATTTTGTATATTCTATGTAATGCTTCCACTTTTATGACAATAAGTTGTTTTGGATTAAAAAAAAAGTATTCACATTTCGCAGATGTAAAGAAGTATGGGGTCATGAAAAGACATCCACACTCGCCTCTATTCTGCAGTGATTGTGCAGCTGTCCCACATCTGCTTTGAGACTAAACTGTGCAATCACATAACCGCTGATTGCTCAGGTCTTTATCCAGTCAGAATGGAGAGCAGCAACTGTCAGTCACTGCTCTCTGCTGCTCCAGCACCCACTAGAGCGCCGGGCGGGGGAGGAGCTGACGCAGCTTTCTCCTAGCTCTCAGCTAAACGTTGAAAGACGGAGCTGGCTGTCCGTCAGACAGCTGGGTGGATCCCGATAATGTTGGGGTGCTTCTAGAGCCTTAAGCAGCTCTACCTAACCAGGTGATGGTGTGTAATGGCCTGCTATCAGCTGCCTCTGGTCCACTAGAGAATAAAAGTGCAAATCCCTGATGAAGTCACGTGACCCGTGACTAACACACGTCGGGACTGACCTATACCTACCGGAAGTGGCGACAATCGAGCTCGCCGCTCGTTTACACTCTGCCTGTTTTTACCACTGATTTGTGAGTACCCATTTTAAAGATTAATACTGCTTGAATAAACATTGTTGTAAAAAACTTACTACACCATGAGGCCTACTTCCTTTCCCTAACATACTGATGAGAACCCCCCAACCTGGATACACCAACACTATATGCAAGGGGACACTGATAGGAAATGCCAAACAGGATCTGGGCCACTCATCTGGGACCTATAGGAGGACGGTTACCAAGGACCACAAAGGCATATACACCCATGCTGTAACCTTACAGCGGTAAGGTAAGGGGCCACTCATACTACCCTCACTAGGATCGCACAGGACACGAGAAATCGCACAGGACACCCACGGATTACACTGCATCTCAGAGTTCACTACCCCAATTTCCAGCACTTGCACTTTTATTTATTGGATTGATGGGCACTATCTGCACCCTATGATTTTTATGGACCATTTTTATACACAATTTTTTTTTTCGCTGCCCCTTATGATTTTTTGGATCTTCTTTATACACGATCGTTTATTCGTTGAATTTCATTTGAGTATATTTTTGTATTCATTTATTGCTCCAGTCACGGATTTATTTTTACTATTTTAGCTATTTATTATTTATTTGACTTATCACTACCACTGGCACCCAGCCATAGCCAGCTTTGGCTTGATTTCATTTTATTTCACTTATTTTGTGCTGTTATGCACTGGCATTGTTACACTATTAAGTGATACATTTATTATTATTCAGGATTATTGATGATTGTTTTACTGATGATTTTTAGCTGCTGATTCCTTTATATTCTGATTTGATGCACTTTATCTAGTCACTTATCTGGATTTTGCCATTTCCATAGCTACCTGATCTGATTTTACTTGATTACCTACCATCTTTTATCATCTAGTTTAGTTTAATTTTACTGCGCGCCACTACTCTCTTTTACTTTAAAAGTGCAATCCTATCACCCACACGTACAAGCAAAAAAAAAAAAAGCTTTGGCCATTTTTCTTTGAACAGCTGAACATTACTTGTGGCATTCTCTCTACAATGAAATAAAATATTTCACCAAAAGTTCTTCCAAACACTCTAAATGAATTGTAGGTTACTTTGCTTACACCCTTCTGTCCAGTTAGGAAACCCTACTTATGGTACAAATTGTGCTTTCCCCCCTCCTGGCTGTATGGTCCTGGCCACACCACCCTTCTCCAGGAAGCTTCCTACCTGAATTCTCTTCATCCTGCATATGTTCCCTACAGCACCATTTATTACTATGGAAAGAGCCGTACTCATGGCAGCCCCAGCAGTCTGCAGAGTACCCCTCTATGTATAGAAACGAAAGGGGCCACATCGTGCATGTACAGAATGAAGAAGACCCAGCAAGGACCCCTTCTGAAAAAAGGCTCTTCCACTCCAAGTAAGGCCGTACAGTGAAAGCCACTGGATTGGCGACAGAAGTGAGTATTGGACCAGGTGCACTGCATTCAGTTTGGTGGGGCCATACTTGAAAGCACAACTCGTAAAAAATAAGGTATAGTTGTCTTAGGTCAGGAAATTGTGCTGGTCATTCCATGATTTGAAGACCACCACCTATTCTTCTAAGGTAGTTCTAAAATAGCCTTGCTTTGGGTCGTTATCGGGCTTTGCTGCATTTGTACGCTCTAAGAAGAAACCTATTGATCTAAGAAAGCAGAGTGAACCGAGTTGGTGACTTAAGCTTGGTTTTTGCAGCTGAACCGTTCGACAGAAGCCGTTCTAACAACCTGTTTCTGTTGAAGAGAGATACTGAACCGACCAAATTTCTCTTTATACCCTGCTTTAGTGTGATACTGCTATTTTATACCAGTCAGAAAGTTGCAGGTGACACCACCCATAAGGTTATACCACTGCGTTGTGTAACCGTCCTGGCTGTGCTATCTGGCAGTAGCATTTGAATCAAAATGGTAACTGAACAGAGTTGCATATCATTAGTTGGATAAGGCAGTTCACAAATGTGTATTTTAACTGCTTGCCTGCAAGACCACTTTTTAGGGCTCATATACACTTGCTTCGACTTTAACACACATTAAAGCACCCACCTCTTCAACATGCTTTTTTTTCCTTTTTTAATGGGTTTTTGATGCTTTGGCTTCGATGAAGCTTTAATGAACCTTCACAAATGCCCTGTGTGTGTTAATTTTTTATTTATTTTAAAGGTGCTACCAGAACCCCGGCTCAGTAGTACCTCCACTCTGTAGATCCCCAGCTCATTAGTACCCCTGTTCAGCAGATCCCCAGCTTATTACTACCCTCATTCAGCAGATCTCCCCCTGCTCAGTAGCACCCCCAGCTCTACTGATGCCCCAATCAGTAGAAACCCCCAGCTCTGCTGATGCCCCACTCGGTAGTAACCTCTAGCTCTGCTGATGCCCCAATTAGTAGTAACCCCCAGGTCTGCTGATGCCCCACTCGGTAGTAACCTCCAGCTCTGCTGATGCCCCATTCAGTAGTAACCCCCAGCTCTGTTGCTGCCCCAATCAGTAGTAATCTCCAGCTCTGCTGATCCAAGGCTCGGTAACCCCCAGCTCTGCAAATTTCTTGGTTCGTTTACCCTCCTCACTCAATGGTCACCTCTCACCTCCCACTATTTTGCTCCTATGCTGCCCACTGTGTACGACACCTACTCGTTTCTCCTGCTCTGGCCCCCCAGGTCTGCTGATCCTCTGCCGCTCAGTTTTCTTTCTCTGGTCCCTGCTCACCTTTTGCTATAGCATTCCCATGTTGCACACCATGTGTACCATCTGCTAGTTGCTCCACTCTAGTCCTGACCCAGCTCACCTTTCTGTAGCTTCATCCTGCACCCCAGATGTGACGTCTGCACCAGACACTTCCAGAATATATACACATGAACCACAAGTGACTGCTGATGATGTCTTTTTCTGCTCCGCTTGTTGGTTTCCCAGTGCATCCTGGGATATCTTATACCTACAATACCTCCAAAACAAAGTGAAGCTAACGCTGAATAAAAGCTCTTCAAAAGCTGCAGGTGCTGTAAGAGAGCTTTGTCATAGACAAGATACCGACACGGGTATTGTTCAAGTGTATAAAATAAAGTGAAGCAATGTGTGAGCAGGACTGTAAGGTAACCATTTTATTTAGTGACAGCTTTGATTGGCATTCAGAGTGCTTTACAGAAACGTGTCCAATGCCACATTTTGAAGCAAGTGTAAACGAGCCTTTAAATTATCATTTAGTTGGATGGGTTTTTGGTTTCTTTTTGACCCCAATCTGACGTAACCATAGTGGCTCTGTCATATTTATTTCAGGCTTTTTACCATATTTATTTCTGAGACAATCCCAGTTTTCAAACATTCCTAAAATGCCGTTTCTCTTCCTGACTTCCCTTTTAATACAAAAGAATGTATAATTGATCTTTTGAGTTAGTATAGGTATGTTGGAACACATTCCCTTTATTCATTGCCTTGTGCGAAGCGCCGTGTGTCAAAGTCCGATTCTCCGGCTTGTCATGTTACATTGTCCCCTGTGCTCGGTCACGCAGATCAGCTTTGTGAAATTGTCAATGATCCATCGGGGAAGCCGGTGGGGGAAATGGACCAGAACATTCTCCTTTTCCTAATTCGGGTGAAGAGTAAACACCTTGTCACTTATTTGTAGCCGTGTAGTGAATACGCTGCATATATTTATTAAGACGCAATTGTATTATGCTAAGCTGTGTCCTTCTACTCTTACTGTCATGGCGATCAAATGCAAATCTCTTGGTGTGGGCTTACTGCCCTGAATAGTTTAATGTTTTTTTTACAGCTTTTAGGAGACGTAAATAGGCAACGGCTGAAAATATTTCCACCGTTTCCTTGGGCTTACATTCTTCATTTCCCTAACTAGCCAAAAGATTTACTGATGGGCAAATTGGTTTCTTTGCTAATTGGCTCTGTCTGTGCATTGTGATTTCTGTGAACCAATCAGTGACCAAACTGTGTGCTCCTACTGTCCACCAATGAAAGGGGAATACACTGACCAACAAGAATACACACACACACACACACACACACACACACACACACACACACACACACACACACACACACACACACAGCTGCAGGGGGGGCATGTTTAAATTAAATGGGCAAACTGACCACCAACATTATGGGTGGGAGGTGGAGTACTGATAACTTGCAGTTATGGGGCACTTGCAATTGGCCACCATAAAGAGGAAGTACTACTTTATCCCCCCCCACCTCTGTTTTTGGCACTTTATTTTTGGGGGGGTACCTGGTTTTGACAAGTGCCCACATCCAGTTGGATCGCTGCAGTCCACCGGAAGTTGGGCCCCCTAAATCCTATCCCCCCCAACTTTCTGGAACACGGCTGTGGGTTCATTTGCAAAATTCCCAAAGCATGGCTCACGCATGCGTAGTGGCCAGCCTGCTGTGAAGCCACAAGGGATTAAAGCTGGGTGCCCACGGTAAAAGTGGCGGGGACCGAAGACCTACAGCATGGCGGTCAATGCTTGATTTACCTTTTTAAAAAGGAAAAAAAAAAACAAACGAAAGAAATTTGTCTAAAACACAAGTTTTGAGTTTACACCATAGAAACGCATTTCGGATGTGTTCCAGATGCTTTTCTGCATTTTTGACACATTCTGTGAGTTATTGATGCAGTCCAGTGCATTTTTTCCCCCTCTTTTTTTCTTAACCTAAATAAGGACATTTGTTCCAGTGCATTTTTTTTGGTGCATTTTACAGCATCCCAGTGAACTGGCCCTTGGGTACAGTGTTGCATGACAGAGTAATGGTCAGTTAAACTATCACAGCAAAAAAGAAAACTGTCTTGGTAATGAAGGGGGTTTATACAGACTAGAACTTCAGTGGTTAAAAAGGAACTACAATCCCAATACTTGCCTCTCCTTCAATGGTCCTGCCTTCATTGGCCAATGCGGGGTGACGTCGCTTATGCGCATGCTTGGGCGTGCAGAAATGTAAACTGAACTGTGCATGCGTAGCTTTCTTTATTATTTTTTATTATTATTATTATACAGGATTTATATAGCGCCAACAGTTTGCGCAGCGCTTTACAATCTAAAGCAGACTGGTGAGCAGGCACGTAGGTTTATTTTATTGAAGTAGAGACATTAAATGTCTCTTCTACAGCCGTGGCCAAAAGTTTTCAGAATGACACAAATATACATTTTCAGAAAGTCTGCTGCCTCGGTTTTTAATGATGGCAATTTGCATATACTCCAGAATGTTATCAAGAGTTATCAGATGAATTGCAGAACTTAATCCCATAAAAAAAACATTTCCACTGCATTTGTGAAGAAGGCTTCAGGGCACCCAAGAAAGTTCAGCAAGCTCCAGGACCGTCTCCTACAGTTGATTCAGTGGTGGGATCGGGGCACCACCAGTGCAGAGCTTGCTCAGGAATGGCAGCAGGTAGGTGTGAGGGCATCTACATATACAGTGAGGTGAAGACTTTTGGAGGATGGCCTGGTGTCAAGAAGGGCAGGAAAAACATCAGGGATAGACTGATATTCTGCAAAAGATACAGGGATTGGACTGCTGAGGACTGGGGTAAAGTAATTTTCTCTGATGAATCTCCTTTCTGATTGTTTGGGGTATCAGGAAAAACCTTGTCCGGAGAAGAAAAGGTGAGTGTTTCCATCAGTCCTGTGTTATGCCAACAGTAAAGCACCCTGAGACCATTCATGTGTGGGGTTAATTCTCAGCCAAGAGAGTGGGCTCACTCGCAATTCTGCCTAAGAACACAGCAATGAATAAAAAATGGTACAAAAACATCTGAACAACTTCTCCCAACCATCCAAGAACAGTTTGGTGATGAACAATGTCTTTTCCAGCATGATGGAGCACCTTGCCATAAGGCCAAAGTGATTACCAAGTGGCTTGGTGAACAAAACATTGACAGTTTGGGTCCATGGCCAGGACCGTAATCCTGTTGAGAACTTGCAATCAATCCTCCAAACCCCCCCCCCCCCCCCCCCCCCCCCCCCCACAAATTCTGACAAACTCCAAGCATTGATTATGCAAGAATGGGCGGCCATCAGTCAGGATGTGACCCAGAAGTTGAAGGCCATCATGCCGGGGCGGATTGCAGAGGTCTTTAAAAAGAAGGGTCAACACTGCAAATATTGACTCTTTTTCATAAAATTAATGTAATTGTCAATAAAAAAAACATTGGACACTTATGAAATGCTTGTAATTATACTTCAGTATACCATAGTAACATCTGACAAAAAGATCTAAAAACGCTGAACCAGCCGACTTTGTGAAAATTAATATTTGTGTCATTCTCTCAAAACTTTGACCACGGTTGTACAATAAATAGGCTGCCTGCTCACAGCTTTTTAATGTAAGATTTTAGTTCTGCTTTAAATGCACCTCAATTTATTTTGTGTTTTCTAAAAAAAAAAAAGTGTCTTATCAATCCTTTTTTTCCTTTTTCTGTCTTAGGTCATTCAATGGGAACTGGACAAGCTGAAGAAGCAAAAAATATGAAATGTGAATTTTTTTTTCATTTTGTAGATAAAAAAAAAAAGGTTTGTAGTGTACAGTAAATATAATTTATATATGTATAGCATTTTTTTTTTTTTTTTTAAATCATTCCTTTAATAAACAATTTACCTATTGTTCACCTCCCGGCCTCTGTATAAGGATGGTAATATATCATTCTCCAAGAGCTCTCCTCCAGCCTAACAATCCCTGCATTGTGTGTCTCCACTGAGCTCTGTGTTGTATTAACAGATATCATCAGTTTGCTTTGGAGTGAGCCGGGGTTTAACCCTCTGGTCACAGCAGCTCTAGCTGTGATTTTCTGTACTTCAAAGGTGGGTGCGCTATATAGTTTTGTATAATGGTAACCAGTAGTTCTTCAAAAGTGTTTGTTTTTGTTCTTGGCATGTTAAATCAAGTTGTATGTCTTCATGGTTGAGGAAAAAGTGCATTGACTTTTCAGTAACTTTCAATTCGGTTTTAAACAGATTCCTGATTTGTCACTGTATACAGCAATACAATATCGGTTCTTGATAAAAGCTCCATCTGTTCTCTTTAAAAATCTGCCCTTGAGCTCTAGTCCAGTTGTGTTGCCTAGGCTGAGATGTCATCAGTCTGCTGCAGGCAGGAGGAAGAATGTCCTCAGTCTCCCCCCCCACTATTGATCTTGCTCCTGCTTTGTTACTTTGTAAAATTGTCGCGCTAATGTGAAATAACAAATAATTGAAATAAATAACAGTAATCGGTCCAGGAAAAAGTTAGAAGTAAATATTATGTGAAATATCCTAAGTGGTCTTGTCTCAGGGATGCTATATGACTAAACACCCAAAGTGCACTGATCTACGTGATAAGAAAAGGCTCTGCCCTTACCAGATGACTAGACTCCACATTATAGGAGCCTAGTAAAGCTTGGATTCATATAACAACGAAGGATCCATCCTCTGCATATAGACAGGATAATGTTGGTATCCACTCCACTGGTTACTCACTTTTATCTCTTGCTCCCAGGTAAGGTGCAAAAAAAATAAGAGGAAAAGATCGCTAACATAGCATAAAACTGTGATGGTTTATTGAAAAGTAACCAGTTCACAAGTCCAACAAGACATGAATAAAATTACTGGATTAAAACAAATCTGCAGATCATAAGACAACTAGCATGGTGTGTGAGAGCATAAACTCTACCCTACTAGTTTCGTCATAACTGACGTCATCGGGGGGGTTGTAGCAAGTCGCAAGGTAAGAGGCTGTAACAGGGGGTGAGATTTGTTAGACATTTGTGAACACAGCCAAGAACTGCACAGAATTATATGATTGTAGAAGAAGTAGTAGAAGGGAAGTAGATGCTGACCCTCAACAATGCCTTAATGGATGTAAAGAAAATCAGATGGAGACATTATTAGTAGTACTGTGAGAGCTAATAACTACCTTGAAGCGTTCTACTTACCCTTGCTTCAACCAACATAGTCAAATTGATAGCTTCACTTTAAAGTAGAAGTCCACCCTAACACTAAAATCCCTGCACCTACAGACAGCCACAATCTAATACTAACCTATCTAGCCCTGTAAAGAAGAAATTGGTACAAACTTTTTTTTTTGTCGATCCAATCCGGTCTCCAGTGGTGCAAGCTCTGCAGAGGACACAGCCGTGAACGGCTGTAAAATGAATAGACTTACTATGGGGCTTCTGTTGGGTGTGTCTTCTGCACCCACCTCCACCCACCTCCACAGCGACGCTGCGGCTGACAGCTCAGCGTAGGATCGACTTCAAAAAAGCATCGTATGCTGATTTATTCTTTACAGGGTTAGATAGGTTAGTGTTAGATGGTGGATGTAGCGATTTTAGTGTTGGGGTGGACTTTTACTTTAAGGGCTTGTTCACACGGGCGCAACGCCCTGTACAGCACCACTTTAAGGGCTTGTTCACACGGGCGCAGCGCCCTGTACAGCGCCACTTTAAGGGCTTGTTCACACGGGCACAACGCCCTGTACAGCGCCACTTTAAGGGCTTGTTTACACGGGCGCAATGCCCTGTACAGCAATAAGATATGTGGTAGTTGTGTGCTGCCACCTAGTGGTGTGTGAATCTAAAACTACAAAAACACAGAAACTGTGTGACATAAACCATGTGCAATAAATCTCTAGCTGCTGCTATCACCAGGATGTTATCACAAAACAACAATGAATGAATATCTAAATCTAAATATTTATGTGAAAGTGCTGCTGAAATCTGACATCTAATACATAGATCTAATAATAAACGCATGTGCTGAACTCGCTCGCAACTAATGATAATTCCCATCAGGAAAAAGGCTCCACACTGATCTTTAATAGTTCCCACCAAGGTCCTGCAGGAATCAAACATACTTTGTAACTCGTATACTTCTCCTTTAAAGGTTACCTCCATGATGACGAGTTTGCAGGAGTCCTGCATGGCACCCCACCATCTGCTGATTGTGGGTGCAATGCTTTCCAATAAATAAATATAAAAAAAATGTCACCTGCAAAAAGATGTGCATTTATTTAGTTAGTTAAATTTTTTTTTCACATTCAATTTTTTTTTATTGGTTATCAGAACATAAAATAACAGATAAAGACATTAAGAAAAGTATAACAGGTTTCACACCATTACATATTTATTTTTTAAAAGCTGAACTTATCCTTTTTAAGGGGGCATTCAAACAGGCGCAACGCCCTGTACAGCGTGGATAGTAGTTTGTTTTTGTACTAGTGTATAGCTGAGTGTAGGCAGATTATATAAGTGAAAGGATTTACATCTGCAGTGTGACCTCCTGCGCTGCAGAATTGGACAGGTATATATGGCCAGGTGCACAACCCAGTGTGTTCACGGCTCTGCACCACTCCCTGATGTACTTGTTAAACTTGGCTGGGTGGATGAATGAGGTCTGCACTACTTTGGTCTGACTTTAATGCGACTTGAGGTCCATAGACCTCAAGATGTAAAAAAAAAAAAAAATTGAAAGGAAACTTTCCATTTTAAAATGAAACTATAATGGATATAGGAAAAATAATGTCGATTTTATTCATTTTTTTTTTCTTTTATAGCTAAGCGTGTGTGTGTAAAAAAAAAAAAAAAATATATATATATATATATATAATATATTGTATATACTCCAGGTATATGCCAAGTTTTTCAGCACATTTTTTTCTGCTGAAAGTGCCCCCTCGGCTTATACTGGAATTAAGCATTTCTGCAGCAGAGAATGACATTTTCCGACCTGACTTTGGGGTTCCTAGCACAAAGTGGCCCCGAGATACGGGGCCCCAAAGTCGGATCGGAAAATGTAATTCTTTGCTGCAGAAAAGTACTTGACATTTTCCGACCGACTTTGGGGCCCCGTATGTCAGGGCCACTTGGTGCTCGGAACCCCAGTGGAACTAGCACTACAATATATCCAAATTTGGGGTTCCTAGCACTAAGTGGCCCCAAGATGCAGCTAGGGGGCATCCAGGAACCCTTAACTACCGAGTTTGAAGTTCGGGGGACCTATGGCTGCAAATGGGCACAGTGAGTCTGCAAATGGGCATTGTTGACCCTCTTCCCCTTACAGTAGCTGCGCATTTCTCACCCTAGGCTTATACTGGAGTCAATACGTTTTCCCAGTTTTTTGTGGTAAAATTAGGGGCCTCGGCTTATACTCGAGTATATACGGTATATGATTTTTACAGTATATCCTCACCATAAAAATGTACAATAGCACTATACATTCCCTTTAACAGGATGGTTTTTATTATATAATTTATACATTGAAATAAATCATCCATGTAAAAGCGTTCTTAGGCTGCTAATATCTTAAATCAATGTAAAGCCTCGTACACATGATAGGACTTTGTACAAACTTTCCCGTGGATTTTTGTACAAAGGGCGTCGGCCCTGAACTTGTATTGCATACACACAGCAGGACTTTTTCAGCCAACTTTCACCAAATCACGTGTTTTTTCTGCTCTTTACCGCCACCTTTGGTCAACTTCTGTATTGTTGTCTGATCTTTTGCATTGGTTTGTACAAAAGTCCTATGGTTTTGTGTACACACAATCAGACTTTGCTCCAGACTTTTGTTGGCAGAAAGTTGGTCCGTTCGCACAGCCAACAAAAGTCCGATGAAACCTGGAAAAAGTTGGTCCGATGGAGCGTACACACGGTCGGATGTTGGTCCAAAACAGCTAATTTGCATGTTTGTTGTCAAAAAGTCTGATCGTGTGTACGGGCCTTAAGAGTTACCAGAAAGAAAGCGTGTATTTGACACTTGTCAGCCGAGTCTGAAACCCGGCTACACAAGTCCATATATTGGCTGAATTAGAGCCGTTGATCAGTTGCTCGTGCATGCCTTGATGTAGCGACCCTGCCTGGTCTTGAAACAGGATTTCTGTGTGATCAATAAAATCACTTAGAAAGGGATAAGGCTGTCGGGTAATAAATGTTCTCTGATGGCGAGGGATGGTGCCATACATGTGTTTGCTGCTGTACCAATTGCAGCAAGATCCAGCTCTTGCCTGGTGAAGAAAGTGAGATATGTTTTCAATATAGAGGATGGGCACTATTCGGGTGTTTTCTTCTCTGAAAAACAGCTTGGTTATCTTGGCACATTCTTGCATCCCTGCACTGTAGATGCTTTGTTAACCCCCCATCCCCCCACCACCTCTATATTTAGCAGTGGCTCTGCCTTGTTGGGAACATGAAATGTATGGAAGACCTGGCAACCTCCTTAAAGGAGATTGATGACAAGTTCTGACCTACCTGGTATTACCGGAACAAATACTCCTATGGCGAACCCTCTATTAGTTTTTTTTCTTAAGGCTAAGTTGACATATGCAGTTGGAGGTGGTAAAAACAGATAGTTTTGCCACAGTTTCAGCATTGCCCCCTCCAAAGCTTCCAGTTGTACGGGGCATGGGGGTATATATTCATGCTACGGCTATGATGTTATATATTTCGGCATGGCAAACACCCCCTCGGTCACATTTGGCTAGGCCCTAGGCCTCAACCATGTGCAATGCATTCAGTTGTTATGAGGCACCGTGGTGTGGACTTATGGGGTTGAAGCAGGTGGTGAGGAGTTGACAAAACCCTGAATTATAGTAGAAGGAGGAATCGGGATATACGGCGTACAGACCTGGCCAGCTGGAAGCGGTGCTGTAGGTCCGTACGCCATATGGACTTGGCAGCGAAAGGCTTAAAGTGGCAATCAACATTCCCATTAGGATCTGTTCAACATTTTGCAAACTAGAGCTGAATGGTACTTTAACAAAGCATTTGCAGAGCTTTCAGAAAGCTTTGTTGATGCTTTTAAAGTGTTTCTAAACCCAGGACCCTGCATTCACTATATCTGGTCTCACACAGTACACGCAAATGCAATTATTTTAGAAAATATAAACTGCTAAATACATTTTCTCATTAGCAGTATATAGCAGTCTTGTGACTTCTATCAGTTCCTAGTAAAGCTTGTAGGAGGAGTTTTCATTCTGCCCTGACCCTCTGTCTGGCCCTGTGCTGATCACATGCACCCTCCCAAGAAGAAGAAAAAACTCTAGCAATACACACAGCCTCTTCGCCTACTATTGTACTGTTTGTATTAAAATTGCCCAAAAAATGCATTAAAAAAAATCCTCTTTGTCCAATACAGGATTAAGTGCAATGTTCTGTAAGTCCTCTCTGGTCAGCTGATCATGATACTAACCTTTGTATGGGAAAAGATTGCAGAATCCGCACATCACCTTAGGCGGTCCCGTTAATGTGTAAGTTCCTTTTCATCTTGTAGTCCGTAACTAGTCTTCCCTATGTAGCGCTGGCTCCTGACGAGCAGGCGCTATTTGTTTTTGAAAATTAAGTTGCCTGAAGCCACAGTTGGGCTTCAGGATAATTCTTCTAAATTTCTGCTTTCAGCACCAGTCCAGCTGGGTTGCACTGGGTTCTCCTTGACCGCAGGTGTCGCTGTCACAGCCGGCAAGAGTAGAAAGCAGTCTAGCTGGATGAATTAAATGCCACTTACCTCTCGGAACCAGCCCAGTGGTAGTGTTCCCCCGGCTGTGAATTCTGGGGGGTGGTATTTGAGGTACCGACACCATGTGACAAAAAAAGCTTTTCCTGTCCGTGTGGTTCTGGTGGTCCTCCTGACCCAGCCTCATGGTCCTCCTGGCCTGGGGTGCGGAACCATGCATCCTGTGTCTCGGGGGTGGCTGGCCCGAGGCAATGTAACTGCAGGGGTAGGTCCGAGTGACTTTCGGAGCCTACTGATCCAAGGAAGGTCCGGTGTCGTCTCCTCGGAATGGAGAGGCCCAGCAACTGAAGAACCCCAGGGGAGGACCCTTTCAGGAGAATGCTGTGCACAAGGCTGGCTTCTCGGCAAGAGCCTGGAGGCTTAGTTGAAGGACACGACCTGGATCAACCCTCATATGGTATCGCCGGATTGGCTGAAAGAACCTGGTACCGTATGACAGTTCTTTAAAGTTCATCTAATACTTCAGTGACGCTAAAGTATAACTTACAAGTCTGTGGCAGAGACTTTACCGAGCATCCTACCAGCTGCTAGGCCTAGTGAGAGAGACCTATCCGGGGGACTGCAGGAATCCAGATTGTGAAGCGGTTCATTTTTCTCTGGATATAACTAATATCTTCACCCTGCAATCTAAGTACCTGAACTCACCCCTAACCCTCTACCCTTTAACAAGAGACTGTGTTCTATTTTCTGAATAAATAACCTTTTAAGTAACCTTTTCTCTGGGTTACTTTCCACGGGATCACCAAGACAGAGTTACAACAGGTGAGGTAACGGTAAGCCCAAATAAAACCAGCAGCTCCTTCGGGGGTTAGTGCTACACCTATATATCTTCCTAAACATTAAAGTGAGTTTAAGTGACCATGCCATTGCCATTTAATTATGGTTTTATGTAGGTCTTATTGTCTTAGTGATTGGTCACAACTTTATTGATACCTTTTGTATGATTTAAGGTTTTGCTCATCACTGCCCCACAATGCAATGCATGGAATCATGGCTGCATGACATTTGTGTTGTAGCGGTTTGTAGAATATAATATATTGGCTCAGGCTGGCGCACACATTTTATTCAGTAGGTGCAATAGATATATTTCATTCTATATAATAATAATACAAATACAATACCTTTTTTTTTTTTTTTTTCTTCCATTATTTCATTAATGGTTTATGTCTTAGTGATTTTTTGACAAATACTTTCGATACCTATTATTTTTTTTTGTATAATTTTCTTAATGATTTTGCAGCCCATCACTGCCAGTGCCAGTGGACCACGCATGCATTGCTGCGCAGTGCGCACGGTCGGTCACTTTATTGTTTTTTTGGTCCATGTGTTTGTTTAGAAGTGCCCCTTTGTAATGTTCTCTGTAATTAACTGAAAGTGAATAACTGTAGCAGTCTTTTGTGATTGGTTACTGGTTATGGTTATGAGAATTACCATCCCCAAATAGGATATTGCGCTTCGCTACCCCATTGGCAATGATAAGAGAACCAGAACCTTTGCCAGTTAGGCCCCTTTCACACGGGCGTTTTTCATGCGGTACAGCGCTAAAAATAGCGCCTGTTCACCGCATGAAAAAATCCGGCCCCTTTAACTCCAGTGTGAAAGCCAGCGGGCTTTCACACTGGAGCGGTGCGCTAGCAGGATGACAAAAAAAGTCCTGCTAGCAGCATCTTTGGAGCGGTGTATTCACCGCTCCTTCCCATTGATTAGAATGGGACATCGCGGCAATACCGCCGCAAAGCGCCGCTACGGCGGCGCTGTGCGGGGGGGGTCTTTAACCCTTTTTCGGCCGCTCGCGGGGGGTAAAACCGCACCGCGAGCGGCCGAAAACCATGGTTAAAACAACGGTAAAGCAGCGCTAAATATAGCGCTGCTTTACCGTCACCGTGGCTCCCCGCCCCAGTGTGAAAGGGGCCTAAGTATAATATATACGGCAGTGCTGTCCTGCTCACTGCTAGTGAGCCCACCACACTCAGCCCCTCCCACTGTAGCTGTTTAGATCGGAGAAGGAGAGGCAGAGCTCTCTCTCTCTCCCCCCCTCCCCCCCTCTCTCCGATTCCCCTTCCTAATCCCTACATCTTTTTTTTTTTTTTCCTCCCCCTCTCCCTATGTCCACAAGAGCTTGTATAACCCTTTCATGACTAAGCGTATTTCTGACATTTAAAAAACAATTTTACAAGTTAAAATCACTATTTTTTGCTAGAAAATTACTTAGAACCCCCAAATATTTATTTATTTATATATGTATAAAAAATATTTTTTTAGCAGAGAATCTAGCGAATAAAATGGAAGTGGTTGTAAAATTTTATGTCACATAGTATTTGTGCGGCGGTGTTTTAACCGCAATTTTTTTGGGTAAAGGGACTCTTTCATGAATTAAAAAAAAAAAAACAGTATAGTTATCCCAATTATTTTCTATAATGTGTTATGCTGAGTAAATAGATACCAAACATGTCATGCTTTATAATTGAACGCACTCGTGGAATGGCGACAAACTTTGGTACCTAAAAATCTCCATAGGCGACGCCTAATTTTTTTTTTTAACGGTTACCAGGTTAGAGTTACAGAGGTCTAATGCTAGAATTTTTGCTTTCGCTCTGACGATTGCAAAGATACCTCACATGTGTGACTTGAACACCGTTTACAAATGCGGCCGCAACTTCCGTATGTGGTTTCTTTGCTGTGCAAGCTCGCCGTGACGGGGGGCTGTTTGAAAAAAATTTTTTTTTTCTTATTTATTTTATTTTTATATGATCAAATGATTATTTTTTTTAAAAAACACAATTTAATCACTTTTATTGCTGTCACAAGGAATGTAAACATCCCTTGTGACAGTAATAGGTGGTGACAGGTACTCTTTATGGAGGGATCGGGGGGGGGGTCTAAAAGACCCCAGATCTCTCCTTTACACTTCAAAGTATTCAGATCACCGAAAACGGTGTATCTGAATACCGTATATTATTTTTAAAAACTGCGCCATGGGCAGCCGAGTAAACAGGAAGTGACGTCGCTTCCATGTTTGCATCAAGGAGACTGGAATGAAGCCGTTTCCGGCTTCAGTCCAATCTGTCACTAGCCGCCGGAAGCGGTAGATGTTCGATCGCCCCACCCGGTCCTCTGGGATAACAACCGAGCGGCTTTTAGCTGCATTGGTTGTTATCCTCGGAAAGCCGATCGCCCGCTCTAAACAACAGTACCAGGATGATGCCTGCAGTTGTGGGCATCATCCTGGTATAACCCCCGAAAGCCGAGTACGCAGATGTGTGTACGCTCTGCGGGAAGGGGATAACCTCATAACGTCACTCTAGCGTCAACACAGTCACACACTGTGTTGTTGACTGGCAATTGCAACCAATCATCACAGTGAACCTGGAACATATGATATTATATCTGTTATAGTTTTTATAGCACTGGAGAAGAGACAGAGAATGGTTTCTATTTGAAGATTGTGTCCATTTAGAATTTTTACACAGTCTAAGACTGTCTGTCTCTAGGGGTTTAATCCTCAACCGAAAAAATTCTGTATTTAATTCCAGAAAACTGACGCCCGCAAAGCCACCTAAGGAAGTCAAATCCTTGAAAGAATAAATTGAAACGTAAAACCTGGAGTAAATCTTTATTGGATCGCACAAATACACACAAGAAAAACTACACACCGACCTGACCTCATGTCTGACTGTGTGGCTGTGCCATTGCCTGCCTGTGGCCCAGTGGCCTGGCCCTTTCCCATGATTATGATTAGGGATGAGCCGAACACCCCCGGGTTCGGTTCGCACCAGAACCTTCGAACCGACCGAAAGTTTGCGCGAATTTTCGAACCCTATACGTTATAATGGACGCGAACGTTCGAAATCAAAAGTGCTAATTACAACGGCCAATATGCATGTTAATGTCATAAAACAGGTTTGGGGACCCGGGTCCTGCCCCAGGGGACATATATCAATGCAAAAAGAACTTTTAAAAACTAACGTTTTTTCGGGAGCAGTCATTTTAATGATGCATAAAGTGAAAAAAAAAAAGTGAAATTTTCCTTTAAATATGGTACCTGGGGGGTGTCCAAAGTATGCCTGTGAAGTGGCATGTGTTTCCCGTGTTTAGAACTGTCCTTGCACAAAATGACATTTGTAAAGGAAAAAAAGAAGCCATTTAAAACCACTTGCGGCTTTAGGTTTGTTCTTAAGTAGAATCTGAACAGGTACATTATGAAGTGTAGCTCCATCCCAAAAAAATCTATTTTTATGCTTTTTGGAGAACATAGGGAGGGGTTATCACCCCTGTAACATTTGCTGTCTTTGCACATCTGTTCAGAACATGTCACCTCACTTTCCGTCCCAATGACAAATGTTTTTGGAAAAGTGGGGTTTTAATTGAAACAAGGATTGGTGATAAAGCATCAGTAGAGAGGAGATACCTTTTTCCCAAATTAAATCTAACATGATAGAATTTCCCTTCCTAGGGGTAGATTTCCTCTCACTTCCTGTTTTCTATTTCCGTTTGCAAGTAGGATTCGTTTGTAAGTTGGATGTTTGAAAGTAGGGGCCTGCCGTATATACTCTGCAGAAATTTGCCCTATTAAATGTTGGTGTAGCCACAAGACTGGTGGGCACAGGAATGGGCCCTGCTGTGAGTTATTAGATCAAGATTTGTAATTGCATGCACCTGTTGAACAGGGCAGAAAAATTGGGCCTTTGGCGGTGGTGGTGGACGGTGTTGCCACAAGACTGTAGGCCCTCATAGTTACTCTTGGTGGGCGCAGGAATGGGCCCTGCTGTGAGTTATTAGATCAAGATTTGTAATTGCAAGCACCTGATGAACAGGGCAGAAAAATTGGGCCTTTGGCGGTGGTGGTGGACGGTGTTGCCACAAGACTGCAGGCCCTCATAGTTACTCTTGGTGGGCGCAGGAATGGGCCCAGGAATGGGCCCTGCTGTGAACTATTAGATCAAGATTTGTAATTACCCGCCCCTGTTAAACAGGGGCTGAAAAATTGTGCCTTAGGCACTGGTGCTGGTGCCACAACACTGCAACCCCTCACAGAGACTGTACTTGGAGCACAGCAGTCACACGTGTTGCGAAGCATTTTTTTTAAAAAATTGTAAGTACACGCCCCTGTTAAACAGGGGCTGAAAAATTGTGCCTTAGGCACTGGTGCTGGTGCCACAACACTGCAACTCGGCCCTCACAGATACTGTACTTGGAGCACAGCAGTCACACGTGTTGCGAAGCATTTTTTTAAAAAATTGTAAGTACACGCCCCTGTTAAACAGGGGCTGAAAAATTGTGCCTTAGGCACTGGTGCTGGTGCCACAACACTGCAACCCGGCCCTCACAGATACTGTACTTGGAGCACAGCAGTCACACGTGTTGCGAAGCATTTTTTTAAAAAATTGTAAGTACACGCCCCTGTTAAACAGGGGCTGAAAAATTGTGCCTTAGGCACTGGTGTGGTGGCATGGATCATTGAGGAGGAGGAAGAGGATAGTCAGTGAACATAAGAGGACAGTCACTCAGCATCAGCATAGGCAGTCTTGAAGGGATGTGACATTAAAAATTATTCGGTTATATCCGCCTCAGGTGCCTGGTAGCTGGTGGTGATCCAAGACTGATTCATTTTGATGAATGTCAGTCGATCAACCGAGGCGGTGGACAGGCGCACCCTATGATCAGTCACAAATCCTCCAGCAGCACTGAATGTGCGTTCGGAAAGAACGCTGGAGGCAGGACAGGCCAGTAGCTCAATTGCATACTGTGCAAGCTCTGGCCAGTGATCCATCCTCAGGACCCAGTAAGCCAGAGGATTTTCGGTGGGAAAGGTGTCCAAGTCTGACCTTGCCCCAAGGTATTCCTGCACCATGTATATCAGACGCTGGCGATGGTTGCTGGAACCGATCATACCTTGGGGCTGCGGACTAAAAAATTGTCTGAACGCATCGGTCAGACGTCCACCTTCCCCACCGCTCCTTCTGCCACTGACCGAAGCCTCAGCAACTCGTCGCCCAGGACCAGGAGTTTGTAGCCTCCCAGTTTCTGGGAACGCGTTGCACAGACCTTTCTGCAAGGCCTCCCTGAGATGTCTCATCCTCTGCTCCCTCTGCGACGGCAAGATAAGGTCCGCAACCTTACCCTTGTACCGCGGATCAAGGAGAGTGGCCAGCCAGTAATGGTCCCTCTCCTTGATCCGAAGAACACGAGGATCCTTCCGCAGGCTTTGCAGGATCAGGGAGGCCATGCAGCGTAGGTTAGCTGAGGCATTCGGTCCGGAGTCTTCTGGGTCACTGAGGATGACATGATCGCCAGCCACCTCCTCCCAGCCACGTACAAGTCCACTGGTTTGTTGGGACTGTACATCATCCCTAAAAGACTGCTGCTGCTGATGCTGAGTGCCAGGCTCCACCTCCATGCTCACACAATCCTCCTCCTCCTCCTCATCCTCTTCCTGTGTGATGGGTGGGACAGAAGGAACACTGTCCGGATAAAGGGGGCCTTGAGAGGCAAGGAAGTCCTCCTCTTCCTGCCTCTGTTCTGCCTCAAGTGCCCTGTCCATTATCCCACGCAGCGTATGCTCCAACAGGTGGACAAGAGGGACAGTGTCACTGATGCATGCACTGTCACTGCTCACCATCCTCGTGGCCTCCTCAAATGGTGAGAGGACAGTGCATGCATCCCTGATCATGCTCCACTGACGTGGGGAAAAAAAACCAAGCTCCCCTGACCCTGTCCTGGTGCCGTAGTCGCAAAGGTACTCATTGATGGCCCTCTGCTGCGTGTGCAGTCGCTGCAGCATGGCCAACGTTGAGTTCCACCTGGTGGGCATGTCACATATTAGGCGGTTCTTGGGCAGGTTCAGCTCCTTTTGCAGCTCAGTCAGCCGAGCACTGGCATTATAAGATCGGCGGAAATGCACACAGACTTTCCTGGCCTGCCTCAGGACATCCTGTAAGCCTGGGAACCTGCCCAAGAACCGCTGCACCACCAGGTTGAGGACGTGAGCCATGCAGGGCACATGGGTGAGCTGCCCCTGTCGCAGGGCGGAGAGGAGGTTGGTGCCATTGTCAGAAACGACCATTCCTGGCTTAAGCTGACGTGGCGTCAACCACCTCTCGGCCTGCCCCTGCAGAGCTGCCAGAACCTCTGGCCCAGTGTGGCTCCTGTCCCCCAAACACACCAGCGCAAGCACGGCATGGCATCTTTTTGCCTGCGTACTTGCGTAGCCCCTTGTACGCCTACGGAGCACCGCTGGTTCCAAGGACAGAGCACTGGAGGAAGAAGAAGAGGAGGGGGTGGAGGAGAGAGGTGTGTCACAACCAGTAGCAGTAGTAGCGTTTTGGAGGCGTGGTGGCGGAACAACCTCCAACACTACTGCACCTTGTCCTGCATCCCTCCCAGCTGCCAATAGAGTGACCCAATGGGCCGTGAAAGAAAGGTACCGTCCCTGTCCATGCCTGCTGGACCATGAGTCAGCGGTAATATGCACCTTACCGCTGACCGCCCTGTCCAGCGAGGCATGGACATTGCCCTCCACATGCCGGTAGAGAGACGGAATCGCCTTCCGCGAGAAAAAAGTGGCGTTTGGGAACCTGCCACTGAGGAACCGCACATTGAACAAACTCACGGAAGGGGGCCGAGTCTACCAACTGAAAAGGCAGCAGTTGAAATGCTAGCAATTTAGCCAGGCTAGCATTCAACCGCTGGGCATGTGGATGGCTGGGAGTGTACTTCTTTCTACGGTCCAGCAGCTGGGGCAGGGAAATTTGCCTGCTGCAATCGGACGTCGGTGTACTGCAAGTACTTGGTTGTGACACACCTAATTCTACACCTTCAGTCCTCTCAGAGCAGCTTTCAGAGAGGACTGAAGGTGTAGTGGGGATGGAGATCCCAGCTGAGGAGCAAGGAGAGGTCCGCTTAGTTCTTTGGTGTGGGTCTTTTATGTGTGCCTGCCAACGAGCTGCATGGCAGGTCGCCATATGTCTGGTCATGCTTGTCGTGCCCAAGCGGCTGATGTTTTGGCCACGCGAGATACGCTTGAGACAAATATTGCAAATAGCAGTGGTGCGATCTGCTGCACTCGTCTCAAAAAAGGCCCACACCAAAGAACTTTTCTGATAACGTGCAGAGGCAGCGCCCTGCACAGGCGGAGCTCTGCGGTGTTGTACAGTTGCTGTGCTGGCCTCTACCTGGCCTCCAGGGGGCATCCTGCCTCGTTGGACATGTGACGCCGCATCCTCCTCCTCCTCGTCCTCCTCCTCATCCTCTCTCCCTTGAGGCACCCACGTGGAGTCAGTGACCTCATCATCATCCCCTCCCTCTTCACCACTAGAGCAAACCTGGCAGTAAGCTGCAGCTGGTGGAACAGTACTGCCAGATTCCTCAAGCTGGGTATCGTCATCCGAGCCTTCGAATCGTTGGGCATCCTCCTGGAGCATGTACCCAACACTGTGCTCAAAGAGTTCGGGGGACTCCTCAGGAGGACATGGTGGGTCTAGGGAAGGGGTGGCTGATGATGCTCTGTCAGTACCCTGAGCCTGGGTGAGAGAGGATGAGGAGGGCTTGGTCATCCATTCTACCAAGCCTTCAGCATGATGCGGCTCCACATGTCCAGCTGCCGAAAACAAAGACGCGCGTGTCCCATGGCCACGTGCTGATGACGATGCACGACCACGTCCACGGCCACGTCCACTAGAAACAGAGCCTGCCTGCCCTGTGTTCTTGGCTCTGCACGCTCTGCCTCCCCTTGGCGGTCTTCCAGCCATTGTAGTCGGTAGTCCTGTGGGTGCTGCTGAGAAGAATATATAGGAGCTCTGTGTGATGCCACTAACACACTAGAAGTCCTATGGGTGCTTCTGCAAAGAAAATAGAGGAGCTCTGTGTGATGCCACTAACACACTAGAAGTCCTGTGGGTGCTGCTGAGAAGAAAATATAGGAGCTCTGTGTGATGCCACTAACACACTACAAGTCCTATGGGTGCTTCTGCAAAGAAAATAGAGGAGCTCTGTGTGATGCCACTAACACACTAGAAGTCCTGTGGGTGCTTCTGCAAAGAAAATAGAGGAGCTCTGTGTGATGCCACTAACACACTAGAAGTCCTGTGGGTGCTGCTGAGAAGAATATATAGGAGCTCTGTGTGATGCCACTAACACACTAGAAGTCCTATGGGTGCTTCTGCAAAGAAAATATAGGAGCTCTGTGTGATGCCACTAACACACTAGAAGTCCTATGGGTGCTTCTGCAAAGAAAATATAGGAGCTCTGTGTGATGCCACTAACACACTAGAAGTCCTGTGGGTGCTTCTGCAAAGAAAATAGTGGAGCTCTGTGTGATGCCACTAACACACTAGAAGTCCTGTGGGTGCTTCTGCAAAGAAAATAGAGGAGCTCTGTGTGATGCCACTAACACACTAGAAGTCCTATGGGTGCTTCTGCAAAGAAAATAGAGGAGCTCTGTGTGATGCCACTAACACACTAGAAGTCCTGTGGGTGCTTCTGCAAAGAAAATAGAGGAGCTCTGTGTGATGCCACTAACACACTAGAAGTCCTGTGGGTGCTTCTGCAAAGAAAATAGAGGAGCTCTGTGTGATGCCACTAACACACTAGAAGTCCTGTGGGTGCTTCTGCAAAGAAAATAGAGGAGCTCTGTGTGATGCCACTAACACACTAGAAGTCCTGTGGGTGCTTCTGCAAAGAAAATAGAGGAGCTCTGTGTGATGCCACTAACACACTAGAAGTCCTGTGGGTGCTTCTGCAAAGAAAATAGAGGAGCTCTGTGTGATGCCACTAACACACTAGAAGTCCTGTGGGTGCTTCTGCAAAGAAAATAGAGGAGCTCTGTGTGATGCCACTAACACACTAGAAGTCCTATGGGTGCTTCTGCAAAGAAAATAGAGGAGCTCTGTGTGATGCCACTAACACACTAGAAGTCCTGTGGGTGCTTCTGCAAAGAAAATAGAGGAGCTCTGTGTGATGCCACTAACACACTAGAAGTCCTGTGGGTGCTGCTGAGAAGAATATATAGGAGCTCTGTGTGATGCCACTAACACACTAGAAGTCCTATGGGTGCTTCTGCAAAGAAAATATAGGAGCTCTGTGTGATGCCACTAACACACTAGAAGTCCTATGGGTGCTTCTGCAAAGAAAATATAGGAGCTCTGTGTGATGCCACTAACACACTAGAAGTCCTGTGGGTGCTTCTGCAAAGAAAATAGTGGAGCTCTGTGTGATGCCACTAACACACTAGAAGTCCTGTGGGTGCTTCTGCAAAGAAAATAGAGGAGCTCTGTGTGATGCCACTAACACACTAGAAGTCCTATGGGTGCTTCTGCAAAGAAAATAGAGGAGCTCTGTGTGATGCCACTAACACACTAGAAGTCCTGTGGGTGCTTCTGCAAAGAAAATAGAGGAGCTCTGTGTGATGCCACTAACACACTAGAAGTCCTGTGGGTGCTTCTGCAAAGAAAATAGAGGAGCTCTGTGTGATGCCACTAACACACTAGAAGTCCTGTGGGTGCTTCTGCAAAGAAAATAGAGGAGCTCTGTGTGATGCCACTAACACACTAGAAGTCCTGTGGGTGCTTCTGCAAAGAAAATAGAGGAGCTCTGTGTGATGCCACTAACACACTAGAAGTCCTGTGGGTGCTTCTGCAAAGAAAATAGAGGAGCTCTGTGTGATGCCACTAACACACTAGAAGTCCTGTGGGTGCTTCTGCAAAGAAAAATAGAGGAGCTCTGTGTGATGCCACTAACACACTAGAAGTCCTATGGGTGCTTCTGCAAAGAAAATAGAGGAGCTCTGTGTGATGCCACTAACACACTAGAAGTCCTGTGGGTGCTTCTGCAAAGAAAATAGAGGAGCTCTGTGTGATGCCACTAACACACTAGAAGTCCTGTGGGTGCTGCTGAGAAGAATATATAGGAGCTCTGTGTGATGCCACTAACACACTAGAAGTCCTATGGGTGCTTCTGCAAAGAAAATAGAGGAGCTCTGTGTGATGGGACTAACACACTTCAAGTCCTATAGGTGCTTCTGGGAACAAAATATAGCTCTGTGTGTGTGATGGGACTAACACACTTCAAGTCCTATAGGTGCTTCTGGGAACAAAATATAGCTCTGTGTGTGTGATGGGACTAACACACTTCAAGTCCTATAGGTGCTTCTGGGAACAAAATATAGCTCTGTGTGTGTGATGGGACTAACACACTTCAAGTCCTATAGGTGCTTCTGGGAACAAAATATAGCTCTGTGTGTGTGATGGGACTAACACACTTCAAGTCCTATAGGTGCTTCTGGGAACAAAATATAGCTCTGTGTGTGTGATGGGACTAACACACTTCAAGTCCTATAGGTGCTTCTGGGAAGAAAATAAAGGTCTGTGTGATGGGACTAACACACTTCAAGTCCTATAGGTGCTTCTGGGAACAAAATATAGCTCTGTGTGTGTGTGATGGGACTAACACACTTCAAGTCCTATAGGTGCTTCTGGGAACAAAATATAGATCTGTGTGTGTGATGGGCCTAACACACTTCAAGTCCTATAGGTGCTTCTGGAAGAAAATAAAGGTCTGTGTGATGGGACTAACACACTTCAAGTCCTATAGGTGCTTCTGGGAACAAAATATAGCTCTGTGTTTGTGATGGGACTAACACACTTCAAGTCCTATAGGTGCTTCTGGGAACAAAATATAGCTCTGTGTGTGTGATGGGACTAACACACTTCAAGTCCTATAGGTGCTTCTGGGAAGAAAATAAAGGTCTGTGTGATGGGACTAACACACTTCAAGTCCTATAGGTGCTTCTGGGAACAAAATATAGCTCTGTGTGTGTGATGGGACTAACACACTTCAAGTCCTATAGGTGCTTCTGGGAAGAAAATAAAGGTCTGTGTGATGGGACTAACACACTTCAAGTCCTATAGGTGCTTCTGGGAACAAAATATAGCTCTGTGTGTGTGATGGGACTAACACACTTCAAGTCCTATAGGTGCTTCTGGGAACAAAATATAGCTCTGTGTGTGTGATGGGACTAACACACTTCAAGTCCTATAGGTGCTTCTGGGAACAAAATATAGCTCTGTGTGTGTGATGGGACTAACACACTTCAAGTCCTATAGGTGCTTCTGGGAACAAAATATAGCTCTGTGTGTGTGATGGGACTAACACTCTTCAAGTCCTATAGGTGCTTCTGGGAACAAAATATAGCTCTGTGTGTGTGATGGGACTAACACACTTCAAGTCCTATAGGTGCTTCTGGGAACAAAATATAGCTCTGTGTGTGTGATGGGACTAACACACTTCAAGTCCTATAGGTGCTTCTGGGAACAAAATATAGCTCTGTGTGTGTGATGGGACTAACACACTTCAAGTCCTATAGGTGCTTCTGGGAACAAAATATAGCTCTGTGTGTGTGATGGGACTAACACACTTCAAGTCCTATAGGTGCTTCTGGGAAGAAAATATAGCTCTGTGTGTGTGATGGGACTAACACACTTCAAGTCCTATAGGTGCTTCAGGGAACAAAATATAGCTCTGTGTGTGTGATGGGACTAACACACTTCAAGTCCTATAGGTGCTTCTGGGAAGAAAATATAGCTCTGTGTGTGTGATGGGACTAACACACTTCAAGTACTATAGGTGCTTCTGGGAACAAAATATAGCTCTGTGTGTGTGATGGGACTAACACACTTCAAGTCCTATAGGTGCTTCTGGGAAGAAAATATAGCTCTGTGTGTGTGATGGGACTAACACACTTCAAGTCCTATAGGTGCTTCTGGGAAGAAAATATAGCTCTGTGTGTGTGATGGGACTAACACACGTCAAGTCCTATAGGTGCTTCTGGGAAGAAAATATAGCTCTGTGTGTGTGATGGGACTAACACACTTCAAGTCCTATAGGTGCTTCTGGGAACAAAATATAGCTCTGTGTGTGTGATGGGACTAACACACTTCAAGTCCTATAGGTGCTTCTGGGAAGAAAATAAAGGTCTGTGTGATGGGACTAACACACTTCAAGTCCTATAGGTGCTTCTGGGAACAAAATATAGCTCTGTGTGTGTGATGGGACTAACACACTTCAAGTCCTATAGGTGCTTCTGGGAAGAAAATATAGCTCTGTGTGTGTGATGGGACTAACACACTTCAAGTCCTATAGGTGCTTCTGGGAACAAAATATAGCTCTGTGTGTGTGATGGGACTAACACACTTCAAGTCCTATAGGTGCTTCTGGGAATAAAATAAAGGTCTGTGTGATGGGACTAACACACTTCAAGTCCTATAGGTGCTTCTGGGAACAAAATATAGCTCTGTGTGTGTGATGGGACTAACACACTTCAAGTCCTATAGGTGCTTCTGGGAACAAAATATAGCTCTGTGTGTGTGATGGGACTAACACACTTCAAGTCCTATGGGTGCTTCTGGGAAGAAAATAAAGGTCTGTGTGATGGGACTAACACACTTCAAGTCCTATAGGTGCTTCTGGGAACAAAATATAGCTCTGTGTGTGTGATGGGACTAACACACTTCAAGTCCTATAGGTGCTTCTGGGAACAAAATATAGCTCTGTGTGTGTGATGGGACTAACACACTTCAAGTCCTATAGGTGCTTCTGGGAACAAAATATAGCTCTGTGTGTGTGATGGGACTAACACACTTCAAGTCCTATAGGTGCGTCTGGGAAGAAAATAAAGGTCTGTGTGATGGGACTAACACACTTCAAGTCCTATAGGTGCTTCTGGGAACAAAATATAGCTCTGTGTGTGTGATGGGACTAACACACTTCAAGTCCTATAGGTGCTTCTGGGAACAAAATATAGCTCTGTGTGTGTGATGGGACTAACACACTTCAAGTCCTATAGGTGCTTCTGGGAAGAAAATAAAGGTCTGTGTGATGGGACTAACACACTTCAAGTCCTATAGGTGCTTCTGGGAACAAAATATAGCTCTGTGTGTGTGATGGGACTAACACACTTCAAGTCCTATAGGTGCTTCTGGGAACAAAATATAGCTCTGTGTGTGTGATGGGACTAACACACTTCAAGTCCTATAGGTGCTTCTGGGAACAAAATATAGCTCTGTGTGTGTGATGGGACTAACACACTTCAAGTCCTATAGGTGCTTCTGGGAAGAAAATATAGCTCTGTGTGTGTGATGGGACTAACACACTTCAAGTCCTATAGGTGCTTCTGGGAAAAAATATAGCTCTGTGTGTGTGTGATGGGACTAACACACTTCAAGTCCTATAGGTGCTTCTGGGAAGAAAATATAGCTCTGTGTGTGTGATGGGACTAACACACTTCAAGTCCTATAGGTGCTTCTGGGAACAAAATATAGCTCTGTGTGTGTGATGGGACTAACACACTTCAAGTCCTATAGGTGCTTCTGGTAACAAAATATAGGAGCTCTGCCTGCCTGCCACGAACACACTACAAGTCCTATAGGTGCTTCTGGGAACAAAATATAGGAGCTCTGCCTGCCTGCCACGAACACACTACAAGTCCTATAGGTGCTTCTGGTAACAAAATATAGGAGCTCTGCCTGCCTGCCACGAACACACTACAAGCCCCTCTTTCTCAATCAATCTTTGTAACTGAATCTATCTAACTCAATCTCTGTAAGTGAATCTCTCTACCTAACTAAATCCAGCAGAGTGTCACAGATCTAGCCTGCTCAATCTGCGCCGGAACAGCATGTGACCGGCGCAGACGGCGTGGCGGCCTTTTATAGGGGGGGGCGTGTACTACAGCCCCTGAGCTGTAATTGGCTACAGGCGTCCTGCCTGTAGCCAATTATGGCTCTTCGAGTTTCCGGGGCTGTGATTGGCCAAGCATGCGGGGTCACAGTGCATGCTTGGCCAATCATCAGCCAGCAATGCACTGCGCCGGCCGCGCCGGCCGCAATGCATTGCGGGGCCGCTCGCATCACACGAACGTGATGCGAGCGGCCAAAATAGTTCTGGGCTCGCCGAGCGAGCGAACGCCCGGTGCTCGATGCGAACGTGGGTTCGCATCGAGCACCGGGCCCATTCCTAATTATGATTAACTCACGTGTGTGTTTTGCTTTTTTATGGGTTTGTGTGTATATGTGTGATCCCATAAGGTTTAACTCAAGGTTTTAAGCATCAATTGATGATTTATTCTGTCAAGGATTTTCCTTCCTCTAATGGTGGTTTGGCTTCAGTTACAGGTGTATCGTGGTACAATAAGAGTGCAGTGCCGGTATTAACGTTTTCTGTAAAGTGACTGAGTGACGACGAGAGATTATAACGCTGCTCTACCAGCACCGTCAACTTGAATTTAACACAAGTGTGTTGTTGACTGACTGGCAATTGCGATGACATCACTTTCGGTTTACTCAAACTATCAGCACCAGTTTTTGATTTGGTTTATTTTTGAAGACTGTCTCCATTGAATTTTCACACTTGACGTGTCTATTGTCAATGTCTAGGGGGGTTAACACTCAGCCAAATAAATTCTAACAGTGTATTTAATTCCAGACAACTGACGCCTGCCAAGCCACCAGAGGAAGGAAAATCCTTGAAAGAATAAATTGAATCTTAAAACCTGGATTAAATCTTTATAGGATCACACAAATACACACACAAAACAAAAACACACCAACCAGACCTCATGTCTGACTGTGGCTGTGCCATTACCTGCCTGACCTGTGGCCCTGCCCTTTCTCATGATTATGATTCAGTGATGTGTGTGTGTTTTTGGTATTGTGGTTTGTATATTTGTGATCCCATAAAGATTTGCCCAAGGTTTTCAGATTCAGTTGACGATTTCTTCTGTCAATGATTTTCCTACCTCTAATGGTGGCTTGGCTTCAGTTGCAGGTGTAATCATGGTAGAGTGCAGGTAACGTTTTATGTAAAGTGACTGGGTGACGACTTTGAGAGCTTATAACGCCGATCTAGCCGTCCATCTATGTTGACTGGTGGTGGCAATGGCAAACAATCATCACAGTGAACCTGGAAGTTCTGCAACACAGTGTGTGTTACAGGTTCACTGTGATGTTTGCCAGTCAGGAACTGGAAATGCTCCGTTTTGTAGCTGACGATGTAGTTGTTTACAAGTTATATTTTACATTTTAATGTTTTCTTTTATGAAGAAGTAAACTACTGCACTATACAACAATTTGAAGTCACAGTACTGTTTTAAATAAATACTGTTGTATGCTGCACTGTTCATGTTCAGACTTTGCTATATGCAGGGGACTCAGTGTAATTTTTTTTTAAACCGCAGATAAAAATAAATATAGTTCTTAAATTTCTGACTGCTTAAATCAATTTTTTGATGAAATGGGCTCTTGGGTATTAATCGTGATGCATCGTGTCAGTATCATATCCAGAGGTTGTCTTCGGGAAATAGACAGACATATGAGTGCTGCCAGCATTGCTGTAGAGGTTGAAGGGGGGGTGTCAGCCTGTCAGTGCTCAGACCATACGCCACACACTGCATCAAATTGGTCTGCATGGCTGTGGTCCCAGAAGGAAGCCTCTTCTAAACATGACGCACAAAGCCCGCAAACAGTCTGCTGAAGACAAGCAGACTAAGGCTATGACTTACTGAAACCATGTCCTGATGAGACCAAGATAAACTTATTTTGTTCAGATGGTGTCACGCGTGTGTGGCGGCAACCAGGTGAGGAGTACAAAGACAAGTGTTTCAAGCATGGTGGTGGGAGTGTCATGGTCTGGGGCTGCATGAGTGCTGCCGGCACTGGGGAGCTACAGATCATTGAGGGAACCATGAATGCCAACATGTACTGTGACTGACATACTGAAGCAGAGCATGATCCCCCTCCCTTTGGAGCCTGGGCTGTAGGGCAGTATTCCAACATAACGACCCCAAACACAACTCCAAGATGACCACTGCCTTGCTAAAGAAGCTGAGGGTAAAGGTGATGGACTGGCCAAGCATATCTCCAGACCTAAACCCTATTGAGCATCTGTGGGGCATCCTCAAACGGAAGGTGGAGGAGCGCAAGGTCTCTAACATCCACCAGCTCCGTAATGTCATCATGGAGGAGTGGAAGAGGACTCCAGTGGCAACCTGTGAAGCTCTGGTGAATTCCATGCCCAAGAGGGTTAAGGCAGTGCTGGAAAATAATGGTGGCCACACAAAATATTGACACTTTGGGCCTAATTTGGACATTTTCACTTAGGGGTATAATCAATTTGTTGCCAGTGGTTTAGACATTAAATGGCTGTATTTTGAGGGGACAACAGATTTACACTGTTATACAAGCTGTACACTCACTACTTTACATTGTAGCAAAGTGTAATTTCTTCAGTGTTGTCACATAAAAAGATGTAATAAAATATTTACAAAAATGTGAGGGGTGTACTCACTTTTGTGAGATACTGTATATGTTTTATGGGTACATAAATTTAACCACTTCCCTTTAAGCCTCTCCCTCTGTAAATTCAATTTGGCCACACCCACCATTCACCGCGGCTTCTAACTTTGGTATGCACACTCTAATGCAATAGGCTGCGTACACCTATGAGATGGTACCATTTAAGGTATGTATTTCAGCAATGATGGTGAGGGGTCTATCATGCTGGGCTAACATTGCTAGGTGTGTACTGTTCTTATCACCATACTAAAAAGTACTACTGCTTGTGTTTTCTCAACGTCCAGCCGGGCAACCTCAGTCATATGCATGTAAAATTCCAGACTAAACAGTAAAAGGGAATAAAAATTGTCAGTAGCGGGGGAGGAGGAGTATTGGTTTGTGACATCTGCCACTTTCGACTGCAAGGTGGAAGTAGTCAACGATTGCTCAGACTTGATAATAAATGAATGAATAATTTGTATAGCGCTACAATGCAAACTGAATCGCCTCAAGGCGCTGGATTCGTCCTGTGTTGTCAAGCTTCTTAGAAGAGGTAGGTCTTCAGTTTTTTTTTTTTATCCTGAAGGCCTGATGGTTTTCTTCCATGCGGATGTAAGTCGGTAGAGCGTTCCATAGCCGTGGTCCTTGGACTGCGAATCTCCGTTCTCCCTTTGATTTGTAACAGGATTTGGGAATGAGGAGGAGGTTTTGGTTAGATGACCGAAGGCTGCGATTGGGTGTGTAGTGTTTTATTTTCTCGAGAAGGTATTGAGGAGCGTCTCCCTGGGTGCATTTGTGGGTGAGGCAGAGAGGGTCTTAAATTGTATATCACAGAAATATATAGACCCCTACTGGTTGCCTTAAAGGCACCTAAACCATTTAGGGAGAACCGGACCCAACACTGGGAGTCCAGTAGTTTTGGAAACTAGAGGGAATACGCTCCCGAGAGGTTGAATGATAAATCCACTGGGGGTTTAACTGCCATAGAGATTGATTGGCACTGAGCCATCCGCAACTTTAATTGAAGGGGTCAATGATCAGACAGGCCCGCAGGAAGATAACACACTTACTAGACATCACTCAGGAGTGATGCATTAGAAAACACAATCTATATGGGAAGGGGTTTTGAGGGTCATAGAAAAACAAGAATAGGCCTGAGTATGGGGGGTTATGCCAGTGCCAGATCTCAGTGAGGGGGCAGCCTGTGCCAAGGTAATTTGCGGGAGGAGCAGGCCTATACAGTGTTTGAGACAAAATAGCATTATGACTAAGGCATTATAGGCTGAAACGCGTCAACTGACTTAAAATGGAAGTAAACCCCCCCCCCCTATCGGTTTCAGCCAAGGAAGCTGCCATCTTTGCCTCTGTTTTAATCTTCAACTGCCACGGTGCTGCACATGTGATCCGTTATGACACCAGCCATTGGATGGTTTGACTGTCTGGTTGAGAGCACAGCCAATGTGCAGTTAGCATTTTTTAAACTGTTAAATCGATGGGTTTACTTCCGCTTTAATCTGCGTTTGTTTACTGTGGCTATTCAACAAAATTAACCAATTTAAAGAGCAACAACCGGAGTGCGGATAATTTTTTTCTACAAAATAGCATTAAAGTCTCCCATAAAATAGAATGTTTGCTGGGCAATGTGGGGTCAGCTTCCCCAACAATAGGTACAATGGATCTACCCTACTGGGAGGTGGCAGGTAGGCATTCACTACACAATATCTCTGATTTCAAAGGAGAACCTGCATAATGTATTTACCATTGGGGTCTGTGATTGCGGAATATCTTTAAATGAACATTTGTGTGTCCGAAGTTCACCTTTTAATGATCAAATCAGTTCAAGGAATAAATCTACGGTTAATGCAAAAACAAGTCCATATAAACGTTGCACAGCAGATGGAGAGGCTGACCTCCCCCAGATTTTATATCATTAAATTCTAATGAACGGTTTTCTCAGCCCTTCCCACAACTCTCTGAATTCTCCTTTTGTATGGTATGTAATGGAATGTGAGCACTCATTATCCCAGTCTTTCTAATGTACAATGTTTTCTCTTGCCGCTTGCTTGATGAAGGTGGTGTTTAAAGAATCAACATGAAATATATTCATATGTAAATTGGCGCTGCCATTGCCCGCTACAGTATTTTATACCTCAAATAACAAAGCGGGCGTTCTACACCAGCATTTTACGATTCACACAGAAAGTAAACATCCTGTTTTTTTTTTTTTTTCCAAAAATATATTTATACAAGAGAAAATATTCAATACCAATTAGATGTCATATACCCTTTTAATACAAAAGGCTTTGGTTTCATGTGGCACAGGGCTAAACAGCTATGGAAAAATGGGGAAAGGCCCCCGAAGCATTGTGGGTAAAAAAAAAAAAAAAAGGTTCTCGCTGCATCTGCAAAGATGACATGGATTGGATGGTACAACCATGGCCAAAAGTTTTGAGAATTACACAAATATTATTTTTCACAAAGTCTGCTGCCTTAGTTTTTATGATGGCAATCTGTATATACTCTAGAATGTTATGTAATATGTTATATAAGAGTGATCAGATGTACTGCAAAGTCCCTCTTTGCCATGAAAATTAACTTAATCCCATAAAAAACATTTCCACTGTATTTGTGAAGAAGGCTTCGGGGCACCCAGGAAAATCCAGCAAGCGCCAGGACTGTCTCCTACTGTTGATTCAGCTGCGGGATCCGGGGGCACCACCAGTACAGAACTTGCTTAGGAATGGCAGCAGGCAGGTGTGAGGGCATCTACACACAGTGAGGAGAAGACTTTTGGAGGATGGCCTGGTGTCAAGAAGGGCAGTAAAGAAGCCACTTCTCATTAGGAAAAACATCAGGGACAGACTGATATTCTGCAAAAGGTACAAGGATTGGACTGCTGAGGACTGGGGTAAAGTCATTTTCTCTGATGAATCCCCTTTCCCATTGTTTGGGGCATACTGAAAAAACCTTGTCCGGAGAAGAAAAGGTGAGCGCTACCATCAGTCCTGTGTCATGCCAACAGTAAAGCATCCTGAGACCATTCATGTGGGGTTACTTCTCAGCCAAGGGAGTGGGCTCACTCACAGCCATGACTAAAGAATGGTACAAAAACATCCTCCGAAAGCAACTTCTCCCAACCATCTAAGAACCATTTGGTGGCAAACAATGCTTTTTCCAGCATGATGGAGCACCTTGCCATAAGGCAAAAGTGATAACTAAGTGGCGCGGGGAACAAAACATCGACATTTTGGATCCATGGCCAGGAAACTCCCCAGACCTTAATCCCATTGAGAACTTGTGGTCGATTCTCAAGAGGGGGGGTGAGCAAAAAAAAAAAACACAAATTTTGACAAACTCCAAGCATTGATTATGGAAGAATGGGCTGCATCTAGGGGTGTGGCCCAGAAGTTGATTGACAGCATGCCAGGGCACATTGCAGAGGTCTTGAAAAAGAAGGGCCAACACTGCTAATATTGACTCTTTGGATAAACTTAATATAATTGTCAATAAAAGCCTTTGACACTTATGAAATTCTTGTAATTATACATCAGTATATCATAGTACTATCTGACAAAAATAGCAGCAGACTTTGTGAAAATTAATATTGGTGTCATTCTCAAAACTTTTGGCCACAGCTGTACAAGTGCACTATATGGTTAAAGGTTGGTGGACATCCCTTCAAATTATTGATGTTAGGTGTGTTCAGTGAAGGGTATTGATAATGCTACAAAGTACAAAGACATTTTAGACAATTGTGCCTAATGGTAACCTTTTGGGGAAGACCCTTTTCTGTCCCACCATGATGGTGCCCGCGTACAAAGCCATCTCTGTAAAGACATGGTTTGATGATTTTAGTGTGGAGGAACTCGAGTGGCCTGCACATAGCCTTAACCCTAACCCCATAGAGCAGTGGTTCTCAAACTTGTTGAGACCAGGGCTCAATAAATTCTTCCAAAACCTTACATGCTCCAGCAGTAATACACTAATAATAGAATAAAAGTATAGGAAGGCAATTAGCACTTAAAGTCCCGGATGGGGGTTCTGGAGGAGGTTAGGGAACTCTGTAGCAGACTTGGTGGCCTTGCAGGTGATGAGGTTTATGAAGGGGGTTGTGGAAAACTGTAGGTGATGGGTGCCTTTGCAGGGACTTGGGGTCTCTCCAGGAGGCTGGCCATTGTGCAGGGGTACTGTGGGAGACTGGAGGGTGTTTATGGACACTAGGAAGTTGGGAGGCAGTTTGGAAACACTGTTGGAGATTGGTGACACCATGGGGTGCTGAAAGCTCTGCAGTAGACTGGGGGACACTGTAGGAGGTTAGGGGATCTTCACTTGGCAGGAGGTTGCAGCCGAGCAGCAGGTCATGGCCTGGTGGTTGACAACCACTGTTATAGAACACCTTTGCCAATTGGGAGCCAGATCTTCTTATCCATCATCACTACCTGACCTCACAAATGTTCTTTAGACTGAATAGGGACAAATTCCCTCAAACACCCTCCAAAATCTTATGAAACATTTTCCAAGAACAGTGGAGGCTGCTATAGCCACAAAGGAACGGAGGGGGAGCAATTCCATATTGCTGTACATGGTTTCAGAATGGAATGTCCAACAATTTCATATAGATGTGATGGTCAGCTATCTGAAAACTGCATGTCAGGAGAAACCGCAGAATGCCAATGTATTTAGTTCTATATACAGTATCTGTATATTAGTAAAAAAAAAAAAAAAACATTAACTAATTTTACCCAGCAGACAGTCCTAAATGAATAATATACTACACTGTGCTACCTATTCATAAACAAGTAATTTACAAAACTTCATCAACCAATGCTGACAAAATTACAAAATATTATTAATAAAAAACAAAATACTTGAGTGTAATCAGAGCTTCTTTTTTTTTCAGAGAATCAGTGCAGGACCTCCCTTTGAGTCACCTCTTGTCTCCGCCCCCTACCCACCTCCGAGCACCATTCCTTGGTTCCATCTACCACCCACCTCCCAGTACTGTCCTTTTAGACAATATAGAACCAGTATCATTTTGTGGTGCTAAGTAATTTGTATGGATATTGGTATTGATAACAAGAAAAGCAATAAAAATAGATCCCCTGCAGCCAGTAACAATAGAGTTCCCCACCAGCAACAATAGATCCCCCTAACAACAATGGACCACCTGCAACAAAATCCCCCCTAGCAATAATAGACTCCCGGAAGCAACAACAGATCTCCTCACAGCCAGCAACAATAGACCCTTCCCTCAACAGATCTCTCCCAGCAACAAATGACCCCCCTGCAATATAAGGCCCACCCCCAGCAACAGTAGGTCTTCCACCAGCAACCATAGACCCCATGCAAAAATAGATCCCCCAGCAGGGAGCATCAATAGACCCTGCAGTACACCACATCACCCATTGCCATTACATACATTGAGTCCTGGAGGAGTAAGAAAAAAACTCCTCAGAGTGTAATAAATAAAAAAATAAAAAACAGAAGGGGGAGAGGTCAGCATGGAATACATACCGTATTTTTCACTCAACAAGACGCACCCCCCCCCCCAAAATGGGGGAAAATGTTTGTGCGTCTTTTGGAGCGAATATTGACCAAGCTTCCTCTCCAACCACTCCATCGGTATCTGGTCTGTCCTTTGGCGCAGGTAGTGACATCATCGCGAGTCGCCACCCCTGCACAGTGTCACTGTGGGGGAGATATACAACAGCCCCTGGTTTACCACATCCATCTCCGGGGCGGCACACAGCCCCCCCACCCTATCCATCCACTCTGTCTCCGGATCTACCGCACCACCACTTACAACGATGACAGTGACGGACATAGAGACACATTCAGGACCTTTCCATCTGAGGACAGGCATGGTCACACAGCCACTGGGACTTGTGGATAGAGACTGGCTCACTTGGTTGTCAGATCCTATGTAAGTTCACCACATTGATTATTCAATAAACTACCTTTTTTACATGGAACATTTAGAGGTGGTTATTCATTACGCAATCTGCAAGACTCATTTTTTTTCCATATCTACATTGAGACCATTTGGTTCAGAATATTGTTTTTCTTGCTTTCCTCCTCTAAAACCTCGGTGCGTCTTATGGAGCAAAAAATACAGTAAATGCCTGTATTCCAGTAATAAATGCAGAAGGTTCAGTTGGCCTTTATCTTGTGGCCAGATTATGGACATTCAAGTCCTTGCAGGTAACTTACACTGCACTGGTTTTAGGAGATCTGAATGTAACAAACGATTTAACCACTTCTGGACTGCCCCACGTACATTTACTGCAGCGGGGCGGCCCTTCAGCGCAAAATCACATACCTGTAAATGATTTAGATTGCTGGGTCTGGGGGGCGTGTGCGCCGCCGGCTGCCCGCTCCCGCTGTGATTGGACACAGCGGGAGACAATTTTTAAATCAATCTGGAATGTTCCTGCATTTGTATTCGAATTGCTGTAAGTCCTTTCCCATTACTCTTATGTTTATGTATTTTCCTTTGTAATTATCATGATACATGTATATGTACAAATACATATATCCTGACATACCATTCTACTACTACCTCTCCATAATAGGAATTCTGTTATACTCTCACCCCTGAAGAAGGAGGAAAACCATAGGTCTCTGAAACACGTCGGGTGTGAGATAACCCTTATGAGATATATTTATATTTTGTATTCTGTATTTTTGAATACTATTTAAACATTCCAGTTTCTCTTTTTTATATATATTTTTTGTGTATGTCAATATTCCATATAACTCTTTTGTAATAAATTATATTTTTTATATACATTATTTAGTTTTCTATCTGGGGTTAAAACACTTCATGCCTTAAAAGTCCAACCCATAGGGGATCCCCCTTTTTGTTTTTCTACAGCGGGAGACAATCAGCGATGTCGCCCGGACCCACCGATCCCGGGGGCAGAGGTTCCCGAGGCAGACAGAACGGCGGTAGCCTATGTAAACAAGGCAGATAGCCATTCGATCAGAGGGGAAGATGGAGATCTTGTGTTTCTGCTTTCCTCAGTCAAAGCACCCCCCCCTCCCCCACAGTTAGCAAGCACTCCCAGGGACACACATTTAACTTTTTGCTCGCCCCTCATCTGAACCCCTTCCCTGCCAGTGATAGTGTATATATTTTTTTTTTTTTTTTTAGCATTGATCACTGTATCGGTGTCTCTGGTCGCCAAAAAGTATCACTTAGAGGTTTATTTACTAAAGCTAGAGAGGGCAAAATTAGTCACAATTCTGCAGAGAAACCAATCAGCTTCTAACCTCAGCTTGTTTAACTAAGCTTTAGCAATAAAACCTGGAACCGGATTGGTCTCTATGCCTAATTGTGATAAATTTTGCCCTCCTTAGTGTCAGATTTGTCTGTCGCAATGCCAGTCCCACTACAAGTCACTGATTGCTGCCATTACTAGTAAAAAAAAAAAAAAAAAAAAAAATCTAATTCCATTAATATATCCCATAGTTTGTAGACGTTATAACTTTTTTAACCAATATTATATTATATTATATATTCATTTTTTTACCAAAAAATATGTAGCAGAATACATATTGGCCTAAATTGATGAAATTAGATTTTTTACATTTTATTTTTATTGGATGTGTTTTATAGCAGAAAGTAAAAAAAAATATTGTTTTTTTTTTTTTTTTTTCAAATTTGTCAATCTTTTTTGTTTATAGCGCAAAAAATTAAAACTGCAGAGGTGATCAAATACCACCAATAGAAAGCTCTATTTGTGGGGAAAAAAAAAAGGACATCAATTTTATTTGTGTACAGCGTCACACGACCTCAGAGTTGTCAGTTAAAATAACGCAGTGCCGTATCGCAAAGAAATGGCCTGGTTATGAGGGGGTAAACCTTCCAGAGCTGAAGTGGTTAAACAATTCTTATTTTCAGACTTCTCAGAAGAAAATGACACCAACAAAAACAAGCTGGACGATCATATCGGTTGTAGTGATGGAGGTTCATTTTCAAGGTTTAGGTAGAGGTAGCACATAAAGTGGCTCACCTAAAGCTTAATAAATTGGTGCAGGGATCCTCAAACTACGGCCCTCCAGCTGTTGCAGAACTACACATCCCATGAGGCATTGTAAAACTCTGACATTCACAGACATGACTAGGCATGATGGGAATTGTAGTTCCTGAACAACCGGAGGGCCGTAGTTTGAAGACCCCTGAATTGGTGGGTATTCAGCCCAGAGTTCTAAGAAATCTTCAAAGTATAGTTATTGTACAATTAACTGATCCTATTAACCACCTGAATACAGGGGACTTTCTCCCCCTTCCTGCCCAGGCCAATTTTCAGCTTTCAGCGCTCTCACATTTTGAATTACAATTGCGCAGTCATGCAACACTGTACCCATATGAAATTCGTACCATTTTTTGGAAACCGGTAGAGCTGTCTTTTGGTGGTATTTAATTACCGATATTTTATTTTATTTTCATTTGTGTTTAAAAAAATTTAACGAAAATACACAAATGAAAATTTTTGAAATTTTTTTTTTTTTCTGTTTTAAAACTTTGCAAATATTTTCTCTTCTTCACTGATAAGACGGCACTAATAAGCTGCACTGATAATCAGTGTAAATGTGTGCTATCACAGTTATCGGCTTTCCTATCTTCAGTGACAGCGTTGAGGAAATGAAATGCCGATAACCAGCATTTGTTTACATGGGATCAGCTGTGATTGGCCACAGCTGATCACATGGTAAAGGGACACTGTGATTGGCCCTTTACCTCGATCAGTGTGTCCAAAGGACACAGCGATCGTAGAGCGCTCCCTGGGGGCGTGCAGTGGGTTGGGGTTCTAGGACGACGTCAATAGATGCCCTCCCAGAACTGGATGACCGCGCTTTGGCCATCTTTCGGCTATAGCATGGTCGGCAAGTGGTAAATCAATCTATTTTAACAGAATCTCCCCATGACTGTCAGACAACTAATATTGTACCTATACACAATAAGATGGGAACTACAAGCCAGTGAGTACAACATTGGGGGAACAGTGTTGGCCAGAACTACAGCAGAAAAATATTGGTCAGGGCTTATTTCAGATGAGAGCAAACAGTATGACCTGGCAGTGGGGAAAGTGAATGGAACTCTGGGGTGCATCACTAGAGGGGTCACCAGCAGGAAGGAGGAGGCCCTGATTCCCCTATATAGATATTTAGTTATCACTAGAGGGATCATCGCCAGGAGGAAGGAGGTCCTGATTCCGCTATATAGATCCTCAGTTCAACCTCATTTAGAATTGTGTGTCCAGTTCTGCAGACTTCACTTACAAAAAAATACTGATAAGTTAGTCCAGAGTCAGGAGACGGGGAAATAATAGTGAAAGGTCTGAGGGATGAAACGTAACCGTAGAGAATTCAGGAACTTAAAATGTACAGTCTGGAGGAAAGAGGGACAAGGGGGAGGGGGGTCTTTGATTGAACATTTCGAATAGATGGGTGTGAATTACCGTATTTTTCTGTGTATAAGACGCCCCCCACTTTTTCAACTCAAATTTAAGAAATCAATATTTTAAACATAGGTAAAACAGAACACATTATTATTTAGTAATTACCATAATGCAGTGCTCGACAAACCCCGGGCGCCAGGTCGCATTGGCAACTAGAATTAGCGACCTGGGGCAGCACAACTGGGGGTATCCTGTCTCCATAGTGCACCCCCCGCGCGCAATCGCTATGGGCCGCGCCGGCCGGTAATTGAGGCCGCGGCTTTGTGGCCTTGTGCAGTCTTATGGTACCTTCTAGAATCTGGCGCCCTCTTGTGGTGGCCATTGGTATGACGCCACTACTAGTTTCGTCATAACTGACGTCATCGGGGGGGTTGTAGCAAGTCACAAGGTAAGAGGCTGTAACAGGGGCTGATATTTGTTAGACATTTGTGAACACAGCCAAGAACAGCACAGAATTATATGATTGTAGATGAAGTAGCAGAAGGGAAGTAGATGCTGACCCTCAACAATGCCTTAATGGATGTAAATAAAATCAGATGGAGACATTATTAGTAGTACTGTGAGAGCTAATAACTACCTTGAACCGTTCTTCTTACCCTTGCTTCAACCAACATAGTCAAATTGATAGCTTCACTTTAAAGTAGAAGTCCACCCTATCACTAAAATCCCTGCACCTACAGATATCCACAATCTAATACTAACCTATCTAGCCCTGTAAAGAAGAAATTGGTACATACCTTTTTTTTTTTTTTTTGTCGATCCAATCCGGTCTCCAGTGGCGCAAGCTCTGCAGAGGACACAGCCGTAAACGGCTGTGAAATTAATGGGGGGTGATGTCACCCATAGACTTACTATGGGGCTTCTGTTGGGTGTGTCCTCTGCACCCACCTCCACAGCGAAGCTGCGGCTGACAGCTCAGCGTAGGATCGACTTCAAAAAAAAGCATTGTATACTGATTTCTTCTTTACAGGGTTAGATAGGTTAGTGTTAGGCGGTGGATGTAGCGATTTTAGTGTTGGGGTGGACTTTTACTTTAAGGGCTTGTTCACACGGGCGCAACGCCCTGTACAGCGCCACTTTAAGGGCTTGTTCACACGGGCGCAACTCCCTGTACAGCGCCACTTTAAGGGCTTGTTCACACGGGCGCAACGCCCTGTACAGCGCCACTTTAAGGGCTTGTTCACACGGGCGCAACGCCCTGTACAGCGCCACTTTAAGGGCTTGTTCACACGGGCGCAACGCCCTCTACAGCGCCACGTTAAGGGCTTGTTCACACGGGCGCAACGCCCTGTACAGCGCCACTTTAAGTGCTCGTTCACACGGGCGCAACGCCCTGTACAGCAATAAGATATGTGGTAGTTGTGTGCTGCCACCTAGTGGTGTGTGAATCTAAAAGTACAAATAAACACAAACTGTGTGACATAAACCATGTGCGATAAATCTCTAGCTGCTGCTATCACCAGGATGTTATCACAAAACAATGAATGAATATCTAAATCTAAATATCTATGTGAAAGTGCTGCTGAAATCTGACAAATAATACGTAGATCTAATAATAAACGCATGTGCTGAACTCGCTCACAACTAATGATAATTCCCATCAGGAAAAAGGCTCCACACTGATCTTTAATAGTTCCCACCAAGGTCCTGCAGGAATCAAACATACTTTGTACCTCGTATACTTCTCCTTTAAAGGTTACCTCCGTGATGACAAGTTTGCAGGAGTCCTGCATGGCACCCCACCATCTGCTGATTGTGGGTGCAATGCTTTCCAATAAATATAAAAAAAATTTCACCTGCAAAAAGATGTGCATTTATTTAGTTAGTTAATTTTTTTTCACATTCAATTTTTTTTATTGGTTATCAGAACATAAAATAACAGATAAAGACATTAAGAAAAGTATAACAGGTTTCACACCATTACATATTTATTTTTTAAAAGCTGAACTTATCCTTTAAGGGGGCATTCAAACAGGCGCAACGCCCTGTACAGCGTGGATAGTAGTTTGTTTTTGTACTAGTGTATAGCTGGGTGTAGGCAGATTATATAAGTGAAAGGATTTACATCTGCAGTATGACCTCCTGCGCTGCAGAATTGGACAGGTATATATGGCCAGGTGCACAACCCATTGTGTTCACGGCTCTGCACCACTCCCTGATGTACTTGTCAAACTTGGCTGGGTGGATGAATGAGGTCTACACTACTTTGGTCTGACTTTAATGCGACTTGAGGTCCATAGACCTCAAGATTGACCTCCGAGATGTAAAAAAAAAAAAAATTGAAAGGAAACTTTCCATTTTAAAATGAAACTATAATGGATATAGGAAAAATAATGTAAATTTTATTCATTTTTTTTTTCTTTTATAGCGAAGCGTGTGTGTGTAAAAAAATAAATAAATAAAGTGTATACCGTATATATGCCGAGTTTTTCAGCACATTTTTTTGTGCTGAAAGTGCCCCCCTCGGCTTATACTGGAGTCAAGCACTTTTCTGCAGCAGAGAATGACATTTTCCGACCTGACTTTGGGGTTCCTAGCACCAAGTGGCCCCTAGATAGGGGGCCCCAAAGTCGGATCGGAAAATGTCATTCTTTGCTGCAGAAAAGTGCTTGACATTTTACGACCGACTTTGGGGCCCCGTATGTCAGGGCCACTTGGTGCTAGGAACCCCAGTGGAACTAGCACTACAATATATCCAAATTTGGGGTTCCTAGCACTAAGTGGCCCCAAGATGCAGCTAGGGGGCATCCAGGAACCCTTAACTACCGAGTTTGAAGTTCAGGGAACCTATGGCTGCAAATGGGCACAGTGAGGCTGCAAATGGGCATTGTTGACCCTCTTTTACACTTACAGTAGCTGCGCATTTCTCACCCTAGGCTTATACTCGAGTCAATACGTTTTCCCAGTTTTTTGTGGTAATATTAGGGGCCTCGGCTTATATTCGAGTATATACGGTATATGATTTTTACAGTATATCCTCACCATAAAAATGTACAATAGCACTATACATTCCCTTTACTTTAACAGGATGTTTTTTATTATATAATAAAATGAATAATTTATACATTGAAATAAATCATCCATGTAAAAGCGTTATTAGGCTGCTAATATTTTAAATCAATGTAAGAGTTACCAGAAAGAAAGCTTGTATTTGACACTTGTCAGCCGAGTCTGAAACCTGGCTACACAAGTCCATATATTGGCTGAATTAGAGCTGTTGCCAGTTGATCAGTTGCTCGTGCATGCCTTGATGTAGCGACCCTGAGTGGTCTTGAAACAGGATTTCTGTGTGATCAATAAAATCACTTAGAAAGGGATAAGGCTGTCAGATAATGTTCTCTGATGGCGAGGGATGGTGCCATACACGTTTGCTGCTGTACCCATTGCAGCAAGATCCAGCTCTTGCCTGGTGAAGAAAGTGAGATATGTTTTCAATATAAAGGATGGGCACTATTCGGGTGTTTTCTTCTCTGATTTAAAAAAAAAAAACAGCTTGGTTATCTTGGCACATTCTTGCATCCCTGCACTGTAGATGCTTTGTTAACCCCCCATCCCCCCACCACCTCTATATTTAGCAGTGGCTCTGCCTTGTTGGGAACATGAAATGTATGGAAGACCTGGCAACCTCCTTAAAGGAGATTGATGACAAGTTCTGACCTACCTGGTATTACCCGAACAAATACTCCTATGGCGAACCCGCTATTAGTTTTTTTTCTTATATGCAGTTGGAGGTGGTAAAAACAGATAGTTTTGCCACAGTTTCAGCACTGCCCCCTCCAAAGCTTCCAGTTGTACGGGGGCATGGGGTATATACACAGGCTACGTCTGTGATGTTATATATTTCGGCATGGCAAACACCCCCTCGGTCACATTTGGCTAGGCCCTAGGCTGCAACTAGACATGTGCAATTCGTTTTTTTTTTTTTTTTTTTTTCGTTTTTCGTCGTTTGTTCGTTTTCGTACGAATGAACGAATCTGAATAAAGAATCGTTCGAATCGTACTAATTCGATTAACGAATCATTCGAATCGAACGAATCCGAAAATCCGAAAAAAACTAATTAGAAACAACGAATGTACAAATGAAGAAAATCCGAAAACAGGAACAAGGAAATTGAACAAAAAAATTCGTACATTCGTAACATTTTTTTTTTTTTTTTGATTCGTAAATTATTAAAATGTAATAATAGCATACACGTTACATAAAAAAATGAATTATGCTCCAATTACGAATCTACGAATAAATACGAATGCGTCCGAATTTCGAATAAACAAAAATTAAACTAACGAATCAACGAAAAAATAACTCTTACGAATGTACGAATCGTTACGAATACGAACACCGACGACTTACAAGTTTACGAATCGTTACGAATCAACGGAAACGAAAAAAAACGAAAAACAATTTTTTTTGTTGTGCACATGTCTAGCCGCAACCATGTGCAATGCATTCAGTTGTGATGCGGCACCGTGGTGTGGACTTATGGGGTTGAATCAGGTGGTGAGGAGTTGACAAAACCCTGAATTATAGCAGAAGGAGGAATCGGGATATACGGCGTACAGACCTGGCCAGCTGGAAGCGGTGCTGTAGGTCCGTACGCCATATGGACTTGGCAGCGAAAGGCTTAAAGTGGCAATCAACATTCCCATTAGGATCTGTTCAACATTTTGCAAACTGGAGCTGAATGGTACTTTAACAAAGCATTTGCAGAGCTTTCAGAAAGCTTTGTTGATGCTTTTAAAGTGTTTCTAAACCCAGGACCCTGCATTCACTATATCTGGTCTCACACAGTACACGCAAATGCAATTATTTTAGTAAATATAAACTGCTAAATACCTTTTCTCATCAGCAGTATATAGCAGTCTTGTGACTTCTATCAGTTCCTAGTAAAGCTTGTAGGAGGAGTTTTCATTCTCCCCTGACCCTCTGTCTGGCCCTGTGCTAGCAATACACACAGCCTCTTCGCCTACTATTGTGTACTGTTTGTATTAAAATTTCCAAAAAAATGCATAAAAAATCCTCTTTGTCTAATACAGATTTAATTATCAGGATTAAGTGCAATGTTCTGTAAGCCCTCTCTGGTCAGCTGATCATGATGCTAACCTTTGTATGGGAAAAGATTGCAGAATCTGCACATGACCTTAGGAGATTCCGTTAATGTGTAAATTCCATTTCATCTTGTAGTCCGTAACTAGTCTTCCCTATGTAGCGCTGGCTCCTGACGAGCAGGCGCCATTTGTTTTTGAAAATTAAGTTGCCTGAAGCCATAGTTGGGCTTCAGGATAATTCTTCAAAATTTCTGGTTTCAGTACCAGTCCAGCTGGGTTGCACTGGGTTCTCCTTGACCGCAGGTGTCGCTGTCACCGCCGGCAAGAGTAGAAAGCAGTCTAGCTGGATGAATTAAATGCCACTTACCTCTCAGAACCAGCCCAGTGGTAGTGTTATCCTGCTGTGCATTCTGGGGGGTGCTATTTGAGGTACCGACACCATGTGACAAAAAAAGCTTTTCCTGTCCGTGTGGTTCTGGTGGTCCTCCTGACCCAGCCTCATGGTCCTCCTGGCCTGGGGTGCGGAACCATGCATCCTGTGTCTCGGGGCTGGCTGGCCCGAGGCAATGTAACTGCAGGGGTAGGTCCGAGTGACTTTTGGAGCCTACTGATCCAAGGAAGGTCCGGTGTCGTCTCCTCGGAATGGAGAGGCCCAGCAACTGAAGAACCCCCCAGGGGAGCACTCTTCAGGAGAAGACCGTGCAAGAGGCTGGCTTCTCGGAAAGAGCCTGGAGGCTTAGTTGAAGGACGCGACCTGGATCAACCCTCATATGGTATCGCCGGATTGGCTGAAAGAGCCTGGTACCGTATGACAGTTCTTTTAAGTTCATCTAATACTTCAGTGACGCTAAAGTGTAACCTACAAGTCCTGTGGCAGAGACTTTACCGAGCATCCTACCAGCTGCTAGGCCTAGTGAGAGAGGTCTAACTGGGGGACTACAGAAATCCAGATTGTGAAGCGGTTAATTTTCTCTGGATTCGTCTGTTATCTTCACCTTGCAATCTAAGTACCTGAACTCACCCCTAACCCTCTACCCTTTATCAAGAGACTGTGTTCCATTTTCTAAATAAATAACCTTTTAAGTAACCTTTTCTCTGGGTTACTTTCCCACGGGATCACAAAGACAGAGCTTGGTTTAGGAGCATTCGCTCTGAAGGATCATCCTGGAGCGGTGGTTATCTTTCTCTATCTACAACAATCTCTTGCGGGTCCCGCGGACTCGATCGACACGGGGATACCCGCCATCGTCTCATGGGAAGGTTGAACTGGGAGATGCGGAAGTAATCTCCCCGTTCTGCCTAGCAACAAGTGACACTAATCTCTGCTCCCTGTGATTGGAGCAGAGATTAGTGTTCACTAACACACAGCCACTCCCCCCCACAGTTAGTAACACACCCCTAGGACACACTTAACCCATTCACTGCCAGTGTCATTTACACAGGAATCAGTGCATTTGTATAGCACCGATTGGTCCCAAAAATGTCCGATGTGTCCGCCATAATGTCACAGTCACAATAAAAAATCGATGATCGCCGCCATTACTAGTAAAAAAAAAAAAAAATTATTAATAAAAATGCCTGTCATCTGGAGCAGTGATTGCTGTCATGTCAGTGGTAGCCCATCCCCACCCACAGTTAGAATCACTCCCTAGGACACACTTAACCCCTTGATTGCCCCCTAGTGTTTAACCCCTTCCCTGCCAGTGTCATTTACACAGTAATCAGTGCATTTTTTAATAGCACTGATCACTGTATAAATGACAATAGTCCCAAAATATAGTGTCAAAAGTGTTCGATGTGTCCGCCATAATGTTGCAGTCACGATAAAAAAACGCAGATCGCATTACTAATAAAAAAATTATAAAAATGCCATTAAAACTATCCCCTATTTTGTAGACGCTATAACTTTTGCGCAAACCAATCAATAATCGCTTATTGCGTTTTTTTGTTTTTTTTTTTACCAAGAATATGTAGAAGTATACATATCGGCCTAGACTGAGGAAAAAAAGTTTTTTTTTATTTTTTAGATATTTTTGGGGGATATTTATTATAGCAAAAAGTAAACAATAATGCGTTTTTATTTTTTTTCAAAATTGACACTTTTTTTTTTGTTTATAGCACAAAAAATTAAAAACCGCAGGGGTGATCAAATACCACCAAAAGACAGCTCTATTTGTAGGAAAAAAAAGGATGTAAATTTTGTTTGGGAGCCACGTTGCACGACCGCGCAATTCTCAGTTAAAGCGACGCAGTGCCGAAGCGCAAAAAGTGGTCTGGTCTTAAGCCAGCAAAATGGTCCAGTCTGAAAGTGGTTAATATTTTCTTTTATGAAGAAGTAAACTACTGCACTATATAACAATTTGATGTCACAGTACTGTTTTAAATAAATACTGTTGTCTGCTGCACTGTTCATGTTCAGACTTTGTTATATGCATGGAACTTGGTGTAATTTTTTTTTAAACAGATAAAAATAAATATAGTTCTTACATTTTTGATTGCTTGAATACATTTTTTGATGAAAAATTGAAAACCATGGGCACTTGGGTATTAATTGTGATGCATCACTTCAGTGCATGTGGTCAGTGTCATATCCAGAGGTTGTCTTTGGGAAATAGACTTGTGAGTGCTGCCAGCATTGCTGCAGAGGTTGAAGGGTGGGGGAGGGGTCAGCCTGTCAGTGCTCAGACCATACGCCGCACACTGCATCAAATTGGTCTGCATGGCTGTCATCCCAGAAGGAAGCCTCTTCTAAAGATGATGCACAAGAAAGCCTGCAAATAGTTTGCTGAAGACAAGCAGATTAAGGACATGGATTACTGGAACCATGTTCTGTGGTCTGATGAGATCAGGATAAACTTATTTGGTTCAGATGGTGTCAAGTGTGTGTGGCGGCAACCAGGTGAAGAATACAAAGACAAGTGTTTCAAGCATGGTGGTGGGAGTGTCATGGTCTGGGGCTGCATGAGTGCTGCCAGCACTGGGGAGCTACAATTCATTGAGGGAACCATGAATGCCAACATGTACTGTGACATACTGAAGCAGAGTATGATCGTCTCCATTCGGAGACTGGGCCACAGGGCAGTATTCCAACATAGCGACCCCAAACACACCTCCAAGACGACCACTGCCTTGCTAAAGAAGCTGAGGGTAAAGGTGATGGACTGGCCAAGCATGTCTCCAGACCTAAACCCTATTGAGCATCTGCTGGGCATCCTCAAACGGAAGATGGAGGAGCGCAAGGTCTCTTACATCCACCAGCTCCGTGATGTCATCATAGAGGAGGGGAAGAGGACTCCAGTGGTAACCTGTAAAGCTCTGGTGAACTCCATGCCCAAGAGGGTTAAGGCAGTGCTGGAAAATAATGGTGGCCACACAAAATATTGACACTTTGGGCCCAATTTGCACATTTTCACTTAGGGGTGTACTCACTTGTGTTGCCAGCGGTTTAGGCATTAATGGCTGTGTGTTGAGTTATTTTGAGGGGACAGAAAATTTACACCGTTATACAAGCTGTACACTCACTACTTTACATTGTAGCAAAGTGTCATTTCTTCAGTGTTGTCACATAAAAAGATGTAATAAAATATTTACAAACATGTGAGGGGTGTACTCACTTTTGTGAGATACTGTATATGTTTTATGGGTACAGGAAGGCTTTTTTTTTTTACAGTTTTTTTCTATTGTTTTGGCTCATTTCTTGAAACCGAAATTACATTCTCAAAACTCTAAGATCATTTGGCTAAACAGTCTTACAGTTCAGCACAACACTATAACTCACGTGCAAAAGCTCATATCTCTCCCAAAACTGTTCACTCATGCTTCAAAACCATATTCCTTTCCCATATAAAGAGTCACTGCACCCAAAATGACAAAGATTCTTCTCAATTGCTTTGGCTCATTTCTTGAAACAGACCAGACATTCTCAACTCTCTTGGTGCTTTTGCCAAAATAACCTGGATGGTTCGGCACAACACCACGGTTCACCTTCAAAAGCTCATATCTTTCCCAAAACAGTTCACGCATGTGTCAAAAATAAATTTCTTTCTCATTAAAATAGTCAGTGCCCCCAAAATGCGTTGTCCCTTTGTCATTGTGTAAGCACTGCAAGTCAAAATGTTTAGATGTTTTGTCTCTATGGCAGAGGACCATTGAAATATCCTTCATGTCCACCTTTCAGTATTAGCCCAGTCCTTCATTGACAATGGCTACTGTACAGTTTTTGTCTAGCTAACTGAATAAAATTGTATATAAAACTGAAAAAAAAGAAAAGATTTTAGGGTAAGAGTAGCCTTCAAGTCCTGGTCACAGTCCGGTGGTGGTTTTCCCAACCCAGACAAAACCCAGCGGTCACTCTGGAGGCGGCCATTCTTGGCTCCTTTACAGCTCTCAGTAATCTCCCATTTTGTGGGCCTAGGGCTAGCTCATCCATGACATGTCTGATGCGAACCACGGTGAGGGTCTGGCAGGAGGCGAGGAAGATTTATTAGAAGCCCAACCACATCTCCCCACATATGCCCCTATGGGGTAATCCTATGCTCTCCCACTTGAACACTATTCCAGGCCCTTCGCTGTGGGCAAAAAAAGGAGTCACCACCTTGAAACACATAGTCCACGACGGTAGGCTTATGACTTTCCAGGAACTGAGACGAGCATTTGCACTTCCGATCTCCTTTCAGTTCAGATACTGGCAGCTTAAGCACGCCTTTGAGGCGCAATTTCCTGCCCCCCTGACCTTGGAATTGGACTTCATTGAGCGTCTACTGACTTCCAGAGTAATGGGGAGACCTCTCTCGACCCTATACCTTTACCTCACAGTAGAATATGATACCAAGCTAACTAAATCCTGGGAAAAATGGAGGGCAGATATTCCATCCTTGGGCGAAGAGGAGTAGGAAGAGTGTCTGGCCTCATACATTCCTTCCATGATTGCCGCAAAAGACAGGTTTATACAGTTTAAGTTCCTGCACAGGGCTTACTTCACCCCACAGAGGCTGGCGCGCATTTACCCTCAAAGAGACCCTAACTGTCAAAGGTGTAAACAGGAAGTGGGTACCTTCTGGCACATGGTCTGGTCCTGTCCCAAACTCCAACCTTACTGGGCGGCAGTGGTCTCTACGCTGAATGATGTGACCGGTTCGAATCTCCAGGTTGACCCTCAAACTTTATTATTAAGCCACTTGGAAGACATAGAGGGGGACAGGTATTGTAAATTATGTATTACCTTCTCATTATACTATGCCAGACGGGAGATTCTGTTGCGATGGAAATTAGAAGACCCCCCTACCCTTGCCTCGTGGAGGCGATCAGTGACCTTGGTACTCCCCCTGTATAAGCTGACTTATGAAAGCAGACAATGCCCAGGGAAGTTTGATAAAATATGGTCCTCCTGGATAGATGCCTCTGACGGTCTCGACCCCCCCTCCCCCTGACTATTATTCAGACCACACTGGTTGCACTTACCCCCCTCCAACCTAGTCACCATACTCCCTCCCCCCTACCCATTGCCACCCTGATATCCCACCCCCAATAGGTTCCAGGTATCCTTATAATGTATGTGAGGTCTCACTAAAGATGACATGCTCTTATGATTGTTGTAACTGATGCTCATGACACCTGTGCTGATGGGTCATTAACCAAAGGATGACTGCCGGATGAAGGTGGTTTCTCCTGTCTATATTTGTGTGCCACTGTACTTACTATATTGCTTTGTACTGTAATGCTGATTTGTCTAATAAACTCCTCTGTTAAAAGAGTAGCCTTCAAGGTTTGACATCACACATTGCACTCATACTGCCAAGGAAAAATTACTTTACTTCCATACATCAGAGTAAAAAGAAAATGTATACAGCATAATATACAGAAATATAAACACACAAACAAAAAACAAGGACAATTAAATTTAGCCTACAATGCTGTAAATAAAGCTGGAGTTTCCCAACTACTGTAACATCTCTTCACTGGCCACCGTCCTCACCCTCCTGCCCATCCACACGCTGCTTAGGGTTGCCACCTTTTCTTCAAGCCAAACCCGAACACTTTAGTGATGCATGGCAAATTTTTTTGTATTATACACTAGAGGATTGTAAAGACCTGGGACACCTTTGGGTACACTAAGGAGAGCAATAATGTGGCACGCTTTATTAGACAGTGTTACCTCCTATAACACAGGGGTCATTGTCACCCCCGTCATAAAATATGGGTCAGAGTTACCCCCTCCATAATTTAGTGGTCCCCTTATATCAGCAACCCCCTTAGAGACCTCTATTCAATCAGGGAACCCCCCCCCCCCCCATCAGTGTCCCCTGCCCCTACAGACCCACATTAGACTGCGACTCAGAGAGAGAGAGAGAAGGGGTGGGAGAGAGAAGGGGGCTGAGAGAATAGCTGACAGGGGAGAAGAGGGATAGGACTGACAGAGAGGAGAGGATGGGGTTGACAGAGGAGAGGAGAGGGTGGGGCTGACAGAACAGAGGATGGGGCTGACAGAGGAGAGGAGAGGATGGGGCTGACAGAGGAGAGGAGAGGATGGGGCTGACAGAGGAGAGGAGAGGATGGGGCTGACAGAGGAGAGGAGAGGATGGGGCTGACAGAGGAGAGGAGAGTATGGGGCTGACTGAGGAGAGGGCTGTGCTGCGATCATACCTCTGTGTTCCTGCATCCCGCTGTGCTGACACGGTCTCGGGCTCCCCGGTCACCTCTTGTCTCCCACGTCCCCAGCTGTGGAGGAGCAGGAAGAGGGCGAGGCTCCATAAGATGAGGACCGTGAGGTCAGTCGGAGCTCGCCAGTTACACAGACAAGCTACAGCGGTCTGTGATATGGAGCAGAGAGGGGCGCGCCGCACAGCCGCCCCGGCCACATAATAAATCTGAGCTACGGGGCAGAGGATGGGACACAGACAGGGGCGCTGGATATTAGTTGTGCCCGGGTTTCCAAGGCACAGAAACCCGGGCACAAGTTGCCAAACCCGTACTGTCCGGGTCAATCCCGTACGGGTGGCAACCCTAACGCTGCTGTCTGTCTGGCCACAGATTCTCGTCAACATAGCAGCGTATATCCTCCCTTGCGATGCAACGAGGGAAGAAACGACATGCATGTCACAACCATCCCCTACACTGATCTCCTGTAATATCCTCACAGGCAGCATCCATTGCATGGAGCAGGGACCTCTGATCTTGAGCCCGATGCTCATACACTCTCCACCTCCAAGCGGAGAAAAACTCCTCAATAGGATTGAGGAAAGGAGAGTAAGGTGGTAGGAACACCATATCCATCCTTGGATGAGCAGTGAACCAGGCCCTGATAAGCGGGCCACGATGGAAATTCACATTGTCCCATACAATTATATATTGTGATAGGTGAGGCCCTATGAGACCTCTCTCATTTTCAGGGATCAAATCCAAATGGAAGGCGGTCCAAGAAGATGAGGAGCTCCTGTGTATTGTATGGGCCAAGACTGGGGATGTGAGTGGCCAAACCATTCTCAGAAATGGCAGCACACATAGTTATATTGCCCCCTCGCTGTCCTGGGACATCCACCGTGGCCTGGTGGCCAAAAAAATTATGGCCATGTCTTCGGCCCTTGGCCAGGTTGAAGCCAGCCTCATCCACATACACGAGTATGTGAGAGGTCTCGTTTCCTTCCAATGCCATTATTCTCTACAATAGAGTAAAACAAGAAAACATCAAATCAGTCATACAGAAGAGTCATACACTACAGTTATAGACAGTTACATAGGAATGTTCTATGTTCTACACAAGTTCAATATACTACTGGCCAGTATTCCAGTGGTTCCAAACCTGGGGTACATGTACCCTATGCAGAAGTACTCTAGGGGGTATTTGACAGAAAGGGGAGGGGAAAAATTATCAACGAGTAGACTTACTGAAATGTTATGCCCCGTATGTTATTCCGATGGAAAAAGTCCAATCGGATTATGTTGTCGGAAAATCCGATCGTGTGCAGGCTCTAGCAGGCTTTTTCTGTCCGAATTTTCACCGGAAAAAATTTGAGAGCAGGATCTCAAATTTTCCGCCAACAAAATCCGATCAGACTTTTTCCGACCGTGTGTAGGGAAATTCCGACGGACAAAGTGCCACGCATGCTCAGATCAAATTACCAAACCAAAGCTATTGGCTACTAGCCTCTACGTAGTTTTGTTGTACGCAACGAACGTCACCACGTTCGGAATGATCGTATTTTCCGACAACTTTGTCCGACCGTGTGTATGCAACACCAGTGTCGGAAAAAATCCGACGGATTTTGTGGTCAGAATTTCCGACCGTGTGTACGGGGCATTACTCCTCCTCCTCTTCTTCTTCCTCTTCCTCGAGCAGGCAGTTGCCCTTGTTCATTTACTTGGTTAGGTGCCTCCATGTTCAGAAATTGTACTGGTCCTGCATGGTCAAGCTATATATATACATGTTTGGCAGCATTCACAATCATGGACAGCACCTGTCAGGTAACTAAATATACTTTTTGATTGGTCATCTGAGACCAACTCCAACTCCTCCTTCGTTAGTCAAGTTGTAGTTGCACCTGACTGTCAATTGCTGTAATAATTTTATCAAATGTTCCAAGAGATTCATATATGGTATTCATGGTATTATGTTCCTGAATAATTTTGACAATTGAACAGACTATTGTGCATGTGATGACTTAAACAATGAAATTAGGCTGACACGTTTTGGAGTAAACAACCATTAGACTGAGAATTGACAATCAGTTTAGATCAACAAGATCCATTTACTTGGAAATTGTGCTAAATGTAGGCTACTTGTACTTAATCATTTGAAAGATGTACTGAGACATTGAAACATGTACTGAGACATTTGCAATTTGATGAAATGAATGAGAAATTCAATTCAGTTGTGAACAATTGCCAAGTGGTTTAGAGATTTGTCCATGTTGTTTTGAGAATGTCATTTCTGTTTCAAGAAACGAGCCAAAACAATGGAGAAAAACTGTATTATTTAACCACTTCCCTTTAAGCCCCTCCCTCTGTAAATGCAATTTGGCCACACCCACCTCAGCTTCAAACTTTGGTATGCACACTCTAATGCAATAGGCTGCGTACACCTATGAGATGGTACCATTTAAGGTACGTATTTCAGCAATGATGGTGAGGGGTCTATCATGCTGGGCTAACATCGCTATGTGTGTACTGTTCCTATCACCATACTTAAAAGTACTACTGCTTGTGTTTTCTCAACGTCCAGCCGGGCAACCTCAGTCATATGCATGTAAAATTCCAGACTAAACAGTAAAAGGGAATCAAAATTGTCAGTAGCGGGGGAGGAGGAGTATTGGTTTGTGACATCTGCCACTTTCGATTGCAAGGTGGAAGTAGTCAACGCTTGCTCAGACTTGATAATGAATGAATGAATAATTTGTATAGCGCTACAATGCGAACTGAATCGCCTCAAGGCGCTGGATTCGTCCTGTGTTGTCAAGCTTCTTAGAAGAGGTAGGTCTTCAGTTTTTTTTCCTGAAGGCCTGATGGTTTTCTTCCATGCGGATGTAAGTCGGTAGAGCGTTCCATAGCCGTGGTCCTTGGACTGCGAATCTCCGTTCCCCCTTTGATTTGTAACGGGATTTGGGAATAAGGAGAAGGTTTTGGTTAGATGACCAAAGGCTGCGATTGGGTGTGTAGTGTTTTATTTTCTCGAAGGTATTGTCTCCCTGGGTGCATTTGTGGGTGAGGCAGAGAGGGTCTTAAATTGTATATCACAGAAATATATAGACCCCTACTGGTTGCCTTAACCTAAAACATTTAGGGAGAACCGGACCCAACACTGGGAGTCCAGTAGTTTTGGAAACTAGAGGGAATACGCTCCCGAGAGGTTGAATGATAAATCCACTGGGGGTTTAACTGCCATAGAGATTGATTGGCACTGAGCCATCCGCAATTTTAATTGAAGGGGTCAATGATCAGACAGGCCCGCGGGAAGATAACACACCTACTAGACATCACTCAGGAGTGACGCATTAGAAAACACTAAATCTATATGGGAAGGGGTTTTGAGGGTCATAGAAAAACAAGAATAGGCCTGAGTATGGGGGGTTATGCCAGTGCCAGATCTCAGTGAGGGGGCAGCCTGTGCCCAGGTAACTTGCGGGAGGAGCAGGCCTATCCAGTGTTTGAGACAAAATAGCATTATGACTAAGGCCTTATAGGCTGAAACGTGTCAACGGACTAAATTTGCGTTTGTTCACTGTGGCTATTCAATAAAATTAAAGTGGAAGTAAACCCCCCTATCGTTTTCAGCCAAGGAAGCTGCCATCTTTGCCTCTGTTTAATCTTCAACTGCCACAGTGCTGCACATGTGATCCGTTATGACACCAGCCATTGGATGGTTTGACTGTTTGGTTGAGAGCACAGCCAATGTGCAGTTAGCATTCACGGCATGCCTTTTTTTTTTTAGACTGTTAAATCGATGGGTTTACTTCCGCTTTAAGCAATTTAAAGAGCAACAGCCGGAGTGCGGATCATTTTTTTTTCTACAAAATAGCATTAAAGTCTCCCATAAAATAGAATGTTTGCTGGGCAATGTGGGGTCAGCTTCCCCAACAATAGGTACAATGGATCTACCCTACTGGGAGGTGACATTCACTACACAATATCTCTGATTCCAAAGGAGAACCTGCATAATGTATTTACCATTGGGGTCTGTGATTGAGGAATATCTTTAAATGAACATTTGTGTGTCCGAAGTTCACCTTTAATGATCAAATCAGTTCAAGGAATAAATCTACGGTTAATGCAAAAACAAGTCCATATAAACGTTGCACAGCAGATGGAGAGGCTGACCTCCCCCAGATTTTATATCATTAAATTCTAATGAACAGTTTTCTCAGCCCTTCCCACAACTCTCTGAATTCTCCTTTTGTATGGTATGTAATGGAATGTGAGCACTCATTATCCCAGTCTTTCTAATGTACAATGTTTTCTCTTGCCGCTTGCTTGATGAAGGTGGTGTTTAAAGAATCAACATGAAATAGATTCATATGTAAATTGGCGCTGCCATTGCCCACTACAGTATTTTATACCTCAAATAACAAAGCGGGCGTTCTACACCAGCATTTTACGATTCACACAGAAAGTAAACATTTTTTTTTTTTTAGAAGGCAATAAAAGTTTCCAAAAATATATTTATACAAGAGAAAATATTCAATACCAATTAGATGTCATATACCCTTTTAATACAAAAGGTTTTGGTTTCATGTGGAATAGGGCTAAACAGCTATGTAAAAATGGGGAAAGGCCCAGAGGCATTGTGGGTGGAAAAAAAAAAGGTTCTCGCTGCATCTGCAAAGATGACATGGATTGGATGGTACAGCCATGGCCAAAAGTTTTGAGAATTACACAAATATTAATTTTCACTAAGTCTGCTGCCTCAGTTTTTATGATGGCAATCTGTATATACTCTAGAATGTTATGTTATATAAGAGTGATCAGATGTACTGCAAAGTCCCTCTTTGCCATGCAAATTAACTTAATCCCATAAAAAAAACATTTCCACTGTATTTGTGAAGAAGGCTTCAGGGCACCCAGGAAAGTCCAGCAAGCGCCAGGATCATCTCCTACAGTTGATTCAGCTGCAGGATCGGGGCACCACCAGTGCAGAGCTAGCTCAGGAATGGCAGCAGGTAGGTGTGAGAACATCTATACGCACAGTGAGGTGAAGACTTTTGGAAGATGGCCTGGTGTCAAGAAGGGCAGTAAAGAAGCCACTTCTCTCCAGGAAAAACATCAGGGACAGACTAATATTCTGCAAAAGGTGCAAGGATTGGACTGCTGAGGACTGGGGTGAAGTCATTTTCTCTGATGAATCCCCTTTCCCATTGTTTAGGGCATACTGAAAAAACCTTGTCCGGAGAAGAAAAGGTGACGCTACCATCAGTCCTGTGTCATGCCAACAGTAAAGCATCCTGAGACCATTCATGTGTGGGGTTGCTTCTCAGCCAAGGAAGTGGCTCACTCACAGCCATGAATAAAGAATGGTACAAAAACATCCTTCGAAAGCAACTTCTCCCAACCATCTAAGAACCATTTGGTGGCAAACAATGCTTTTTTCCAGCATGATGGAGCACCTTGCCATAAGGCAAAGGTGATAACTAAGTGGCACGGGGAACAAAACATCGACATTTTGGATCCATGGCCAGGAAACTCCCCAGACCGTAATCCCATTGAGAACTTGTGGTCGATTCTCAAGAGGGGGGTGAGAAAAAAAAAAAAAACACAATTTTGACAAACTCCAAGCATTGATTATGGAAGAATGGGCTGCCATCAGTCGGGATGTGGCCCAGAAGTTGATTGACAGCATGCCAGGGCACATTACAGAGGTCTTGAAAAAGAAGGGCCAACACTGCAAATATTGACTCTTTGGATAAACTTAATATAATTGTCAATAAAAGTCTTTGACACTTATGAAATGCTTGTAATTATACTTTAGTAGATCATAGTACCATCTGACAAAAAGATCTAAATACACTGAAGCAGCAGACTTTGTGAAAATTAATATTGGTGTCATTCTCAAAACTTTTGGCCATGGCTGTACAAGTGCACTATATGGTTAAAGGTTGGTAGACATCCCTTCAAATTATTGATGTTAGGTGTGTTCAGTGAAGGGTATTGATAATGCTACAAAGTACAAAGACATTTTAGACAATTGTGCCCAATGGTAACCTTTTGGGGAAGACCCTTTTCTGTCCCACCATGATGGTGCCCGTGTACAAAGCCAGCTCTGTAAAGACATGGTTTGATGATTTTAGTGTGGTGGAACTCGAGTGGCCTGCACATAGCCTTAACCCTAACCCCATAGAGCAGTGGTTCTTGTTGAGACCAGGGCTCAATAAATTCTTCCAAAACCTTACATGCTCCAGCAGTAATACACTAATAATAGAATAAAAGTATAGGAAGGCAATTAGGACTTAAAGTCCCGGATGGGGGTTCTGGAGGAGGTTAGGGAACTCTGTAGCAGACTTGGTGGCCTTGCAGGTGGAAAACTGTAGGTGATGGGTGCCTTTGCAGGGACTTGGGGTCTCTCCAGGAGGCTGCCCATTGTGCAGGGGTAGACTGGAGGGTGTTTATGGACACTAGGAAGTTGGGAGGCAATTTGGAAACACTGTTGGAGATCGGTGACATCATGGGGTGCTGGAAGCTCTGCAGTAGACTAGGGGACACTGTAGGAGGTTAGGGGATCTTCACTTAGCAGGAGGTTGCAGCCGAGCAGCAGGTCACGCCTGGTGGTTGACAACCACTGTTATAGAACACCTTTGCCAATTGGGAGCCAGATCTTCTCATCCATCATCACTACCTGACCTCACAAATGTTCTTTAGACTGAATAGGGACAAATTCCCTCAAACACCCTCCAAAATCTTATGAAACATTTTCCAAGAACAGTGGAGGCTGCTATAGCCACAAAGGAACGGAGGGGGAGCAATTCCATATTGCCGGACATGGTTTCAGAATGGAATGTCCAACAATTTCATATAGATGTGATGGTCAGCTATCTGAAAACTGCATGTCAGGAGAAACCACAGAATGCCAATGTATTTAGTTCTATATACAGTATCTGTATATTAGTAAGATAAAACATTAACTAATTTTACCCAGCAGACAGTCCTAAATAAATAATATACTACACTGTGCTCCTATTCATATACAAGTAATTTACAAAACTTCATCAACCAATGCTGAAAAATTACAAAATGTTATTAATAAATGACAAAATACTTAAGTGTAATCAGAGCTTTTTATTTTTTTGAGAATCGGTGCAGGACCTCCCTTTGAGTCTTGTCTCCGCCCCCTACCCACCTCCGAGCACCATTCCTTGGTTCCATCTACCACCCACCTCCCAGTACTGTCCTTTTAGACAATACAGAACCAGTATCATTTTGTGGTGCTAAGTAATTTGTATGGATATTGGTATTGATAACAAGAAAAGCAATAAAGTAGATCCCCTGCAGCCAGTAACAATAGGGTTCCCCACCAGCAACAATAGATCCCCCTAACAACAATGGACCACCTGCAACAAAATCCCCCCTAGCAATAATAGACTCCCGGAAGCAACAACAGATCTCCCCACAGCCAGCAGTAATAGACTCTCCATCAGCCAGCAACAATAGCCCCTTCCCTCAACAGATCTCTCCCAGCAACAATAGACCCCCCCTGCAATATAAGACCCCCCAGCAGGGAGCATCAATAGACCCTGCAGCACACCACATCACCCCTTGCCATTACATACATTCATTCTTGGAGGTGCTGCTGAAAAAAAAAAAAAAGAAAAGCCCAGAATGTAATAAATAAATAAAATTACATCACAGCAGGGGGAGCATGGAATACATACTGTATTTTTCGCACCATAAGACGCACCCCCCCCCCCCAAAAAAATGGGGGAAAATGTCTGTGCATCTTTTGGAGCGAATATTGACCAAGCTTCCTCTCCAACCACTCCATCGGTATCTGCTCTGTCCTTTGGCGCAGGTAGTGACATCATCGCGAGTCGCCACCCCTGCACAGTGTCACTGTGTGGAGATTCACAACAGCCCCTGGTTTACCACATCCATCTCCGGGATGGCACACAGCCCCCCCCCAACCTATCCATCCACTCTGTCTCCGGATCTACCGCACCACCACTTACAACGATGACAGTGACGGGGATAGAGACACATCCAGGACCTTTCCATCTGAGGACAGGCATGGTCACACAGCTACTGGGACTTGTGGATAGAGACTGGCTCACTTGGTTGTCGGATCCCATGCAAGTTCACCACATTGATTATTCAATAAACTACCTTTTTTACATGGAACTTTTTTTTTTCCATATCTACATTGAGACGATTTGGTTCAGAATATTGTTTTTCTTGCTTTCCTCCTCTAAAACCATGGTGTGTCTTATGGAGCAAAAAGTAAGGTAAATGCCTGTATTACAGTAATAAATGCAGAAGGTTCAGTTGGCCTTTATCTTGTGGGCAGAGTATGGACCTTCAAGTCCTTGAAGGTAACTGGCACTGCACTGTTTTTAGGGGACCTGAATGTAACAAACGATTTAACCACTTCTGGACTGCCCCACGTACATTTACTGCAGCGGGGCGGCCCTTCAGCGCAAAATCACATACCTGTAAATGATTTTGATTGCCGGGTCTGGGGGGCGTGTGCGCCACCGGCTACCCGCTCCAGCTGTGATTGAACACAGCGGAAGACAATCAGCGATGTCGCCCGGACCCACCGATCCCGGGGGCAGAGTATCCCGAGGCAGACAGAACGGCGGTAGCCTATGTAAACAAGGCAGATAGCCATTCGATCAGAGGGGAAGATGGAGATCTTGTGTTTCTGCTTTCCTCAGTCAAAGCACCCCCCTTTCCCCACAGTTAGCAAGCACTCCCAGGGACACACATTTAACTTTTTGCTCGCCCCTGATCTTAACCCCTTCTCTGCCAGTGATAGTGCATATATATTTTTTTTTTTTTTTTTTTTTAGCATTGATCACTGTATTGGCGTCTCTGGTCTCCAAAAAGTGTCACTTAGGGGTTTATTTACTAAAGCTAGAGAGGGTAAAATTAGTCACAATTCTGCAGAGAAACCAATCAGCTTCTAACCTCAGCTTGTTTAACTAAGCTTTAGCAATAAAACCTGGAACCGGATTGGTCTCTATGCCTAATTGTGACAAATTTTGCCCTCCTTAGTGTCAGATTTGTCTGTCGCAATGCCAGTCCCACTATAAGTCACTGATTGCTGCCATTACTAGTAAAAAAAAAAAAAAAAAATCTAATTCCATTAATATATCCCATAGTTTGTAGACGCTATAATTTTTTTTAACCTATATTATATATTAATTTTTTTACCAAAAATATGTAGCAGAATACATATTGGCCTAAAATGATTAAATTAGATTTTTTTACATTTTATTTTTATTGGATGTGTTTTATAGCAGAAAGTAAAAAAAAATATTGTTTTTTTTTTTTTTCCTCAAAATTGTCAATCTTTTTTGTTTATAGCGCAAAAAATGAAAACTGCAGAGGTGATCAAATACCACCAAAAGAAAGCTCTATTTGTGGGGAAAAAAGGGACATCAATTTTATTTGTGTACAGCGTCACACGACCTCAGAGTTGTCAGTTAAAATAATGCATTATCGTATCGCAAGAAATGGCCTGGTTATGAGGGGGTAAACCTTCCAGAGCTGAAGTGGTTAAACAATTCCTATTTTTAGACTTCTCAGAAGAAAATGACACCAACAAAAACAAGCTGGACGATCATATTGGTTGTAGTGATGAAGGTTCATTTTCAAGGTTTAGGTAGAGGTAGCACATAAAGTGGCTCAACTAAAGCTTAATAAATTGGTGGGTATTCAGCCCAGAGTTCTAAGAAATCTTCAAAGTATAGTTATTGTACAATTAACTGATCCTATTAACCACCTGAATACAGGGGACTTTCTCCCCCTTCCTGCCCAGGCCAATTTTCAGCTTTCAGTGCTCTCACATTTTGAATTACAATTGCGCAGTCATGCAACACTGTACCCATATGAAATTCGTACCATTTTTTGGAGACCAGTAGAGCTTTCTTTTGGTGGAATATAATTACCGATAGATTTTTTTAAACCCAAATGAAAATAAAATAAAATAACGAAAATACACAAATGAAAATTTTTGAAATTTTTTTTTTTTCTGTTTTAAAACTTTGCAAATATTTTCTCTTCTTCACTGATAAGACGGCACTAATAAGCTGCACTGATAATCAGTGTAAATGTGTGCTATCACAGTTATCGGCTTTCCTATCTTCAGTGACAGCGTTGAGGAAATGAAATGCCGATAACCTGCATTTGTTTACATGGGATCAGCTGTGATTGGCCACAGCTGATCACATGGTAAAGGGACACTGTGATTGGCCCTTTACCTCGATCAGTGTGTCCAAAGGACACAGCGATCGTAGAGCGCTCCCTGGGGGCGTGCAGTGGGTTGGGGTTCTAGGACGACGTCAATAGATGCCCTCCCAGAACTGGATGACCGCGCTGTGGCCATCTTTCGGCTATAGCATGGTCGGCAAGTGGTAAATCAATCTATTTTAACAGAATCTCCCCATGACTGTCAGACAACTAATATTGTACCTATACACAATAAGATGGGAACTACAAGCCAGTGAGTACAACATTGGGGGAACAGTGTTGGCCAGAACTACAGCAGAAAAATATTGGTCAGGGCTTATTTCAGATGAGAGCAAACAGTATGACCTGGCAGTGAATAGAACTCTGGGGAGCATCACTAGAGTGGTCATCAGCAGGAAGGAGGAGGCCCTGATTCCCCTATATAGATATTTAGTTATCACTAGAGGGGTCATCGCCAGGAGGAAGGAGGTCCTCATTCCTCTATATAGATCCTCAGTTCAACCTCATTTAGAATTGTGTGTCCAGTTCTGCAGACTTCACTTACAAAAAAATACTGATAAGTTAGTCCAGAGTCAGGAGACGGGGAAATATAGTGAAAGGTCTGAGGGATGAAACGTAACCGGAGAGACTTCAGGAACTTAAAATGTACAGTCTGGAGGAAAGAGGGACAAGGGGGAGGGGGGTCTTTGAACATTTCGAATAGATGGGTGTGAATTACCGTATTTTTCTGTGTATAAGACGCCCCCATGTATAAGACGCCCCCCACTTTTTCAACTCAAATTTAAGAAATCAATATTTTAAACATAGGTAAAACAGAACACATTTTTATTTAGTAATTACCATAATGCAGTGCTCGACAAACCCCGGGCGCCAGGTCGCATTGGCAACTAGAATTAGCGACCTGGGGCAGCACAACTGGGGGTATCCTGTCTCCATAGTGCACCCCCCCGCGCGCAATCGCTATGGGCCGCGCCGGCCGGTAATTGAGGCCGCGGCTTTGTGGCCTTGTGCAGTCTTATGGTACCTTCTAGAATCTGGCGCCCTCTTGTGGTGGCCATTGGTATGACGCCCAGCAATGCTAATGGAGCGGTTTGTTTTCACTGCTTGTCCATCTCCTTCCCTTTACTTAGAACCCCCAAACTTTATATATATTTTTTATTCTAACACCCTAGAGAATAAAATGGTGGTCGTTGCAATACTTTCTGTCACACCGTATTTGCGCAGCGGACTTACAAGCGCACTTTTTTGGGAAAAAATATTTTTTTTGTAAAAAATAACACAACAGTAAAGTTAGCCCAATTTTTTTTTATATTGTGAAAGATAATGTTACGGCGAGTAAATTGAAACCAAACATGTCACGCTTAAAAATTGTGTCCGCTCGTGGAATGGCGACAAACTTTTACCCTTTAAAATCTCCATAGGTGACGTTTAAATAATTCTACAGGTTGCATGTTTTGAGTTACAGAGGTGGTCTAGGGATAGAATTATTGCTCTCGCTCTACCAATCACGGCGATACCTCACATGTGTGGTTTGAACACCGCTTTCATATGCGGGCGCTACTCACGTATTGCGTTTGCTTCTGCAAACAAGCTTGGCGGGACGGGGCGCGTTTAAAATTATTATTTTTTTCTTATTTATTTTAACTTTTATTTTTAATTTTTTCACTGTTCTTTTGAGAAAAAAAAATTGTGTCACTTTTATTCCTATTACAAGGAATGTAAACATCCCTTGTAATAGAAAAAAAGCATGACAGGGCCTCTTAAATATGAGATCAGGGGTCAAAGAGACCTCAGATCTCATATTTACACTAAAATGCAATTAAAAAAAAAAAAAAATTGTCATTTGAAAAAAATAAAAATAATAAAATGTCCCTTTTAAGACCGATGGGCGGAAGTGATGATTTGAAGTCGCTTCTGCCCTGCAATGACTTGGAGACAGGCGGGGGCCATCTTCCCCCTCACTCGTCTCCATGTCGTTAAAAAAAACCTGGCTCCTAACTTTTTTAGCTGGCTCCTAGATTCCAAGCAAATTTGTCAAGCCCTGCCATAAGGTAACATTTAAATACCAGTATATTATGCAGGGGTTGTTCTTCCTGTTTTCTCCACTGTCTGATCATACACTTAGTGGAGGGAGAAACTGTTTCTCTGCAGCTCTATTCCCATGCTCTTTTACATAGCTGGCTACATTTGGTTTTAATTTTGCACAGTAAGACAATCACTTACTTTTATTACCTATTTTCTGACATCTTGGGCTCAGAACACTCCAGTCACTGTTGCATCTGCGCACTCTCCACTTCCAACGGGATCGCATCTGCGCACTCTTCACTTCCAACGGGATCGCATCTGCGCACTCTGCACCTCCACCCCCATCTGACGTCAGTAACATACGGCTCGTAATTGAAGGAAGCCGTTTGACAAGCTATGGGCAGCGATAATCCTGCGCGGTAGCCCCTGATGAAGTCACATGACGCCACGCGTAGGGACAGGAGAGGCATTCAATACAAACAAGGAAACAGAGGAAACGAGCTTGGCGCTCGTCTAAGATAAGAGAAAATATTTATTGTTATTCTCTACAAAGGCTAGATATACCTGGAACCAGGGAAAAGGAATACGCACCTACCCAGGCAGACCACCGTGAGGAAAGGAGAAGAAAGCAGACCCCTTTACATCATTTATATGCGGTTAACCCTTTGCCGCAAGGTAAGGGTCCATTGCTCACTTTAGTGCATCACACACGAAGAGGAGTGACCCCCACTGTATAAAACACGCCACTGCACGGATATCACCTTTGACCCGAGGATCCCATCACTACCCTCACCTTCTTACCACAAGAAATGATTATATACTTATAAACTATTGAGGATTGACTTATTTATCACGGACTTATATGCATGCAACATAGTCGCAGATGACTTTTTTTACGCATCCTGCATTATGCGATTTTACCTATAGGATATCTGTGTGTGCACTTTGCGTCTGCACCTAGCATTTCGTTATATTTTATATTTCAAACTTTATTCTACTGCACTTTGTTTACTGGTAGCTTTATATTTTGCCAGGGATTTTTTCATCTATACTCACGCTGACTAGTCTCATCCAGCTTATACACTATTTTGTATGCTTGCATACTTTGCATTTTATATTTATTGTTCTACTGTTCACTCCAGTGCAACTTTTCTGCACATACCTCTACTCATCACATATCTCCAATGCGATTATATTTATCGTTTTATCCGTCACTCAATCACTCGCATTTTTAGCCTGTGCACACTTGCACTAGCACTTTAAGGATTTTATATTTTGTTCACCATCTACTATGCACTTTGGAATTGTTTATCTATAGACACATTTTTACCATATGTTCACTTATATGATTCTATATGTATATCTGATTTGTTTTTATTACCCGCTTATGGTGTTTTATTAGTAGTTTTATTTAGGTGCTATTAGTTCAATTTACACTCTCGCACCTTAGTACTATTTACAATTCTATTATTATATATATATCTTTACCTGGGTTCACCAATAGCAATTTTTATTAACCTGTATTGGTCACACCATACCCCTTATCTTGTATAGTAAGGGAATTATCTATCGCAACTCGCATTACTTCGACTTAAAGCGGTTCTGCACACATTTCATTTAGTAAATCTCTTTGCCTTCCAAATCAGGCAAAGAGTACTGAATGAAATGTGTTTTTTTTTTTTTTTTCCACTTACCTTGTAATCGCTGACTTCCTGTCCTCTGTCTCTGCGGCGGTGGGCGGGGTCTCTGCGTCGATCGTCGTCACGCCGCACTGTCTCCTGGGATCTGGTGTCATTGATCCCAGGAGACAGTGCGGCCATCTTCTGAAATCTTGCGAGATTTCGGTCACATCTTCCGAAATCTCGCGAGATTTCGGTCACATCTTCCGAAATCTCGCGAGATTTCGGTCACATCTTCCGAAATCTCGCGAGATGTCCGGGAACGTGAGCTACTCTTTGCCGTTACTGCACACTCGCGAGATCGGCACAGTAACGGCGGTGCATGCTGGCAAGATGGCCCCCAGCAGGACAAATTTTTTAAAATTATTTGAAATGACGAAAACCGGCAGCAGAGAGGCACAGAAATGGGACACGTGAGTACCTAATTTACATGTCATAATCTACTGCACTGCACTAAATATAGGAAAACACTACAGACAGTGCAGAACCGCTTTAATAGTCGCATCATCAACTATTATTGTCTCATATGATTGCTACACTTAAAGGGTTTACGTCTTTATCCCATTACTGCCACCTTGTGGTAGATTTGGCAACCTCCCTGGGGAACAGCGCAGCACCACCCCCACTTCTATAAATCCTGCGCGGCTGTCTCCCAGGCTGACTGACCGCGTATAAGACGCTGCTCGATTTTCAGGCTATTATTTAAGGAAAAAATAGCGCCTTATACACGGAAAAATATGGTAGTTTCAGGAGGGCAGGATTTTCAATATGAAGCCAAGATCAAGAAGATCAAGAACACGGGGACATGACCAAAAACTAGCAGGAGAAGGTCAACTGTAGCCTTAGAAATTATTATTTTACCTAAAGGTTAATGCTAGGACCAGACTTCCAGCAGTTGTAGTTAGTCGACAGTAAGTGAATGTTTGGAAAAAAACTTAGATCTATACTTGGACAAAAAAAAAAAAAGAAAAAAACCAGACCAAAAAAAACAACAAAAAAACTAAAATGAGTCAGACTTGATGGACCATTTGGTCTTTTTCTGCTGTCGCTCTTCTTTGTTTCTATGATTATTTGTGTTGGGGAGCTTAACCGCTTCCCGACCGCCTAACGCAGATATACTGCGGCAAAATGGCACGGGCAGGCAAAATCACGTACCTGTACGTGATCGTGCATGTGCCTGCCTGTGGGTCGCGCACGCCGCCAGCGGCGCGCTCGCGACACGGTCGGGAGCTCCGTGACCCCGGCCGCGGGACCAGCGGACCCGATCGCCACTGGGGTCCCGCGATCGGGCTACGGAGCTGAAGAACGGGGAGAGGTTTGTGTAAACAAACCTCTCCCCGCGCTTCCTACTCTGCCTGTCATTGATTGGCTGTTCCCTGTCATCGGGAAAGCCGATCAATGACGTCAGACGTCAGCCCCGCCCCCTAATGTAAAAAAAAAAAACACACACGTCACAGCCCATAACCCCTCCCCTCCCCCTAGTGGTTAACCCCTTCACTACAACTGTCATTTATACAGGAATCAATGCATTTAAATAGCATTGATTGCTGTATAAATGACAATGGTCCCAAAAATGTGTCAAAAATGTCCGATGTGTCCGCCATAATGTCGCAGTCACACTAAAAATCGCTGATCGCCGCCATTACTAGTAAAAAAAAAAAAAATGCTATAAAACTATCCCCTATTTTGTAAACGCTATAACTTTTGCGCAAACCAATCAATAATCGCTAATTGCGATTTTTTTTACCAAAAATATGTAGAGGAATACATATCGGCCTAAACTGAGGAAAAAAAATTTTTTTATATATATTTTTTGGGGATATTTATTATAGCAAAAAGCAAAAAATATTGCATTTTTTTCAAAATTGTCGCTCTATTTTTGTTTATAGCGCAAAAAATAAAAACCGCAGGGGCGATCAAATACCACCAAAAGAAAGCTCTATTTGTGGGAAAAAAAGGAAGCCAATTTTGTTTTGGAGCCACGTCGCACGACCGCGCAATTGTCAGTTAAAGCGACGCAGTGCCGAATCGCAAAAAGGGGCCTGGTCCTTTGGCTGCCAATTGGTCCGGGGCTGAAGTGGTTAATGCAAGTCATTATGTGCAGAATTAAGTAAATACAAGACAGATATGAACAACCATTGATTTTAATTGTTGAAATTTTTTTATTTACAATAATTGCCAAGAAAAAGTGTTTTATTTACGAATAAAATTACAATGTTATAATCTCATAAAAAGTTTTCTTTAAAAGGATCAAAATCTACCAAAATAATCATTCGTTGCAATTTTCTTACAAGAGGTACCACTAGTGATTGAGAGAGCAGGACTTTGGCTGGAAGAAAATGAAACAAGTCCATTAAAGTGGAACTCCAGCCAGAAATGTATTTGTTCAGGACAGAGGATGAAAAGGCTGTGACCCCTGTCAGGATTTTATGGCTGTTGTTGGCCCTACTGAGATTCCCCACACCGAAAATAAGACCCATCGTGATTGTCAGTGATGGCTGCAATATAAGCCCTACCCCCCAAATAAGCCCTACCATGTTTCCCCGAAAATAAGCCCTACCCTGAAAATAAGACCTACAAGGACTTTAACTAGGGCTTATTTGGGGGTTAGGGCTTATATTGCAGCCATCACCGACAATCACGCTAGGTCTTATTTTCAGGGAAACAGGGTAGCATAATAGAAGAAAAATTGAATCCTTCCTGTAGAGACACAGACAGTAATAAGAACCCAATAAAGATTAATGTTTTCTTGCTCCATCCAAAAGTAAAAAAAAAAAAATCTAAGAAATTGTCTATTTCTTAAAACATAAGAAAAATCAATACCATGGAAAATGATTAAAAGAGATAATAATAAAAATGAGATTAATTTTAAGCAGCAGTAGACAGGGGCTCCCAGCACCTGAACATCAGCTTATTCTACTTGTACTAAGCTGATAGAAAATGGTTTCTGATTGGCTCCCATGTGTTTTGATAAATTAGCTCAACAGGTCAGCGTGTCCAAACAAGATACCTCAGTTTTGGATGTATCCATCAGTAAGGACCCTTTCACATGGGTGATCCGATCAGGTCCACCATATATTCCTATAGACCTGTGGGTGTACACAGACTTGTCATGGTTCTTCAGGGCTGAGATTATTATTATGGATTTATATAGCGCCGACAGTTTACACAGCGCTTAACAACATAAGAGCAGACAGTACAATTACAATAAGATTTAATACAGTAGGAATCAGAGAGATGAACTGATGTTGGCAAAAATAATCTTTAAAACAACCGGGGGAAAGTTGGGTTTGCAGCGTGGGCACAAGTGGCCCATCAACTGGACTGGCGTACCCACAGTAGAAGCAACCATTTTACTGTTTTTTTTTAATTTCCATAACTCCAAAGTGTAATGTCGCGTACACACGATCGGACATTCCGACAACAAAGTCCTGGATTTATTTACGACAGATGTTGGCTCAAACTTGTCTTGCATACACACGGTCACACAAAATTGGTTGGAAATTCCGAACGTCAAGAACGCGGTGACATACAACACGTACGACGAGCTGGGGGTTGATTTACTAAAATTGAGTGCAAGCTCTGCATGCAAACCAATCAACTTCCTTTTTTTTTTTTTTGTAAAAGCTTAATTGAACAAGCTGAAGTTAGAATCTGATTGGTGCTGCACCAGATTTTGTACTCTCCAGTATCAAATGAACCCGTATCAATGCACATTGTTATTCCTTAATATTTAATAATAAAGTTTAAAATACATACTATTTTATAGTACACCCTTGAATTATTTCTGCCTTGAAATTTGTTCTACAGTTATCTTTTGATGGTACAATCTAGTCCAACATAGATATTGTATTGTAGAACACGCATGCGCACTCTCAGGAGAGTTGGTCAGATACTGGTTTGGATTTTAACTTTAGAATAATGCCCCGTACACACGGTCGGAAATTCCGACGGAAAATGTCCGATCGTACCATGTTGTCGGAAAATCCGCCCGTGTGTGGGCTCCATCTGACTTTTTCCGTCAAAATTTCCGACGGAAAAAATTTGAGATCCTGCTCTCAAATTTTCCGACAACAAAGTCCGATCGGACTTTTTCCGATCGTGTGTAGAGAATTTGAACGGACAATGTGCCACGCATGCTCAGATCAAATTACGAGACCAAAGCTATTGGCTACTAGCCTCTACGTAGTTCCGTCGTATGCAACAAACGTCACCACGTTCAGAATGATCGGATTTTCCGACAACTTTGTCCGACTGTGTGTACGCAACACCAGTGTCGGACAAAATCCGTCTGAAAAAATCTGACAAATTTTGTGGTCGGAATTTCCGACCGTGTGTACGGGGCATAAGACTGGAATATTCAGAAGAAACCCAAAATCCAAGTGTTACATTGTGGGCAATACCTACAACAACCAATGAGGTTCCATCTTTCATATGAAACTGAGCAACAGCTCCACTTGTGCGCCAGCTTTTGTACTTTATTCCCATGCAAAACTGGAGACCACTGTAGAGACATCATGCCTGCCATGGAATCTTGATAAACCAATCAGCTCTTCCTTTAATTAGTGCACTCATAAGCATAGATATCACCCAAAATTGTTATAATGATCTATACTGGACCACCTTTGGAGCCTGTTCAACCGTAGCATGACCATTTATATATATATATGAGGGTTCCGGCCAATCAAAAGCGGGTGGGGGGGTTTGCATACTGTTTGCCGCCCTACCAAGAAAAATGTTCCACCGCCCGCCACTGCTGGTCACATGACACTCTCAGACAACCAATTACTACCCCGTTTCTAATGAAAATAAAAAAGTGCAGAAACTTTTTGAAGACCCCTTTTTTATTTTTAGATATATATATTTTTTATAAGTTGTATGAAATCAATCCATCATACTACCCAACTGAAATATGTAAAATGGGCTGTAGTAACAATGTATATAGACTGGGTGTTGTTAAAGCCTGATTTACAGTTTGGGGGTAGCAAAACCATGTATTTGAGTCACATTTTTAACCATCCCTCAATTGCTTCTACTTGTGCTACAAATGCACCGGCCCGGGGTGTACACATGCTGTGGCTGTGATGCTTTGCTTCACGTCAGGAATTATACCCTCTACTACGTTCCACAGTGCTACCGCCCATGAACGCAACCCATTTAAGTGAATGGGGACACACTGCAACCGTGCGTAATGCATGTGGTTACGACGGGGTAGTGTAGTATTTAACCACTTCAGTACCGCCCATTGTCATATGAAGCCCACAAGGTGGATCTCCCATCCTGGGTGGGCATCATATGACGTCCTCCCATTCCCAGCCGTCTAGGGGGCGCGTTGCTCGGGACCCGGTGCGCGAAGTGGTTAAGAGGATACAGTATCTCCTCACCCATCTGTCTGAAGAATGAGCCAAATGAGTATTGCTCTTCTGAGAGCAACGCTAGTATAACTTATAAACAATGTGTTTGATTTGCTTTGCCTGCAATATGAACAGCCCTTAAAAAAACCTGCTGCGTCCACAGAAATACAAAGGGGTTGGTTTACTAAAACTGGAGAGTGCAAAATCTGGTGCAGCTGTGCATGGTAGCCAAAGAGCGTCTAACTTCAGCTTGTTCAATTAAGCCTTGACAAAAAAAAAAAAACTGGAAGCTGATTGCCTTCTATGCAGGGCTGTACCAGATTCTGCACTCTCCAGTTTTAGTAAATCAACTCCAAAGCAGGTTCAATAATAATACTTGGTTGGGGTGTGTGTGTGTGTGTGGTTGGGGGGGGGGGGGGTTATTGGGGTACTGAGCAGGGTCTTAACATTTATTCCCTCAGCTCCTAAAGCTACAGCAATGTGCTGGTGGCAGAGGAGCTAGGTATGCCTGTCCTCTTATAGGGTATTAATAGTACCAACATTTAGGTAGTTACAGCAAGGGTAACAACACTACAGAGATTTCCCTGCAGAAGAAAGTCTCGTCACGCTACCAATGGAAGTGCCCATCCAAAGGTTCTACTGACAGGATCAACAGGCTACAAAATTCTCCAGGGGGTACTTAGAAAAACAGAGAATTCATTCCTATTGGTATGGGCAGCCTATGTCACCCATGGGTCTCAAACTGGTGGCCCTCCAGCTGTTGCAAAACTACAAGTCCCATCATGCCAATGCCTGAGTGAGTCATGCTTGTAACTGTCAGCCTTGCAATGCCTCATGGGACTTGTAGTTTCGCAAAAGCTGGAGGGCCACCAGTTTGAGACCCCTGGACAGTATGACGATAGTTCTTCTTGTAGAAGTGCAATTGAAGCATGCATCAAGCGCATGTCAAACTAGGTCTATCTCCGTGAGTCCTTACATGAAGCTGGCGGAGTGGTGATGTGATACTTTGCGACACTCAGCTGACTTTCAGTCCATTCATCTTATAGAATAAAACTACCATCTGTGATTATGTTGCCTTCTTTTGCCCAACATGGCAGCTTACATGGGGCAATAGGCTGCATAGCATAGTGACAAAGCCAACTCCCTTTGCTCTGTCTGGGCTGGTGTGCTTTGACATAGAATGCCGAGTTTGTTACTAGGAGCTCTTTTATTTAATGCATATATAGTGTACATTTTTTGTTTTGGCTATAGTGGTGTCCTTAAAGGCCCTGTGTTAAAGTGTATATATATCCAAAACGTTTTACTAAAGTGCTGGATAGATAAAGGAAGGGTGTAAACCTCTGTCAGTTTATTTTTCCCTGTCTGCGTCCCATGGGGGGGGGGGGGGGATCATTCCCTTCACTTCCTGTGCCAATGACGTGACAAGAAGAGTAAAGCCCCAGAAAGTGGGGGAAATTCTGCTTTTAGACAGCTGTTACTGGATAAGTGAGGCATGATTAAGGCCTGATGGCCGAAACGCGTTGGGTTTTTGACTTGTTCACATGCAATAATAAAACAATGTTTTAGCCGACTTCCATGGCACCAGCCTTTCTCCCTTCTTTTCATGGATTACATGGTGGTTTGCAGAGACTTCCCAGGCTGAGTGCCGTGTCCTTGAGGCTCATCAGGCATGACAGGAAGTAGTAGCTCGGACGCACCCGTTCCTATCCTTGCCTCGTTTTGGTGACATTTTAGATTTCCTATCACTTCCTGTCTCGCTGACACTTTCTGCCAAAGGTAAAACAACTACAAAGTGGGGACACAGACAGAAATAAAATGATAGGTCTTCTAACCGTCTCCCACACCATCCAAATAAAAACAAAAAAGTTTTGGGTATGCATACACTTATTTTTTTCCAAAACAAAAGATTTTATATAAAGATTTTTTTAAATCAAAAATAAAGTTTATTGAGCATATAAGAAAGTACAAGTTCTTTCATAACAAAGCATAGGTGCAACATGCACCAACAGGTAATAAGGGACTGTACACAATTTAAGGGACTGTACACAATTTGTCTGACATGCACAGCAGGCTTTACTAACGTCTTAGAGTCAAATAGAAAAACATATCTTAAGAAGCAGTAGCAGGGGGTCAGGTCACACACCTACGTAGGAGGGGGAAACCAGTATCCCGTGGGTGGGGGGCACTGTCTGCAGAGTATGTAGGCCGGGGGACCGACAGGTACATGTAACCGGTCTCAGTGTAGCCTCATTCTGCGCAGGTGGAGGAGTGTTCCAGCCACCTGTCCCAGATTTTTTGATATTTCTCGGGGCATCCGCGCTGAGCATAAAGAACTTTTTTGTAGGGTAGTGTGAGATTCACCGCCCTTTTCCATTGTTGAACAGTGGGGGAGCGGGTCTGAGCCAGAGTTGGGCTATTTGCATTCTGGCCGTGAAGAGAGTTTCCTGTAAAAATATTATAAGATATTTTTCTTCCTCTGGTAAAGGGAGAAGGCCTAATATACATTGGCGGGGGCATACAGTCAAGGGGGAACCCATTTGATCGTGAAGGAACTTGACAATCTGCAGCCAGAATTGCTGGATAGCTGGGCAGGACCATATGAGGTGAAAGAAAGTGCTGTCGGAGGCACCGCATCTAGGGCAGGACGGATCAACATCAGCTCTATATTTAGACATACGGCCCGGGGTGATGTAAGATCTATGCAGGATGTACAGGTGGGTTAGCCTGTCGGATAGTTTGGGGGATACTTTTTTGGGTGTCTCCAAGATTTCCCCCCACTGTTCATCATCAATTTCCCCGAGGTCTGCTTCCCATTTATTCTTCAGCTGGTAGGCGTGGGTGGTGGCCTTGGGAGTCAGAAGGAGTGTATATAGGGTGGAGATCAGCTTGCCGGAGTCAGTTCCAAGAACTGTCCCTGCCAGGGTCACTGACTCCAGAGCTGGCCCAAGGCGCGCGCATTGGGTTTGAATGGCATGGCGGACCTGCAGGTATCGGAAAAGTGCGTGGTTAGGGAGGTCAAACTCTTCTTTAAGGGTTTGGAACGTCTTCAGTGTGCGTCTGGTAAACAATTGAGAGAGGTAGATGACCCCTTTAATTATCCACAATTTATGGTCTGGGATGCTTAGCATTTCTGAAAGTTGGGGGTTTTCCCAAAGAGGCGTGTGGGCATGAAGGGGAGGAGCCCCGACCAGAGCGAGCACCGTGTGCCAGACTCTGCTGTGGTGTACCAGCATGTGCCTCTTGTCCCTCAGTTTGGAGAGGCCTTGGTGTTTGCAGAATAAGATTTGAAAGGGGTGGGCCACCACGTCGGTGGCAGCTGTGCACACCAACATGGAGTACCGTAGTCTGTCGTGGCCGTTCAGGTGGAAAAAATGAGACAGCTGGGAGGCTAGATAATATAGAGTTAGGTCAGGCAGGGCGGTGCCGCCCAGATGAGTGGGGCATTTGAGGGTCTGCCACGACAGTTTGTGTCTGGAAGAGCCCCAAATGAAAGTGTTAAGGATAGACTCCATGTTTTTGAACATGCGGGCCGGGACATAGAGTGGAGCGTGCCAGAAGAGGTAAAGTAGCTTGGGGAGGAGGATCATCTTCACCAGGTTGAGTCGGCCCATAACACCTAGGGGGAGTCTGGACCAAACCTGCGTCTTGCGTTTTAGGAGATCATATAATGGTTCTAGGTTCAGGGAAACATAGTCTGTGAGAGATCGAGTGCAGTGAACCCCCAGGTATTTGATTTGGCAGGTGCGAATTAGTGGTAGGGCCGTTTGGGTATCCGTGGGGGCAGTAATGTCTATTGGGAGGATCTGGGATTTAGACCAATTTATTTGCAATCCCGAGAAGGCGCAAAAGCTCTTGATCAAGTGCAGAGCTGTTATTAAGGAGGGTCCTGCATCTTCCAGGTAGAGCAGCATGTCATCTGCGTATAAGCTGATGACCTCGGTAATCTGACCCATGCGCAGGCCCCGGATGCCAGGGTGTGCTCTGATGGCAATGGCTAGGGGCTCTACTGCCAGAGCGTACAGCAAAGGTGAGATAGGACAGCCCTGGCGCGTTCCACGGGACAGCGAGAAGGGGTTGGATATGCGGCCATTTACCTGAATTCGGGCAGTCGGGGCTTGGTAAAGGAGCTGGAGCCACTTGATAAACTTAGGGCCAAACCCGAACCTGCAAAGGCATTCCCACAAGTAGCTCCACTCCACCGAATCGAATGCCTTAGCAGCGTCGAGACTGACCACCACCCTCCCGCCTGTGTTGTCGTGTGGGGCTTGGAGGTTCATAAACAATCTGCGGAGGTTAAAGGCCGTATTTTTGTTGGGCATAAAGCCAGTTTGGTCGGTATGTATAAGGCTGGTGATGACTTTGTTCAATCTAAGGGCAAGCACTTTAGCTAATATTTTAACATCTAATTGGAGGAGGGAAATGGGGCGGTACGATTCTGGGTAAAGGGGATCCTTGCCAGGTTTTGGGATGAGGACCACCAGGGCTTCGCACATGGTGCGTGGGAGGGTGTCAGACTCGTAAATGTGGGAATACAGGGAGTGGAGTTTGGGGAGGAGGGTGTCTTTGAATTGGGAGTAGAATTCCAGGGGGGGGCCATCTGAACCTGGGGCTTTGGAAGAAGGTAGGTTTGCTAGTGCCTCCGCAATGCAGTCCTCAGTTATGGGGGCGTCAAGGTCTTCCATTTGGAGGTTTGATAGGACGGGGAACTCCACGTGCTGGAGGAGGGCCTGCAGCTCATCGGGGTGAGCGGTTGGCTCTAGAGGTGTACAGGTTGGCATAGAAGCGTCTGAATTCCTGGGCCACCTCCTGTGGGTCTGTGAGGATAGTGCCGGCATCCGATTGGAGCTGGACCACGGTAGGGGGGCAGTGGTCCAGGTGGGCCATGTAAGCTTTTAAGATGTAAGATTTTCCCCGCCCTCTCCCCGTGTTCGTACACTCTTTGTTTGGTGAAGAAGATCCCCCTCTTGGCTTTTTCAAAGTGTAGGTGGTCTGTGAGTCTGGACTGTAAACGTAGGTTTGCCGCGTTGGAGGCTGTTGGATTGGCTAGGAATATTTGCTCAAGGGAGTCTAGCGCCTCCTCAGCCTGGTGCAGAACAAGCTTTGAGGTGGCCTTGTGTCTATTTATGCGGGCTGACAGGATCATGCGGGCGTGCAGTTTAAAGGCCTCCCAGACCGCCCCTGTGGGGGCCGACCCCGCGTTGGATTGGAAAAAGTGTATCCATTCTTGTTGAATGTTTTCAAGGTCGGTGAGGACCGAGAACCAGAATGGGTTCAGCCTCCAGGTGCGTGTCGGGGGGGTGGAGGGCAGTCGGAAGGTGGCCCAATAGGGTGAGTGATCCGATAGGATCCTAGTGCCGAACCCTGTTTCCTGTAGGAGTGGGATAAGATTTGGTGAGATTAGGACCATATCTATACGTGACATTGCAGTCTGGGATGGGGTGAAGCATGAGTATGCTTTAGTGTTGGGGTGTTTAATCCTCCACGTATCAGACATGGCAAACTCAGCGAGTAATTTGCCGAACCTGGTAGGCGAAGAATGGGGTGCTGGTGTGGTGGGATGATGCAGCCTGTCTAGAGAGGGGTCCACAATAGCATTGAAGTCCCCCACCCACATGGCGGGCACAGTGGGGTGTCTTGCCATAAAATCAATGCCTTCCTTGAGGGCTGTGAACTGGAAGGGCGGGGGGATATAGAAGGCGAGGAGAAGGAGTTCCAGCCCCCCTATTGTCACATGTAGGAACAGGAACCTGCCCTGCCGGTCCGCCTGTACAGTGTGTAGTTGAAATTGGGCTGATTTAGCCACGAGAATGGCAATACCTCTGGAGTTGTTCGTGTAGGGGGCCTGGTAGAGCCACCCCACCCACGGCTTTTTGGACTGATTTAGCCACGCCTGTACAGTGTGTAGTTGAAATTGGGCTGATTTAGCCACGAGAATGGCAATACCTCTGGAGTTGTTCGTGTAGGGGGCCTGGTAGAGCCACCCCACCCACGGCTTTTTGAGGGAAAGCTGTAATTGACCCGTAATGTGGGTTTCCACTAGCACCGATATATCTGCCTGCATACGTTTGAGGTGGGAGAGAATGGCCAATCGCTTGGGTTTGGCCCTAATACCTCTCACGTTCCACGTGGTTATCTTAAGGTGAGCCATCATGTGGTGCGTGGGGATACATGCAGTAGTCGGACCGGCAGGGGGGGACCCGGACCCCCTTACATATAAAGTTCAGACTTTGAATACTTCGGTGTGTACAAACTAGATTCTGTGATGCCCATCTCCCGGCGGGGTCACGTGCAGGGAGCCCGCAGCGACCAGCGCCTGGACATGCGCAGTCATACAGCCAAGACATCATAATACAGTGCATAGAAATCTTTACAGTACCCGTCAGACAATGTGGGAGAAAAAATACATGAAAGAAAATAAAAACAATGGTACAAAAAAAGGGGTGGCAAAAAAGACCACAAACAGTAGCAGCAGAGCTGTAAAATAGGGCTACAAAGCCGGTGGGGAACATGCCTACTCTGGACCAGCGAGGCTTGGCAAAACTGACACAACTCTCCACCGCGGTGGGAGCTGAGGCTGGCCAGGGAAACAAAACTTGAGGTGTTATTTCGTTATAACATGGGGGCGAAACAAAGTTAGCTGAGGTGCACGGCAGAGCCCGCAGGGCTGGCATCTGGGCGTAACGGGGGGTAGAGGGATGGTGAGGGAGCAGCCGCACGAGTCCTTCGTGGAAAGAGCAAAAGGGCAGCTGGGGGGACTATGTCCGGAGGGTAGGGACAGTCCAGGCATTAGTGGGCTTGTAGTACGCCAGGGGGGTAGAGGGAGAGAGGGAGCACAGGGGTGGGCAGCCGGGAGAGCGCCGCACCGGGCCTCCGGGGGGGGGGCAAGCACAGGAGTCGGAGGGGAGGTCAGGCCGAGGCCTACTCACGGTTCGTTGTGCAGGATCTTTGGTGCGGAATGGCGGGCCTCGGCTCGGCCTACGAGGCAAGGGTTAAGGTGGCGGTGAATCAGGCAGCATCTTCTCCCCGCTCCAGCCATGTAATGACCGCTGCGGGATCCTCAAAAAAATGGGCCGTGCCGTCTCGAATGATCCGGAGGCGGGCGGGGGAAACAGCATCGCGTAGGCAAGATGGCGGTTGCGGAGTTGGCGCTTGACCTCCGTGAATTGCGCCCTCTTCTTCTGGACCTCCGCGGAGAAGTCCGGGAAGACGGCTATGTGCGTGTCTCCGAATGGGATGTTGCCCTTCTCGCGGGTGAGGCGCAGCACTGTGGTGTCTCGGTCGCGGAAGTTCAGCATTTTGGCGATGAAGGTGCGTGGCGGAGCTCCGGGAGGTGGGGGTCTCGAGGCCAAGCGGTGCGCACGCTCCACCACGAAGGTGGAGGAGAAGGCCTCTCTGCCGAAGTTCTTCACCAGCAGCTGTTCTAGGAACGTAGGGGGGTCTGATCCCTCCGACCTCTCCGGCAGGCCAACGAATCTGAGGTTGCAGCGGCGCAACCTGTTCTCCATGTCGTCCTGCTTGCTCAGGACGACATTCAATTGATGCTGCAGCCGTTCGGTGGTGATTTGCAAGGGGGGGATGTCGTCCTCGACCTGTCATCACTGTAAACTTTACCCAATCTATCTCTCTACCGCAGCTTGTGGAGGTCCTGGCGGATCAGGGAGATGTCGACTTTGACCTCTTCGATTCTGGAGGTGAGGGTGGTTTGGCACAGTCAAACGGCTTCCAGGATGCGAGTTGTGTCTCCGGAAGGCGGGACCTCCTCGCCTGAGCTGAGCGCGGCGCCATCTTCCTCCACTGGGTCCGGTTCATCTGCCCGATACTTGTTAAGTCTGGCAATCGCCCCTTGGGCTCTTTTAGGCGGCGACATGGGCACAGGGGTTCACCTGGCAGGTCCGGTGTGTGAATCTTTAGACCCCTTTCACACCGAGGGCGTTTTAGTCCCAAAGGATAAGTAAGCAGGATCTCATGCGGCAGGAGCTCTCACCATGTGCGTCCTAGGGCTTTCACACTGCAGCGGTTCGCTGGCAGGATGTCAGGAAAAGTCCTGCCAGCAGCTTCTTTGGAGCGGTGTGTTTACCGCTCCTCCACCGATGCTCCCCATTGAAATCAATGGTGCAGCGCTGTAATACCGCCAGCAAAATGCCGCTATTGCGGGCGGTTTTAACCCTTTCTCGGCCTCTAGCAGGTGGTAAAAGCACCCCACTAGCGTCCGAAATGCGCCCCAAATCCGACGGTAAACCGCTGACGCTTTAGGCGGCTTGGTGTGAAAGCCGTCTTACATAGACTATCCCCCCCTTCAGTCCATCATGAATGCTGCTGCCAGACTCATCCACCTTACCAACTGCTCTGTGTGCTACTCTTCTCTGTCAATCTCTCCATTGGCTTCCACTCACCCACTGAATTCAATTCAAAAGATTAACAACAATTTACAAAGCCATCCACAATTCGGCCCCCAGCTACATCACTAACCTAGTCTCAAAATACCAACCAAATTGTTCTGATCTTTCCTCCCAAGACCTCCTGCTCTCTAGTTCCTTCATCACCTTTTCCGAAGCTTACCTCCAGGACTTCTTCTGAGCCTCTCCCATCCTCTGGGAGAGGCCTCCCTTGCGTCTCCCACTCCTGGTCCCCTGGTGTGGGACCAGGAGAGCCAGGAGTGAGGAGGAGCACGGGTGCCTGGCTGTATCAACAGACCGGTGGGAAGGAAACCGGTTAGCTGAGCAGGCAGGATCTCTGGGAAGCAGGCTCACAGGTAAACCGGAGAGCAGAGCTGGCAGGATCTCAGGAAGCAGGATCACAGGTAAACCGGTTAGCAGAGCAGGCAGGATCACTGGGAAGCAGGCTCACAGGTAAACTGGATAGCAGAGCTGGCAGGATCACAGGAAGCAGGCTCACAGGTAAACGGATAGCAGAGCTGGCAGGATCACTGGAAGCAGGCTCACAGGTCAAACTGGATAGCAGAGCTGGCAGGATCACAGGAAGCAGGCTCACAGGTAAACTGGATAGCAGAGCTGGCAGGATCACAGGAAGCAGGCTCACAGGTAAACTGGATAGCAGAGCTGGCAGGATCACAGGAAGCAGGCTCACAGGTAAACTGGATAGCAGAGCTGGCAGGATCACAGGAAGCAGGCTCACAGGTAAACTGGATAGCAGAGCTGGCAGGATCACTGGAAGCAGGCTCACAGGTAAACTGGATAGCAGAGCTGGCAGGATCACAGGAATCAGGCTCACAGGTAAACTGGATAGCAGAGCTGGCAGGATCACAGGAATCAGGCTCACAGGTAAACTGGATAGCAGAGCTGGCAGGATCACAGGAATCAGGCTCACAGGTAAACTGGATAGCAGAGCTGGCAGGATCACAGGAATCAGGCTCACAGGTAAACTGGATAGCAGAGCTGGCAGGAACACAGGAAGCAGGCTCACAGGTAAACTTGATAGCAGAGCTGGCAGGATCTGGACAACGGCTTGGCAAGCAGGTTCACAGGTAAGCTTGGATAGCAGAGCTGACAGGAACTGGACAACGGCTTGGCAAGTAAGTTCACAGGTACACTTGGATAGCAGAGCTGACAGGAACTGGACAACGGCTTGGCAAGTAAGTTCACAGGTACACTTGGATAGCAGAGCTGACAGGAACTGAACAACGGCTTGGCAAGTAAGTTCACAGGTACACTTGGATAGCAGAGCTGACAGGAACTGGACAACGGCTTGGCAAGCAGGTTCACAGGTAAGCTGGGATAGCAGAGCTGACAGGAACTGAACACAGGAAACGGAACCACAGACTGGACTGGAACCAGCAGGTGAACAGGCTCGTTACAGAGGGTCAGACTGCAGACTGGACAAAGGCTAAAACAAGAACCAAAGTTCATCAAGAAGTCAGGTAATAAGTCTGAACTAGAGCAAGGTACAATGGATCAGGCAGGAGGATGGTCACTGGAAGCCGGGGTCGGGTACAGGCAGAAAGCAGGATAGTCTTTATGGCAAGCCGGGTCAAAGGAACAGGTATAACAGGATCAGGTTTCTTTTACTACACCACAACGCTGTAGAGCAGACAGCAAAGACCGTCTGCTCAAGTCAGGCTTAAATAGGCCGGCTGGTGCTAACTAGGGCGCGCGCCCGTCTCCCTGTGCGCGGTTGTGCACGTGCCCGCGCCCGGGCGCGCATGCGCATGCGCAATGGAATCTGAGGGCCAGGACGGCCCGGGTTTAGATTTCTGGCAGGATCTTCATGACATTGCCCCCCTCCTAGGGGCAACCTCCGGGTGCCCCTCTGGGCAAATCTCTCAGGGTGAGCTCTTTTGAAGGCTTGAACTAGACTCTTAGCATGGATATTACACTCGGGCTCCCAGGAATTTTCTTCAGGACCATATCCCTTCCATTTGATCAAAAACTGGTTCTGATTTCTCCTTTTTCTAACATTTAGTATGGCCTCTACCTCATATTCTTCCTCGCCATCTACCAAGACTGGGTCCGGGGGTACCGTCCTTCTGTTGGAAAAGGGGTTGGAAGTGGAGGGCTTTAACAGGGAAACATGAAAGACTGGATGGACCTTGAGGGAATCAGGAAGTTCCAACTCATAGGCTACTTCATTAATCTTTCGTTTGACTGGAAAGGGACCTAAGAACTTAGGGCCCAGTTTCTTTGAGGGACAAGCCAATTTCAGATTCAAGGTGGAGAGCCACACTGTGTCACCCGGTGCCAGTACCAATTCTCCACGCCTCTTTCGGTCAAAGACTGTTTTGTTATGTTCCTGGGTCCGGGCCATGGTGTCCTGCAGGAGTTGGTTATTGGAAGCAAAGAAGTCAATCTTCTCCTGGACTGCGGGCACAGTACATTCAGGAAGAGAATTGGGCAGAAATGAAGGATGAAAGCCATAGTTGGCGAAAAAGAGTGTCTGTTGGGTGGCCGAGTGGATAGCATTGTTATATGCAAACTCGGCAACTGGTAACAGGGAGATCCAATCGTCTTGGGAGAAGGAAGAAAAGCATCGAAGATATTGTTCCAGGGTCTGATTGGTTCTTTCGGTCTGTCCATTGGTTTGAGGGTGATAAGCGGAAGAAAACGATAGCTCAATATTGAGGGCCTTGCAGAGTGATTTCCAAAACCGAGAGGTGAATTGTACCCCTCGGTCGGACACTATGTTGGCTGGTACCCCATGGAGTCTGATGACTTCTCGGATGAACACTTGTGCGGTTTCTGAGGCAGAAGGGGTACCCTTCATGGGAACAAAGTGTGCCATCTTTGACAGACGATCAACTATCACGAAGATCGTAGTGTGGTCCTCTGCTGGGGGCAGTTCCACAATGAAATCTATGGACAGCATTTTCCAGGGGCGATCTGGGACTGGTAATGGCTTGAGTAAGCCCCAGGCTTTGGTTCTGTGACTCTTGCTCCGAATACACACAGTGCATGTTTCCACAAATTTCCTGCAGTCTTCCCTTAGCTGAGGCCACCAGAAGGTACGTTGTACCAATTCAGTGGTTTTGGTGACACCAAAGTGTCCGGCAAGCTTGTGATCATGGCACAATTCCAGGACGGTTACCCGCAGACCCTCGGGAATGAAAATCTTATCCCCATGCCACAATAGCCCATCCTTGGCCTGCAACCCAGGACCGGGAGTGGGTATGAGGCCACTGGAGGCCCGCCTGAGCTGGGACAGTAGGTCTTCCTGTAACAGGAGAAAGTTTCCAGGGGCAAGGATAGTGTCTGGAGGGGAACCATCCTGGGATTTGTGATACATACGAGACAGAGCGTCCGGCTTCGCGTTTTTGGAACCCGGACGATATGTCACGTGAAAAGTAAAACGAGAGAAAAATAAGGCCCAACGGGCCTGTCTAGGTTTTAACCTCTTGGCAGTCTTCAGGTACTCTAGATTCTTGTGATCTGTGAAGATCAGGATTGGGTGAGTAGCCCCTTCTAGCAGGTAACGCCATTCCTCGAGGGCGGTCTTTATGGCCAGTAATTCCCGATCCCCCACATCGTAGTTCTTCTCGGCTGGGGACAGTTTCCGTGAGAAGAATGCCACGGGGTGTAGCAGGGCTTTGATGCCCTGTCTCTGGGACAGGATGGCCCCTACAGCTATCTCTGAGGCATCCACTTCGAGGACAAAGGGCAGAGAAGGATCTGGATGCTTCAGGATAGGGGCTGAGGTAAAGAGCCCCTTGAGGGCCTCGAAGGCCCCTTGGGCCTCAGGGGACCAATGAAAACGGGTACCTTGTTTGGTGAGTTGAGTAATGGGTGCCACTATGGCCGAGAATCCCTTGATGAATTTGCGATAAAAATTGGCAAAGCCAATGAATCGCTGGATCCCCTTTTTATCTGCGGGAACTGGCCAGTCCAGGATGGCTGAGATTTTCTGGGGGTCCATCCGGATGCCTCTACTGGAGATGATCAAACCTAGGAAGGGTATGCTTTCTACCTCAAAGAGACATTTTTCTGCCTTGGCATAGAGGCCATGTTGCCGGAGACGACCCAACACACTTTTAACATGTCCACGATGCAGCTCTAGGGAGGAAGAGAAAATTAGTATGTCATCAAGATAAACAACAGCAAAAACATCAAGGAAGTCCCGAAGTACATCATTTATAAAGGCCTGGAAGGTAGCGGGGGCGTTACAGAGTCCAAACGGCATCACCAGGTACTCGAAGTGCCCAAATCGAGACCGAAATGCCGTCTTCCATTCGTCCCCATCCTTTATACGTATCAAATTGTATGCCCCTCTGAGGTCCAGTTTAGAAAAGATGGAGGCCGTGCCAAGCCTCTGAAACAGTTCAGGTACCAGGGGAAGCGGGTAGCGATTTTTGACTGTGACCTCGTTTAGGGCACGGTAGTCCACACAGGGTCTGAGAGAATGGTCCTTCTTTTCTACAAAAAATATTCCAGCACCTGCAGGAGACGTAGATGGGCGGATAAACCCTTTTTTCAGGTTATCATCAATATAGTCCTTTAATTTTCCCTGCTCCACCTCTGTTAACGGGAAAACCCTACCGAAGGGAATCTTGGCCCCGGGAAGGAGTTCAATGGGACAGTCATAGGGCCTATGTGGTGGCAGCACATCTGCCCTTTGTTTACTAAACACATCCAGGTATGCATGGTAGACTTCAGGGATGGACTGACGTAGACCTGCCTCGTTTTCGAGGCAGAGCAGAGCAGAGGGTCCTGCGGGGGCCAAGGAGCCGCAGGACCTTTGGCAGTAGGGAGAAGAAAAGGCCACCTCTCCTGTGGACCAGTTGATGACCGGGTTGTGTGCTTGCAGCCAGGGGATCCCTAGAATGACTGGAAACAAGGGAGAAGAAATTATGTCCAAACATAACAGTTCTTGATGTGACTCTGAGATTACTGTGTGCAATGGGGCAGTCTCCTGAGTCACTGGGCCAGATTTGATGGTGGACCCATCCGCCAGGTGGACAGACAGGCCTTGTTTTCTCAGACGGAGAGGAATTCGATGCCGGGCAGCAAAAGCAGAATCCATAAAGCAACTGCAGGCACCAGAGTCAATGATAGCTGTGGTTTGTAGGGTCCTTCCTGAGAACTGGAAGGAAACAGAAAGGGCAAGATGAGATGAAACCCCGGTCACAGGATCCACATAACTGGAGAGAATAGTGGGGAACTTACGGAGTTTAGCCGGGCAATTCCGAACATAATGACCAGGCTCTCCACAATACAGGCACAGATTGTTGCTGCGGCGTCTCTGACGTTCTGCTGGGGTGAGAGAAGGCCGCAGGAGTCCAAGTTGCATGGGTTCGGATGCTGAAGAGACATGAGTAGGTTTAACGGGGGGAGCAGTGCGGAAGTGACTAGGACCCCTGGGGAGCATCCAGGTAGGTCTTGGGGACCCCAAGGTTCGTTCGGCCCTACGCTCCCGTAGGCGCCGGTCAATTTGGATGCTTAGGTCTATGAGGGAATTCAGGGTCTGGGGTACCCCCACTCTGGCGAGCTCGTCCTTGAGTGCGTCTGAGAGGCCCATGCGGAATTGATGACGGAGGGCAGCATCGTTCCAGTCGGTGTCGGCACCCCAACGCCTGAACTCAGCCACATAGTCCTCTGCTGGTCTTCGACCCTGTTGGAGAGAACGTAAGGCGGCCTCCGCAGTGGTTGAGAGTTGGGGGTCCTCATAAAGCTGCGCCATGGCATCAAAAAAGGTGGAGAGACTGGTCAATGCTGCATCCTTTTGTTCCACGAGACGGTGGGCCCAGATTTGGGGATCCCCAGTCAGTAGGGCTACCACAAAACCCACCTTGGTGGTCTCTAAAGAGAAGGTCCTAGGTTGCAGGGCAAAATGGAGTTCACAGGAGTTACGGAAAGTTCTGAAGCTACCACGGGCACCCGTAAATTTCTCTGGAGTAGGTACCTTGGGCTCAGGTGGTAGCATCACTATAGTCTGGGTAGGTGCAGGCCCCGTTGGGGGTATTGCTGGGTGAGGAGTTCCTTGGGTACTGGATGGACCAGACAGGGCCAGTACCCGTTCCTCCAGCCGGGTATAACCCTGCTGGAGGTTCTTCACCGCTTCGGTCAGACCTGCCAGGTGTTGGCATAGCCCCTCCATGGCGGGGGCTCCCTGCTCGGGCTCAGACATGGCTGTCTGCTACTGTCACGTACCTGGTGGTGCGAGCCCGAGATTGCAGGGAGAGGCCTCCCTTGCGTCTCCCACTCCTGGTCCCCTGGTGTGGGAACAGGAGAGCCAGGAGTGAGGAGGAGCACGGGTGCCTGGCAGGATCAACAGACCGGTGGGAAGGAAACAGGTTAGCTGAGCAGGCAGGATCTCTGGGAAGCAGGCTCACAGGTAAACCGGATAGCAGAGCTGGCAGGATCTCAGGAAGCAGGCTCACAGGTAAACCGGATAGCAGAGCTGGCAGGATCACTGGAAGCAGGCTCACAGGTAAACTGGATAGCAGAGCTGGCAGGATCACAGGAAGCAGGCTCACAGGTAAACCGGATAGCAGAGCTGGCAGGATCACAGGAAGCAGGCTCACAGGTAAACTGGATAGCAGAGCTGGCAGGATCACAGGAAGCAGGCTCACAGGTAAACTGGATAGCAGAGCTGGCAGGATCACTGGAAGCAGGCTCACAGGTAAACTGGATAGCAGAGCTGGCAGGATCACAGGAAGCAGGCTCACAGGTAAACTGGATAGCAGAGCTGGCAGGATCACAGGAAGCAGGCTCACAGGTAAACTGGATAGCAGAGCTGGCAGGATCACAGGAAGCAGGCTCACAGGTAAACTGGATAGCAGAGCTGGCAGGATCACAGGAAGCAGGCTCACAGGTAAACTGGATAGCAGAGCTGGCAGGATCACAGGAAGCAGGCTCACAGGTAAACTGGATAGCAGAGCTGGCAGGATCACAGGAAGCAGGCTCACAGGTAAACTGGATAGCAGAGCTGGCAGGATCACAGGAAACAGGCTCACAGGTAAACTGGATAGCAGAGCTGGCAGGATCACAGGAATCAGGCTCACAGGTAAACTGGATAGCAGAGCTGGCAGGATCACAGGAAGCAGGTTCACAGGTAACCGGATAGCAGAGCTGACAGGATCTGGACAACGGCTTGGCAATCAGGCTCACAGGTAAACTGGATAGCAGAGCTGACAGGAACTGGACAACGGCTTGGCAAGCAGGTTCACAGGTAAGCTTGGATAGCAGAGCTGACAGGAACTGAACAACGGCTTGGCAAGTAAGTTCACAGGTACACTTGGATAGCAGAGCTGACAGGAACTGGACAACGGCTTGGCAAGCAGGTTCACAGGTAAGCTGGGATAGCAGAGCTGACAGGAACTGAACACAGGAAACGGAACCACAGACTGGACTGGAACCAGCAGGTGAACAGGCTCGTTACAGAGGGTCAGACTGCAGACTGGACAAAGGCTAAACAAGGAACCAAAGTTCATCAAGAAGTCAGGTAATGAATCTGAACTAGAGCAAGGTACAATGGATCAGGCAGGAGGATGGTCACTGGAAGCCGGGGTCGGGTACAGGCAGAAAGCAGGATAGTCTTTATGGCAAGCCGGGTCAAAGGAACAGGTATAACAGGATCAGGTTTCTTTTACTACACCACAACGCTGTAGAGCAGACAGCAAAGACCGTCTGCTCAAGTCAGGCTTAAATAGGCCGGCTGGTGCTAACTAGGGCGCGCGCCCGTCTCCCTGTGCGCGGTTGTGCACGTGCCCGCGCCCGGGCGCGCATGCGCATGCGCAATGGAATCTGAGGGCCAGGACGGCCCGGGTTTAGATTTCTGGCAGGATCTTCATGACACCCATTGTCTTCAATGTAGGTCTATTGAAAGAGCTCTCGTTATAAGCTTCTGCTGACATATAAAGATCAGTAAGACAAAGCCTATATTGCCAGCACACCATGGATCTTCAAAATGGCATCCCAACATTTTTTAGAATTACCACATCAGAGCAGTAAAAGTAACATTTTCAGGGCCACACAGGACCTTGTCGTCAGGCATATAGGGGTCCTCCTTGGCTCCGAAACATTGCACCTTTACTGCTAAGATGTGATGATCCTAATAAATGTTTGGACGCTATTTTGAACTGATGTCAGTGGGAGGAATAGTGCCCCATCGCTGGTGTCGGCGGAAGGAATAATGCCCCATCATTGGTATCAGTGTGGGAAACGGTGTCCCATCATTGGTATCAGTGGACGGAATAGTGTCCCATCATTACTATCAGTGGGAGGAATAGTGTCCCATCAGTGGGAGGAATAGTGTCCCATCATTGGTATCAGTGGGAGGAATGGTGTCCCATCATTAGTATCAGTGGGAGGAATAGTGTCCCATCAGTGGGAGGAATAGTATCCCATCATTGGTATCAGTGGAAGGAATAGTGTTCCATCATTGGTATCAGTGGGAGGAGTAGTGTCCCATCATTGGTATCAGTGGGAGGAATAGTGTCCCATCATTGGTATCAGTGGGAGGAATAGTGTCCCATCATTGGTATCAGTGGGAGGAATAGTGTCCCATCATTGGTATCAGTGGGAGGAATAGTGTCCCATCATTGGTATCAGTGGGAGGAATAGTGTCCCATCATTGGTATCAGTGGGAAGGAATAGTGTCCCATCAGTGGGAGGAATAGTATCCCATCATTGGTATCAGTGGAAGGAATAGTGTTCCATCATTGGTATCAGTGGGAGGAGTAGTGTCCCATCATTGGTATCAGTGGGAGGAATAGTGTCCCATCATTGGTATCAGTGGGAGGAATAGTGTCCCATCATTGGTATCAGTGGGAGGAATAGTGTCCCATCATTGGTATCAGTGGGAGGAATAGTGTCCCATCATTGGTATCAGTGGGAGGAATAGTGTCCCATCATTGGTATCAGTGGGAGGAATAGTGTCCCATCATTGGTATCAGTGGGAGGAATAGTGTCCCATCATTGGTATCAGTGGGAGGAATAGTGTCCCATCATTGGTATCAGTGGGAGGAATAGTGTCCCATCATTGGTATCAGTGGGAGGAATAGTGTCCCATCATTGGTATCAGTGGAAGGAATAGTGTCCCATCATTAGTATCAGTGGGAGGAATAGTGTCCCATCAGTGGGAGGAATAGTGTCCCATCATTGGTATCATTGGGAGGTATAGTGTCCCATCATTGGTATCAGTGGGAGGAATAGTGTCCCATCATTGGTATCAATGGGAGGAATAGTGTCACATCATTGGTATCAGTGGAAGGAATAGTGCCCCATCATTGGAATCAGTTGGCGGAATAGTGTCCTGTCCTTGGTGTCAGTGGGAGGAATAGTGTCCCATCGTCGGAATCAGTGGGAGGAATAGAACCCCAAGGGTTGGACAAAGGCAAGGAAAGGGCCGTATTTGGCCCCTGGGGCCACAGTTTGGAGACCACTGCTCTAGAATAATGACACCTTGAAATAAGAGTAACTAAGTCAGGCATTCCCATACAATAAATCAGGATTTCCAGCAAGTTCAGTTTTGGGTTTTACTTTACTGCCACCTACCAGTGCCCATCACTGCCACCCATCAGTGCCACCTATCAATGCCCTTCAGTGCCACCTATCAATGCCCACCAGTGCCACCTATCAATGCCCACCAGTGCCACCTATGTGCCCATGAATGCCACCTATCAGTGCCCACCAGTTCCGCCTCATCAGTGCCCACCAGTTCCGCCTCATCAGTGCCCACCAGTTCCGCCTCATCAGTGCCCACCAGTGCCGCCTATCAGTGCCCACCAGTGCCGCCTATCAGTGCCCATCAGTGTAGCCTCATCAGTGCCCACCAGTGTTTCGCCTATTAGTGCCGCCTTATTAGTGCCCATCAGTGCAGTCCATCGGTGCCCATCAATGCAGCCTATCACTGCCCATCAGTGTAGCCTCATCAGCGTATCATGAAGGAGAAAAATGACCTGTTTGCAAAATGTATTAACAAAATATAAAACGTTTTTTTTAAATCTGTATTTTTTAATTTTCTTAACAAAAAATAAAAAACCTAGAGGTGATCAAATACCACCAAAAGAAAGCTCCATTTGTGGGAAAGAAAATGATAAAAATTTAAATTCAAAAAGAGTGACAGCGCTGAAAGCTGAAAATTGGTCTGGGCAGGAGGGGGGTTTAGGTGCCCAGTAAGCAAGTGGTTAATGAATAATTAGACTCACCTGTAGCCGAATTCTTGTTTATTAGGATTTTGTTGACTAAAATTTAGCTTTGCTCCAAAGACTTTTATTGGGGTGTATTCATTTTTGCAGAATAATTTTTTCCAAATTTGTCCCAATGGGGAGATTCCCCCTTATGCGGTACACGCGGTCAGACTTTCCGGCAGAAAAAGTCCGATGGGAGCTTTTCATTGGATATTCCGACCGTGTGTATGCCCCATCTGACTTTTTCTGTCGGCATTTCCGACGGACTTAGATATAGAGCCTGTTTTTAGATGGAGTTTTGCCCGATGCAAAGTCCGGCCGTGTGTACACTGCATTACTTCCTGTATCATAACCAAAACAGGAAGTGAGAGAAAATCCCTCTAAAGTAAGGGAGTTCCTGGTTGTCACCAGGGTCACTAGAACTAGTGTCCTCATTGGAAGATACCCCTCTGTTCCTGTTCTGGAGACAACCTAAACATTTTTTGATGATAATGGTAAACAGGCCTAAAGAAGAGGGTGAACGCCAATAAAACGTGAGGAGATATTCTAATTCCTCTCCATTCTATCCAAAACTAAATAAAAAACACTTTGCCTTTAGTTATACGTCCCCTTTTCTGCACAAATCTATTAAATACTTATTGTTTTACATGGTGCCATCATATCCCATGGCACTGTACAAAGTAGTATCTATAACAAGGGAGGGAAGTACAGATAATACTATACATAAAATGTTCCAAAGACAAGTACCTATGATGTTCAGCTAAATGTAATAACAAGAAACAACAGAATACAGCTGTGATCACATGAGCTTACAATCTAGAGACATAAGGATCTGAAGCAGCATTAGGATACAGCTGTGATCACATGAGCTTACAATCTAGAGACATAAGGATCTGAAGCAAGAAGTAAAAAAGGTCAGAAAGATGTACAGTAGATAAGGTGACTCCATGGGGTTGATGTATTAAAACTGGAGAGTGCAAAATCTGGTGCAGCTCTGCATTGAAACCAATCAGCGTCCAGGTTTTTTTTTTTCCTTAAAGCTTACTGTATATACTCGTGTATAAGCCGAGGTTTTCAGCACATTTTTTTTTTTGTGCTGAAAATGCCCCCCTCTTTTCTTGTTAAAAAAAGAAAATGCCCCCCTCGTCTTATACTCGAGTCAAGCATTTTTCTGCTGCAGAAAATGACAATTTCCAAACCGACTTTGGGGCCTTGTATCTCGGGGCCACTCAGTGCTAGGAACCACAAATTTGGTATGCAAATCCAGTGGAACTAGCACTACAACATATCCAAAGGGGGTTCCTATCACCAAGTGGCCCGAGATACGGGGCCCCAAAATCGGTTCGGAAAATGTCATTCTCTGCTGCAGAAAAGTGCTTTACATTTACCGAACCGACTTTGGGGCCCCGTATCTCGGGACCACTTAGTGCTAGGATATGTTGTACTGGTAGTTCCACTGGGTTTGCATACCAAATTTGGGGTTCCTAGCACTAAGTGGCCCGAGATACGGGGCCCCAAAGTCAGTCAACTGTGTACATCTGCAGCAATGTAATTTCGGGACTCTTGGGTCCAGAAACGCCAAATTTTGGCTGCAGCTAGGGGGCATCTAGGAAGCCTTAACTTCTGAGTTTGAAGTTCGGGGGACCTAGGGCTGCAAATGGGCACAGTGAGGCTGCAAATGGACACAGTGAGGCATGCAAATGGACACAGTGAGGCATGCAAATGGACACAGTGAGGCATGCAAATGGACACAGTGAGGCATGCAAATGGACACAGTGAGGCATGCAAATGGGCACAGTGAGGCATGCAAATGGGCACAGTGAGGCATGCAAATGGGCACAGTGAGGCATGCAAATGGACACAGTGAGGCATGCAAATGGACACAGTGAGGCATGCAAATGGACACAGTGAGGCATGCAAATGGACACAGTGAGGCATGTAAATGGACACAGTGAGGCATGCAAATGGACACAGTGAGGCATGCAAATGGGCATTGTTGACTGTCTTTTCCACTTACTGTAGCTGCGCATTTCTCACCCTAGGCGCCTCGACGCGGTTCAGTTCGCAGTTGCAGCGCTATACAAATCATTCATTCATTCATAGGCGTGTACTCGAGTAAATACGTTTTCCCAGTTTTTTTGTGGTAAAATTAGGTGCCTCAGCTTATATTCGGGTCGGCTTATACTCGAGTATATACGGTAATTGAACAATCTGAAGTTAGAAGCTGATTGGCTACCATGCACAGCTGCACCAGATTTTGCACTCTCCAGTTTTAGTAAATCAACTCCATTGTGAATCTCGTCAGAAGAGAAGAACAGATCAGAAGAGGTGAGTGTTGCCCAAGTCTTCAAGGGTTGGAAAGCGCCAAACAGCACGTGGAGGGAAATTCCAGAGAAAAGGAGAAGCCCCGAGTGTGGCAATGAATGAAGGCGCCAGACAATAGTTAATAAATTAAAATGAAACTTACAACGTCTCCATCCTTGCCGCCAAAGTCTAAAAATAGCATTTTGATTCCGTCATCTGAGGACATTTTTAGCTTCTCATACGAGTATTGTTCTAAGATATTAGTGAAAGTACCATCGGGAGCCTGCGCGGCGATGGAGAATCCATGCTCGTAATTGATCACTAATCGACAGTCTTGGTTCTTGTAAGAACACGCTGAAAGGCAGAGTAACAAAATGTGAATTAGAGCTCACAGTTCTGACTTCTATGATGATATCACATTTTGGATATACTGTACAGACGGAGTTTAAAGTCAAACAGGTGTGTTTTTTTTTTGGAGCAGAGTATTTATATTAGTAAGGCCCTTTCACACGAGTGTTCCAACAGGTCCACCTGTTGGTCTTTCAGGTGGACCCGATTGGACCCTCCATTCTCTTCTATGGAGCAGCGAATGTAAACCTACCCCCAATCCAATCCGCCAAAACTAAGTGGAAGGGCATCCAGTCTCGGGTTGCCACCTCATCCCTTTAAACCCGAACACATATTAATTACACAGGTTCTGTGGCTGATTAAGGTGGTAATTTGGTGCCTTATTATTTGCAATAATTTAGTCTCAGAACCTGTGTAATTCATATGTGTTCGGGTTTAAAGGGATGAGGTGGCAACCCTAATCCAGTCCCGACTGTCTGGGTGGATTGGATCAGAGGGCAGTCAGATGTAAACGGACAGGCGGTTCCATAGAGCAGAGTAGGCTGCGTCCGTGTCTGCTCTGTATAAGCGGCAAAGTAATCCCTCTCTGGCCAACTGCATTACAGTCATCCCTCTCTGGCCAATTGCATCAAAGTGATCCCTCTCTGGTCAACTGCATCAAAGAGATCCCTCTCTCTCCTACTGCGTCAAAGTGATCCCTCTCTGGCCAACTGCGTCAAAGTGATCCCTCTCTGGCCAACTGCGTCAAAGTGATCCCTCTCTGGCCAACTGCGTCAAAGTGATCCCTCTCTGGCCAACTGCGTCAAAGTGATCCCTCTCTGGCCAACTGCGTCAAAGTGATCCCTCTCTGGCCAACTGCGTCAAAGTGATCCCTCTCTGGCCAACTGCGTCAAAGTGATCCCTCTCTGGCCAACTGCGTCAAAGTGATCCCTCTCTGGTCAACTGCGTCAAAGAGATCCCTCTCTCTCCAACTGCGTCAAAAAGATACCGCTCTGGCCAACTGCGTCAAAGTGATCCCGCTCTGGCCAACTGCATCAAAGTGATCCCTCTCTGGCCAACTGCATCAAAGTGATCCCTCTCTGGCCAACTGCATCAAAGTGATCCCTCTCTGGCCAACTGCATCAAAGTGATCCCGCTCTGGCCAACTGCATCAAAGTGATCCCGCTCTGGCCAACTGCGTCAAAGTGATCCCTCTCTGGCCAACTGCGTCAAAGTGATCCCTCTCTGGCCAACTGCGTCAAAGTGATCCCGCTCTGGCCAACTGCGTCAAAGTGATCCCGCTCTGGCCAACTGCGTCAAAGTGATCCCTCTCTGGCCAACTGCGTCAAAGAGATCCCTCTCTGGCCAACTGCGTCAAAGAGATCCCTCTCTGGCCAACTGCGTCAAAGAGATCCCTCTCTGGCCAACTGCGTCAAAGCGATCCCTCTCTGGCCAACTGCGTCAAAGCGATCCCTCTCTGGCCAACTGCGTCAAAGCGATCCCTCTCTGCGTCAAAGTGATCCCTCTCTGGCCAACTGCGTCAAAGTGATCCCTCTCTGGCCAACTGCGTCAAAGTGATCCCTCTCTGGCCAACTGCGTCAAAGTGATCCCTCTCTGGCCAACTGCGTCAAAGTGATCCCTCTCTGGCCAACTGCGTCAAAGCGATCCCTCTCTGGCCAACTGCGTCAAAGTGATCCCTCTCTGGCCAACAGCGTCAAAGTGATCCCTCTCTGGCCAACAGCGTCAAAGTGATCCCTCTCTGGCCAACTGCGTCAAAGTGATCCCTCTCTGGCCAAAAGCGTCAAAGTGATCCCTCTCTGGCCAAAAGCGTCAAAGTGATCCCTCTCTGGCCAACTGCGTCAAAGTGATCCCTCTCTGGCCAACTGCGTCAAAGTGATCCCTCTCTGGCCAACTGCGTCAAAGTGATCCCTCTCTGGCCAACTGCGTCAAAGTGATCCCTCTCTGGCCAACTGCGTCAAAGTGATCCCTCTCTGGCCAACTGCGTCAAAGTGATCCCTCTCTGGCCAACTGTGTCAAAGAGATCCCTCTCTGGCCAACTGCGTCAAAGAGATCCCTCTCTGGTCAACTGCGTCAAAGAGATCCCTCTCTCTCCAACTGCATCAAAAAGATACCGCTCTGGCCAACTGCGTCAAAGTGATCCCGCTCTGGCCAACTGCATCAAAGTGATCCCTCTCTGGCCAACTGCGTCAAAGTGATCCCTCTCTGGCCAACTGCGTCAAAGTGATCCCTCTCTGGCCAACTGCATCAAAGTGATCCCGCTCTGGCCAACTGCATCAAAGTGATCCCGCTCTGGCCAACTGCATCAAAGTGATCCCTCTCTGGCCAACTGCGTCAAAGTGATCCCGCTCTGGCCAACTGCGTCAAAGTGATCCCTCTCTGGCCAACTGCGTCAAAGTGATCCCTCTCTGGCCAACTGCGTCAAAGTGATCCCTCTCTGGCCAACTGCGTCAAAGTGATCCCTCTCTGGCCAACTGCGTCAAAGAGATCCCTCTCTGGCCAACTGCGTCAAAGAGATCCCTCTCTGGCCAACTGCGTCAAAGAGATCCCTCTCTGGCCAACTGCGTCAAAGAGATCCCTCTCTGGCCAACTGCGTCAAAGCGATCCCTCTCTGGCCAACTGCGTCAAAGTGATCCCTCTCTGGCCAACTGCGTCAAAGTGATCCCTCTCTGGCCAACTGCGTCAAAGAGATCCCTCTCTGGCCAACTGCGTCAAAGTGATCCCTCTCTGGCCAACAGCGTCAAAGTGATCCCTCTCTGGCCAACAGCGTCAAAGTGATCCCTCTCTGGCCAACTGCGTCAAAGTGATCCCTCTCTGGCCAACTGCGTCAAAGTGATCCCTCTCTGGCCAACAGCGTCAAAGTGATCCCTCTCTGGCCAACTGCGTCAAAGTGATCCCTCTCTGGCCAAAAGCGTCAAAGAGATCCCTCTCTGGCCAACTGCGTCAAAGTGATCCCTCTCTGGCCAACTGCGTCAAAGTGATCCCTCTCTGGCCAACTGCGTCAAAGTGATCCCTCTCTGGCCAACTGCGTCAAAGTGATCCCTCTCTGGCCAACTGCGTCAAAGTGATCCCTCTCTGGCCAACTGCGTCAAAGTGATCCCCCTCTGTGATCCCTCTGACCAACTGCGTCAAAGAGATCCCCCTCTGGCCAACTGCGTCAAAGTGATCCCTCTCTGGCCAACTGCGTCAAAGTGATCCCTCTCTGGCCAACTGCGTCAAAGTGATCCCTCTCTGGCCAACTGCGTCAAAGTGATCCCTCTCTGGCCAACTGCGTCAAAGTGATCCCTCTCTGGCCAACTGAGTCAAAGTGATCCCTCTCTGGCCAACTGCGTCAAAGTGATCCCTCTCTGGCCAACTGAGTCAAAGTGATCAAAGTGATCCCTCTCTGGCCAACTGCGTCAAAGTGATCCCTCTCTGGCCAACAGCGTCAAAGTGATCCCTCTCTGGCCAACAGCGTCAAAGTGATCCCTCTCTGGCCAACAGCGTCAAAGTGATCCCTCTCTGGCCAACAGCGTCAAAGTGATCCCTCTCTGGCCAACAGCGTCAAAGTGATCCCTCTCTGGCCAACTGCGTCAAAGTGATCCCTCTCTGGCCAACAGCGTCAAAGTGATCCCTCTCTGGCCAACAGGGTCAAAGTGATCCCTCTCTGGCCAACAGCGTCAAAGTGATCCCTCTCTGGCCAACTGCGTCAAAGTGATCCCTCTCTGGCCAACTGCGTCAAAGTGATCCCTCTCTGGCCAACTGCGTCAAAGTGATCCCTCTCTGGCCAACTGCGTCAAAGAGATCCCTCTCTGGCCAACTGCGTCAAAGAGATCCCTCTCTGGCCAACTGCGTCAAAGAGATCCCTCTCTGGCCAACTGCGTCAAAGAGATCCCTCTCTGGCCAACTGCGTCAAAGAGATCCCTCTCTGGCCAACTGCGTCAAAGAGATCCCTCTCTGGCCAACTGCGTCAAAGAGATCCCTCTCTGGCCAACTGCGTCAAAGCGATCCCCCTCTGGCCAACTGCGTCAAAGCAATCCCCGTCTGCCCAACTGCGTCAAAGAGATCCCTCTCTGGCCGACTGCGTCAAAGCGATCCCCCTCTGGCCAACTGCGTCAAAGCAATCCCCGTCTGGCCAACTGCGTCAAAGAGATCCCTCTCTGGCCAACTGCGTCAAAGAGATCCCTCTCTGGCCAACTGCGTCAAAGTGATCCCTCTCTGGCCAACTGCATCAAAGTGATGTGTTCTATATATGCAAACCTTTTGGGTTTGAGTGCAAACATCTCACTGGACTAACTTCCTCCCCTGCAGTTAGACCCCTTTCACACCACACCGCCCATAGCGTCGGCGGTAAAACGCTGCTATTTTTAGCGGTGATTTACCGTCGGATTTGCGGCTCATTTCTGGCCGCTAGCGGGGCGCTTTTACCCCCCGCTAGCGTCCGAGAAAGGGTTAAACCCCCCCGACAAATGCTGCAATAGCTGCGTTTTGCCGGCAGTATTACAGCGCTGCCCCATTGATTTCAATGGGGATTAGCGGTGGAGGAGCGGTGAGTTCACCGCTCCTTCACCGCTCCAAAGAAGCTGCTGGCAGGACTTTTTGTGACGCCCTGCCAGCGCACTGCTGCAGTGTGAAAGCCCTCGGGCTTTCACACTGCAGACAATGGAGCAGCAGTTTGAGGGCGGATCGCCCTCGGTGGTCAAGGGCTTACCTCCACACTTCTGGTTGGACAATAAGGGTTCAGCAGCACATTGGTGAGTCAACACTGTGAAATGTAAAGCCTGATTGGCTCCTTTTGCTGCTCCTCCTCCAACCCCTGTACGGGGGCTGACAAGAGACGGATATCAAGACATACTGATGTACTTTTACCAACAGTATTTAATATGGATCTAGTGATTTGGTATTGCATACATAACTAGACTGAATGGGATTTTTATGTCAATTCAGCGTTAAGGATTGCAACACAATAGCAGTGACTCATTAACTAGACCGTTGCAATTTCTCAAATTGTATCATTAATCTCTATTCTGTCCTCCTAACAAGGATGCAGTAACTGCTACATGGATTAATAGGCAAACATTAGAGAGGGGATTGCACATTACAGCAATAAAGAACGATTCTTTCCTTGGACACAAATTATGAATATGACATCTGCACAGCATCTCAGGGCTACAAACTATTCCGGTATTGGAGAATCACTAAAACATGTTTGCTCTTCCTGTCCATGAGTATAGAATTTGTGTATGAATGGAGCCTGCATTCCACAGCTGGTTCTGATGTTACAATATGAAAACACGGAGCGCTTATAAATAAAAAGTGTCTGAAAATGCTTAAAGTGTTTTTACTTAAAGGAGAAGAAGTCCAGCCTGAGCTTGCTTGGCTGGGCTTCTACTATGGGTCACAGGAGTGCCACTCGTTTTGCACTCCTGTGACCCGTTTTCAGCTTAGAGAGCGCTCTGAAGTCCGGTCTCTGCTGACGTCACCAAGATCAGTCCGGGCACCGCGTTATCCTGACTTTGGAAGTCTGGACCTGCCAGGTGCCTGGACTGATGGCAGTTTTAGCCTCTCAGTGAGCCGCTGAGTCGGCCGCTCCCCGCCCCTCCACAGCGAGGAGCAGAGCAGGAGAGCTGCTGATTGACAGTCTTTCCGAGGTTTGCTGAGGTCAGCCGAGGTGTCCTCGGGCCTTTTCGGACATTTCCGAGGCTCTCATTCACATATGATTATTATGGATATTTCTGATGGTTTATTTTATTGTGCACTTTATCAGATACACAGTGTATATTATTAATTCGATTTTTATATTGGTTCCTTTGCACCCTTTATATATACATTTTTGCATTGTTATTAGTTTTCCACTAATTTTAGGTGCAGCATTGGTACATAACCAACTAATTATTTCTTTGTATTTTTGCGCTGACACCCAACACTTTCCCCCTTTAGAGCAGGGGTGTCATTTAGCCAGGACTTTCTTTTCTCAGAAAATAGGTGCATAAACTCAACCAACCCCCGCTGAACTGCATCTAATGGTGGATGTGGCCAAATTGCCATTATAATGGGAGGATCTTAAAGGGACAATAAATACAAAGAGTGTGTTATTTGCAAAGTTCAGGGGTGTGCTACGCGCAGAGTTCAGGGGTGTGCTACATACAGAGTGCAGAGTTCAGGGGTGTGCTACGCACAGAGTGCAGAGTTCAGGGGTGTGCTATGCACAGAGTTAGGGGTGCAATGGATCGTCGCCGATCCGTGATCCGAACGGGTCACCCTGTTCGGATCGGCACACCCCGCGATCCGCGGAGCGCTCCGCGGCCTTAGGAAAGGCCGTGGCTTCAGCCTAGCTCCGGAGCGGCGGCCATCTTGGTACACCCGGCGGCCTTAGGAAAGGCCGCGGCTTCGGCCTAGCTCCGGAGCGGCGGCCATCTTGGTACACCCGGCGGCTGTTTACAATGTGATCGCTCCGTCAAATGACGGAGCGATCATTTGTAAACATATTCTGCAATACACCCTGCCAATACTCTGCATTACACCCTGCCAAATGCCAATACTCTGCATACTCTGCATTACACCCTGCCAATACTCTGCATACTCTGCATTACACCCTGCCAATACTCTGCATTACACCCTGCCAATACTCTGCATTACACCCTGCCAAATGCCAATACTCTGCATACTCTGCATTACACCCTGCCAATACTCTGCATACTCTGCATTACACCTTGCCAATACTCCGCATTACACCCTGCCAATACTCCGCGATACCTAGGCAATATTACAGTGGGTAGATGGCGTGGATATTACAGTGGGGAGATGGCGTGGATATTACAGTGGGGGACTATATAGTGGTGGAATTTTCACAGGTTTTTGCAAATTCAATTATTATTTGCTGATCCGAAAAATGATCCGATCTGTGACTCTGATCCGAGGATCGATCCGATCCGTGAGTTTTTTGATCCGTTGCACCCCTACACAGAGTGCAGAGTTCAGGGGTGTGCTACGCACAGAGTGCAGAGTTCAGGGGTGTGCTACGCACAGAGGGCAGAGTTCAGGGGTGTGCTACTGAGGAGTGTGCCACATACAGAGTACAGGGTTTAGGTGTGTGCTATACACTGTGTGAAGGGTTCAGCTCTTTTTCACAGGCTGTTCACATCTAACTTCCACCCCTCCTTGGCTTTGACCTCTGCATCACTGTCCCCCACCTCTGCACACATTTCCCTCCACAGCCCTCATCTCCCCCTAAAAAACATTTTTTTAGCCACCTTCCAGCTGGAAAAAACGGCCCTGGCTGCGAGGGCCACATGAAATGGCTTGGTGGGCCGGATTCAGTCCGTGGGCCTTGAGTTTGACACGTGGTTAGCATTGTTGTGGGCGGAGAGTTCGCTGTACGTTATTCAGGCACATCAAGATATATTATTCTGTACTTGCAGAGTTTTCAAAGGGATAAACCAGGGAGAATATGTGTGTACTGCAGAGGCGTATTGGTATGCTGCCTTGCCTGGACTTTCATTTCTCCCATTTCTCTTCTCTACAGAACAGGTTGCCTGCTACTTACGAGTGGTGATCTCTTTGATGCGCTCAGCAGAGTTATGGCAGCCCTGTACAATTTGTCTGGTCCACAGTGAGAGGTCTCTGCTGGTCTCCACTCTGAACAGGTGGGTCTCGATCCCTTGCCTGGAGCCGGTACGTGTCGCAAAGGAAAACTCCGTACCAAACAGAGAAGAGCCTTTCCCGGGTCCGGAGTGGACTAGCCTGCAATAGAATAGAGAGTTGTGAAGTATTATCTAGAAACAAGGAGGCATGCCTCCAACTATAGAATTCATTCATGTTTTATTTACTTATTCATAAAATGCTGAAACAATATAATTCCTACAGCTGCTTACAGAGAGGACAATGCAGCATTTACAGCAGTCCACAGAATATTAGTCAAATGTTACACTAGAGGACGATAAATTCTTTATGATGGCAATAAACACAGTTGGAAGGTACAATCGGTCAGAAATTAAACGTTTGATACCTTTCTACACTGACCACAATGACTCCAGAGTTTGTGCATTGGAGGGAAATTAGAGTGCAAGCTCCTCTGGGGAAGGATGAATGTGACAGTTTGTGTGTGCTCTTAAAAGCTGTATTTACACATTACAATCTGATTGTACAATCTCTGCATAATCTTCTTAGATTTAGCAGAACTACGCAGTGTGATGACCTAAACAATTCACTTACTTTGAACCCAGTTAATCACCTTGTACTACTGGGTTGATGGTCTAAAGCAGATTGGCCAATCAGACTGTACTGTGTGTGGTCAGTTTATGACTAGGTCACTGTCATAATAAGGAGTATGAGGAATATATCAGAACTACTATTCCCAACCAAGGTTTCTCCAGAGGTTCCTTGATGTTGCATGCATAGTTCTGGGGGGGGGGGGGGGCAACAGCCCCTGGCAAAGCTAGCTTCGTGACTCCAGTCATCATTTAGCTGTCTGTAAGGGTATATCATTCTGAAGACCACCGTAAGGGTGACATTCTTTCACGGGCCACCAATAGAAAGAGTGTTTCCCACTGGCCACTAATAGAAAGGGCGTTTTCCACTGGCCGCTAATAGAAATGGCATTTCCCACTGGTCACCCATAGAAAGGGCGTTTCCCGCTGGCCGCCCATAGAAAGGGCGTTTCCCGCCGGCCGCCCATAGAAAGGGCGTTTCCCGCCGGCCGCCCATAGAAAGGGCGTTTCCCGCCGGCCGCCCATAGAAAGGGCGTTTCCCACTGGCCGCCCATAGAAAGGGCGTTTCCCGCCGGCCGCCCATAGAAAGGGCGTTTCCCGCCGGCCGCCCATAGAAAGGGCGTTTCCCGCCGGCCCGCCCATAGCCAATAGAAAGGGCGTTTCCCGCCGGCCGCCCATAGAAAGGGCGTTTCCCGTTTCCCACTGGCCGCCCATAGAAAGGGCGTTTCCCGCCGGCCGCCCATAGAAAGGGCGTTTCCCACCGGCCGCCAATAGAATGGGCGTTTCCCACTGGCCGCCAATAGAAAGGGCGTTTCCCACTGGCCGCCAGTATAGAGGGCGTTTCCCCACTGGCCGCCAGTAGAAAGGGCGTTTCCCACTGGTCGCCAATAGAAAGGGCGTTTCCCACTGGTCGCCAATAGAAAGGGCGTTTCCCACTGGTCGCCAATAGAAAGGGCGTTTCCCACTGGTCGCCAATAGAAAGGGCGTTTCCCACTGGTCGCCAATAGAAAGGGCGTTTCCCACTGGTCGCCAATAGAAAGGGCGTTTCCCGCTGGTCGCCAATAGAAAGGGCGTTTCCCGCTGGCCGCCAATAGAAAGGGCGTTTCCCACTGGCCGCCAATAGCAAGGGTGTTTACTGCTGGCCACCAATGACACCTTTGAGAAAGTCTGGGTCGGACGCAACGCGCTAAATGGGCGGAGGAGAGTAACGTCACCACGCATTACAAAGCGCCATCTTGGTTTCCTGTGGGAAGTGTGCAATAAGGAGCAAAGTATGGATGTTCTGCTTTTTTTGACATGATTCATTGTAAAGTGCATTTTTAGCTTTTTAAAATAATATATATATTTTTTTTTATGGTTTTACACTATAGAACCCTCTTTTTCATTATATGGATTGCCAGGAATCTGAGTATACCTTTATATTTTGTCAACTGTATTGCTAATAACACATGGTATACACACACTATTACCAAAAGTATTGGGACGCCTGCCTTTACACACACATGAACTTTAATGGCATCCCAGTCTTAGTCCGTAGGGTTCAATACAGAGTTGGCCCACCTTTACAGCTATAACAACTTCAACTCTTCTGGGAAGGCTGTCCACAAGGTTTAGGAGTGTGTCTAAGGAAATGTTTGACCATTCTTCCAGAAGCGCATTTGTGTGGTCAGGCACTGATGTGGACGAGAAGGCCTGGCTCGCAGTCTCTGCTCTAATTCATCCCAAAGGTGTTCTATCGGGTTGAGGTCAGGACTCCTCCACCCCAAACTCACTCATCTATGTCTTTATGGACCTTGCTTTGTGCACTGGTGTGGAAGGGGGCCATCCCCAAACTCTTCCCACAAAGTTGGGAGCATGAAATTGTCCAAAATGTTTTGGTATGCTGACGCCTTAAGAGTTCCCTTCACTGGAACTAAGGGGTCAAGTCCAACCCCTATAAAACTACCCCACACCATAATCCCCCCTCCACCAAATGATTTGGACCAGTGCACAAAGCAAGGTCCATAAAGCCATGGATGAGCGAGTTTGGGGTGGAGGAACTTGACTGACCTGCATAGAGTCCCGAACTCAACCTGAAATAAGATCTTTGGGATGAATTAGAGCGGAGACTGCGAGCCAGGCCTTCTTGCCCAACATCAGTGCCTGACCACACAAATGCGCTTCTGGAAGAATGGTCAAACATTCCCATAGAGACACTCCAGAACCTTGTGGACGGCCTTCCCAGAAGAGTTGAAGCTGTTGTATAGCTGCAAAGGGTGGGCCAACTCAATATTGAACCCTACGGACTAAGACTGGGATGCCATTAAAGTTCATGTGCGTGTAAAGGCAGGCTTCCACATACTTTTGGTAATATAGTGTATATTAAAGCATGTCATTATTAATGTGTTTTTGTGGGGTTTTTGGGGAGATAATTAGAGCGGTTCACTACATTTTCTTCTGATTTTTAACTAATGTAAGCATAGAAACATAGAAAAGTGATGGCAGAAAAAGACTGAGTAACCCATTTTTTTTATTTATTTTTGATTTTTTTACTTTCACTTTCTTTTCTGAGTATAAATCTATTTTTCCTAATAACCAACAAATTGAAGCAGGGGGTCCCTTAGGGCAAAAAATTAATTCAAGGGTAAAAAAGGTTGAGAAAGCTGCATTATATCATCAGCTGGGAAAGCGCGGTTTAGAAACCTGTGCTATACCCAGACTCTTGCGTTAAATCTAAAATGAAATGGTGCTTATCAGGGAGGTGTTCGGTTCCTTTCAAAAATGTTGGAACAGTGCATTATAACTGTTTCAGTGTGACATTAAATACACCCTGTGCATCCCGAACCTGCAATTATACTTTTGTGCTTGCAATAGGAGATGTTCTCCGTGATGATCCACCTGACACGTCTTTGTTTCACCGCCAAGAAAATATTACTCATTACAGATGAGTCTTCCTGCTTACATTAGATGCCTTGAAAGAAATGACAGAGAGGACGGCTAGAGAAAATATTTATTGCCCTCCTTTTTAAAGTGGATGTAAACCCCAAAAAAATGTTTTATATCATAATGTAGAGAATAAGATTTCCTTTCATGTGAGCCCAGTCTTGCCACACAGATTTACTCGAGGCCTGAGTAATAATATTTTATTGTTCAGTTAGAGAAATCTTGACAAAGTCTTGAAAACTTGCTGTGAGTGACGGGTGATTTACATATCTCATGCACTAGCCTGAGACAGGTTATCATCAGATCACTGGATGTTCTACTCTGCCCAGCTCTGACTACATACATCTCCCCTAAATCACTTGTCTGTCTATAGTCTGCTGACTGTTCACTGCATCCCATAATGAGAAACATCCAGTCAAAACACAGTAAAGCTGGGAGAGCTGGAGGGGAGGGGAGGGGGATGTGAATTGTGAACTTTTTACACAGGATGTGCCTGTCTCAGGCTAGTGCATGAGATATGTAAATCACCTGTCACTCACAGCAAGGGGGCGTTTTTGACAAAGTTTTCAAGACTTTGTCAAGATTTCTCTAACTGAACAATAAAAGAGGATTGCTCAGGCCTCGAGTAAATCTGTGTGGCAAGACTGGGCTCAAATGAAAGGAAATATTATTCTCTATATTATGAAATAAATAAAAAAAAATAATAATAATAATAATAATTTTGGGGTTTACATCCACTTTAATGCTAAAATATAGAGCTTTGGGATATTTTGGAAAAAGTGACACTAGCCCAAGTCTCATGTACAAATGAATCCCCACTTCTCATCGCAGCCCTGTCCCCCTCATTTTTATTCATAGCTGCTGGAGGTCACTTGGTGTGGGGTTTTCGAGACTGATAATATGGAACCAAAACTTAAGCTGGCCATACATGGGTCAGTTTTTTTGATTAACCAGCGGGCTGATTGAGAAAAACAGAAAGGATTCCCTCATCCATGCAAGGGAAGCAGATGGAGGATTCCTCCCCACTGTGCTATTGCCTGAAGTAAGGACTTCTTTGCTTTCAGAATACACTGATCAGTGTTGCAGCCAACTGGCTGCAGTGCTGAACAAACAAAAAATTATCCAACGAGCCCATTGGTAAAAGTCAATCATTAGATCAGCTTCTCATGAATGGGAATGGCCATAAATGGACTGAAACTCAACGAGCCACTGCTGAACCAGCCAAATTGGATTCATCTATGGCTGACTTTAGAATAATAGCTGAGCAAGCATGTGTAAATGTAAGGAAGTCTTAGCCAAGGAACTGAACTTTTGTGACAATTTTTAGAGGTAAGGAAGCTAATTGAATAAATAGCAAAATTACTTCAATATTATAAAACAGGGGTCTCCAAACTGCGGCCTGCAGGTCAGATGTGGCCCTTTGCTTGCCTATGTCTGGCCCTTGGAGCACTATTTCTTCCACTGACCCCATCAATGGGGTACTATTGCTTCTACTGACACCAAAGGCAGGCACTATTCTTCCCACTGACACCCAATGGGGTACTATTTCTCCCACTGACACCAATTATGGGGTATTATTCCTCCCATTAAAACACCAGCTATGGGGCACTATTCCTCCTGCTGACACCAACTATGGGGTACTATTTCTCCCACTAACACCAGCAATGGGGCACTAATCCTCACACTGACACCAAAGACGGGGCACTATTCCTCCCACTGACACCAACAATGGGGTACTACTTCTCTCACTGACACCAATTATGGGTTACTATTCCTCCCACTAACACCAGTAATGGGGCACTATTCCTCCACTGACACCAAAGACGAGGCACTATTCATTCCATTAACACATCAATGGGGTACTATTTCTCCCACACCAATGATGTATTTTTTTTTACTCCCACTGACCACCAAGCCTAATGGTATTTTCTACTCCAACTAACTTTAGTCTAGCCCCTCTAAAGTGTGAAGGGGAGTAAACTGGCCCTTTGTTTCAAAAGTTTGGAGACACTTGTTATAGAACAAGTCCAATTGAATGTGGCTACCATGACTTTGATTAGTGAGAACCTTCACAGACATAAAGATACACCTGGAAATAACTGCTAAGTAAAAGAACCACCTGGGACATACCTGGTAGCTATGAGGGGGTAGGTGTGCACAGGACTGTACCAGGCCTCCTTCATACGAGGCATACTGTCATACATCAGTAGGTCCTTTTCTGTGACAACCAGTAAAACTTGCTTCCACTGCTTTTCATTCTCTCCTGGAACCTGAAAAAAATTATGAAAATTAATTTTGCTGTAAGAAATTACTAATGAAACATTCTTATATGTTCATATATCATTTTTAGTAAAAAAACAAATAATTTTTCACATGATTTTTATACTTCTAAATATGCATTATACTTGTTACTGTTTTGTAGGTGGGCTTGTGGACATTAGAGGAGGGTTTCTCTACTAGGAGTCCATGGAATCCAAGTGTTCCTCCAGAGGTTGCTAGGGGTTCCTCGAACAATGAGCAAGGTTTGCCTCTCAGATAAGTTCCCACTGACACTATTGATCTATTCTGCCATCTATAATGGGGAAATCTTCCCAATGACCACAAGTGTGAGGAGCATTCTTCCCAATGACCATCCCACTAATGTATCATGAGTTGTAGATAAAGTCATTTTTATGAGTTCCCTGAGACCAAAAAGTTATTTCAAGGGGTCCTCTGTGTTGAAAAGGTTGAGAAAGGCTGCATTATAGGGTGTTCTTATGAGTATGGATGGAAGAATAGGATGCGGTGTTGGTTTGTCCTTGCTTTGTAACCACATGACTCAGATCTACCACTGTTCAGTGACCCAAAATGAGAAAAGACACAAACAAAATTTATTATGTAATTCCCACAAATAGAAATTGTGAATCCCAATGGGTTATTAGTCCAGAGTTTATGCACTGCCATTATACACTGTATGTTATAAGAGTTGACAAGGCTCTTAACTGGGGTCTTAAAGACGACCTGTCCCCCTGGACTGGACAACTTTATCATTAAATAATGATCAGAACACGAGACAAAGTGGAGTTTAATGGCCATAGCAGCCTTTTATTAACAAAACAAATAACTATTACCAGGTCAAAACCCAATTTGAATAAGGTCTAAAGTCCTTTGAAGGCATTTTTCACGAAATTTCTATCTGTGTAATTCGTAAAAATAGGCCTCCAGTTGCAACACACTAAGGGCTCTTTCACACATGCGGACCGTATGTCCGTATTTCATCCATCCGTTTTCGGATGAAATACGGACATACATGCATGCCTATGGGATAGCGGGTGTCAGCGGATGAGCATCCGATATTGTCCGTCTCCGCTATGGTCCGATTCTGCAGACGGAGGAAAACCCTATTTTTCTATCCATCTGCAGAGCGGATCGGATGAACACAGACAGACCGTACGTGTTCATCCGATCCTCCCATAGGGGAGAGCGGAGATCTGACAGGGCGGTCCCTGCACAGTGTGCAGGGACCGCCCTGTCATCCGCTGGCTCAGCAGGAATCAACAGAGCGATCCCCACTGAGCAAGCGGATGTTCATGGGGCGGATCATTACGGATCCGTCCCGTGTGAAAGAGCCCGAACGATTGCACCAACAGTAATAAACGTAGATTCAAACAGAGAAATAAAATAACTAGTTTCCTGACATTTAAGCACACATAGTAGAGCTGCACGATTAATCACTAAAGAATCGCATCGTGATTCTACCCCCATTACGATCTTAACAAAGCATTTTCCTGATTCTATACAGAGTTCTCTGCTCACAGCTGACTAAAAAAAAAAAAAAATAGAAAGCACTCCATAGTTAACACTTAACCCACACTTAACCCTTTAAAAAACCCCTGATGTTAACCCCTTCCCTGCCAATTTCATTAGTACAGTTACCGTGCATATTTTTTAGCACAGATCCCTGTATTAGTGTCACTGGTCCCCAAAAAGGTGTAAAAAATGTTAGTTCGGTGTCCGTTTTGTCCGCCGCAATGTTGCAGTCCAGCTAAAAATCGCTGATCGCCGCCATTACTAGTAAAACAAAAAAAAAAAATGTCCCTAAAAATATCCCATCATTTGTATATATTTTACAGTATATATTTGCTATATATTGTATATATTATAATTATTTACTATAACGTTTGAGCAAACCAATCAATATACCTTTTGGGATTTTTTTTTTTTTACCAAAAATATTAGCAGAATACATATTGGCCTAAACTGATGAAGAAACCAGATTTTTTTTTCCTTTTTTTTATTGGAAAGGTATTATAGCAGAAAGTATAAAATATTGTTATTTTTTTTTTCAAAATTGTTGCGGCTTTTTTTGTTTATCGCGCAAAAAATAAAAAAAAACGCAGAGGTGATCAAATGCCACCAAAAAAAAGCTCTATTTGTGGGAAAAAAAGGACATCAGTTTTATTTGGATACAGCGTTGCACGACCGGGCAATTGTCAGTTAAAGTAACGCAGTTCCGTATCGCACAAAAATGGCCTGGTAATGAAGGGGGAAAATCGTTCCGGGGATGAAGTGGTTAATTGAACAAGCTGAAGTTAGAAGCTGATTGGCTACCATGCACAGCTGCACCAGATTTTGCACTCTCCAGTTTTAGTAAACCAACCCCTTTGTGCTTTAGCAAGCTAAATATAATCTAGTTAAAGTGTAACCCCCCCTATCGTTTTCAGCCAAGGAAGCTGCCATCTTTGCCTCTGTTTTATCTACAACTGCAATGATGCTGCACATGTGATCTGTTATGACCCCAGCCATTGGATGGTTTGACAGTTTGGTTGAGAGCACAGCCAATGGAAGTGTTATATTTCCGGCACGTGCCAGAAATGAAACTGTTTTATGGATGGGTTTACTTCTGCTTTAAGAGTTTAGTTCTGCTTTAAATGCACATTATCTCAATAGATGTGTTTGGGAAAAGCGCAGGTTCCCTTTAAGTTCTGATTAAAAAAAAAAAAAACACGCATACACACATACTCATCACTGGGAAACTGCAGTCCAGATTATGTTCAGATGTCACCAAGAGCTCCGCTGAGCCTGTTCTTCTGTACCAGGGGGTTTGAATCTAAACACGGCTTGCAGGCATGTACTGAATTGCTCACAGTAATGTAGAACAGGCCTCAGCCTTCTGGTTTTAATAGTAATTTACAGTGCGGGTACACACTACTGTGATTACCCACCCAGAGAACCTGCCAAAATTCTCCCACACAGCATGAAGAACATCATGCAACCAGCACACAGTCCACTGTGGCCTCACCATGCTGAATCATACACAGAGCTTCTACTGTTTAGCCTTCCCAAACCGCAAGCTGCATAGTGCTTTAATCACAGGCCCGAAATACACGGACCAGAGCTTCTGTGAAAGCATATGGCTAAAATAGATTGGGCTTTTTTTTTTTATTATATATATTTCTGGGTCCACGTTATTTCAGCTGTTGGTAGTAACAAGGTAGTCTGGACATATTTATAATTGTCTGTGTAGCACTGACCCCCGAAGGAGCTGCTGGTTATTTTTGGGCTTACCGTTACCTTCTTGACCTCGTATGCGTCTAGAGGTTTCCCGAGGTAGATGGCCCAAAGAACTGTAGAGACTGACACTGGATCCGCTTTAGGGATTTTTATTTGCAAAATGGTAGACAAAACACAGTCTCTCAATGAAGGAATAGAGGGTATAGGTAGGAAGTTCAGGTACTTTTGGAACTGCTTAAAACGGAATGTCTCTCACTATGAAATCCAGGGAATAGCCATTCACAACTGGATAGTACAGCTATCGGATAAATCTCCTCTCAGTAGACTTAGCAGCCAATAGGTGATTCAGATAAAGCAAAGTCTCTGCTACAGACTTGGTTGTAAAACTTGCGAATGGAAAGTCTCTGCCACAGACTTGGTTGTAACTGAAGGATATACGAAGTTAGAGAACCCTCATACGGTACCAGTATCTTGCAGCCGGTCCGGCGATACCGTACGAGTGTGGAATCAATTGGTGTCCTTTCAACTTAGCTTCCAGGCTCTTGCCGAGCAGCCAGCCGTTTGCATGGCTCTCTTCTGAAGAGTCCTCCCCTGGTTGCGTTCTCAGTTGCTGGGCCTCTCCAAAGACGAGACGGCACCGGACCACCTTAGAATCCTCCTTCCAGTTACTTTGCCTCGGGCTAGCCAGCCCCGAGACTCGGAAATGGATGGATCCCACCCCAGGCCATGAGGGCCCCTTAGGGCTGGTCAGGAGGACCAGGACCAAAAAGGCAGAAAGCTCTTCTGGACCGGAACCTAGAAGCACATGACCTCAGTACCTTAAGTACCTTCTCCCAGAAATCACAGAGAGACAACATCCTCACTGGTTGGTTCCGAGAGAGATTGGCACCCAATGCATCCGACCGGACTGCGTTCCTGTGCTTGCCAGAGGTGACACCGACACCTATCGTCAAGCAGAACACAATGCAATCCAGCCAAATTGGTACGGAGACCATAATTTAGAGCAATTAACCCTAAAACCCAACTGTGGTTTTAGGAACATTAAATCTATAAAAACTATAGCGCATGCCCATTGGGAGCCCGGCGCTAAATCTGTAAAAAAATAAAATAATGAATAGTCTTAAAGTGGACCCCTACTCAAATATTGGCATGCAAGGATGACATGTTGCCTCTTACTCACCCTAATTCTGGTCACATGACCGAAAGTTTAGGTATCTGGTCAGAGGATCAGTACTAAAGGGAGGATCTACTAATAAGGAGCTATTTAAGCTGCTCTGCAAGTCAAGATGAAGGTATCGATGAAGACATTAGTAGTAGAACTGTTAAGACCAAAATGGCATTTACTCACTGTGATAGTCCGGGACTCTGCCATTATGTAATTGGGCATAAACATGACATCGGATTCTCAAAGCTGCAGTTTAAGGAGCTCTGGCAGGTTTATTGTGAACAGAGAAAGTGGTGTTGTAGGTTTTCTCTGGATTTGGTAGTTTTGGATCAGGGCTGGGAGCTTGAAGGTTTCGAAAGAGTATTGGGTGGAACGGAACCTTCAGTCCAGGCTTTGCTTGACTCTTGCAGCCTGTGTGAGTGCACAGGGGTGCTGGGTCTTTATAAGGCAGATCTGAGCATAGCTCAGAGGAGGTGAAGTTGTTGCATTTGCTGCAGACTGGAGGGAGGTGTGCTCCTGCGTGGAGACCAAGTCAATATCCTCAAGGCAGAACCCCATGTGGGAGAGGTTCCAGGCCATTGGACCAAGAGAGATGGACTGGTTGAGAGAGTCTGGGAGACTGCAAGTGTCTTAGAGACTGGAGCTGAGGCAACAGAGAGAGTCCAGGGGACCAGAGGAATCAGTCTCAGAGGAGTACGAGTGCCTGGGGTATCAGGAGAACCTCTACCTAGGGACTAAGAGTGGGCCTGTGCAGCAAGGTACTGCAGATAAAGCTGAATTAGCTTAAGAGCCAGGTGACTGCATTTTTGTTTGTGTGAAGCTGAGACCTTCCCCCTATATGGAAAAACCTTATGTTGTAAAAATTTTGCTTTCCTTTTTTAAATAAAAGTGGGCTACCTTAACTATAGTTCCTGTCTGCCATTGACTCACCGTACAAGTACATCTACCATATCACACCATCTATAACTGTAGGCTTAGGAGATCATGCCAACAGAAGAACAGAGCAGGAGATCATTCAGAGGGATGTAGAATCCTTTTACTCTATGAGGCATAGTGGAAAAAATGGTCAATAAACTGGAGACCTTCATCAACAGAAGTCTTTTGTCAATAGCCGACAACTGATGGACAGATTTGATCTTTACTGCTAAATTACGGGGATTAACCAACTAGCTAATAGTAAGAAAAAAACATGGCATGGTAAAAGACATCATTTCTGAAGGAGCCAATTTGACCCCACAAGACAAGCACTTGATTTGAAACTTCAGGGGAAAAAAAGGGCAGAGACCTGGTGAGACGCCATCAACAGAGGCACCAAAGTAAAGAAAGACCTGGGAAGTAGTAAATCCGCATACAATGGATTACAGTGTGGAAGTGTCCCATCATGGGAGTAAAAAGTAATACATTATCCTGCACAAATCACTGCTCCAAAGAATTCTACAGAAAATATATGTAAAATTCATTAATGCTGTTGAAAACAGAAGCTCATCTCGAAAGGTAATCTGTGCTTGCCTGTCGCAATTATAACCCTAGACTTGGAAGATCATGCAATCCCAACAGAAGACCAAAGCAGTAGATCTTTCAGAGTAATGTCAAATGCTTTTACTGTATGGGTACGAGACGTGAGGGATAATGGAAAAAAAATGTCCATCAAACCGCAGACCTTCATCCAAAGATTTAGTCAGTCAATTTCTGACATCAGGTGGCTAAATTTGCTCTTTTTTGCCAAATTATGGGCATTAACCAATAAGGCAACTTATTGAGAACTGTAATGCCGCATACACATGAGCGGTTTTGCCGTCGGAATTAGGTCCAAAGGTTTTTTCGACGGAATTCAGCTCAAACTGTCTTGCATACACATGGTCACACCAAATTCCGACGGTCAATAACGCGGCAACGTACAACCCGTACGGCGGCACTATAAAAAGGAAGTTTAACGCCTCCGAGCATGTGTCGGAATTTTGCACGTCGGAATTGCATACGCATGAACTGAAATTTCCCATAGAAACTTTTTCCGTCTGAAAAATTGAGAACATGCTCTCAATCTTTTGCTGGCTGAAATTCCGCCAGCAAAATTCCGATGGAGCCTACACACGGTCGCATTTTACGATGAAAAGCTCTCATCTGTCTTTTGCTGGCCGAAATTCCGTTCATGTGTACGTGGCATAAAAGCCAATATGACCCCAAATAAAATTTATGCCCCCCCCTTTTTTTTTTTTACCACAAATAGAGCTTTCCTTTGGTGGTATTTGATCACCTCTGCGGTTTTTATTGTTTGCGCTATAAACAAAAAAAAGAGCGACAATTTGGAAAAAAAAAAACACGATTTTTTTTTGCTATAATGCATAGCTAAAGTAAAAAACAAAAAAAAAAAAAAAAAAAAAACAAATGTTTTTGTATCAGTTTAGGCCAATATGTATTCTACATATTTTTGATAAAAAAAAAAAAAAAAATCACAATAAGTGTATATTGATTGGTTTGCGCAAAAATTATAGCATCTACAAAATAGGGGATATATTTATGTCATTTTTATTATTTAATTTTTATTTTACCAGTAATGGTGGTGATCATCGATTTTTAGCGGGACTGCGACATTGCGGAAGACAGATCAGACACTTTTTTTTGGGGACCGGTGACATTTATACAGTAATCAGAGCTAAAAATAGCCACAGATTACTGTATAAATGTTACTGGCAGGGAAGGGGTTTACACTAGGGGGCGATCAAGGGGTTAAGTGTGTTCCCTGGGAGGTGTTTCTAACTGTATGGGGAATGGGCTGCCTAGGAGTAGAGAGAGAACGCTGTTCCTCATCACTAGGAGCAGCAGATCACTCTCTACTCCCCTGACAGAACGGAGATCTGTTTGTTTACATTGACAGATCCTTGTTCTGTCTCTGTGGAGCGATCGCGGGTGGTCGGCGATCATCGCGGCCGCATGCATCGGCTCCGCCGCTGCGCAGTGGGTGGGCCTTCTATTCTATTTAAAGCGGCGGCTGGTCCTTAAGCGGTTAAAATAACATTTTGTTGCTTTGCGGCCTGAAATGAAGACACCCAGTTTTTGTTTTATCCAGCTGAATTTACTCAGTGCAACTTCCAAGTGAAAGACATAACACAAGCATGTCAGAAAAAATAAAAATTCAAACACAGAATTACCGAGTTGGAAAAAGGATCACCCCCCCCCCCCCCGTCAGTATTTTGTTGGACCATCTTTTGCTTTAATTCCAGCCTTTAGTCTGTTGGGATATGTCTCCACACACTTTGCACATCTAGACTTTGCAATATTTGCCCACTCTTCTTTGCAGAACTTCTCAAGTTCAGTTAAATTTGGTGGTGACCGTTTGTGAACTGAAGTCTAAACTCTATTGAAAACCTGTGGGATGACTTGAAGTCTGGGCTCTGACTAGGTCATGCAAGGACCTTTTCTCCTTCAACCACTGTGTGGTCATTTTTGCTGTGTGTTTTGGGTCATTGTCATGTTGGAAGGTAAACCTTCTTCCCATTAACAACTTTCTGGCAGAGGGCAGCGGATTTTGCTCAAGAATATGACTGCATTTTGCCCCGTCCATTTTTCCTTCTATCCTGACAAGTGCTCCAGTCCCTGATGCAGAGATACACCCCCATAACAGGATATTACCACCTCCATGCTTTATTGTAGGAATGGTGTTATTTGGATGGTGAGCTGTATTGGCGATATATCGTTTGGTGTTGAGGCCAAATAATGAAATTTTAGTCTCATCTGACCAGAACACCTTTTTCCATGTGGCCTCAGAATCTTCAAGGTGTGTTTTGGCAAAGCTCAGTCATGACTGCATGTGGCCTTTCTTGGAAGAGTGTCTTTTTTTTGCAACCCTACCATACAAGCCACATTTGTGGAGAATTTGTGATATTGTTGTCACATGCACACAATGACCACTCTTTGTCATAAATTCCTCCAACTGCTTCAGTGTTGCTGTAGTCCTCTTGGAAGCCTCTCTGACCAGTCTCCTCCTGGCTCTTTCATCCAGTTTGGTGAGGTGTCCTGATCCAGGGAGGGTCCGTGTTGTACCAAATACCTTACACTTCTTAATAATAGACTTCACTGTGCTTCTAGGCATTGATGAAGCCTTTGAAATTGCTTTGTATTCACCTCCTGACTTGTGCCTGTCCACAACTTTTATCATGGAGATCTTTTGCCAGTACCTTGCCACCTATAGTTGAATGTTTGCTTCAGTTGAACTACCAGGGACTGAAATCCTCCGGGAAAGCTTTTTTTCATGCCGAGCTAATCAAAATGACCACAGCCAATCACAATTGAAAGTCAAATGGCTTTGTGCGCCATTGAGAAGGTGATTAGCTACACCTGATTGAGTTTACAAGTCATTTTGTGGAGGGGGGGGGGGGGGGGGGGTGATCCTTTTTCCAACCCAGTGATTCTGTTTTTGAATTACTGTAGCTTTATTTTTCTCTGACGTGTTGGCGTTCTATTTTTCACTTGGATGTTATAAGTTGTAAATACAGCTGGATAAAACAAAAACCGGTTGCAAGGCAACAAAATGTGATCATTTTAACCACTTGCCGACTGATGCACGCCGATATAAGTCGGCACAATTAGCAATACTAATAAAAAAAGCCATAAAACTATCCCCTATTTTGTAGACGCTATAACTAGTGCACAAACCAATCAATATTATTGCGATTTTTTTTTTTTTTTATCCAAAAAAAAAAATATGTAGTAGAAGAATACGTATCGGCTTAAACTGAGGAAAAAATTATTTTTTTTTTTTATATTATTTTGGGGATATTTATTATAGCAAAAAGTTAATAAATATTTTTTTTCCTTTTCAAAATGGTCGCTCTTTTTTTGTTTATAGCGCAAAAAATAAAAACAGCAGAGTTGATCAAATACCACCAAAAGAAAGCTCTATTTGTGGGGGAAAAAAGGATGTCAATTTTTTGTTTGGGTGAAATGTCGCACAACTGCGCAATTGTCAGTTAAATTGACGCAGTGTCGGATTGCAAAAAGTGCTCTGGTCAGGAAGGGGGTAAAATCTTCCTGGGGGCTGAAGTGGTTAAAGGGGGGTGATTCTGTATTAATGACCTGATAAGGATCAGACTGGTAAAGTCTCTGGTATTCAGCATCCCATCTACTATTTAAAAGGAAACTTCCAGGGCTGTATTCTCCTCTGACTTCAGCCTTGCTACTACCATTGCACCAATTTTACAGATATAATCAGCCGGCAGGTACTAATTATATTTATTTTATTACATATGCAAGTGAGAGTAATTGCATACTTTGGGAAGAAAAGAGACAAATCATGCGTATTATCGGTGTAGAGCGTCTGTACAGTGGAGGGAAAGTATTTGCAGGTATTCACACGCTGGGCACAGTTCCCCCTTTTTAAAGGGGGGGGGGTTTAGTTCTCTGATTATAATTTAAGCTGTGATTATATATTATTCAGCAGTCGCTTGGCTGGAGCTGAATGGGTTGCCTTGGAAAAAAAGGTGAAAACAACAACAAGCAAAATGCTGAAATAAATTCCTAAATGGTCAGATGGGCACTTGTATGCTAGGTTATTGCTGTGATCGGCAGGAGGGGAGGATGAAATCACTGTTATTATCAAACTCCTTAGGAACTCCTTAGGAAATGGCTGGGGTAAAGGTACTATAAGTTCACGTAACACAAGAACCCTAAAGGAACCCAGTGTGGAGTCCGCCACTGCTGAATTCTGATAAAACAAGAATTTTTACCTGTAAAATCCATATCTTGGTGGACAGTACAGAACACAAGCTACCTATTCATACACCCTGGGTTATTGGCTGGTAGCTTCTGCTGATTGGACACTGAAAAACTTTTGAGGACACCCCAATAGGCGATACATAATAGACGCTCCCCCCCTATATGATATGCCCTGTACACACGATAGGATTTTCCGACAACAAAATCCATGTTTTTTTTTCTGGCGGGTGTTGGCTCAAACTTCTCTTGCATACACACGGTCACGCAAATCTTTTCGGAAGTTCCAAGCGTCAAGAACACGGTGACGTACAACGTGTATGACGAGCTGAGAAAAAGTTCAATAGCCAGTGTGGCTCTTCTGCTTGATTCAGAGCATACATGGAACTTTGTGCGTCAGAATTGTGTACACACGATCGGAATTTCTGACAACATATGTTGTCAGAAAATTTGAGATCCGGATCTCAAATTTTGTGTGTCGGAAATTTCGATGGAAAATGTCCGATGGAGCCTACACACGGTCGGAAGTTCCGTCAACAAGCTCCCATAGAATATTTTCCGTTGGAAAATCCTATTGTGTGTTCGGGGCATTAGGCATCCCCCCTATAACCCTACCCTACTCTTTAGATCCTTTGTTTTGTAGCAAGTAATGCAGGGTAACCGAGAATAGAGGTAAGGGTGGCCTATATCCTGTACAGAACTCCAAGATGTGGAATTTACAGGCAAGTCAAAAGTTCCTCTTGTGATGAAACGTCCCTACACTCCGCTTGAGTGCTTTCGTCATATACCACTTCCTCCCAGTCTGAATATAGATATCAGATATTCCAACCGCTCCCAAGCACAAAACAAGACGAGACTTGTTTCACTGCTGACATGGACTGATTTATTAGAACCAAAATAACAAGTATTTATGATACAGTAGAAAAGGAGGTCCCCCGTCCTGACTCCTGCTCATATTATTCTAACAATACAACTGTAGCCAGAAACAGAATTAACATGAGCTAATTATCTAAATCAACACTGGACTCCTTCATTCAATTGCAGGGTTAATTAGCACAAACAACAATAGGTGAAATACTCTTTAGAATCTGTGTCAAGCCAGACTAGACTCATTTACATTATACAAGACAACAGACAGGTGGCTGGAGTTGATGATATTAGCATCTAACAGTCTGTGTCCCAACAGTATGATTCAGTCACTATTGCTAATATGGCATATACATATCCAGAGTCTGTGTGTCTTGGCCTGACTCCAAAGTAACACCACCTCAAGGGTCCCCAGGCATACAGCTCACAAAGAGAACTGTTCCCCCAAATGCCAGGGACCATAATCGCAAGGCAAGAGGCTGGCATTCAATCCTCTCCAAAATCCTCTCCTGGGTGAGTCTGTCAGCAACTTTGTAAAAACTGAAGGCACTCTATGAGTTACGTCCAAGGAGGTGCCTGCTATCTCTCCTAGGCCTATTTCTGTTATTATATCTGACATGTTTATTGTGCTTACGAAGCTGGAGCTCCGACTGGACTCAGCCCCTTCTAGTGTAGAGCTGATGCAGCTACTATGCCCACCCCACACCTCCTTCTGCCCAATCATACAAGCCTTTGTGTGAAATAGTGTTACCGGCGCAAATATGTATATATATATATATATATATATATATATATATATATAAAAAAAATATGTAATATTACAAAATTGATCTGCTGCAGTTAAAATGTCCTATACCATAGATTTAGGAAAAAAAATTAATCGAATGATGTAACTGCGCTAATCCAAAGAAGTGCTCATACAATGTTACCACTAATACGGTGTTAATACCTTATATACCAACCGAGCTCTTTAAATCTATAAAGTGCAACGTGACAAAGTGACAATAACGAGTAATTACGGACGTCACTTCCCGTACCAAAAAGAGGCTTGAAGCGCACGCCGGTATCGAGGAATGAAGTGGCGTAACAGAGCCCTATAACAGAATGCTGGATAGACTCAGTGCCGGTCGGTCTAACGCACTATAAAATGTGAGTGAACACTCCTTATGTATTTTAATTGGCTATAAATAAATCTTTTTTATAAACATACTGCGCAATAATAAATCTTAAATTTTTATGAGATACCAATATTTGGCATGAAGAAATAAGGAGCGTCTAGTGGCTAACTAGTTGGAGGAACGCCAGGAAAGTGGAGTGGTAATCCCTATATGATCCAAAGGCAAAACTCTTTCTAGGCTCTGGTGAGTGACCATTTTAGAAGGTGGTGGCGGCACATGAAGCGGTGAAAAGTCATTGTTACTACACACGGATGAAAATTGAAGCACATGAGCACATTGAATACATATGACAAATGCCAATGGACATTAGGGATTAATATCATATGTTTATGGTTCATGATTGTGATAGATCGCACTTTATAATTAATTGGCACTTTATTGTCATGTTGCACTTTATAGATTTAAAGAGCTAGGTTGGTATTAACACTGTATTAGTGGTAACATTGTATGAGCACTTGTTTGGATTAATGCAGTTACATCATATGAATACATAGTTCACACAATACAAAGGCTTCTAATTTAAAAAAAAAAATTTTTTTTTTTTTAATTTTCGGTCTTTTTTTTTTTTTTTTTTTTAAAGCAAAAAAAAAAACCCAGTGGTGATTAAATAACACCAAAAGTAAGCTCTATTTGTGTGAAAAAAAAAATGATAAAAATTTTGTTTGGGTACAATGTTGTCATTCAAATTGTGACAGTGCTGAAAATTGACCTGGGCAGGAAGGGGGTATAATTCATTTCTTTATTTATTAAAACGCTTAAAGCGGGAGACCCGCAAAAACTTTTTTTTTAAAAGTCAGCAGCTACAAATACTGCAGGTGCTGACTTTTAAAATAAGGACACTTACCTGTCCCAGGGTCCAGCGATGTCGGCACCCGAGGCCGAACCGTCCCTCGGTCCTGGGATGCTGCCGCCGCCATCTTCGGTATGGGAATAAGGGAAATGAAGCCTTGCGGCTTCACTTCCCGGTTCCCTACTGCGCATGCGCGAGTCGCGCATCGCAACCTGAATAGTCCCCGCTGTTTCCTGGGACCCATGTGTCCCAGCAGACAGCGCGACGGGATGGGACGGGAAGAGAAGAAGTCTTAGACAGGTATCTGCACCCCCTCGCCCCCTGAAAGGTGCCGGAAAGTGGGGGTTCAATTTTTGTGTGAACCTCCGCTTGAACCTATGCAGTCTTACCCGAAGGCCTCGATGCACAAAACAAAAGGACATTGACATTAAAAGACCTTAAGAGAACCAACAAATCAGCATAGCAACATACAAAATAAAAGCCAGTCTGTCCATCACACCCCAATTAAAATTAGGTGACTCTAAAAACTTGTAAAAAAAAGTACAAAAAGTCATTCTCAAGTCTCAGTTTCATGAATGAATGAATGATTTGTATAGCGCTGAAATGCGAACTGAATAGCCTCAAGGTGCTTGGTCCGTCCTGTGTTGTCCTGCTTCTAATGCCGCGTACACACGATCGGACTTTGTCCGCCGGACCTAGTCCAGCGGACAAACCGCCGGACTTTCCAGCTGGGCTTCGGCGGACTTGAAAGCGAACGGACTTGACCACACACCATCACGCTAATAGTCCGGCGGTTCACACGATGACGTACAGCACGTACGACGGGACTAGAAAAAGAAAAATACTAGAAAAATACTTGTTACTGAGCATGCGTCCTTTTTGGTCCGCCGGACCATACTACAGACGGCCGTATTGTCCGCCGGACTGCCAAGTCCAGCAGATAATTTTAAAACAAAACTTAAAACCTAGTCCGCCGGACTTTTGGAAAAAAAAAGTCAGTCGAAGGCCCACACACGATCGGACTGTCCGGCGGACTCGAGTCCAGCGGACAATCCCGCGGGAAAGTCCCTTCGTGTGTACGTGGCATTAGAAGAGGTGGGTCTTGAGTTTTTTTCTGAAGGCCCAATGGTTTTCTTCCATGCGGATGTTGGTGGGTAGAGCGTTCCATAGCCGTGGTCCTTGGACTGCAAATCTTTGTTCTCCCTTAGATTTGTAGCGGGACTTGGGGATGAGGAGGCGGTTTTGGTTTGTTGATCGGAGGCTGCGATTGGGTATGTAGTGTTTTCAGAGGAACGGAGTTCCAAAATTCAGCTCCTTGCACTTCACTCGTTCTCCCTCCGCATGTTTTCTTTTTAAATTTTGGAATCTTCAGTATGGCCAAGTTCGCCGATCTCAAGGATCGGGTAGGCACATACTTGAAAAATTTTCCTTCAGATACTCTGGGCCACGTCCATGCAGTGCCTGATGGACAAGACATATGGTTTTCAACAGAACCCATTCTTTCATGGGCAGCCAATGCAGGGCTCTAAGGGATGGAGTGATGTGGTCATATAAGTGCCCAGTAAGCAAGTGGCTAACCTACCAACATGTCTGTGGAATGTGGGAGGAAACCCATGCAAGCTCCAGGTAGAACATCTAAACTCCATACAGATAATGTCCTGACTAGGATTCGACCAGGGAACCCAGTGCCGCAAGGCAGAAGCTCTAACCCACTGTGACTATAGTTTAGATCCTTAAAAAACAATCTTGAATTGTAAAAAAAAATAATAAGAAAAAAAAACTGCAAATGTTACACAATAATGAAGAAACGGCATGCGTTCCGGTTTAGTGAGTTGACCCCAGTTAGACGCACACAACTGTTTTTTACAAGTATGACATATCACTCATTGATTTTCAATCTGGATTAAAAAAAAATGCTGGCTTTGGCCCAATTTCTCTAAATATTTGAAGTCCCTTAGCAACTAGACACCATGAAAAATGAAGCCCGTCATTGAAGAGGGGAACACACTGAAGCTTAGAGACCCTGGAATCCAGAGTCACAATAAATTTTCATAGGTCAGGATTTTTTTGAATGTGGAATATTCTTTCAGCCGTAATTATATATTCTACAGAAGAGTGGGCCAGTGTTTCCTCTGGGTGGCTGACATATACATTGGACATCCACTCCAGAACAATTTCTTTTACCTTCATTAATAAAACAGCAGCAAAAACTGCTTTAGTTTGCATAACCGCTCGCTGACCAGGCCTTCTCTGGAACTTTTTGTTTACAAGTTTAAATCAGTATTTTTTGCTAGAAAATTACTTAAAACCCCCAAACATTATATATATATATTTTTCAGCAGAGACCCTAGAGAATTAAATTGGTGATTGTTGCAATATTTTTTTTAATATAGTGTGAACGATGATGTTATGTCGAGTAAATGGATACCTAACATGTCATGCTTTAAAATTGGCGTCTTTTTACTGTTAAAAAAAAATAAAAAATTGGCGTCAAACTACGGTACTTAACCACTTCAATACCGGGCCTATTCTGGCACTTCTCTCCATGTGAAAATCATACATTTTTTGCTAGAAAATTACTCAGAACCCCCAAACATTTATATTTTTTTTAGCAGACAGCCTAGGGAATAAAATGGCGGTCATTGCAACTTTTTATCTCACACAGTATTTGCGCAATCATTTTTCACATGCCTTTTTCTTGGAAAAAAAAACGGTTTCGTGAATTAAAAAAAATAACAAAACAGTAAAGTTAGCCCAATTTTTTTATATAATGTGAAAAATTATGTTATGCCGAGTAAATAAATACCTAACATGTCACGCTTTAAAATTGTGCACAATCATGGAATGTCGCCAAACTTCGGTACTTAATAATCTCCATAGGCGACGCTTTAATTTTTTTTACAGGTTACCAGTTTAGAGTTACAGAGGAGGTCTAGTGCTATAATTGTTGCACACGCTATAACGCACGAGGCGATACCTCACATGTGTGGTTTGAGCGGCGTTTACATATGTGGGCGGGACCTACGTGTGCGTTCGCTTCTGAGCGCGAGCTACCGGGGACAGGGGCATTTTACTTTTTTTTTTATTATTTATTTATTTATTTTACTTTTATTTTTTATTTTTACACTTTTTTTAAATTTATATTTTTTTGATCACTTTTATTCCTATTACAAGGAATGTAAACATCCCTTGTAATAGGAATCTATGTGACAGGTCCTCTTTATTCAGAGATCTGGAGTCAAAAAGACCCTAGATCTCTCATTTTCCTTTAAAAGCAAACAAAAAGAAAAATGGACACTTTTACTTAGCGGAGTTCCCGCCAAATTTATTTTTTATTTTTTTTAAAGTCAGCAGCTACAAATTTAATATGGACACTTACCTGTCCAGGGCGCCCGCAATGTCCTCACCCTAAGCCGATCTGTCCCCTGGCTCTCGGGTGGAGGCGCCGCCATCTTCGGTAAGGGAATCAGGAAGTGAAGCCTTGCGGCTTCACAGCCTGGTTCCCTACTGCGCATGCGCGAGACGCGCTGCGCGTCCTCACTGGTCCCTGCTGTCTTTTGGGACCTGTGTGTCTCCCAGAAGACAGCGGGGGTGGGGGCGGAGGAGGGGACGGACATGGCGTAGATCACTGCGGAGCTTGCAGTGATCTATGTCCGGAAGTGGGAGCAAATACCTGGATTAGACAGGTATCTGCTCCCCCCTGAAAGGTGTCAAATGTGACACCGGAGGGGGGGGAATCTGAAAAGCGGAAGTTTAATTTTTGGGTGGAACTCCGCTTTAAAGAAAAAAAAAGTCTTGATGCCCGAGAACCGGAAGTGACGTCGGTGGTTGCTCCGGTCTGGCATAGAGCCGAGTGGGGGCCATCTTGCCCTCACTCGACTTCCTGCCTAGCCATCAGCCGCATCGGTATGCTTTTGGGTTTACCAACGGCTCCAGTAAACCCGGAAATGACCGGGAAGCGGCGGGGGGCGGGTCACTTTCTCTAAAAGTGATCCCGCAGCGAACGCGCCACTAGGATCACTTTTATCAGACGTAGAATCGCGCACAGAAAAAAATGATACAGGGTTATGACAGCTAGCTGCTGCCTAAACAACAGTATTTTACATCAAAGTAATGATGTGTATATATACAGTGGGCGGTCAGCAAGTGGATAATAAGCCTTTCAACTGGTTAAAAAGATCCGGTCACTATGGGGTCCAACATTTACTTGCTGTATTTTTACCTATCTGGCTATGTTTTTATTATTGGGACAATTATGTTATTTTTAGTTTGAATGTGTTTTTTTGTCATTTTTACAAGTCTGTCCCATGTTCTGAAAAAAAAAAAAGATTTTTCTCTACTCACCATAAAACCCCTTTCTTTGAGTTCATTGAAGGACACAGCCCGACAATAATCATGACTGCGCACTGTGCGTTTTCAGCAAAACCACACCGGTAACCGGTGGGCCCGGCTTCCAATCATGTGACCACTCTGATGGTGGTCACATGATCAATGATCCTTCTTGCCTCCTGGGCATTCTGAACTATTTAAAGCAGGGGTCTTCAAACTACGGCCCTCCAGTTGTTCAGGAACTATAATTCCCATCATGCCTAGTCATGTCTGTGAATGTCAGAGTTTTGCAATGCCTCATGGGATGTGTAGTTCCTCAACAGCTGGAGGGCCGTAGTTTGAAGATCCCTGATTTAAAGGAATGCCAGGGCGGGTGGGAAGGGTTCAAAGAATGGATATTTTGAATGTTGTCCTTGAAGCTGCATGAAAAAATCCTCTCCATGCTGTACAGTATGTTCAGGGTGGGGAAAAAAACTGGCATTGGTACATATCCCCAGGGCTGGGACAAGAGTTGGGCAGGAGGGGCGGCTGTCCTGGGAACTATGGTATCATGTGAGGCGGGGGGTGGAGATTTGTGTTGAGGGGGAATTTGGGGTCAGGGGGTAAGAATTGTTTTAGGAGGGTAAATTTGGGAAGGGGGGGGGTGCTAGGATTGGTGATTTGTGTGTGTGTGTGTGTGTGTGGGGAGATTTGTGTTGGGATGGGGGATGAGGATTTGTTCTTGGAGGAGGAATTTAGAAGGTTTGTGTTAGAAGAGGTCATATGGTAGAGGGGGTAGGCGATTTGTGGCAGAAGGGGGGGGTTATTTTTTTTTGGGGGGGGGGGGGTAATTTATGCCAGTAAGGATTATGGGGGGAAGTATGTATGCTAGGAGGGGAAATTTGAGGTGGAGGATTTGTGCTAGGAAGGGGGATTTGGAGTGGGGGGTATTTGTGGTAGGAGGGGACATTTAAGGGGGAGGATTTGTGCTAGAAATGGGGATGGGGGGGTGGATTTGTGCTGGAAGGGGACATTTGAGGAGTAGAGGATTTGTGTTAGGAGGGGGTGATTTTTTTCGGGGGGGGGGGGGGATTTGGGGAGAGAGAATTTGAACTGGGAGGGCACAGATTTCTGCTTGGGAGGGGGGCAGTTAGTTTCCGCAAGGGGGGTGTATTTGTGCTGGGAGGAGGGGGAATTAATGCTAAGGTGGTAAGCATGCAGTGCTCTATTTATTTGGGAGGGAGGGAAGTTTTTCTGACACATAATGCTCATACATGTTTAGGGGGGAAGGGGCGCCGTTTGGCATGTTCGCCCAGGGCTACCTTATCCCAGCACTGCATATCCCCCCCATGGCAGTGCCCAGCTTCCCATTTCTTTTCAGACCGTAGTCTATTAGGTCTAAAAATGGGCAGAACTCTGTAATAAGATTTGCCCCACATAGATTTCAGTAGGATTTGCCTTTTTTTTTTATTTGTTTAACAAAATGATTTTTAGAAAATGATTCATTGAACTCTTGGTGAATCAAACCCACATATCTGCCCATTACTACTGAGCATTATTGGTGGCTCTCACAGACAGCGGGACCTTAAAAGTGTCCCTTCTTCATCAAAGCTCTGCTTCCCATACACAGTGCCAGACGTTACCTATTGGGTTTTAAGCTGATTTCTAATTAGCGGTTTTTCAGTTTGTAATTGAGAGAAGAGGCTTACCCAGCTAGCCTTGGCGCTGCCCCCGAAATCCCACCACTGTAACCACACTCTTCTTCTAGATTATAAAGAACTCACACTGCTTTTACCAAGAGTTTTGTCCCTCCTTTACAACAAAAAAAAAAAAGTAAAACTGAAACTTCTACTAGAGAAACTTACATACATTAGAGATAGAGATGATGGAGATAGATATAGAGATGATCGAGATGATAGATATAGAGATGATAGAGATTATAGAGATAGAGATGATAGCTATAGAGATAAATATAGATGATAGATATAGAGATAGAAATAGAGATGGTGGAGATGATAGATATAGAGATAGATATAGAGATGATAGAGATGATAGATATAGAGATAGATATAGAGATGATAGAGATGATAGATATAGAGATAGATATAGAGATGATAGATATAGAGATAGATATAGAGATGATAGAGATGATAGATATAGAGATGATGGAGATGATAGATATAGAGATAGATACCAATAGATAGATAGATAGATAGATAGATAGAGGACCAATACCAGGAACTAGGAAAATGTCTAACATTGATAGATGACTGGATGACCACTAGCTCCCTCAAACTAAATGGATCAAAAACAGAATCACTGCTCCTCGACGCAAACTCAAGGAAAAAGACGAAGACCCCTTGGACACCACCAACCATCTTGGGACAGACCATCCTTCCAAGCAACAAAGCCAAAAGCCTCGGAGTAATCTTTGATTCAGAGATGACAATGGAGGCACAAATAGGATCCGTAATCAGCGGATCCCACCATCTCCTTCGCATGCTACGCAGACTCATCCCCTTCATCCCGGAAAAGGAAAAAGCGGTAGTAGTAGGAACGATCATCAATTCACGGCTCGACTACGCAAACTCACTCTACATAGGATTACCGGATTACCAGATTGCGCGCCTTCAAATTGTCCAAAACACAGCAGCAAGAATAGTCACCGGAAAGAAACCCTGGGAATCCATCTCCCCATCCCTAAGGATGCTCCATTGGCTCAAGGTAAAAGACAGGATCACATTCAAGACCCTCTGCCTCACCCACAAATGTACACAAGGAAATGCGCCTCAATACCTTTGTGAGAAAATAGAAAAATACATACCGAATCGCAGACTTCGATCAACAAACCAAAATCGCCTTCTCATCCCCAAAGCCCGCTACAAATCGAAGGGAGAACGAAGATTCGCAGTACAGGGACCCCGGCTATGGAATGCTCTACCAAACAACATCCGCATGGAAGAAAACCATCAGGCCTTCAGGAAAAAACTCAAGACCCACCTCTTCTAATACATGGCATCCCAACATGAGCAGTCAAGCGCCTCGAGGCGATTCAGTTCGCAGTTGCAGCGCTATACAAATCATTCATTCATTCATTCATATAGAGATGATAGATATAGAGATAGATATAGAGATGATAGATATAGAGATGATAGAGATAGATATAGAGATGATGGAGATGATAGATAGAGATAGATATAGAGATAGATATAGAGATGATAGATATAGAGATTATAGAGATAGAGATGATAGATATAGAGATAGATCTATCTGACTACTTGTGTACATTGTAGTAAAGTGTAATTTCTTCAGTGTTGTGCAAAGATATAATAAAATATTTACAAAAATGTGAGGGGTGTACTCACTTTTGTGACATACTGTGTATATATATATATATATATATATATATATATACATATATACACATACACACACACTGACAAAAGTAAGTACACCCTCACATTTTGTAAATATTTTATTCTATCTTTTCATGTGACAACACTGAAGAAATGACACTTGTCTACAAGGTAAAGTAGTGAGTGTACAGCTTGTATAACAGTGTAAATTTGCTGTCACCTCAAAATAACTCAACACACAGCCATTAATGTCTAAACCGCTGGCAACAAAAGTGAGTACACCCCTAAGTGAAAATGTCCAAATTGGGCCCAATTAGCCATTTTCTCTCCCCCGGTGGCATGTGACTCGTTAGTGTTACAAGGTCTCGGCTGTGAATGGGGAGCAGGTGTGTTACATTTGGTGTTATTGCTCTCACTCTCTCATACTGGTCACTGGAAGTTCAACATGGCACCTCATGGCAAAGAACTCTCTGAGGATCTGAAAAAAAAGAATTGTTGCTCTGCATAAAGATGGCCTAGGCTATAAGAAGATTGCCAAGACCCTGAAACTGAGCTGCAGCACGATGGTCACAACCATACAGTGGTTTAACAGGACAGGTTCCACTCAGAAAAGGCCTCACCATGAATGAATGAATGAATGAATGAATGAATGAATGAATGAATGAATGAATGAATGAATAACTTGTATAGCGCTACAATGCGAACTGAATCGCCTCAAGGCGCTGTATTGACATTTGGTTGTCGAGCTTCTAGAAGAGGTGGGTCTTGAGTTTCTTCCTGAAGGCCTGATGGTTTTCTTCCATGCGAATGTCGGTTGGTAGAGCGTTCCATAGCCGTGGACCTTGGACAGCGAATCTCCGTTCCCCCTTTGATTTGTAGCGGGATTTGGGAATGAGGAGAAGATTTTGATTAGCCGATCGAAGACTGCGATTCGGTATGTAGTGTTTTATTTTCTCGCGAAGGTATTGCGGGGCGTTTCCATGTGCGCATTTGTGGGTGAGGCAGAGGGTCTTGAATGCGACCCGACTCCTTACATTTAGCCAATGTAGGTTCCTCAGGGAAGGGGAGATGGATTCCCAGGGTTTTTTTCCTGTTATCAGCCTTGCCGCTGTGTTTTGGATAAGTTGTAAGCGCGCAAGTTGATATTGGGGTAACCCTATGTAAAGGGAGTTAGCATAGTCGAGTCGACTATGGTCGGCCAAAGAAGTTGAGTGCACGTGCTCAGCGTCATTTCCAGAGGTTGTCTTTGGGAAATAGACGTATGAGTGCTGCCAGCATTGCTGTAGAGGTTGAAGGGGTGGGAGGGTCAGCCTGTCAGTGCTCAGACCATACGCCGCACACTGCATCAAATTGGTCTGCATGGCTGTCATCCCAGAAGGAAGCCTCTTCTAAAGATGATGCACAAGAAAGCCTGCAAACAGTTTGCTGAAGACAAGCAGACTAAGGACATGGATTACTGGAACCATGTCCTGTGGTCTGATGAGACCAAGATAAACTTATTTGGTTCAGATGGTGTCAAGCGTGTGTGGCGGCAACCATATGAGGAATACAAAGACAAGTGTGTCTTGCCTACAGTCAAGCATGGTGGTGGGAGTGTCATGGTCTGGGGCTGCATGAGTGCTGCCGGCACTGGGGAGCTACAGATCATTGAGGAACCATGAATGCCAACATGTACTGTGACATACTGAAGCAGAGGATGATCCCCTCCCTTCGGAGACTGGGCTGCAGGGCAGTATTCCAACATGATAACGACCCCAAACACACCTCCAAGATGACCACTGCCTTGCTAAAGAAGCTGAGGGTAAAGGTGATGGACTGGCCAAGCATGTCTCCAGAACTAAACCCTATTGAGCATCTGTGGGGCATCCTCAAATGGAAGGTGGAGGAGCGCAAGGTCTCTAACAAACAAGCTCTGTGATGTCGTCATGGAGGAGTGGAAAAGGGACTCCAGTGGCAACCTGTGAAGCTCTGGTGACCTCCATGCCAAAGAGGGTTAAGACAATGCTGGAAAATAATGGCGGTCACACAAAATATTGACACTTTGGGCCCAATTTGGACATTTTCACTTAGGGTGTGTACTCACTTTTGTTGCCAGCGGTTTAGACATTAATGGCTGCGTGTTGAGTTATTTTGAGCTGTACACTCCTTTACATTGTAGCAAAGTGTCATTTCGTCAGTGTTGTCACATCAAAAGATAGAATAAAATATTTACAAAAATGTGTTTTTTTTTTTCCCTAGTGCAGCATGCTTTAAGTTTCTTTTTTTCCCTTCTTCTGGATCAAATGTGGGTAAAGAGATCTGTATATTTTACATTGATCTACATTTTAAACGGTCCCAATCCTGTAGAGATTGAGAACGTTCCACAGATTCCCATTAGGATCTGAATGGTACATTAAAAGCTTCAACAAAGCTTGCTGGAAGCTCTGCAAATCCTTTTGTCAAAGCTTGCCGTGCACACTGCTCTTATACAGGCTGAAGCTCATGTGAAACTGGTCAAAAAGGGAGAAAATGCTGCAGTAAGCAGGTTTTGGGGGCCAGTAAACGCCAACTATTCCTGGCCAGGGCAGACAGCGGCGGTCCATCTACCTATGAAGAGGGTGGCGCGTGAACGCTACAATTTTCAAGGCTTCTGAAGATACGGTAGCAGTGAAAGCTTTCTATCCATCAGTTGGGAAGGAGTTAACTCTCCTTGGAGTCCAATGAGAAAAGACTCAGCGCCGCAGCGATTTCCAAATATAGAAAACGACACAAACTTTTCTTCTACATATTTTTCTCTGCAAACCGCAGACCTTCCCCAAAATAAGGAATATTTTCTAACATCCCACATGCAGAGAAAAAACACACGAGCCGCATTTTCTGTGGCTGGATTGTTTTCTTATATAAGAAAGAGGATTGTTTGTTCTGGCAGGCAGTTTATCTTACGGGAATGCGCCGTGACACAAAGGCACAAAATACAAGTAAGCAAATCCGAGTCCTGCAACAGCAGATCCTGCAGACCCATCGTTATAAACCTGAACTGAAAATAACTTAGAGTTATTGTGGTTATGTATTCTTAAAAAAAAAATGGATAATAAATGTAATTAATGTAAGTATTTGAATATGGCTTGTTGCAGCAGAACTCATGCCGCGTACACACGATCGGCAAAAAAGACAGATGAGAGCTTTTCATTGGAAAATGCGACCGTGTGTATGCTCCATCGGAATTTTGCTGGCCGAGTTTCCGACAGCAAAGAATTGAGAGCATGTTCTCAATTTTTCAGACGGAAAAGGTTTCTATTGGAAATTCCGATCGTCTGTACCAATTCCGACATGCAAAATTCCTACGCATGCTCGGAAACAATTCGATGCATGCTCGGAAGCATTGAACTCGGCTCGTTGTAGTGTTGTACGTCACCATGTTCTTGACGGTCGGAATTTGGTGACCGTGCGTAGGCAAGACAGTTTTCCAATCGTGTGTACGCGGCATTAGACTGGGGAGAGGAAAAGTCGTTTTGGGGGCCAACCAGGTAAAGCTGCACCATGCAGGCTGACTAGGAACTTGTTGATAGGAGTCAGAGCAAATGGGAAAACTCATTAGTCTGCTGCTGATCCTGGATGACCCAATCACAGCCTGGGGGGGGGGGGGGGGGCAGGAATGTGATCCTACAATATTGTACTACCGTATATACTCGAGTATAAGCCGAGTTTTTCAGCAAATTTTTTTGTGCTAAAAGTGCCCCCCTCGGCTTATACTAGAGTCAAGCACTTTTCTGCAGCAGAGAATTACATTTTCCAACCCGACTTCGGGCCCCCATATCTCGGGGTCACTTGGTGCTAGGAACCCCAAACCCAGTGGAACCAACACTACAACATATCCAAATTTGGGGTTCCTAGCACCAAGTGGTCCCGAGATACAGGGCCCCAAATCGGTCAACTGTGTCCATCTGCAGCAATGTCATTTTGGGACCCTTTGGGTCCAGAGACCCCAAATTTTGGCTGCAGCTAGGGGGCATCTAGGAACATTAACCCAACAGATTTTCGGGCCCCGTATCTCGGGGCCACTTGGTGCTAGGAACCCCATCCTATAGTTCCACTGGGTTTGCACACCAAATTTGGGGTTCCTAGCACCAAGTGGCCCTGAGATACAGGGCCCCCAAATTCGGTCAACTGTGTCCATCTACAGCAATGTCATTTCGGGGACCCTTTGGCTGCAGCTAGGGGGCATCTAGGAACCCTTAACTACCAAGTATGAAGTTCAGTTCAGGGGACCTATGGCTGCAAATGGGCACAGTGAAGCATGCAAATGGGCACAGTGAGGCTGCAAATGGGCATTGTTGACCCTCTTTTCCACTTACAGTAGCTGCGCATTTCTCACCCTAGGCTTATACTAGTCTATACGTTTTCCCATTTTTGTGTGGTAAAATTAGCTGCCTCGGATTATATTCGGGTCGGCTTATACTCGAGTATATACAGTAAGTAAAGAAGTGAGAATACTGTGCTAAAATGAAAAATATAAATATATATAATAGTAAAAAAAAGCAGCTGCTAAAAGTGGGATAGTGGGTAAATGGAAAATAATGTAGCAGCGCTAGAGGGTGAACTCCTCTGCCTGCCTCTTGGCAGGACCCCTGCCTGGACCTGAATACTCCTCTGCCTGCCTCCTGGCAGGAGCCCTGCCTGGACCTGAATACTCCTCTGCCTGCCTCCTGGCAGGACCCCTGCCTGGACCTGAATACTCCTCTGCCTGCCTCTTGGCAGGACCCCTGCCTGGACCTGAATACTCCTCTGCCTGCCTCTTGCCAGGACCCCTGCCTGGACCTGAATACTCCTCTGCCTGCCTCCTGGCAGGACCCCTGCCTGGACCTGAATACTCCTCTGCCTGCCTTTTGGCAGGACCTCTGCCTGGACCTGAATACTCCTCTGCCTGCTTTTTGGCAGGACCCCTGCCTGGACCTGAATACTCCTCTGCCTGCCTCCTGGCAGGACCCCTGCCTGGACCTGAATACTCCTCTGCCTGCCTCTTGGCAGGACCCCTGCCTGGACCTGAATACTCCTCTGCCTGCCGCTTGCCAGGACCCCTGCCTGGACCTGAATACTCCTCTGCCTGCCTCCTGGCAGGACCCCTGCCTGGACCTGAATACTCCTCTGCCTGCCTCTTGGCAGGACCCCTGCCTGGACCTGAATAATCCTCTGCCTGCCTCTTGGCAGGACCCCTGCCTGGACCTGAATAATCCTCTGCCTGCCTCTTGCCAGGACCCCTGCCTGGACCTGAATACTCCTCTGCCTGCCTCCTGGCAGGACCCCTGCCTGGACCTGAATACTCCTCTGCCTGCCTTTTGGCAGGACCCCTGCCTGGACCTGAACACTCCTCTGCCTGCCTCTTGGCAGGACCCCTGCCTGGACCTGAATAATCCCCTGCCTGCCTCTTGGCAGGACCCCTGCCTGGACCTGAATAATCCTCTGCCTGCCTCTTGGCAGGACCCCTGCCTGGACCTGAATACTCCTCTGACTGCCTCCTGGTAGGACTCCTGCCTGGACCTGAATACTCCTCTGCCTGCCTCTTGGCAGGACCCCTGCCTGGACCTGAATAATCCTCTGCCTGGACCTGAATAATCCTCTGCCTGCCACCTTCCAGGACCTAACAACTCTTCTGCCTGCCAAAACCCCTGCCCAAACCTAAATACTTTTAGGCCCACCATCTTAAACTACAGTCTCCCTACTGTGGCTATCCCTGTCCCTGCCACACCTTGGCATTGCAATCCTAAGGGGTGTAACCTGGTGACAGTTGCAGTGAAGCAGACTGGGTGAGACCACTAAGGTCAAAGGGCCATCTACACCTTCAGGAGCTCCAATAAAGACCAACTGTCACTTAGACCGTACACCTTGGGTGAGCCCATGCCACCTGCCAGAGGGCCACCATAGCACTTGACACACCTGATTGATAGATATGCATAGTGAAAGAAGAACAAAACATAACTGCTGAAAAGGAAGCAGAACCTGCCCCCATAAAACAAAGTATGGCTGTCCCCATGCACATACATAATTATAAATGATACACAGTAGAAATAACATTAACACACCTTGTTTAAGCCGGATTAGTTTCAGGTGTACATACAAAAACATTGAAAAGGACCATAGTGTCTCTTTAAATGCTTTCATGTCAACTGATGTATTCGGAAAGTAGAGGTCAGCCTCTTGGCAGGAGATCTGCCATTCATTAAGGATGTAATAAGGCCAACGCTGGGCCTCATTAAAAAGTGGAAAACACTTAAATCCCTTTGAAAGTCTGAACTAACGATTTATTTTCAGGCCTTTATTAATCCGCCGTATTGCTGTTTACGACAAAGGGAAGTTACAGCCAGAGTAGAGTGAGTTATGAAGCTTTAATAACCTTCTTGGAGCTTTTGTTTCCCTCATTAACGTATAAGAAAAAGTTGGAAAACTTCCTGAGTGGAATGCAGAGTGGAGAGGAATTACAAAGATAACTAATTTCCTTGAATTCTGATTAGTTAGAAGATACAGCAAGCTCATCCTACAAACAACTAGAAGGCTCATTTCACATCGCATGTGAATCGCTCAGGAACCGTACCGCATTCCTGTGCAAATCATGTGATTCAGTGCGGTGCGATTTGAGCCCATTCATTTCAATTTGGCTGAAATCGCACCGCACCAAAGACGTGCGTGCACCTTTTTTGGAGCCGCACCAGATCTGGTGCAGACAAAAACCCACTGCGTTTTCGACCCGCCTTTGCCATTCCCACCCCACCCAGAACCAGATGGGCTGGAGCATGCCAATATGGTCAGGAAAACTCGAAATTCCGAAATTAGAAGGAACAGAGCCAGGAACTACAAAAGAGGCACCTCGTGTCTGGAGTCATCAAGAGACATAAGAAGCCAGTGGGCCAGTCCAACCAAAATTGGTATTTACATTTTTGGTAGATGTTGGGGAGTTATGTTATGTTATACAACATTTTCCTTCTATTTCTTTGGATACTGTATTGGTGAAATTTTTGTCTGGTTTTCTCAGATCTGCATATTTGCTGTAGCAGTCATGTAGCTTCCCACTTAGAACAAGATGAGCTGGAACACATCATCCTGGTCAGGTACACGCTAAATTCGCCTATAGCAGCCACTAGCGATAATTGCAGGTAAAACCCGGCATGCTGGTTGTACTCAACTTGATTACTGTATATACTTGAGTATAAGCCAACCTGAATATAAGCCAAGGCACCCAATTTTATCACAAAAAACTGGGAAAACGTATTGACTCGAGTATAAGCCTAGGGTGGCAAAATGCAGCAGCTAATGGGTAAACAATGCCCATCTGCAGCCTCCCTGTGCCCATTTGCAGCCTCCCTGTGCCCATTTGCAGCCTCATTGTGCCATTTGCAGCCTCACTGTGCCCATTTGCAGCCTCCATGTGACCATTTGCAGCCGTACTTTTGATTACTAAAACAGTGGGTGTCCCCCGCTGTGTTATGCAGTCTGTTCAGACGCCCGTCCATTGTAACAAAGCCCCGCCTCCTCCATGATAGATGGAACACTGATACAGTTTCCCAGCATTGTATCAGTGTTCCTCTATCATGGACAAGGAGGAGGCGGAACTTTGTTACAATGGACGAATACAATACAACGCCCGAACAGACTACATAACACAGTGGGAGACACCCGCTGTTTTAGTAATCAAAGGTACGGCTGCAGATGGGCACAGTGAGGCTAACTTGAGACCCTCACTCGAGTATAAGCCGGGGGGGCGTTCAGCCTAAAAAATGGGCTGAAAAACTCGGCTTATACTCGAGTATATACGGTAATTGATACACTTGGTACATTCAACTTGCCCTACATGAGTCAAATCACGGCCGGTACCTGCTAAACCAGCCGAGATTTGAATTCTGTATGGCCGGCCTAGTGCTCCTAATTAAACGAGTACACACTATAGAAGGATATTCTTTGTTCATATTTCATGTCTGAGATTTACAACCACTTTAAGTGTAATGAGATGGAAAATTATATAAGGAAGCAAAGCCTTTATCAACAGGAGTACAACTGGGACCTAGATAAATCAAAATTCTTAAACCACTGAGAACCGCTTGTGGTCCAAAAAGTACCAGTCTGACACATCCATCAGGGTTCTGTTTATTCTGTCCCCCCCCCCCCCCCCCGTCTATAAATTCACATATTACAGCCAAAGTTCTCTTTTATCTGTTGATAATAATAACTTTCCTGAACACCATGGCACCATATTTGTTTGGATCCCACGTAAATACTCAAGATATCTAATTCTGCCTATCCAGAGCCTTGACCAAAATTATAGGGAAATGTGTGTCTGGCTCCCTCAGGCATTTGCCTAATTTGCCCATTAGGAAATGTGATCTTGTTAATGCAGCATCCAATCAGCATTTTTGTGGCACGCGGAAGATGAGTGAGAGCGCTAGAAGGAAAACACAATGTTGGCCCCAAGAGAGAGGGAAATGCGCAATGATAGGAAGACTGCTTCTCCGGCACTATTACTTCAATTTATCAACTGTAACAACTCTATTTTCATTAAACTGTATACATCGGGGAGACCAGAATTCCCAACAAACAACAAAAGATTGGGTATATACTACCGTCTTATGTCTAACTCAGCCTTTCTTAGGCTGGCCATACATTATACAATTTTCATTTGGATTTACCAAAACCATATAATATGAGGTCACACCTAAACATTTTCAATTACTATGCAATCAGGCAGGCCCTACCAAATATGATTGCCTTCCAGAACTAGCCGGCCGCGCTGTAGCCATATTTTGGCTATAGCGTGGTCGGCAAGTGGTTAAACCAGGGTTTCAGGGAACCCTGGGGTTCCTTTAGATCAGGGGTGTCAAACTCAATTTCATTGTGGTCTCGCATCAGCATTATGGTTGCCCTCTGAGGGCCAGTTGTATCTGTAAGACTATATGAATTTTTTTGATCGGTACTCCCCTCTCCACCGGCTTCCGGGTCTTCAGGGAGTTCTGTCGGAGATCCAGTGAGGTCACGGACATCGACATCACCGGACTCCTCCCCCTTCCCCAAGTGCCTCCATCTGCTAACAAACGGAAGGGGGAGGAGTCCGGTAACGCTGAAGTTCTGATTGAACGTAACGCGTACGGGGGAGGAGCTACACATGATGTCACCCGCTGCTGCCATACGGAACGAACACGATTGTCGGCTTTACATGCTGTGTTTTATCATCTTTATGTGAGTAGTTTGTGTCTGAACATTTTATCTTCTACTCAAGCGGTGAGCACTTAGATCTTTTCTTTCTAGCATTTTCTTGCATGACCACCTGTTTGCACAGGGGTCTATGCCATAAGGTGAGAGTGATTAGTTAGACCGGAGGTGGAGGGATTGTCACGCTACTGTGGAACAAAAAATTGCCTTCGTCAGTACTACAGTTTGAATTTAAAACGTATTTGTGTGAACTGTGAAGTTAAGTCATGGATTGTGGAAACTAAACTAGTGTCGAGTGATTGTATATAGTGTATACCACATTTACCACTGACTAATGCAGTGTTGCAATACAAGGAGATCAGCTAAAAGTAGTTGGATCTGTATGTGCGTTATAATTAATCGAAATTAGTCGATAATCGATTAAAAAAAAAAAAAAATTGATTAATCAAACTTGAAAATTTTGATCAGTAACAGCCCTATAATAAATAATTGCCTCTGCATTCAATTATTACTGGTTTTATTAATAATTTATGATAGTGGTGTGAGACCCTCCTTTTCAACTGGCATAGAATTGTATTATTCTCATAATAATTATAAGCAGATGTCCAGAGCCCCCCACAATCAGAAGTCAAGAGTCCCCCACCCTCCCTTACATCACAGCACAGCCCCCTTACCTTGAGCTGCTGCTGGGATGAAGCTGAGGGTGGAGCTGGGAAGCAGAAAGTGCAGAGTCTGGAGGAGGATCAGATGACAGTGTCTGCTGAGACCAGGGGAGGCGGAGACGAGGGGGTGTTGAACAATTAAGCCCACTGGTGGTGGGGCTTGTCTTTCATTTACCTTACACTGGAGTTGAATACAGTTGGTGGCGGTACCTGTATGCTATATTATGGCTCCCACAGTGGTCACATGATTGAAAGCCCGGCCCGCTGGCTCAGAATCAGCAGCCTTGACCCAGAGCTGTCAATGATAGCTCAGTCAGTGTGCTCAGGGCACTCAGTGAGCGCGCTCTTAGCAAGCAACCTCAGACCGGCGTAGATGCATATGTGCGGTGGCTGGACATTAAAACCCACCTTTCTTGCAGCTGCATATATGTGCATTCAGCAAGATGTTACGTAAACCCCAATCTTTATTCTTTTATTATACTCTCTGCAATCTACTGATAAAACGAATGTGCTATGAGCCGTGGGTCTAATCATTTTAGTGGGTGGGTTCCTGAGACCTGAACTAGTTTCAGTATCAGGGGTCCCTTCATAGTAAAAAGGCTGAGAAAGGATCGTCTAAAGATTTCCCTAAAGCAGAGGTCTCCAAACTTTCTAAGTAAAGACCCAGTTTACAGTCCTTTAGTCTTTAGGGGGCCGGACTGTGCCCGGGGGGGGGGGGGGGGGGGGGTAAATAATGCCCGATCTGTGGTTTTAGGGGGAGAAATAGTTGGTGTCAGTGGCGGTAATAGTGTTGCCAATGTTGGCGTCAAGTGGCGGGAGGTATTCTCCATTGTTGGCGTCAGTGGCGGGAGGTATTCTCCATTGTTGGCGTCAGTGGCGGGAGGTAGTCTCCATTGTTGGCGTCAGTGGCGGGAGGTAGTCTCCATTGTTGGCGTCAGTGGCGGGAGGTAGTCTCCATTGTTGGCGTCAGTGGCGGGAGGTAGTCTCCATTGTTGGCGTCAGTGGCGGGAGGTAGTCTCCATTGTTGGCGTCAGTGGCGGGAGGTAGTCTCCATTGTTGGCGTCAGTGGCGGGAGGTAGTCTCCATTGTTGGCGTCAGTGGCGGGAGGTAGTCTCCATTGTTGGCGTCAGTGGCGGGAGGTAGTCTCCATTGTTGGCGTCAGTGGCGGGAGGTATTCTCCATTGTTGGCGTCAGTGGCAGGAGGTAGTCTCCATTGTTGGCGTCAGTGGCAGGAGGTAGTCTCCATTGTTGGCGTCAGTGGCAGGAGGTAGTCTCCATTGTTGGCGTCAGTGGCAGGAGGTAGTCTCCATTGTTGGCGTCAGTGGCAGGAGGTAGTCTCCATTGTTGGCGTCAGTGGCAGGAGGTAGTCTCCATTGTTGGCGTCAGTGGCATGAATAATGCCTAAAGGGAAGGATAAAAGCAAGGAAAGGGCTGCATCCAGCCTTGGGTTTGGAGACCACCGCTTTATAGCGCAAGTTCACTTTAAGCATCTGTCCTTCTTACTCACTTGGCCAAGAAGAATGCCCTTATAAATCAAATTCAACAGATTCCTGCTTTGCCGATAACCAGGCATTTTGGACACAGAAGCCTCCGACATGTATGCACACCTCATCTTTTCTTGTGTCAGCTGTTTCTAACCACCACTAGAGGAAAGAAGTGACACAGATGGCACATACCTCGAAAACACAAAATGAATCTCTTTTCTTGCTTTTGGCACCCTCTAGTGGTGACGAGGTGAAGACGCAGAGAAGAGAACATGTAAAAACACTGCATATAGACTGAAGGTCGTGTCTGTCTCTGGATGGTTCTCCTTACTCTCTGTTTGGTAAAACATTGTAATTGGCATAGGAACTGAGGATAAATCTTTCTGTCGAAGCATCCAACAGGACAGGTGTCTCCTTCTTTTCCCAGTATATCCAAAACCAAGAAAAATACCTTTGGCCAGACATATTATTTAAAGCAGGGGTCTCCAAACTTTCTAAACAAAGGGCAAGTTTACTGTCCTTCAGACTTTTGGGGGTCCAGAATAGGGACACCAGGAGTAGAAAAGGTCCCAATGTCAATGGAAAAAAAACAAAACAAACAATGCTCCATCCTTGGTGTCAGTGGGAGGAAGTGTGCCCCATCCTTGGTGTCAGTGGGAGGAAGTGTGCTCCATCCTTGGTGTCAGTGGGAGGAAGTGTGCTCCATCCTTGGTGTCAGTGGGAGGAAGTGTGCCCCATTCTTGGTGTTAATAGGAGATATTTTGCCCCATTATTGGTGTCATTGGGAAGAGCTATGACCCTTCATTAGGGTCAGTGGTGGAGAATTATATATCCATCAATGGATGAAATAGTGTCCCAAGGGCCAGATAAAAGCAAGCAAAGGGCCACTTCTAGAATCTGAGGAGGGGGTACAGCCAGCCGAATAATACATTTTGTTGCAACCCAACACGCAGCAATGCAAACGCGATCATGTGAACAACACTGTGCGCTTGACACAGAGCACTGGCAGGCGTTCATGAGGCTTCATGAACACAGATAAAATGGGTGCCTTGTACATAGGTGTCAGCATGGCAGAGGCTGATAGATGGAGCAGTTCTGGCCTCTGAATGCCAGGGGCCACTCTGGGTGCTACCTGCTCTGGATCAGCATCATGTGCCGTATGACCATTCATTGGTGGTTGTGGTGCTGCAGCCGGCACACCTGCACCATGGAAATGTATGATGCTGTGTGGCACCATTATCGCTTTATCCATGTAATGTATAGGACAAACTGCCCCCTCATATTAAATTAACTGAGAACTTTTATTTACTTTAAAATCTGGGACAATCCCGTATTATATGGGATTGTTGGCAGGCCTATGACTTCCTCCATAGATACAGTGGAAAGAGCAAGTGTAGCCATACAGAGGCTTGCTTGCCAAAGGGGGGGAACCAAGAGCGCCAGTGGAGGATCGGGGCTGCTCTGTGCAAAACCATTACAGAGAGCAGGTAAGTATAACATTTTTGTTATTTAAAGTGCAAGTCCCGCAAATTTTTTTTTTTTAAGTCAGCAGCTACAAATACTGCAGCTGCTGACTTTTAAAATAAGGACACTTACCTGTCCCAGGGTCCAGCGATGTCGGCACCCGAGGCCGAACCGTCCCTCGGATGCAGCCGCTGACATCTTCCGTAAGGGAATCAGTAAATTAAGCTTCTGCGGCTTAACTTCCCAGTTCTCGACTGCGCATGTGCGAGTCGGGCAATCCGAATGGTCGCTGGCGTCTCTGGGACCCGTGTGTGTCCCAGCAGACAGCGCGGGGGGACGGGAAGAGGTGTAGACTCCCGTGGGAGTCTATGCCCTGAAAGGTGCCAAATGTGACACCGGAGGGGGGAGGGTTCCCGAAAAGCGGAGGTTCATTTTTTTGTGTGAACCTCCGTTTTAAAAAAAAGAAAATGTAATCCTTTACAATTTGAAAATAAAACATAAAAATATCTGCACTCAGACTGGCTACTAGGTATAGAAAGCTCATTTTGCTGGTCAAAAATAAAACAAATCTCTGGCGTGACCACTAGGATCTGGAAGGAACCGTATCTGATGGGGTAGCGGAGGAAGGGGACTGTTTTTGGAGTTGCCTGGGGATCACATAGGTGTTTTTGACCCTCTAATAGGGTGGTCAACTACATTTGGTAAGAGGCTGTGTGTGCTGATGATGGAGGTGGCAGTCTCTTATCAGGATCTCTGTTCCTGCTCACCCTATAAAGTTGAGATTTTTCTTAACCTCTTAAGGACCGCCCCCACGTATCCGCGGGACCCTCTGATTGGCTTCCGCTGTGTGCAATCACAGCAGAAGCGGGTCGCCGGTGGTGGGCATGCGCGCCCCAAACTCTTAAGTAAAAAATCGCGTACAGGTATGCGATTTCACGCTAAAAGGCCATCCTGCTGCAGTATATGTACGCGGGGCGGTCTTTAAGAGGTTAAGAAACTCAAGTTGATCGGGTGAGCAGGAACAGAGATCCTGATAAGAGACTGCCATCTCCAACATCAACACACACAGCCTCTTACCAAATGTAGTTGACCACCCTATTACAGAGGGTCAAAAACACCTATGTGATCGTTCCTGAGGCAGACCGAACGGCGGTCTGCCTAAGTAAACAAGGTTGATCACCATTCTGTGACAGAAGACAGATCTTGTGTTTCCGCTAAGCAGGTACACGGATCTCTGTCTTCTTACAGTTAAAGGAGTTGTAAAGGCAGAAGTTTTTTTTTTCATCTTAATGCATTCTATGCATTAAGATAAAAAATCCTGTAGCAGCATCCCCCCTAATTACTTACCTGAGCCCCATCTCTCTCCGCGAATGTCTAAGCCATCCGGGACACTTCTCCTGATTGGCTGAGACACAGACACAGCGGCACCATTGTCTTCCCCAGCTGTCAAAGTCAGCCAGCCAATCAGGGGAGAGAGGGGGCAGGGTCGCGGCTCCGTGTCTGAATGGACACAGAGCTCTGAATCGGCTCTGGTGCCCCCGTAGGAAGCTGCTGGGTATGGGTGTACTCGATAGGAGGGAGGGGCCAGGAGCAGCAAAGAGGGACCCAAGAAGAGGAGGATCGCGGCTGCTCTGTGCAAATCCAACAGCACAGCGGAAAGTATAAAATGTTTTCTATTTAAAAAATAAATAAAAAAAGAGCCTTTACAATTACTTAAAGCACCTCCCCCACAGTTAGAAAGCACTCCTAGGGACACATTTAACTCTTTGATTGCCCCTGATGTTAACCCCTTCCCTGCCAGTGTCATTAGTACAGTTACAGTGCATATTTTTTTTAGCACTGATCACTGTATTGGTGTCACTGGTCCCCAAAAAAGTGTCACTTAGTGTCTGATTTGGTCACCGCAATGTCGCAGTCCTGCTATAAGTCGCTGATCGGCGCCATTACTAATAAAAAAAAAAAACAATTAATAAAAATTCCATAAAAATATTCTATAGTTTGTAGATGCTATAACTACGCTTATTGGGATTTTTTTTTTTTTACCAAAAACATGTAGCTGAATACATATTGGCCTAAATTGATGAAGAAATTAGATTTTTTTATTGGATAGGTTATAGCAGAGTAAAAAATATTTTCTTTTCAAAATTGTCGGTCATTTTTTGTTTATAGTGGCAAAAAATGTAAACAGCAGAGGTAACCATATACCACAAGAAGAAAGGTTTATTTGAGGGGGAAAAAAAAAAAGGGGGGCATAAATTTTATTTGGGTACAGCATCGCACGACCGCGCAATTGTCAGTTAAAGTAAGGCAGTGCCGTATCGCAAAAAATGGCCTGGTCATGAAGGGGGTAAAACCTTCCAGGTCTGAAGTGGTTAAAGGAAATGTGCACTTTTAATTGTTTATGAAAGCGCTGCATTTTTAGGTTTTATAATCCTTTACAATCACTTTAAATTAATGATAACTCTTCGCTATCCTCTCCAATATAGTAAGCCCCTAAACACCTACATACATGCTTGTGGTCTCATAAGAAACAAACAGGTTCCAGGGATAAAACCACAGGGTGGCCATGCTGGAAACACGGATCCAAAGGAGGAAGTTACAGTAACTGAAAGAAACAAGTTTCTTTTTTTTTCTGCACAAGTTTATTTCTGGCCCGTTTAAAATTTGGAATTTTCCTGCGTTGAAACACGTATCCAAATTCCATTCATTTTTATGCGGGCAGTCTAAAATCTATTTCTTGAAAGCTTCCTCACTATGCACAGAGCTGAACAAAACAACCAAAAGAGCATATACAGTGGAACCTTGGATTACGAGCATAATACGTTCCAGCAAAATGATTTTAATCCAAAGCACTCGCATATCAAAGCGAGTTTCCTCATAGAAGTCAATGGAAATGAAGATAATTCATTCCATGCAATACCGCATGTGGCCAGACTCGGAAATACTCGGGGACCACACAGATGCACTATGAAACCCTCGGAAACTGAGTATTTCCGAGTACTCCCGAGTGAATCCGAGTATTTCTCAGCGTCTCCGAGTGTCACCGGCGCCCCCACACCTCTGGCCAAATGCGGTACTGCACACCGCAGAGGCTTGAATCCTGCTTGTTTTGGGAGACAAGACTCGCAAACCAGATTTAAAAAAAAAAATAACCCGTATTGCGAAACGCTCGTTAACCGCGTTACTCGCAATCCGAGGTTCCACTGTAAATGTATACTAAAGTGGAAGTAAATCTAAAGTACACAGTACATACGGCGCTCCTAGGAGCATTGCAAAGTCCCTTGGTCAATTGGAACTTTCATCTGTATCTGTAGACCATCAACAGGGTAGAGGAATGGATGAGACAGATGGATGGATGGATGGCTGAACAGAAGAAGGGACCGAGACTGGAGCCTCTGCAGCTCCCCCAGAAGATCTGTGTGGGATCACCTTAATGTGGAAGAAAACGAATAGCAGGGCGCTGAGGTCAGCATCAAATTAAAAACACTTTATTGAAATAAGCAGCACACTTACATTGAATATAATAAATAAAAACCACGCTACAGCTATTATATAGTAAAAACAGGCTGCTGCTCAATGTGGGATACACACACAAAAACACATGTAAAGAGGGGAAGCTGCGCCCAAATTTAAGTGTAAAGAGGGGAAGCTGCGCCCAAATTTAAGTGTAAAGAGGGGAAGCTGCGACCAAAAATGTTTTAAACTAACATAGATTGCAAAAACTATATGTGCCCCACTGGATATAATGTCCTCAGTGTTAGGGACCTACACCACACCTAGGGACCCTAATGGCACCTAAGAATAATAGTCTCTGTCAACACAGTATCCCAGGAACAATGGTAGAAACAAAATAAACTGTTTGACAATGTCCAAGTGGAAAGCGTATCGAGTAGAGATAGTGGTGAAGGAGATGATCCTGACGTCCAAAAGTGAAACAGATAAAGCACCTTGGTGACTTGAAAATAAAGGCAATGGTGAACACAGTGCCCGACACCCTCACACACTAGCTGCTTACCAGAAAGCAGAGATATGAAAGCTCTGCTATGACACTAAACGACCCACGGCTGCGGCTCCTCCTGGTTTCCTGTGATAGCCAATCAATACTTTATGACGAGGGATTGCCTTTGGATCTTGTGGGTGACTGGAAGTCATCTGCCAAAGGATTCAGCCAACCTTGTTATCCAGCAACACCTGCCAGACAGAACAGCCCTGTACTCTGCCTGCTGCCCGATGATTAGAAAATGAAGGAGTAGCACACTGATGAGATTATCCTGATCCTTCCTCTCTTTCCCTGTGTCACCAAGTTTACCGTTTTTTGATTTGCTCTGCAGCAGAACCTCCCAACTTTCTGAGATTCTGGGTCGTTTAGTGTCATAGTGTCATAGCAGAGCTTTCATATCTCTGCTTTCTGGTAAGCAGCTAGTGTGTGAGGGTGTCGGGCACTGTGTTCACCATTGCCTTTATTTTCAAGTCACCAAGGTGCTTCATCTGTTTCACTTTTGGACGTCAGGATCATCTCCTTCACCACTATCTCTACTCGATACGCTTTCCACTTGGACATTGTCAAACAGTTTATTTTGTTTCTACCATTGTTCCTGGGATACTGTGTTGACAGAGACTATTATTCTTAGGTGCCATTAGGGTGCCTAGGTGTGGTGTAGGTCCCTAACACTGAGGACATTATATCCAGTGGGGCACATATAGTTTTTGCAATCTATGTTAGTTTAAAAAAATTTTTGGCGCAGCTTCCCCTCTTTACACTTACATTGAAGTTGGCATGAAACAGCATGGATAAGGAACACCTGAGACCAAGCAGCTGTGATCAGTGTGAGGCTGTAGGTATCACTGAGCAAACAGAGACCGAGGATGACAGGGAGCCAGCCAGCTCAAGGTTTGGATATTAGCAGCAGCATTCAAGGCTGCACACGAGGATGACCGCTGTCAAAATGCCTTGTGGATGTCAAGAAAGGGGGTATGCGTTTCCAGGGACTTTGCCCTCTTCTTCAAAAGGCATTTGAAGAAAAGGGCAAAGTCCCTGGAAAGGCGTCATGCACACCCCCTCTTCCGACATCCACCAGGTATTTTGACAGCTGTCATCCTCGTGTGCAGCCTTGAATGCTGCTGCTAATATCCATACTTTGAGCTGGCTGGCTCCCAGTCATCCTCAGTCTCTGTTTGCTCAGTGATGCCTACAACCTCACACTGATCACAGCTGCTTGGTCTCAGGTGTTCCTTATCCATGCTGTTTTATGCCAACTTCAATGTAAGTAAGTGTGCTGCCTATTTCAATAAAGTGTATTTAATTTGATACTGACCTCAGCGCCCTGCTATTCGTTTTCTTCTACATTAAAGTGGAAGTAAAGTCCACTTTTTTAACTGGTACCTAAAAGGTAAGCCTATAATAAGGCTTACCTGTAGGTACAGTGAATATGTCCTAAACCTGCGCCTTCACAGGGGATGCTGTCGGTGACGTCACCAGCGCATGCGATCTGAAGGGACAGCATACCTGCGCCATACCTGCAGAGCTCCCGCAAACATGCGTGGGAGTGATGTCATCTTGACCCCGGACACTCATACAGCCGGAGACCACAAACCGTGAAGGAAGACTGGGTGAAGGTGGAAGTGCTGGATAGGCATGACAGAACTGCACTGGAGGGCTCCCTGTGCAGGTAAGTGTCATAATGTGCTAGTATGCAGTGCATACTAGTACATTATAACTTAAACCTGCAGGGGGGCATTTTTTATTTTTGTGGCGATTTACTACCGCTATGACACTGTGTATTAACCCCTTTACAACCACCTAACACATCTGTGCTGTGGCAAAAGAGTAGGCTTTAAAGTGGTTGTAAACCCTTACAATACACTTTTTGCTACAGTTAAGCCGTATGCCGCGTACACACGAAGGGACTTTGTCCAACGGACCTAGTCCAGCGGACAAACCGCCGGACTTTCCAGCTGGGCTTCGGCGGACTTGAAAGCGAACGGACTTGAACACACGATCACGCTAAAAGTCCGGGGGTTCACGCGATGACGTACAGCACGTACGACGGGACTAGAAAAAGAAAAAGACCAGAAAAATACTTGCTACTGAGCATGCGTCCTTTTTGGTCCGCCGGACCAGACTACAGACAGCCGTATTGTCCGCCGGACTGCCAAGGTCCAGCGGATAATTTTAAAACACAACTTAAAACCTAGTCCACCGGACTTTTGGGAAAAAAAGTCAGTCGAAGGCCCACACACGAGGGGATTGTCCGGCGGACTTGAGTCCAGCAGACAATCCCGCGGGATAGTCCCTTCGTGTGTACGCGGCATAAGGCTTACCTGTAGCTACCCTGGATATCTCCTAAACCTGAACGGTTTAGGAGATATCCATTGTATTTGCATATGCCGACATCATCGACACATGCGCAGTGAAGCAAACTGAAGCAATGGCATGTACGTGCCGTTGCTTCAGTGAGTGTGCCGTTACCGGCGACTCCTGCACGTGACGTAATCGCGGCTCCGGTCAATCACACCACCGGAGCCCGCGATACCCAGAAGTAACTCCGGGAGAGATGTCAGCCGCTGGAGCGGTGTAAGAGGGCGGCTGTAAGGACTTCGGTCTCAGGAAAGTTTTTTTGTCCTAGGGTTTACAACCACTTTAATGCCCATACGCCGCACATATGCATTGCTAGGCGGCTGATGTTTCTGTGCTATGAGCACGCTCAATGCACGCTCCGAACACAGACATTGTTCTGTAAAAGACAACTCTTGGTGCCTGCTAATGACTGGTAGATGGCGGAACCGGCTCCCAATCATGTGACCATTGTGACAGCCAATCAATCACAGTGGTCGCACGATCACCTGATTTTTACCGCCCCCTGGTGTTCAGAACTTTTTAAAGGCAGGTGGAACAGGGCTAAAGAGACTCTAGAAAGCCCACCCCCTGATCCACTTATCCTTGCTTGTCGGCTACCACCGGCATAAACAGGTCAACAACGGGAAAAGCAAATCGTATCTATATGCAAGAGTCATGTGTATTCTTCCTTGAATCTCTGTGAGCTTTGTGTATTTCTTCCAGATCTGTGCAGTAATGCAGTGCGAGACTTCCTGTAATAAAGACCGCTCACTGCTGCTCTCTCTCTTTGTGCAGGGGGACTGGTCTTGTCTCCACCCCCTCCTATAGTTTTCCTGTAGTGGGTGGGGCCTGCTGGGTCCCTCCTACAGCTCTGCTCTCTAAACAGACTATCTGTAGCACAGTGATGATGTCACTGCTACAACTACATGGTAATATCTCGGGTTGCAAAGGCAATTGGTGCACATAAAGTAGCTTTACAGTCTTTAGGGATTTAAAAGAATATACTGTATTTAAATAAGAGTTGATGTGCCCCACAGTCCAGCTTTAGGACAGTATACGTAGAATGAAAGGGGCCTGGGAAAGCTTGGTTATAGCATTCTGTAGATCTAGGCAAGATAAATGAACATTTCTATATGTGCATTCATTACAAATCTCTTAACAGAAACAATAAATTGTTAGAAAAGTTTACATAAACTTTGCGTTTACAGACAAATCCCGCAGGATTTTATGATTTATGTCTTCTTTTTGTTTACTGACCTAAAGTATGTTTTCGGAAAGACAGACTGCTGACCAAGTCCTTAGAAGAAGAATTATTCTCTGTACAAATGGCTCTCACTGTGCAGAAAAAGAAAACTCTACATATCCCCTCGGATGTTATTAGGATCAGTCACCATTCCTCAAAAAGAGAATCCTATCTACATTTCCTAATAGAACAAAGAATGGCGGGTGTGGGGGAGGCTGGAATTATGTACATCATAACTGATCACGCCAAACTGATAAGACAACCCTTGTCTGCTGGTCACGTGACGTCCATTGTCTCCCCTACTCTCAGGATCTGACTACATACCTGAGGTCTCAGTTCACACTGATGCGGTGCCGGATTCACAGCGATTCCTGTGCGTTTTCCACACTGCATAACAATCGCACTCCGTTCATGCGAACCGCTGCGGGTGACAATGTTAAAGTTAACAACACCCCAAAAGCAGGTCCCAAAATGCAATGCGATTGGCCATACAAAATGAATGAGCTCAAATTGCACTGCATAGAATCTCATGTGATTTGAACAGGAATACGGTGCAATTCCTCTCTGAATCACATGCGTTTTCCCACACCGCATCAGTGTAAACAATCACTCAATGAGCCAATGAGGATAACATGGATAAGTATTTAAGAAAGTAAGATTCCTCTATATGGTATACAGTCAGCATGCCCATGTACCTGGAAGGGTGCTGTGTATAGCGAATGTTGCCATGTACCTGGAAGGGTGCTATAAAATCAGTATAGATATGTACCTGGAAGGGTGCTATAAAATTAGTATAGATATGTACCTGGAAGGGTGCCATAAATCAGTATAGATATGTACTTGGAAGGGTGCCTTATACAATCAGTATGGCCATGAACCTGGAAGGGTGCTGTATATGGTTATGGATAAGCACCTGGAAGTAGTGCTGTGTACAGTCAGTTTGGATAAGTACCTGGAAAGGTGCAGTATATAGTCAGTATATTTATGTACCCGGAAGGGTCCCCTTTAAAGTATGTATGGATATGTACCTGGAAGGGTGCTATATACAGTCAGTATGGGTATGAACCTAGAAGATTGCCCTATACAATTAGTATAGCCATGAACCTGGAAGGATTCTGTATACAGTCAGTATTGGCTATGCACCTGGAAGGGTGCTGTATACAGTCAGTATTGGCTATGCACCTGGAAGGGTTCTGTATACAGTCAGTATTGGCTATGCACCTGGAAGGGTGCTGTATACAGTCAGTATTGGCTATGCACCTGGAAGGGTGCTGTATACAGTCAGTATTGGCTATGCACCTGGAAGGGTGCTGTATACAGTCAGTATTGGCTATGCACCTGGAAGGGTGCTGTATACAGTCAGTATTGGCTATGCACCTGGAAGGGTGCTGTATACAGTCAATATTGGCTATGCACCTGGAAGGGTGCTGTATACAGTCAATATTGGCTATGCACCTGGAAGGGTGCTGTATACAGTCAGTTTTGGTTATGCACCTGGAAGGGTGCCATATACAATCGGTATGCCCATGAACCTAGAAGAGTGCCCTATACAGTCAGTATAGCCATGAACCTGGAAGGGTGCTGTATACTGTCAATATGCCATATACATAGTATAGTGCCTTGTATCAGTTAGAGGAATAATGTCCCAAGGGCCTGATAACGGCAAGCATAGGGGCCACATCCGGCCCCCGGACTGCAGTTTGGAGACTCTAAGCCATACTGCTTTGCAACATTCCTTTACTTTTTCATGGACCACCTGACCCCAGTACTTGGGGATTGTCTTAACACCTACTTTTGATAAATTGTATTCAGGCTTATTACCCCCCTTATCAGATCATTAGTCCCTCCCCTTCCTACATGGTCCCGATACCAGATTTCCTGGCTGGATAGATTGAATGCCGTTAAAATGACCTTTCTCCTGAAGCTCTTAACTACTTCAGAGTATTACCCATGCCTGTGCCGATGACAGTGCTGAGAGTTCTACAGAATTTGGAATACAACCCGCCTAGAATCAATAAGCACACTCTATTGGCACAGGCTTTGTAGAGGATTGGGGTCCCCTGTTTACTTCATTATTATAGGGCAGCACAAATAGCTTCACTCACACGCCACTTTTGAAACCCCAATTTGGGTGCTGCTAGACTGACCACCAACTCTTGGCCCTAATACACTCCAAATACTAGATCCCATGTCACTACATTTGCCACTTCTGAACCTAGTTCGTTGTCCGATGTTCTCCCTGGGATTTGATGCCCCCTCCAGATTTCAATGGTGGACCCGAAAGGGTTTCACGGATATCTATTCCCTTCTTACCTCCAATGGTAAAATACTTTCGGGAGGAGGAGGAAATCTTTTGTTATATACCTCTTATGCCCCGTACACACGATCGGGCTTTCCACCAACAAAACCGTGGATTTTTTTTTCCGAAGGATGTCGGCTCAAACTTGTCTTGCATACACACGGTCACACAAATCTTGGCCAACAATTACGAACGTGGGAATGCGGTGACGTACAAGACATACGACGGGCCGAGAAAAATTAAGTTCAATAGCCAGTGTGGCTCTTCTGCTTGATTCCGAGCATGTGTGAACTTTTGTGCGACGGACTTGTGTACACACGCTCGGACTTCCCAACAACAACGACGGAAAATTTGAGAACCTGCTCTCAAACATTTGTGGGCGGAAATTCCGACAGCAAATGTTAGCTGGAGCATACACACGGTCGGACTTTCCGACAACAAGCTCACATCAGTCCGACCGTGTGTACGCGGCATTAGACAGTACGTAAACTCACTACTATGCCATGCGACTCCTCCCCCGCCGCCTCTAAGACTGAGAACAGAGTGATTACATGACTGTTGATCGCCTGGTTCCTGGCATTCAAGACCCCTGGTGTCAGCCTCTTGCAATGCCTGTATATCAGAACTCAGACTGGGAGGGAGGGGCAACACAAGGAACCAATCAGCTGTGCTGCAGTGCTCACAAGAAACATGCTGATAGGACGAGGAGAGAGTAGATTTGACGTGCTTATCATTCTGCTGTTTCTCTTTTGCTGTCCAGTCACAGGCTGGGGGCGGGGACAAGACCTCTTTGCATTTTGCTAACTGCAGTAGAGGAATGTCTGGTCTCCAGACTGGCTGTGCTTAGTGACAGATCTGTGTAAACTCAGGAGTGAATAAACAAACACAACACCTTTGGTAGGTAAGGGCTTGTTCACATTAGCTTTGGTCTCTCTCTTCAGAGCGCATTTGACATTGCTTCCTTATCGGCTGTTTTAAAGTGGTTGTAAAGGCTCAATGTATTCTATGCATGAGTGCAAAAAACCTTCAGTGTCCAGCTGCCCCCTCAGCCCCCCTAATCCTTACCTATGTCCGATCCTGATCCAGCGATGTGCAAGAGAGCCAAGGTTCTTCCAGGTCTCTCTTTCCTGATTGGCTGATGTACAGCAGCAGGAGCCATTGTCTCCCGCTGCTGTCAATCACAACCAGTGAGGCAGGAGCGGGGGGGGAAGACCTGAGCCACACTCTCTGTCTTATGGGCGCAGATAGCTGGCTTGGGAGTGAGCACGTACGTGTGCCCATATAGCAAATGACTTGCTATGGAGGCATTGAACAAGGGGGAGGGGCCTACAGCACCGGCGGGGGGACCTGAGAAGAGGAGGATCAGGACTATACTGTGCAAAACCATTACACAGAGCAGGTATAACATGTTTGTTATTAAAAAAAAATGAAAAATCCTTTACAATCACTCCGAGTCCTGCACTAGTGCACCACAAGCATATGCAGTGCAGGTGGTTGTTGGCGCTGAGCCTGCTAAAAGCAACAGGGGGTAAAACTGCTGCTGCGGTATGTGCGCACCCCCCATCGGCTGCAGCAAAATGGGGAGCAGCATGGGGGGCTCAACCGCAGGATTTTACTACCCAACCACTAGTGTATATGTGCCCTAAAACATATTTTATTTTAGCTGTCTGTCTGGAGATCAGTAATAAACAGCTGGACGGGCCCCAACCAAAGAAGCCGAATGAAGAAACTCCGAGCAAAATCTTTGTGTAGGTGTTGTGCCTAAACTGTGAGCACCGCCTGGAGACGAGGTTTCCTAAACTCCAGAATCTCCTTCCTGTTGTTGGCTCATCTGCGGGATGTTTGTTAGGGGAAGTTCAGTGGGGGGGCCAAATAATATTCCGTACGATGACATCATTGTGATGGTTCTCATCCTGTTCATCTTCATTGATCCGGAATAAAAGAATGTCCTGTACAAAGGCAACAAAACATGGCACAAGAAACAAAGTGCGTGCATCTGGACATCAGGGAGCTCCAAACTTTTTCAGGATGGGGGGGGGTCAAGTCTATAATTTTCAGATATTGGTGGCCCAAAAAAAAAAAAAAAAAAAAATCCATCCATTATTCATTGAATTACAAAACTGAAATTTTTTTAGAATTTCCCCTTGCTTCTCCCTCGCGGCATCACATCGTCTCTTCCCTCTTCCTCCTAGGCCAATTGGTACACTTCTCCTTTCGGCCAGTTGGGAAACGTGTCTCACGACCCGCTTCCTGATTGGCCGGGAGGTGAATCAGTGTGACAATAGGGAATATTATTTAATGGGAAGAATGCTCCTTACATTGGAGGTCAATGGGAAGAATGGTTATTACATTGAAGGTCAGTGGGAAGAATGGTTATTACATTGGAGGTCAGTGGGAAGAATGGTTATTACATTGGAGGTCAGTGGGAAGAATGGTTAATACATTGGTGGTCAATGGGAAGAATGCTCCTTACATTGGAGGTCAGTGGGAAGAATGCTCCTTACATTGGTGGTCAATGGGAAGAATGCTCCTTACATTGGTGGTCAATGGGAAGAATGCACCTTACATTGGAGGTCAATGGGAAGAATGCTCCTTACATTGGAGGTCAATGGGAAGAATGCCTCTTACATTGGAGGTCAATGGGAAGAATGCTCCTTACATTGGAGGTCAATGGGAAGAATGCTCCTTACATTGGAGGTCAATGGGAAGAATGCTCCTTACATTGGAGGTCAGTGGGAAGAATGTCCCTTACATTGGTGGTCAGTGGGAAGAATGCTCCTTACATTGGTGGTCAGTGGGAAGAATGTCCCTTACATTGGTGGTCAATGGGAAGAATGTCCCTTACATTGGAGGTCAGTGGGAAGAATGTCCCTTACATTGGAGGTCAGTGGAAAGAATGCTCCTTACATTGGAGGTCAGTAGGAAGAATGCGCCTTACATTGGTGGTCAGTGGGAAGAATGTCCCTTACATTGGTGGTCAGTGGGAAGAATGTCCCTTACATTGGAGGTCAATGGGAAGAATGCCTCTAACATTGGTGGTCAAGGGGAAGAATGCTCCTTACATTGGAGGTCAGTGGGAAGAATGCTCCTTACATTGGAGGTCAGTGGGAAGAATGTCCCTTACATTGGAGGTCAGTGGGAAGAATGTCCCTTACATTGGAGGTCAGTGGGAAGAATGTCCCTTACATTGGTGGTCAGTGGGAAGAATGCTCCTTACATTGGTGGTCTTTGGCAAGAATGCTCCTTACATTGGTGGTCAATGGGAAGAATGCCATATACATCAGTAGTCAGTAGAGCGAATGTCCCTTACAAATAGCTAAAAAGATCAATGGTGTCAATGGCAACATATCTAGACGGCAAAAATCGCTCAATGCTCAAGGAACCCCTGGTAACCTCTTGTGGAACCCTGGTTAAAAGGCTGTAGTAGAGAAGTTGATGTTAAAAATCTGAGGACATGCTATAAGCTTGGTGGACATCTGAAGACAATAGCCAAAAAGGACATAAATTCACTATGTGCGCACCAAATGCCTTTGCAAATCCAGATATTACCTTGTAAATGTAGCAATGACATCATCAAAGCCTGTGCCGAGAGCAGAGTTGTAGAAGGGACCCAGCAGGCTCCACCCACTACAGGCTGCCTGCAGAAAACGACATGAGGGGGCGGAGACGAGACCAGTCCCCTGCACAAGGAGAGAGAGCAGCAGTGAGCGGTCTTTATTAGTTGGGCTGACGCTCTAAAATACAGAAGATTATACAAATCTGTCTTGAAAAACAATGTATTCTCCGATTTGCTTTTGCAACAGGAAAAGAACACCACACCCAATGAGCGGACCAAGTTCCCAGTATTTATCAAACAAGGAAGACGTGTTCAGAATGGCTCATCAGGCCTGGAATGTCATAAACACGTAACACAAGATGTAACCACCAACATTACCCGTCACTTAATCACTTCTCTCACCACAAACACAGCTCACCCTTCCATGACGGGACAAGTACATTGTGTTTACATTACAATCAACAGGACTCCAGGTGAACTCCGGCCCTCTCCTCAGTCTTGCTCAGTTGTACCGGCTCCTCCCCTGGACTGAAATTCCTTCCTCTGATTTCACTGCACACTGTGAGCTTCTCACAACGTGCATTAGAAGACGCAGCAAGTCATATAGAGCAGACTTCATTTCCAGATTGGAAGACGTCCAGCACCATCCAGCCCCTTCTTCCCAATCTTGGCTGCCCCTGGCCTGCCCCTCTCATTCACTGGCTGTCCTGCTGCTTTGTGAACACGGGAGGTCAGCCGCTCAGAATGGGCACTGTTCTAGGATGCTTTGCACTTTCTGAATGAATGCAAAGGGTTGATTTTCAAGTCAAATAGACTATGCACTTTACAAAGTGCAGTTGCTCCAGAGCTTAGTGAATGAGGTAAAGCTTCACTTTGCAAAAAGGACCCAATCACATGCAAGGTACTCTGGATTTACCCGACAACCAAAAAAACACAGTTGGCTTCCCATCCCAATCCTAGTAATTGTGCGGCAAGACAGAGTCTCTCTGTATGACATTAGTAGGGTCATGAGCCTGAAAGCTTCCATCTACGCTCTAAACCAGTAGGGGGATTGTGTGATTGGGGGGCTCTGATGTGTTGGGGGTGACTCTTACATGATTTGATTGGGGGACTCTACTGTACACAGAGGACTCTGATGTGTTGGGGCGCTCTCATCCATAGGGGGGGGGATGTGATAGGGGAGCTCTGATGCGATTGGAGGACCCGGAGGTGATGAGGAAGCTCTGATGTGATTGGAGGACCCGGATGTGATGAGGAAGCTCTGATGTGATTGGAGGACCCGGATGTGATGAGGAAGCTCTGATGCGATTGGAGGACCTGGATGTGATGGGAGGCTCTGATGCGATTGGAGGACCTGGATGTGATGGGGAAGCTCTGATGCGATTAGAGGACCCGGATGTGATGGGGAAGCTTTGATGTGATTGGAGGACCCTGATGTGATGGGGAAGCTCTGATGTGATTGGAGGACCCGGATGTGATGGGGAGGCTCTGATGCGATTAGAGGACCCGGATGTGATGGGGAAGCTTTGATGTGATTGGAGGACCCTGATGTGATGGGGAGGCTCTGATGCGATTGGAGGACCCGGATGTGATGGGGAAGCTCTGATGTGATCAGAGGACCCGGAGGTGATGAGGAAGCTCTGATGCGATCGGAGGACCCGGATGTGATGGGGAGGCTCTGATGTGATTGGAGGACCTGGATGTGATGGGGAAGCTCTGATGTGATTGGAGGACCCGGATGTGATGGGGAGGCTCTGATGCGATTAGAGGACCCGGATGTGATGGGGAAGCTTTGATGTGATTGGAGGACCCTGATGTGATGGGGAAGCTCTGATGTGATTGGAGGACCCGGATGTGATGGGGAAGCTCTGATGTGATTGGAGGACCCTGATGTGATGGGGAGGCTCTGATGTGATTGGAGGACCCGGATGTGATGGGGAGGCTCTGATGTGATTGGAGGACCTGGATGTGATGGGGAGGCTCTGATGTGATTGGAGGACCCGGATGTGATGGGGAAGCTCTGATGTGATTGGAGGACCCGGATGTGATGGGGAAGCTCTGATGCGATTGGAGGACCCGGATGTGATGGGGAGGCTCTGATGCGATTAGAGGACCCGGATGTGATGGGGAAGCGCTGATGTGATTAGAGGACCCGGATGTGATGGGGAAGCTCTGATGTGATTGGAGGACCCGGATGTGATGGGGAGGCTCTGATGTGATTGGAGGACCTGGATGTGATGGGGAAGCTTTGAAGTGATTGGAGGACCCTGATGTGATGGGGAAGCTCTGATGTGATTGGAGGACCTGGATGTGATGAGGAAGCTCTGATGCGATCGGAGGACACGGATGTGATGGGGAGGCTCTGATGCGATTGGAGAACCTGGATGTGATGAGGAAGCTCTGATGCGATCGGAGGACCCGGATGTGATGGGGAGGCTCTGATGTGATCGGAGGACCCTGATGTGATGGGGAAGCTCTGATGTGATTGGAGGACCCGGATGTGATGGGGAAGCTCTGATGTGATTGGAGGACCTGGATGTGATGGGGAAGCTCTGATGTGATTGGAGGACCCGGATGTGATGGGGAGGCTCTGATGTGATTGGAGGACCCGGATGTGATGGGGAAGCTCTGATGTGATTGTAGGACCCAGATGTGATGGGGAGGCTCTGATGTGATTGGAGGACCCGGATGTGATGGGGAGGCTCTGATGTGATTGGAGGACCCGGATGTGATGGGGAGACTCTGATGTATAGGGTGCCTCTGATGTAATGGGGAACTCTCATCTATGGGGGGGGGGGGGGGGGGGCTCTAATGTTATGGGGAGACTCTGATGTATAGGGGGCCTCTGATAGGATGAGGAGACACTGATGTAATGGGGGGCCTCCGATGTATAGAGGGGATACTGATGCAATGGAGAGCTCTCATCTATAGGGGGGACTCTAATGTGACGGGAAGACTCTGATGTATGGAGGGGACTATGATAGAATGTAAGCTCTTGGAAGGGATGATCGTTCTTGATGACCAATCTATTAACCTTCTATGAGGAGGTGAGTTGCCATCTAGATAAAGGAAGGCCTTAGATGTGGTGTATCTGGATTTTACAAAAGCATTTGACACGGTTCCCCATAAACATTTACTGTACAAAACAAGGTCCGTTGGCATGGACCATAGGGTGAGTATAAGATCGAAAAAACTGCGCCAGCAACACTTTGTAAACGCTATATATACACTGCTGTATTTTTCGATTTTATACTGTTTCTTGTGTGTGTATCCCACCCAAGCTGCAGCCTACACGCTTTACTTGTAAGTTCCAATTTGTTTTATATTTTTTGTCTAGCGCAGTTTATTTCCTTTACATAGGGTGACTAAATTGATTGAAAACTGGCTACAGGGGCGAGTTCAGAGGGTGGTGATAAATGGGGAGTACTCGGAATGGTCAGGGGTGGGTAGTGGGGTCCCCCAGGGTTCTGTGCGGAAACCAATCCTGTTTAATTTGTTCATAAAAGACCTGGAGGATGGGATAAACAGTTCAATCTCTGTATTTGTGGACAATACTAAGCTAAGCAGGGCAATAACTTCTCTGCAGGATGTGGAAACCTTGCAAAAAGATCTGAACAAATGAATGGGGTGGGCAACTACATGGCAAATGAGGTTCAATGTAGAAATATGTAAAATAATGCATTTGGGTGGCAATAATATGAATGCAATCTATACACTGGGGGGGGGGGGGGGGGAGAATCTAGGATGGAAAAGGACCTGGGGGTCCTAGTAAATGATAGGCTCAGCCATGGCATGCAATGCCAAGCTGCTGCTAACAAAGCAAACAGAATATTGGCATTAAAAAGGGGATCAACTCCAGAGATAAAATGATAATTCTCCCGCTCTACAAGACTCTGGTCCGGCCGCACCTGGAGTATGCTGTCCAGTTCTGGGCACCAGTCCTCAGGAAGGATTTTGCTGGAACTGGAGAGAGTCCAGAGAAGGGCAACAAAACTAATAAAGGGTCTGGAGGATATTAGTTATGAGGAAATGTTGAGAGCACTAAACTTATTCTCTCTGGAGAAGAGACGATTGAGAGGGGATATGATATCAATATACAAATACCGTACTGGTGATCCCACAATAGGGATAAAACTTTTCCACGAAAGGGCATTTAAAAAGACTCATAGACATTCACTAAAATTAGAGGAAAAGCGATTTAACTGGAAACTGTGTAGAGGGTTCTTTACGGTAAGAGCAGTAAGAATGTGGAATTCCCTTCCACAGGCGGTGGTCTCAGCGGGGAGCATTGATCATTTAAAAAAACTATTAGATAAGCACCTGAAAGACCACAACATACAGGGATATACAATGTAATACTGACATACAATCACACACATAGGTTGGACTTGGTGGACTTGTGTCTTTTTTCAACCTTACAAACTATGTAACTATGATGCGATGGGGAAATCTCATCTATAGGGGGGATTCTAATGTGATGGGGAAGCGCTGATGTAATTGGGGGACCCCGATGTGATGGGGAGACTCTGATGTATAGAGGACCTCTGATGTGATAGAGAGGTTCTGATGTGATGGGGAGCTTGCATCTATAGGGGGGGGGGGGGACACTAATTTGATGGGGAGACTTTGATGTAAAGGGGGGCCTTTGATACGATGAGGGGCCTCTGATGTGACAGGAGACCTCTGATGTGATGGGGAAGCTCTGATGTGATTGGAGGACCCTAATGTGCTGGGAAGACTCTGATGTATAGGGGCCTCTAAAATATGATGAGGAGACACTGATGTGATGGGGGGCCTCTGATGTATAGAGGGGATACTAAAGCAATGGAGAGCTCTCATCTATAGGGGGGGGGGGACTCTAATGTGATGGGGAAGCTCTGATGTAATTAGAGGACCCTGATGTGATGGGGAGACTCTGATGTATAGGGGGCCTCTAATATGATGAGGAGACACTGATGTCATGGGGGGGCTCTGATGTATAGAGGGGATACTGATGCAATGGAGAGCTCTCATATATTGGGGGGGCTCTAATGTGATGGGGAAGCTCTGGTGTAATTGGAGGACCATTATGTGATGGGGAGACTCTGATGTATAGAGGGCCTCTGATTAGATAGAGAGGTTCTGATGTGATGGGGAGCTCGCATCTATAGGGGAGACACTAATATGATGGGGAGACTCTTATGGTAAGGGGGGTCTTTGATACGAAGAGGGGCCTCTGATGTGATGGGGAAGCTCTGATGTGATTGGAGGACCCTAATGTGATGGGAAGGCTCTGATGTATAGGGGGCGTCTGATATGAGGAGACACAGATGTGATCGGGGGGGGGGGGGGGGGGGGGGGGGGGCTCTGATGTATAGAGGGGATACTGATGCAATGGAGAGCTTTCATCTATAGGGGGGGACTCTAATGTAAAGGGGGGCCTTTGATACGATGAGGGGCCTCTAATGTGACAGGAGACCTCTAATGTGATGGGGAAGCTCTGATGTAATTGGAGGACCTTGATGTGATGGGGAGACTCTGATGTATAGAGGGCCTCTGATGTGAGAGAGAGGTTTATGATGTGATGGGGAGCTCCTAATCTGATGGGAAGACTCTTATGTATAGGGGGGCCTCTGATGTGTAGGGATGACTCCAATGTGAAGGGGGGCCTCTGATGTGATGGAGAGACTCTGGTGTATAGGGGGGCCTCTGATGTGATGGAGAGACTCTGGTGTATAGGGGGGCCTCTGATGTGATGGAGAGACTCTGGTGTATAGGGGGGCCTCTGATGTGATGGAGAGACTCTGGTGTATAGGGGGGCCTCTGATGTGATGGAGAGACTCTGGTGTATACCCTGTTTCCCTGAAAATAAGACCTAGCGTGATTGTCGTTGATGGCTGCAATATAAGCTCTACCCCCCAAATAAGCCCTAGTTAAAGTCCTGGTAGGTCTTATTTTCAGGGTAGGGCTTATTTTCGGGGAAAACAGGGTAGGGCTTATTTGGGGGGTAGGGCTTATATTGCAGCCATTACCGACAATCACGCTAGGTCTTATTTTCAGGGAAACAGGGTAGGGGGGCCTCTGATGTGATGGAGAGACTCTGGAGTATAGAGGGGACCTCTGATACGATGAGACAGGAGACCTCTGATGTGATGGAGGAACCTCTGATATGAAAAGGGGCTTCTTATGTGAAATGAATGTCACCAAGGTGATTGTGTCGATCACCCCAGACTCAGGTTTCCCATTGATAAGTGACATTTCCATTTGGTACATATTAGACGGGGTACCTCGGGATTTTGCAGACTGCTCTAAAGTGCTACAGAAATACCTCTGCAGAATATAGATATACATTATATCTCCATCTATATAAAGCTGAGTGCAGGGCACAGCGACGCTTCTATGTTCATTAACGCCTAACGAGCCCGGCTCACTTGTCCTCTAATTATCTGTGTACTGCGGATAGAACGTCTCCTTCATTCTCAGATTAAATAAAAGCACTTTTTCAGATGAGCCAAACGGAACAGAGAAACCCCAATTCAAAGGAACCGACTAATTACACTTCCCGGGAGGCTGTGGTGTATTTGATGTGTTCGGGGCTTGCTGTGAAGTGGCGACATTCAATGAAAGCTGCATACGGAGTCCCCTCTTTAAGCAAATACATTGCATGGAAATGACAAACTCCAGTAGGTGGCAGAGAAAGGCCTCCGTCTACATCACTGGTCATAGTTTAAAGTGGACCTGTCATTTACAAATAGGCACACGGACAATAAGTAGATAATCTAATGAGCAGGTCCCTCTGATCCCTCCTGTATTGATTTTTATTGTAACTGTAATGTCTGCCCTCATGATGTAAACTGCTGGTGCTATATAAATCCTGAATAATAATAATAATAATAATACACAGCTAAAGCAAGAACATGATGAAGTCAAACTATCAAAATCTTAAAGAAATAAGTGTGGCCTCTGTAGTCAATTGCTAAAGGTAAAAATATTTAGAGGCTTGTACCATCCAGGAATCTAGAGCAGTGGTCTCCAAACTGCGGCCCGGGGGCCACATGTGGCCCTTTGCGTGCCTTCATCAGGCCCTTGGGACACTAGTCCTCCCACCCAAGGCACTATTTCCTTCTACACCAACAATGGTGTAGAATTCCTGTTACTGATACCAACAATAGGCCACTATTCTTATCACTGACCCCAACAATGGGACACTATTCATCCCACTGATACCAACAATGGGGCACAATTCCTCCAATTAACACCAATGATGGGGCACTATTCCTTCCCCTGATGCCAACAATGAGGCACTATTCCTACTGGAAGACACTAATGATGGGAAACGATTTGTTCCCCTAATATCAACAATGGGGCAATATTCCCACTGGCCAAAGTCTGGCCCCCTGAGAGACTGAAGGACAGTAAACTGGCCCTTTGTTCATTAAGTTTGGAGACCCCTGATTTAGAGATAAAGGAATCAGGAGCCTGGTCCCCAACCAGGCTTCCACAAGAACATCGGGGCAATTGGACTTGGATCGCGGTACAGAAAGGCAATAAAATTCAAATGCATAGCAAATATAGAAATAATGCAAAAGTTTTATTGATACAGAGAAAATGGTCAGTTAAAACATGGTAGCAGTTCATATATATCACCAAAATAATTAACCCCAGATGGGGAGGATCACAGTGGGACAATTGATCACGGATAACATCTCAACTAGTTTCGCGGACTGTGGCTGCTTCGTCAGGAGGGTATCCGTATCCCAGCAGGCACCGGGTGCAAGGCGTCACCATCAAGGGCGACTCGGGGGGACTAACAAGCATTATGAACTGGAATATGGTAATTAGATGCAAAAAGTTTAGGGGTCCCATGCTCTGGACTAAGGTGCCAGGGATCGTGTGCTGCAGTCAGCCCTCAGTGACATTGGTATGGGTGGATTTGCCTCACCATGCTCCCACCCCTTGCCATCCATCTGTAGTGCTATAAACTGCGGCTGCACGCTGGTACCATCAGGCCTCAGTGAGACTGCCTCTCCCGGGACCCCTAAACTTTTTGCATCTAATTACCAGATTCCAGTTCATCATGCTTGTTAGTCCCCCGAGTCGCCCTTGGTGATGCCTTGCACATGGTGTCTGGTGGGATACGGATTACCCTCCTGACGAAGCAGCTACAGTCCGCGAAACTAGTTGAGATGTTATCCGTGATCAATTGTCCCACTGTGATCCTTCATATATATCACCAAAATAATTAACCCTAGATGGGAAGGATCACAGTGGGACAATTGATCATAGATAACATCTCAACTAGTTTCGCAGACTGTAGTGGCTTCTTCAGGAGGGTATCCGTATCCCACCAGACACCGGGTTATCCGTGATCATTTGTCCCACTGTGATCCTCCCCATCTGGGGTTAATTCTTTTGGTGATCTATATAAACTGCTACCATATTTTAACTTGTAACTGACCATTTTCTCTGTATCAATAAAACTTTTGCATTATTTTTATATTTGCTATACATTTGAATTTGATTGCCTTTCTGTACGGTGATAGTCCAATTGCCTCCATGTTCTTGTGGAAGCCTGGTTGGGGCTCCCGATTCCTTTATCTCTATCAAAATCTTAAAGTGGACCTTCAGCCCCTGTTACTTCTTTCTTTTATCATATTTTACCATTTATTTTTCACACCACACTGCACTAAGGCAATGCACATGTAATAACTTATTTTTATTTGAAAGGGAACCTGCGCTTCTGCCTTCCTCACTTAGGCAACAATGGTATCCCTCCCATCTGAAGCCCCCCCAGGATACCCACACCATGCATCCCAGGAGGCTTTGGGGCTATGTATAAAATGCTGCGCATGTGCAAAATGCTCCACATTGTGCAGTGGAGTGTCATTAGGAGCTGACTGTTCGGACCTGGAAGAGAAAGCTAGCTCCTGATGCTGGCAGCACAAGCCCCGGTGTATGTTGGTTTTTAAGCAAATTACTTGACAATGCTGCAGTTGCAGGGTGGGTGAGTATGTTAGGCTGGACATAGATTATGCAATTTTCCTTCCTGCACCCACAAAATTGCTAGATTCCCAGAGGAACACAGTCAGTCAGTGTTGATAGTGGAATCCCTCGCACTGCGCTATTGTATTTTGACAGCTGGTGGCTATAGCCGCCGGCAGTGATCCCATGAAAAAGAACCAGACTGGTGGTACTGAAGGTGATTGATAGATTCACTTCAGTACCACCAGCCTGACCATAGATGGACTGAAATTCAGCTAGTTCAGCAGGTATTTTGATCCAGCTATGGCTGACTTTATCACAAAGGGTTGGCATTAACACTCACACATATGCGTTGCTGGGTGGTCAATGTTTCTGTGCTGAGAGCGTGCTGCAGGACAGCTCTTGGCAGGGCCGGTGCTACCACTAGGCAAACTAGGCAGCCGTCTAGGGCGCACTGCTGCCCAGGGCGCCCGGTCACTGGTGTTCCTACTCTCTTCTCTCTGCAGCAAGCAGCTAAGTCTCAGCATCATCAGGCAGCCGCCACTGTTTGCACATAGTGTCAGAGGCGCAGCAGCGGCGGAGGACTGTGTCCCAACTCCCGAATGAATGGAAGCAAACATTCATTGATGGGCACTGCTAGGCTGCATTGATGGGCCAATGGTAGGCTGCATTGATGGGCCCTGGAATATGGGCCCTGGTAGGCTGCATTGATGGGCGCTGTGCATTGATGGGTGCTGGTAGGCTGCATTTGATGGGTGCCGGTGAGGCTGCATTTGATGGGCGCCGGTGAGGCTGCATTTGATGGGCGCCGGTGAGGCTGCAGTTGATGGGCGCCGGTGAGGCTGCAGTTGATGGGCGCCGGTGAGGCTGCAGTTGATGGGCGCCGGTGAGGCTGCAGTTGATGGGCGCCGGTGAGGCTGCATTTGATGGGAGCCGGTGAGGCTGCATTTGATGGGAGCCGGTGAGGCTCCATTTGATGGGAGCCGGTGAGGCTGCATTTGATGGGAGCCGGTGAGACTACATTTGATGGGAGCTGGTGAGGCTACATTTGATGGGCGCCGGTGAGGCTGCATTTGATGGGCGCCGGTGAGGCTGCATTTGATGGGAGCTGGTGAGGCTGCATTTGATGGGCACTGGTAGGCTGCATTTGATGGGCACTTCATTAAAAAGGTGGGGTATACATGGGCAGGGCAAAGGGGGTGGAGCCAAAGGGGGCGGCAAAATGAGGTTTCGCCTAGGGTGATAATAATGATCAGAAATCGCCAGGACTGACTCTCCTGTCACAGCCAATCACATAGGTCACATGATCACCGATCTTTTCGCCCTCCTGGGACGCCGGGGTGGGTGGGAAGAGGTTAAAGGGACTTCACACGAGACCTTTTTGTGGTCATTTATCTAAAAAAAACAAAAACAATATAAGGCCAAAAGACACACCAGACTGACCTTTTCTGCCAGCCAGCCCATGTGCCGAATATCATGACTTCCGGAGATCCCGTTCTTTCCCAGCTGACTTTGGACTTCGGCGGTCACCTTGGGGAGAAGTTCCGTCACCGCTCCATGAATAGCGCTGAACCAGGTCTGGGCCGCCGCGGGATCTTTTGCTCGCAGCACCACGGTGTGCTTGGCATCAGGTGAATGCAGTTCTAGATGTCTGCAATAGAGAAAAACAGGCATTTACATCAGGATATCCCGGGATCGGCTCATAATCCTGTGTTCTTAGCTCTGGATTTTCCGATATTTGCACAAAATCTTGCCACACACAGTTTAATAAAAACCGTACAGCCCTCAACTAATCTCCAGGCAGAGATAACAAATGACTGCAACTCTCTATTCATTAACCCCTTCCTGACAGCCTTTTATGAGATCGCAACACCAGAGCCATCGTCACCGGTTTGCTCAGCCACCAGTCCATGTGATCGATGTGATTGGCTGTTACAGAGATTAGGTAACTGGAGGCCCATCCTATCGGCTCCCAACTAAATCTGTGTGACCAGGAGCTGTCAGTGATGTCATAGTGCGGAAGGTAGGCTCCCAGCACAAAACAGGTACACATATATGTGGAGGCACAGAACAAGGCCTACCTGACACATACACTATAATGCCAAAAGTATTGGGACAACCGCCTTTACACGCACATGAAATATTTTTTATTTTTTTTAACAATCAGAGTGCTTTATTAAAGGACATAATAACATTACAATAAAGTTTGCAGTACACACATGAACTTAAATGGCATCCCAGTCTTAGTCTGTAGGGTTCAATATTGAGTTGGCCCACCCTTTGCAGCTATAACAGCTTCAACTCTTCTGGGAAGGCTGTCCACAAGGGTTAGGAGTGTCTCTATGGGAATGTTTGAGCATTCTTCCAGAAGCACATTTGTGAGGTCAGCCACTGATGTTGGACGAAAAGGTCTGGCTCGCAGGATTCACACTAATTTATCCCAAAGGTGTTCTATCGGGTTGAGGTCAGGACCCTGTGCAGGCCAGTCAAGTTCCTCCACCCCAAACTCGCTCATTCGTGTTTTTATGGACCTTGCTTTGTGCACTGGTCCAAATCATTTGGTGGAGGGGTGGGTTATGGTGTGGGGTTGTTTTTCAGGGGTTGGGTTTGGCCCCTCAGTTCCAGTGAAGAGAACTCTTATGCTGCGTACACACGATCGGACTTTGCGCCAACAAAGACGGGGATTTTTGTTCGAAGGTTGTTGGCTCAAACTTGTCTTGCATAGACAAATGTTGGCCAACAATTACGAATGTGGGAACGCGGTGACGTACAAGACATACGACGAGCCGATAAAAAGGAAGTTCAATAGTCATGTGACCTCTCCATTACGAACGCTAGTTTTACAAGATTGAGCCTTCCGGCTCATACCTGATTCCGAGCATGCATGGACTTTTGTGTGATGGACTTGTGTACACAAGATCGGACTTTCCGACAACAAAGTTTTGTTGGCGGAAAATTTGAAAACCTGCTCTGAAACATTTGTTGGCAGAAAGTCTGACAGCAAATGTTTGATGGAGCGTACACACGGTCGGACTTTCAGCCAACAAGCTCACATCCAACATTTCCCGTCAGAAAATCCGACCGTGTGTACGCGGCATTAAGGCGTCAGCATACCAAAACATTTTGGACAATTTCATGCTCCCAACTTTGTGGGAACAGTTTGGGGATGGCCCCTTCCTGTTCCAACATGACTGTTCACCAGTGCACAAAGCAAAGACATGGATGAGCGAGTTTGGGGTGGAGGAACTTGACTGGCCTGCACAGAGTCCTGACCTCATCCCAACAGAACACCTTTTGGATGAATTAGAGCGCAGACTGAGATCCAGGCCTTCTCGTCCACATCAGTGCCTGACCTCACAAATGCGCTTCTGGAAGAATGGTCAAACATTCCCATAGACACACTCCTAAACCTTGTGGAGAGCCTTCCCAGAAGAGTTGAAGCTGTTATAGCTGCAAAGGGTGGGCCAACTCAATATTGAACCCTACGGACTAATACTGGGATGCCATTAAAGTTCATGTGCGTGTAAAGGCAGGTGTCCCAATACTTTTGGTAATATAGTGTATGTCCACTGGGTAGGACAATCTCTTTGCGTACTTATTAGTAGCGGACTATGAATATTAATGATGTAATGGGTCTTAGATGACGAAACTGTAATGTCTTGTAGCAGAAGGTGAATAGAGGCTGTACCTGTGTGTACATTATATACTCTACTAGGATGTTCCAGTAATGTAAGAGGCGGTCTTGGAAGCGCTGTATACTTTTGTGCTATATCTTGTATGCACACTTTTCTTTTTATTAAAACTTTATCGGATAAACAAAAAAAAAAAAAAAATGTATTTACCTGCAGTTGACCTTCTTCTGACCTGCTTCAAACAGGGTCTGCAATGCCATAGATTTGTATGTGGATTCACACACAAATGACCACTGACAAAGGCCCTTACAGTGACTGTAACATGAAAAAAAATGTAGGGCTGCTATAGTTGGCCCTTGTTTTGAAAATTATGGTCTGGCTCTGGAGTCACAGATCCAGAGCATCTGTCCCCTGCTTCACTCTGTGGTTTCTTCCACTGACCCCTACATTACTGCTGTGTCCTGTACTGATGTAGGGACCAGCGGAAGGAACCACAACACACAGCAGGGGAGCAAACGTTCCACACACCCAAAAGACACAATGTAAAGGAGTGTCAGAATTACTTACCTCTATATATATTTGTTCCAGGTCAGAGGCCCGGAAATGTGTTGGCTACTCCTTATATTGTTCCTTTGACCACTACTAGAATAAAATTGTATCTGGGCTATTGAACCAGTAGTCTCTCTCTCTCTCTGTACCTGTTTATCTGCAGTCTCCTCTTCATTTGTTCAAAGTCAAGAATTTACAAAGCTTGCCTGACCCTTCAGAAACAGGGGGCGGGAGCTGAGATTACACACTGCAGGGCTCAGTGAGGAGAGCTCTAAAAGCTGATTGGAGGGAATGCACACACCCCTCTTCACACATGGACAAAGCTGAGGCTGTCAATCACAGGCTGTGCACTGTGCACTCATTTCACTTTTTTTCTCTTGGTGTCAGGAAAACTTGTCAGCAGTGACTCATGCTCATAGTAGAGGAATGAAGCAGCAGACAGAAATGACACTTCATGCTCTGGGTTGAGACAAGTACACACTAGAGAGGGATGTGCTTTGTTCATATTTCATGTCTGAGATTTACAACCACTTTAAAGCGTTTGTTACCCCAACACTTCATATTCCTGATATGTGCCCGCTGTACCATGTACTTGTATGAGAAAGTCTCCTGTTCTCTTTGTATTACTTCCTTTATGTGAAATCCCTGGTGTTCTGGCCAGTCCCTCTTCTTTTCTATTAAAAACTGACCACACTATGCATAATAGCACAGCATGGTATTCCTTTGCTTTCCTATTAAAAACTGACCACACCAAGTAGGAGAGCACAGTGTGGTCAGTTTCAGTGTGCTGCTGCTTCTCCTCCCCCCAGCTCTTTTGCAGCTGAGAAAAGATGGAATGTGATCACTTACCATATATACTCGCGTATAAGCCGACCCGAATATAAGCCAAGGCACCTAGTTTTACCACAAAAAACTGGGAAAACGTATCGACTCGAGTATAAGCCTAGTGTGAGAAATGTGCAGCTACTGTAAGTGGAAAAGAGGGTCAACAATGCCCATTTGCAGCCATAGGTCCCCCGAACTTCAAACTCAGTAGTTAAGGGTTCCTAGATGCCCCTAGCTGCAGCCAAAAGGTCCCCGAAATGACATTGCTGTAGATGGGCACAGTTGACCGAATTTGGGGGCCCCATATCTTGGGGCCACTTGGTGCTAGGAACCCCATTTTGGTGTGCAAACCCAGTGGGATGATCACAACATATCCAAAGATGGGGTTCCTAGCACCAAGTGGCCCTGAGATACGGGGCCCCAAAGTCTGTTCGGAAAATGTCACTTTTCTGCAGCAGAGAATGACATTTTCTGAACCGACTTTGGGGCCCCGTATCTCAGGGCCACTTGGTGCTAGGAACCCATCTTTGGATATGTTGTAGAGATAGTTCCACTGGGTATTAAGCCTAGGGTGAGAAATGCGCAGCTACTGTAAGTGGAAAAGAGGGTCAACATTGCCTATTTGCAGCCTCACTGTGCCCATTTGCAGCCTCACTGTGCCCATTTGCAGCCTCACTGTGCCCATTTGCAGCCTCACTGTGCCCATTTGCAGCCTCACTGTGCCCATTTGCAGCCTCACTGTGCCCATTTGCAGCCATAGGTCCCCCAAACTTCAAACATGGTAGTTAAGGGTTCCTAAATGCCCCCTAGCTGCAGCCAAAGGGTCCCCGAAATGACATTGCTGTAGATGGACACAGTTGACCGAATTTGGGGCCCCAAAATCTGTTGGGAAATTGTCAAACACTTTTCTGCAGCAGAGAATGACATTTTCTGAACTGACTTTGGGGCTCCGTATGTCGGGGCAACTTGGAGCTAGGAACCCCATCTTTGATATGTTGTAGTGATAGTTCCACTGGGTTTGCACACCAAATTTGGGGTTCCTAGCACCAAGTGGCCCCGAGATACGGGGCCCCAAATTTGGTTTGAAAATTTTATTCTCTGCTGCAGAAAAGTGCTTGACTCGAGTACAAGCCGAGGGGGGCATTTTAACCTGTAGCCGACCGCCCACTGTCAACTGACGGCGGAGCGGTGTGGCTCTTGCGGCGGGCTGCCGTCATATGAGCGTGCCGGGCATATGTGCGTGCCCGGCGGCCGCAATGTCCGCCGGGCACCCGCGATTGCCCAGTAACTGAGCAGGACGTGGATCTGTGTATGTAAAACACACAGATCCACATCCTGTCACTGGAGAGGAGACAGATGGTGTGTCCCTTGTACATAGGGCCACCGATCGGTCCCCTCCCCCAGTCAGTCCCCTCCCCCACAGTAAGAATCACTCCCAGGGAACATATTAACCCCTGCAGCGCGCCCCCTAGTGTTAACCCCTTCCCTGCCAGTCACATTTATACAGTAATCAATGCATTTTTATAGCACGGATCGCTGTATAAATGTGAATGGTCCCAAAAATGTGTCAAAAGTGTCCGATATGTCCGCCGCAATGTCGCAGTCACGATAAAAATCGCAGATCGCCGCCATTACTAGTAAAAAAAAATAATAATAAAAATGCTATAAATCTATCCCCTATTTTGTAGACGCTATAACTTTTGCGCAAACCAATCAATAGACGCTTATTGCGATTTTTTTTTACCAAAAATATGTAGAAGAATACGTATTGGTCTAAACTGAGAAAAAAATTTGTTTTTAAAAAAAAAAATTGGATATTTATTATAGTAAAAAGTAAAAAATATTATGTTTTTTCAAACTTGTCCCTCTTCTTTTGTTTATAGCGCAAGAAATAAAAACCGCAGAGGTATCAAATACCACCAAAATAAAGCTCTATCTGTGGGGAAAAAAATAATAAAAATGTTATTTGGGTACAGTGTTGCATGACCGCGCAATTGTCATTCAAAATGCGACAGCGCTGAAAGCTGAAAAATGGCTTGGTCAGGAAGGGGGTGTTCGTGCCTGGTAGGCAAGTGGTTAAGCACCAAAAAATGTGCTGAAAACTCGGCTTATACTCGAGTATATAAAAATAAAAAAAAACATAATAAAAAATTTTTTTCCTATCTATACACAAATGTTTTGCCTTTCACTTCGATTTTAAAAACGGAATGTGTTGTTTTACAAGGCGATCGTTTACAAATCAGAACACCTGATCCACATAAAAGTTCTGAAGGCAAAAGATCGATAGAACAATCGTGTGACTTGCCATTGTAGAGGAAGTCGGTACAACTTTCCTTTAATTATCAGGAAGGTGAAAAGGATAGGAGTGTAAAATAAAATCGCTTATTTCCCCAAATCCATTAATAGACTATTTCTCATTTCTTTCCCCTCCCGCCTGCGATCTCTGAATTCCAGCGATATCATTTTCTTGGCGCCTTCATATTAAAAAGAGACGGTCCAGGTAATCCCCGAGTTGTGTGCATTCCCAGACCTCATCTGCAACATGTAATTACAGTCTATGGGAGTTTATAATGTGTCCCGGGTAATAGCTGGCATCCCAGATAGCTGCTGCCGAGTGGCTCCCGCCGCCGGCCTGGAGAGCCGAGAAGCGCAGAGAATTTGTTCCCAATTGATTGCTATGGAGCAGGAATGAGCCGGTATATCAGGGGGGGGGGGGGACCTCTGCCCTCCCATGATTGGTATGTTGGGTGCATCCGAGGACACTCGCCTGGTAATGAGGAGACACGAGCGGCTCGTTCTCGGAGTCTCATCCACTTGGCCAGGCAGAAAAACAGAACCTGAAATGTTTTGCAGATCTTTCACCGAGGCGCTTCCACATAAGGGCACGCCAAGGTTGTCCTTTTGTTTGGCACCGGTGACACGCTCGCTTAATGGGAAAGTCCGATCATCTGCCAGGTTATTGTGTCTCATTGACTTAAAAAGGACACCGCGGTCCTGACGAGAACTACCAACATACAAAGGTAATGCCCACTTCTCCGGCATGGGCCGCTCGGTAAGGTACAGAATATTCTATATATATATATAAGGTGGACCTTCCAGGAAAAGTGCAACATCCGCGTCACCTATGTAGCCCCCCTGCCCTTTCATTAACCCTTTTGTGGGAGTCGGACCTTTAACCATTTTGATGCCTGAGCATTTTTTCTGCATGTTTAACCACTTCAATACCAGGGGGCACTTAGACACCTTCCTGCCCAGGCCAATTTTCAGCGCTGTCGCAGTTTGAATGACAATTGCGCGGTCATGCAACACTGTACTCAAACACATTTTTTATCATTTTGTCACCACAAATAGAGCTTTCTTTTGGTGTGTATTTGATCACCTCTGCGATTTTTATTTTTTGCGAATAACAAATAAAAAAAGACCGAACATTTTGAAAAAAAAACACGTTTTTCTTTGTTTCTGTAAATTTTTTTTGTAAATAAGTACATTTTCTTCTTCAATGACGGGCACTGATATGGCTGCACTGACGGGCACTGATGAGGTGGTACTGATGAGGTGGCACTGACGGACACTAATGATGGGCACTGATAGGCGGCATTGATGGGCACTGATAGGTGGCACTGGTATGCAGCACTGATGGGCACTGATAGGTGGCACTGACAGGCACTCATGGGTACTTATGGGAGGGCACTGATGGGTGGCACGGATGGGCACTGATAGGCGGCACTCAGACAGCACTCATGGGCACTCATGGGTACTTATGGGAGGGCACTGATGGGTGGCATTGCTGGGCATCACTGATTTTATTTTGTTACATGATGGTGCCAGTCAGTGCCCATTTGTGGGCACTGACTGGAACAGATTGGGCATCATTTGAACATGTGGATGACCATGGGGTACATACCTGGCCATCGACATGTTGCCCACTTCCCTGGTGGTCCTGGGGGCTTTCCTGGTGGTCCAGTGTGGGCATCCGAGGGGAAGCTATGCTGATAAACAATCAGCGCAGACCCCCCCCCTGTCAGGAGAGCTGCCGATCGGCTCTCCTCTATTCGCGTCAGACGTGAGTGGGGAAAAGCCGATAACCGGCTTTTCCCGTTTACATCGTGATCAGCTGTGATTGGACACGGCTGATCACGTGGTAAAGAGCCTCCGCCGGCTCTTTACTGATCGCTGCGATGCGTGCCCCCACGGGCGGCATTTTATCCTGAAGGACGTCATATGATGCCCAGTCAGGATAACAGAACCACTTCCCAGACGTCAATCTGCTATTGACCAGGCGGGAAGTGGTTAGAAAAACATTTTAGGCCTGAAGATTAGTTAAAACCCACAAGCATTATGCATGTTCTGAAAGCAGACACCCCGCAGAATAAAATGGTGCTAGTTCCAATTTTTTGTGTCACGTGATTTTTGCGTAACAGTTTATCATGCACAAAATTTCTGTATAAAGTTAACCGCTTCAGCCCCAGGAGATTTTACCCCCTTCCTGACCAGAGCACTTTTTGCGATTCGGCGCTGCGTTGTTTTAACTGACAATTACGCGGTCGTGCGACGTTACATCCAAACAAAGGACGGCCGCCGAACAGTTAAGACTGCAGCTGCATGACACAGCGGGAGACACACGCTGTTTGTAATCAAGGTACTGGAGAGGCTAAAGATGGGCACTGATTAGGATACAGATGGGCACAGTGAGGCTGCAGATGGGCACAGTGAGGCTGCATTGTTGGTACAGTGAGGCTGCAGATGGGCACTGATGGATGATACAGATGGACACAGTGGGGCTGCATTGTTGGCACAGTGAGTCTGCAGATGGGCACTGATGGAGGATATAGATGGGCACAGTGGGGCTGCATTGTTGACACTAATGAGGCTGCAGATGGGCACAGTAAGGCTGCATTGATGGGCACTGACGAGGCTGCATTGATGGGCACAGTGAGGCTGCATTGTTGGCACAGTGAGGCTGCAGATGGGCACTGATGGATGATACAGATGGGCACAGTGGGGCTGCATTGTTGGCACAGTGAGTCTGCAGATGGGCACTGATGGAGGATACAGATGGGCACAGTGGGGCTGCATTGTTGACACTAATGAGGCTGCAGATGGGCACAGTAAGGCTGCATTGATGGGCACTGACAAGGCTGCATTGATGGGCACTGACGAGGCTGCATTGATGGGCATTGTGAGGCTGCATTGTTGGCACAGTGAGGCTGCATTGTTGGCACAGTGAGGCTGCATTGTTGGCACAGCGAGGCTGCAGATGGGCACAGTGAGGCTGCAGATGGCACAGTGAGGCTGCAGATGGGCACAGTGAGGCTGCATTGTTGGCACTAATAAGGTTGCAGATGGGCAAAGTGAGGCTGCATGATGGCTCAGTGAGGCTGCATTAATGGGCACTGACGAGGCTGCATTGATGGGCACTGACGAGGCTGCAGATGGGCACAGTAAGGCTGCAGTGTTGGCAGCATTATCTTTTAAAGTATTATTTTATTATGGCATTATATTATCTTTAAAGTATTATTTTTTTTTATAGTATTTTACTATGAATGGGAGGGGTTGTTGGCACGGAGCGTGACCTCCGTGAAATGGGTTTTTGCAGGTTGGGATGTCTGTAATTGTTTTTAAGCGGTCTTGTCATTTAATACGTGTCAATTTGGTGTACATACAATTAATCAGCCAGAAGGTGTAAAAAGACTATAAAACCGAGGAAACTGACAGTAGATGCTTCATAAAATCCTGGAAAATCCAAGATATTTTACCCGGGGTAAGCCGTGTTTTCAGCCCTTCCACAATTAAACCATTAGACTGTCACTGCATTACAAGTCTGGCTGAAGGGTATATCATTTAACGAGTTCTACTCTTCCTGGTAGAAATGTCAAAAAATAAAGCTTTACTGCGTCAGCTCAAAGTCCATGGAAGGATTGCTGCTTGTGTGGAAATGCCACAACGTGAATGTGAAGGAGGACAGCAAGCAAACTAATCTGTAAAACTTTGAGTTCTTCTCTGCAGGAACCCGATGATTAGCGCTGGTAATCACAATTAGCCACGGTCCCACTCACAAGAAGGTTCTGACTTCTCCGCTAACACACCACTTTGTTTCAGCACACTTCAAGACACCCCACCCAGCTCCACTTGCTGACGCATTTCACCCCCCAATGAGCCTTAAAGTGATGATAAACCCTCCGTTCTCTAAGCACTTTCAGCAGCTGATTTAATCAATTACAGAATGTGCAACTTCTTTATCTTTTATCCCTTAAAGGTTTAAGTTGGTGCCACGACCGCTGCCCCGCATTTCCCATTTCAGGGTGGCTCCTTTATCTTGCAGCATCCTATGGAGTCAACCTTGCATGCAGTGACTAGAGTTGTGTCTCCCTACACTGTGTGCATCAATAGAAACACACAACCCTTAGGGCCCTTTCACACAGGCTTTGCGATCAGGTCCGCCTATAAGTTTTTCAGGTGGACCTGATTGGACACTCCAATCACCTCTATGGGGCAGCCGATGTCAGTGGTGACATGTCCGCTGACACCCGCTGGTATCTGATCCTGTCCGCCAAAACCAGACGGGTGGTGACCCTATATTCCATCCATCTGGCGGATCAGATCGGATGAAAGCGGACAGGTGGTCCGTTTTCATCCAATCTCCCCATAGAGGAGAACGGGACACTGACAGGTCCGTCTCAGCACAGTGAGCGGACACAGACCTGTCATCTGCCTGCTCAGCGGGGATCAACTGATCGATCCCCCCACTGAGCAAAACAGGGACCGCCCGTGTGAAAGGGGCCTTAAAGTCTAAGATGGCAATGCACTCCCCTGCTCCTCCCCCCCTTAATTCTCTAAGCCAGTAGTCTCCAAACTGTGGCCCTGGGGCCAGATGCGGCCCTTTGCTTGCCTTTATCCAGCCCTTGAGGAATTCTTCCTGCCACTGACACCAACAATGGGGGCACCATTCCTTCCACTGACAACCAACAATGGGGGGGAACCATTCCTTCCACTGACACCAACAATGGGGGAGCACCATTCCTTCCACTGACACCAACAATGGGGACACCATTCCTTCCACTGACACCAACAATGGGGACACCATTCCTTCCACTGACACCAACAATGGGGACACCATTCCTTCCACTGACACCAATGGGGACACCATTCCCCCCACTGACACCAACTATTTCTCCCCCAAATACCAAAGATCAAGTATTGTTCCCCCCCTAAAGTTTGACACCAACAATGGGGCACCATTCCTTCCACTGAAAACCAACAATGGGGGGGGGGGGGCACCATTCCTTCCACTGAAAACCAACAATGGGGGGGAGCACCATTCCTTCCACTGACAACAATGGGGGGGGGGAGCACCATTCCCCCCCACTGACACCAATGCTGCGGCACCATTCCCCCCCACTGAAACCAATGCTGGGGCACCATTCCCCCCCAGACACCAATGCTGGGGAACCATTTCCCCCCCACTGACACCAATGCTGGGGCACTATCCCCCCCCCCCCCCACTGACACCAACTATTTCCCCCCTAATACCAAAGATCAAGTATTGTTTACTCCCACTGGGCACAGTCTGGTCCCCCTAAAGACTGAAGGACCATAAACTGTCCCTTTCTTTAGAAAGTTTGGAGACCCCTGCTCTAAGCTAACAGTTCTACTTCAGACTGCACTGTCCATTGATAACTCTTTCCTGTAGAGACCAGAAGTTCAGAGAAGCAACACAGAGAGTCGGCAACATTGACGGTTGTAAACGGCAAGCAGGATGGTAAGCTCATTTGGCTATAGTTCTCCTGTAGATCAATGGAGTGAAGTTCGTTTTGCACTCCTGTGACCTGTTTTCAGCAGACAGCGGGCTGAATCCTGCTGTCGGCTGACATCACAAGCTCGGGAAAGATTACGACCTGTGATTACGACATGGATCCTGCCCATGTGGGTGGTCAGGATCCACCCACATGCCTGGACCACCACCCGGCTCAACCCTCTCAGCCAGCCGCTGAAGGGGTGAGCCGGCCGCTCCCGCCTCCCTTCACAGCCCAGCGCTCCAATGAGCGTGGTGACTGACAGTCCGCAGCTCTCTGCTCATAGAGCTCTAAGAGTTTGATCGCTCGGTTCTCAATCTCAGAGCCAGTGGGGAACAGATGCAGCATCAGAGCAATGCTGCATCCACCTAGGTAAGTAAGATTCCAAAAAAAATAAAAAATACACATTCCCATACTTCTCTTTTAACAAACAATTTGCTAGGGTACGTTTATTTTATTGTGCTCAAAGTGTTAAGCGAAAAAAATACTGGAGGGTTTAATATTGTAATAGCAAAAGTGAACAACAATGCGCTATGATTAATCCTAATCCCTCGTTCACACTGAACACGGCTTATAAATCAGGTGAAGCCGCACAATTGCAAAGCACCATGTCCATGAGACTTCGGGGGCGACTTGAAAGACATCTCTGCGGATTCATACACAGATGTCTATCGAAGTCGCATCTGAACTTGGCAAAAGTAGTGCAGGAACTACTTTTGCATATCAGTGCGGCGCTGCAAAGTCGGCGTCCCACCGATTGGAGTGGTGCCAATGCCGGTGATAGTCTGCGACTTGTCATGCCATTTGACCTGTCAAATCGCATGACAAATCTGTTCAGTGTGAACAAGGGCTGAGGCCTCATGCGCACTGGGTGTTTTTACAGCTGCTGTTTTGGGCGTCTGCGTTTTTTCTGCAGTCAGTAAACTCCCCAGCATGTTATCCTATGTGTCTATGCACACACAGGCTGTTATCAGAGTTTTTTTTTTTTTTTTTTTGGCAAGGGTGTTTTCTGGCTGAAAAAAAACGACTGCGTTTTGAAGAAGAGTTTTTTCAGCTGTAAAAACGATCGAAAAATGCGACTATTCAGCATTTTCAAAGGCCAAGCTTTTGTGGGAGTATAGTCTTGTTAAAAAAAAAAAATGCCCATGATCTTCTTCCATTGCATAGACAAGCATAGAGGCCCAGGGTTGATGCCAGTGGGCAGAGTATATACTGAGAATGGAAAGGTTTTTTAAAGCTGAATTCCAGGCATACAGCCACTTTGTAAAAAGTACAGGCACACTACGAGTTAAAGGATATGTAAAGGTTCATACAAAAAAATTAAAATAAAAAACATGTCATACTTACCTCCTCCATGCAGTTGGTTTTGCACAGAGTGGCCCTGATCCTCCTCTTCTGGGGTCCCTCAGCAGTGCTCCTGGCGCCTCCTCTTCTCGAGTTCCCCGTTGGAGAGCTGCTGCGTCCACTGACACAGACAGCAGGACTCGGCCCCCGCCCCCCAGCTCACAGGGAGCCAATGGCTCTGCTGCTATCAATCTATCCAATCAGGACCAGAGACAGCGGCTGGAGCTGCTGTGCTCGTCCCCGTCATTGGAAAGACCGGGTTCAGGTAACTAAAAGGGGGGCTGCATCACAAAGGGTTTTTCACCTTAATGCATTAAGATGAAAAACCTCAAGGGTTTACAACCCCTTTTGTGCAAAACTCCCCCCCCCCCATTTTGGATAAAGTAAGGGAGGGTTATAACCCATCAAGTTTTTTTTTTTTCACCTTCTGAGTCCCATTGAGAGATTTCCATTCACTTCCTGTCCCGTAGCCAAACAGGAAGTGGGGGGAAATCCATGCAAATTAAGGGATTTCCATCACCAGAACTAGTGTCCCCATTGGAAGATTTCCCCTCTATTACTCGTGACAGCAAAAAAAAAAAAAAACTGACAGGGGTTCTAAACCCTCTCCCCTCTATCCAAAACTAAACTAAATTTTGCCTTTAGTTATACTTTGAAGGGGTTGTAAAGGCAGAAGGTTTTTATCCTAATGCATTTTATGCATCAAGATAAAAAGTCTTCTGTGTGTAGCAGCCCCTCTTAGCCCCCTCTAACACTTACCTGAGGTCCCTCCCTGTCCACGAGTGTGTCAGCCGTCTGAATTTCTCCCTCCTGATTGGCTGAGGTGCCATTGGCTGCCGCTGCTGTCAATCAAGGTCAGCTAGCCAATCAGGGGGGATGGGGCGGGGCCAGGTCGGGGCTCCGTGTCTGCATGGACACTGTGACTCAGCTTGGGTGCCCCCTATAGCAAGCTGCTTGATGTGGGAGCACTGAACAGGAGAGAGGGGCCAGGATCACAGAAGAGGGACCCTAGAAGAGGAGGATCTGGGCTGCTCTGTGCAAATCCACTACACAGAGCAGGCAAGTATAACATGTTTGAGATTCGGGGCCCCCAAAGTCGGTTTGGAAAATGTCATTCTCTGCTGCAGAAAAGTGCTTAACATTTTCCGAACCGACTTTGGGGCCCCTGTATCTCGGGGCCACTTGGTACTAGGAACCCCATCTTTGGATATGTTGTAGTGCTAGTTTGGGGTTCCTAGCACCAAGTGGCCCCAAAATTCGGTCAACTGTGTCCATCTGCAGCAATGTCCTTTCGGGACCCTTTGGGTTTTGGCTACAGCTAGGGGGCATATAGGAACCCTTAACTACCAAGTTTGAAGTTCGGAGGACCTATGGCTGCAAATGGGCACAGTGAGGCTGCAAATGGGCATTGTTGACCCTCTTTTCCACTTACAGTAGCTGCGCATTTCTCACCCTCGGCTTATACTCGAGTCAATAAGTTTTCACAGTTTTTTGTGGTAAAATTAGGTGCCTCGGCTTATATTCGGGTCGGCTTATACTGGAGTATATACGGTACCTTTCATTTCTATTTTAAACTGAATGGGTTGTTTTACAAGGTGATCGTTTACTTTAACTCAGAGTGTGCCTTCACTTTTTACAAAGGAGCTGCATTCATGGAATTCAGCTTTAACTGCTTCCCGACCGCTGCACGACAATATACGTCGGCAGAATGGCACGGATGGGCAAAAGGGCGTACAGGCACGCCCCCTTTAAGAAGAGGTGCTGCGGGCGCGTTCACCCGCTGTGTTCTCCGTGACCGCGACAGCGGGTCCCACGGACTCGATGTCTGCAGAGTGCCCGCGATCGTGTCACGGAGAGGTAGAACGGTGAGATGCTTTTGTAAACCAGGCATTTCCCTGTTCTGCCTAGTGACAGGACAGAGATCACTGCTCCCTGTCATCGGGAGCAGTGATCGCTGTCATGTGTGTTAAAGCCCCTCCCCCTCAAAGTTAGAATCACTCCCTAGGACACACTTAACCCCTTGATCGCCCCCTAGTGTTTCACCCTCTTCCCTGCCAGTGTCATTTACACCGTAATCAGTGCATTTTTATAGCACTGATCTCTGTATAAATGACAATGGTCCCAAAATAGTGTCAAAATTGTCCGATGTGTCCGCCACAATGTCGCAGTCACAATATAAAAAAATAAATAAAATAAATGTGCAGATCGCCACCATTACTAATAAAAAAAAAAAAATTCAAATGCCATAAATCTATCCCCTATTTTGTAGACACTATAAATTTTGCGCAAACCAATCAATATACGCTTGTTGCGATTTTTTTTTTTACCAAAAATATGTAGAAGAATACGTATCGGCCTAAACTGAGGAAAAAAATATTTTTTATATATTTTTGGGGGATATTTATTATAGCAAAAAGTTAAAAAATTACTTTTTTTTTTCAAAATTGTCGCTCTCCTTTTTCTTTACAGCGCAAAAAATTAAAACCGCAGAGGCGATCAAATACCACCACAATAAAGCTCTATTTGTGGGGGAAAAAAAGGATGTTAATTTTGTTTGGGTGCAACGCCGCAGGACTGCGCAATTGTCCGATAAATCGACACAGTGCCGAATCGCAAAAAGTGCTCTGGTCAGGAAGGGGGGTAAATCCTTCGGGGGCTGAAGTGGTTAAATCAATTAATTCGAACGTTGCTGAGTGGGGAAATGAGAAACTAAGGAAGGCAAATTAAAGTTCAGCTCCAAATTTTTTCTTTGCCATTCATCCATTGAGGGACATCCTCCCAACAGAACACGGACTGGTGTGAATGGTTAAAAACGTTCCAACGCAGCAAAAGCCAAATTCCCAGATTCTGATTGGAGGGGTGGGGTGGGGGGGGGATCACATTCTTGGGGCCCCCAGTGACAGTATGTTATGTTTGTATTCCCACTACACCTCTTAAATGTAATTATTTTCAGTGTTGGGGAGATTAGAATAACAGAGAGACATGATAAATTCCCATTAAGCCTTTAAAGTTCATCCATCACTTAGGAGTCTCCACTAAACATTACTAAAGATGGAAAGTTGTTGGAGTCGAGGGACTCCTGGACATTCCCGGGCGGCTTTGTATAACCCAGACATGAAAGCACACATGGAAGAGCAATTAACAAGACATTCGCTTAATTCGGCTAAGCGATATTTGTATCTGAAAGGTGACCACATAATATAACCCCGGTCACTTGTTAATTTAACCGCTTCAGGACCGCCCCATAGCAGATTTACTGCCACAGGGTGGCTCTCCTGCTCAGGATCGTGTGTGTGTGCAGGGGCGGACTGACAAGTCGGTGACTCGGGCACCGCCCGAGGCCATTAGGGGCTCGGACTCGGCCACATGAGGGGCCACTTGAAACGGCTGTATTACATGCCGCTAACAATACTGCTAACGGCGCGCGGCTCCCCGCCGGGCCCTCCTTCCCTCCCGTCCGTCCCAGGTGCTTCTACTGTATGCGTCGTGACGTCACCTGGGACGGACGGGAGGGAAGGAGGGGCCGGCGGGGAGCCGCGCGCCGTTAGCAGTATTCGCGGCATGTAATACAGCCGCTTCAACCTGCCGAGTCCGGGCCCCTAATGGAAGAGAAAAGTGGAGGGGCCGGCAAAGAGCATCGGCATCGGTGAGTAAATTACCAGGACCGCCACAAGTGATGGGGAAAGGGTGGTACAGAGTCACGGGCCCCGGGTCCCCCCACCCCACAGTGTCACCCCTACCCCACAGTGTCCCCCCAGCCCACAGTGCCCCCCCACCCCACAGTGTCCCCCTGTGTGCGTGTCCCCCTGTGTGCATGTCCCCCCCTGTGTGTGCGCGCTCTCCCTCCAGTGTCCCCGTGTGTGTGCGCTCTCCCTCCAGTGTCCCCTTGTGTGTGCGCTCTCCCTCCAGTGTCCCCGTGTGTGTGCGCTCTCCCTCCAGTGTCCCCCTGTGTGTGCGTGTCCCCCCCCTGTGTGTGCGCTCTCCCTCCAGTGTCCCCCTGTGTGTGCGTGTCCCCCCCCCCCCCCTGTGTGTGCGCGCTCTCCCTCCAGTGTCCCCATGTGTGTGCGCTCTCCCTCCAGTGTCCCCCGTGTGTGTGCGCTCTCCCTCCAGTGTCCCCCTGTGTGTGCGCTCTCCCTCCAGTGTCCCCCTGTGTGTGCGCTCTCCCTCCAGTGTCCCCCTGTGTGTGCGCTCTCCCTCCAGTGTCCCCCCGTGTGTGCGCTCTCCCTCCAGTGTCCCCCTGTGTGCGTGTCCCCCCCGCCTGTGTGTGCGCTCTCCCTCCAGTGTCCCCCTGTGTGTGCGCTCTCCCTCCAGTGTCCCCCTGTGTGTGCGCTCTCCCTCCAGTGTCCCCCCGTGTGTGCGCTCTCCCTCCAGTGTCCCCTGTGTGCGTGTCCCCCCCCCGCCCCCTGTGTGTGCGCTCTCCCTCCAGTGTCCCCCTGTGTGTGCGCTCTCCCTCCAGTGTCCCCCTGTGTGTGCGCTCTCCCTCCAGTGTCCCCCTGTGTGTGCGCTCTCCCTCCAGTGTCCCCCTGTGTGCGTGTCCCCCCCCCCCCTGTGTGTGCGCTCTCCCTCCAGTGTCCCCCTGTGTGTGCGCTCTCCCTCCAGTGTCCCCCTGTGTGTGCGCTCTCCCTCCAGTGTCCCCCTGTGTGTGCGCTCTCCCTCCAGTGTCCCCCTGTGTGTGCGTGTCCCCCCCGCCCCCTGTGTGTGCGCTCTCCCTCCAGTGTCCCCCTGTGTGTGCGCTCTCCCTCCAGTGTCCCCCTGTGTGTGCGCTCTCCCTCCAGTGTCCCCCTGTGTGTGCGCTCTCCCTCCAGTGTCCCCCTGTGTGTGGGCTCCCCCCCGTGTCCCCCTGTGTGTGCGCTCTCCCTCCAGTGTCCCCCTGTGTGTGCGCTCTCCCTCCAGTGTCCCCCTGTGTGTGCGCTCTCCCTCCAGTGTCCCCCTGTGTGTGCGTGTCCCCCCCGCCCCCTGTGTGTGCGCTCTCCCTCCAGTGTCCCCCTGTGTGTGCGCTCTCCCTCCAGTGTCCCCCTGTGTGTGCACTCTCCCTCCAGTGTCCCCCTGTGTGTGCGCTCTCCCTCCAGTGTCCCCGTGGGTGTGCGGGCTCCCTCCAGTGTCCCCCTGGGTGTGCGGGGCCCCCCCCTGTGGGTGCGCTCTCCCTCCAGTGTCCCCCTGTGTGTGCGCGCTCTCCCTCCAGTGTCCCCCTGTGTGCGTGTCACCCCCCCCCCCTGTGTGTGCGCTTGGTCCCCTTGAGTGTGGGGACCAAGGGGGCCCCATGATCTTCTATTGCCCGGGGGCCCCATGAGTTGTCAGTCCGCACCTGTGCGTGTGTGTTTGTATGTATGTATGTATATAAAATGTCATCTGGGTACAGTGTTGTATGACCGCGCAATTGTCATTCAAAGTGCGAGAGCGATGAAAGCTGAAAATTGGTCTGGGTAGGAGGCTGAACAGAATTACAAATCCTTTGGCAGATAAGACAGTTCACAAATGTGTATTTAGCTGTTTGAATGGACTCCAGTCAAACGTATTACCTAATGATAATTGATTCCAGGAATGTGAAGCAACAGTACAAAAAAAATAATAGTAATAATTCTCTGGTTTCTGGTTTGCATGCCAACTGCAAGATGCTAAAGATGTGCACAAGAACTTGCATGCAAAAAAGAAGTTGGCAGATTCCATCCGATGCTTTTCACCCAGGTAGATTGCTTTTCTGTCAGACTCCCTTTACAGAGCTCCAAGGAATGCAATGAAGCAAATGCAGGCGTGTGTGTGCGACTCTGTCCATTGTTTGTTAGTGTAATCAAAATAGACTTTTTTTCCCACAAACTTTCCTCCTAGAAAAACATTACGTTATTACATATTTTCCAGGACTGGATCTCCAAGCAGATGTTTTCCATTCCCTCTAGGAAATTGTTACTAATTTTAATGTCCAGAGTCACACAAGTGCTGCGGGGAACACACCCTGTGGTCAGAGGTATTGTCAAAAAATATTCAGCTTTAAAAAAATAAAAATAAAAAGTATGCGAAAGGATACTTACCTCTCTGGTGGGTGGTGAGTCCTTATTTCACTCCCTTCAAGGGCTCCGGCCTACAGGAGAATTATACTCCCAACACTTCTGGACGTCTGGTCCCCTGCTGCATGCTGGGGTTCCTCTTTCCGGCCTCTACTGGAGATGGAACCATAGTGCCAGGGGCATTGCTGGGTCTACAAAAGATCTGGGGCTAGAGCCCATAGCAGCGAAGTAAAGAAAGTCATACGCTTGGGTGGGCATACACATGTATATACAGTAATATACGTGTGTGTGTGTGTGTAGCCCCAGAGAGCCCCCCGCTTACATCGGGGTCCCCAGAGAGTCCCCCCCCCCCCCACTTACATCAGGGTCCCCAGAGAGCCCCCCCTTACATTAGGGTCCCCAGAGAGCCCCCCGCTTACATCGGGGGGTCCCCAGAGAGCCCCCCCCACTTACATTAGGGTCCCCAGAGAGCCCCCCTCCTTACAGCAGGGTCCCCAGAGAGCCCCCCCTTACATTAGGGTCCCCAGAGAGCCCCCTCCTTACATCAGGGTCCCCAGAGAGCCCCCTCCTTACATCAGGGTCCCCAGAGAGCCCCCCTTACATTAGGGTCCCCAGAGAGCCCCCCACTTACATCAGGGTCCCCAGAGAGCCCCCCCACTTACATCAGGGTCCCCAGAAAGCCCCCCACCCCCCCCACTTACATCAGGGTCCCCAGAGAGTCCCCCCACTTACATCAGGGTCCCCAGAGAGCCCCCCACTTACATCAGGGTCCCCAGAGAGCCCCCCTCCTTACATCAGGGTCCCCAGAGAGCCCCCTCCTTACATCAAGAGCCCCCTCCTTACATCAGGGTCCCCAGAGAGCCGCCTCCTTACATCAGGGTCCCCAGAGAGCCCCCCCCCTTACATCAGGGTCCCCAGAGAGCCCCCCACTTACATTAGGGTCCCCAGAGAGCCCCCCTCCTTACAGCAGGATCCCCAGAGAGCCCCCCACTTACATCAGGGTCCCCAGAGAGCCCCCTCCTTACATCAGGGTCCCCAGAGAGCCCCCCTTACATTAGGGTCCCCAGAGAGCCCCTCCTTACATCAGGGTCCCCAGAGAGCCCCCCACTTACATTCAGGGTCCCCAGAGAGAGCCCCGCACTTACATCAGGGTCCCCAGAGAGCCCCCCTCCTTACAGCAGGATCCCCAGAGAGCCCCCCACTTACATCAGGGTCCCCAGAGAGCCCCCCCCACTTACATCAGGGTCCCCAGAGAGCCCCCCCCACTTACATCAGGGTCCCCAGAGAGCCCCCCACTTACATCAGGGTCCCCAGAGAGCCCCCCACTTGCATCTGAGTCCCTAGAAAGCCTCCCCTCCCCCTTGCATCAGGGTCCCTAGAAAGCCTCTCCTCCCCTTGCAGAGACTCAGGGCTATGGGCCCCAGACTCGGGGCTAAAGCCCCAAAAGCCACCCCCTAGCAACGCCACTGGTGCCGACGTATATCGGCATGCAATACTGAGGAATGTCAAAGCTAAGAAACAGTACTGTCTCCGATATTGCCGATTTCTTCGTTGAGCCTTGAAAAGTAGCCTACAAGTAGGTGGTTTGTTGGATTCCCAAGAATCTGGTAAATGATATCAAAGTGAACCAAACCCCCAGCCCCATATTGCTATACAACAAAACTTTTTTTTTTTGGTTTTGATATAGTGGAGAAGGATTAGAAGAGCTGTCAGTTTGTATTGCTGTCTGTGGTCCCCATTAGGGAGATTCACCCTCTCTATTTGTCCTGTTGACCATTACCATTGAAAGTGACAGTATAAAACAATCCCAGATTTTGGGTTGTCCCTGGAAAAGTAATAAAGGTGGAAACGTCCCAATGTGGACACAAGTTCTGGTGACCTGGGGGGTCTCCAAAGAATTCCCTTTGTTTGAAGGGATTTCTCCTGTTTGGCTATGGGACAGAAAGTGAAGGAAAATCCATGCAATGAGACACCGTTGGCGAAAAAAAAAGAGTTGAAGCTGTTATAGCTGCAAAGGGTGGGCTAACTCAATATTGAACCCTACGGACTAAGACCGGGATGCCATTAAATTTCATGTGAGTGTAAAGGCGTCCCAATACTTTTGACAATATAGTACCATATTTATCGGCGTATAACACGCACCGTTTTCCCCTTAAAATCAAGGGGAAATCCTGGGCGCGTGTTATACGATCGTGAGTCTCCCGGCAGCTTACGGCCTTCTCGGCGGCTTTCGCCCATTCTCTGAGCTGCCGAAAGCCGCCGAGAACGGCCAGAATCGGACGAAAGCGGAGAAAAGGTAATGGCAGAAAGTCTGCCGGATCCGGGCTAAAATGCTGGCTGGCACATTTGTTAGGACGATGAAAGGCGGCACCACGCTCAATCTGTGTGCGCTGCTGGTAGAGATGGCTGGGGCTTGTAGTTTTGCACACCTAGACGACATGGCTGGGACTTGTAGCGGCGCAGACATGGCCGGGACTTGTAGCGGCGCAGACATGGCCGGGACTTGTAGCGGCGCAGACATGGCCGGGACTTGTAGCGGCGCAGACATGGCCGGGACTTGTAGCGGCGCAGACATGGCCGGGACTTGTAGCGGCGCAGACATGGCTGCAGATGGACACTGACAAGGCTGCAATGATGGACAAGGCTGCAGATGGACACGACAAGGCTGCATTGATGGGCATTTAAATGCAAGTTTTTTTCTGTAAAATTCCCTCCTAAACTTGGGTTGCGTGTTATACGCCGATAAATACGGTATATACAATTAAAATACTATAAAGCAATAGGCTCCCATTTACTCCATTTTCAGGCTTCGTAATCAAAGCTTTTTTTTTTTTTTTTTGGCACATTTTTTTCACATGCCAATGCATGTTCTTTGAAGTATGTGCTTTCAAGCCACAGGCGTTTTTTGCTTCGGCCAGTTACTGTAAATGCAGTGTCCTCTGTGAAATCCTAATTTTATCCTCCTACTTGTGTCTCTCTTGTTTTCCTGTGTACTGTTGTGGTTTTCTATGTTATTGGCGGTCTAGAGCCTTGTCCGCTTTGCCAATGTCTTCGCAGGCCCTCTGCCGCTGGTCACGGGTCTTGTAATGGTCCTCACTGAGGCCGTAGAGCTTCTTGTGGAGCCTCATCAGGTGGATGAAAGTCTCCACATCCAGCACCGACACTCCTGAGACCTTCGTTTTGCTCACAGGCCTGAGGTTTCTAGGAGCCCAGCTGGTGGCCACAAAAAGAAAAAAAAGTGCAAAAACAAACGTTTTGTCGCTTTATTTTAGTTTTTTCAGTTTTTGAGGTTTATGTGGTCAAAAATGCATAATATGACCTAAAAAAAAAAAGTTCCTGTACTTTTGTGTAACCACTTGACTTCTGGAAAGAATACCCCCCCACCCCCTTCATGACCAGGCATTTTTTTGCTTTTTGGCACTGCGTTAAAATGGTTGTAAACCCTTACACACAACTTTTACCTACAGGTAAGCCGATAATGAGACTTACCTGTAGGTACTGGAAATATGTGCAGGTTTAGGAGCTAGTTACCATATACGCTTGTGCCGACGTCATCAGCGCATGCGCACTGAAGAAAGGACACGGTCCTGACGTTTCTATAGGGCCTGTGCCGTGACCGTCGGTTCCGGCGCGCATGCAGGGGAGTGACGTCACATGACTCCAGGCAATCGCCACTGCCCCCTGGAAGGAAGAGGGGTGAAGATTGACGCAGCCACCAGCGGGGGCATTGCGGGCTTCATTTGCAATGCGATGCATACTAGCCCATTATGCTTTTACTTTGCGAGGAAAAAATAGGAAGTGAAACCCATCGACAAACCCCAGGCGCCAGGTGGCATTGGCGACTAGAAATAGCGGCCTGGCGCCTGGGCTACACTGGGTCAGCCCGGTAATTGAGGCCGCGGCTTACATCGGGGGGAACTGGTGCCCTCTTGTGGTGGCCGGGGCTCCCCATCTCCTTCCATCACACCAACTCTGCAATCTCCGCCGCCTTCCCAGAGACCAACTCCGCCTCCCCATCTCCTTCCATCTCGCCCACTCCGCCAACTTCCCGGAGACCAACTCCGCCCACACCGCCATCTGCTCAGAGACCAACTCCGCCTCCTCATCTCCTTCCATCTCGCCCACTCCGCCAACTTCCCGGAGACCAACTCCGCCCACACCGCCATCTGCTCAGAGACCAACTCCGCCTCCTCATCTCCTTCCATCATACCAACTACGCCCACCTCAAGCTGCACTGATGTCAAACATGAGACAGAATCAAAATCCATGTGCTGAGAAGTGACAGAAAGGAAACCAGGTATGCGATATCTGCATATACCCTCCCCCACCCAATATATACACTCCTAATTTATATATATATATATATATTATATATATTATATATACACACACACATACATACATACATACACATACACACATATATACATACATACACTCCTATTATATATACCCTCCCCCACCCTATATACACTCCTATTATATATACCTTCCCTACTGAGCCGCTGCCCATCACACCATCAAGCCTAGTACACATGGGCCGAATGCTGGGCAACATCGGTTGGTTTAATAAAAACTGGCTACCATTGGGCCCGTGTGTATGGCAGCCGGGCTGACAGAAGCCAGCCATTGGGCATGCTGGAAAAAAAAAAAAATAATAAAAAAAAAAACCTGGCTCCTAACTTTTCTAGCTGGCTCCTAGATTTCAAGCAAATTTGTCAAGCCCTGCCATCAGGGTTTACTTTCTCTTTAACAACTTCAATACCGGGCACTTTCACCCCCCTTCCTTTCCAGACCAAAATTTTAAGCTTTCAGCGCTCTCGCACTTTCAATAAGAATTGCGCGGTCATACAACACTGTACCCAAATGACATTTTTATCATTTTGTTCACCCAAATAGAGCTTTTCTTTTGGTGTTTTTTTTTTTTCACAAATCTATTTTTTATTTATATGTTCCTGAACGTCCACTCAGGAGGGAGCGCCCCCCCCCCCCCGGGCCGTAAACACGCAGTGGCCGGGTGGGAGCGAGGGAGCGCCCCCCGGGCCGTATACGCGCAGTGGCCGGGTGGGAGGTGGGAAGGAGGGAATGCCCCCCCGGGCCGTATACGCGCAGTGGCCGGGTGGGAGGTGGGAAGGAGGGAGCGCCCCCCCCGGGCCGTATACGCGCAGTGGCCGGGTGGGAGGTGGGAAGGAGGGAGCGCCCCCTCCCGGGCCGTATACGCGCAGTGGCCGGGTGGGAGGTGGGAAGGAGGGAGCGCCCCCCTCCCGGGCCGTATACGCGCAGTGGCCGGGTGGGTGGTGGGAGCGCCCCCCCCCCCAGGGCCGTATACGCGAAGTGGCCGGGTGGGAGGTGGTAAGGAGGGAGCGCCCCCCCGGGCCGTATACGCGCAGTGGCCGGGTGGGAGGAGGGAGCGCCCCCCGGGCCGTATACGCGCAGTGGCCGGATGGGAGGTGGGAAGGAGGGAGCGCCCCCCGGGCCGTATATGCGCAGTGGCTGGGTGGGAGGTGGGAAGGAGGGAATGCCCCCCCCCCCGGGCCGTATACGCGCAGTGGCCGGGTGGGAGGTGGGAAGGAGGGAGTGCCCCCCCGGGCCGTATACACGCAGTGGCCGGGTGGGAGTGCCCCCCCGGCCGTATACGCGCAGTGGCCGGGTGGGAGGTGGGAAGGAGGGAGTGCCCCCCGGGCCGTATACGCGCAGTGGCCGGGTGGGAGGTGGGAAGGAGGGAGCGCCCCCCCGGGCCGTATACGCGCAGTGGCCGGGTGGGAGCGCCCCCCGGGCCATATACGCGCAATGGCCGGGTGGGAGCGCCCCCCGGGCCATATACGCGCAATGGCCGGGTGGGAAGGAGGGAGCGCCCCCCGGGCCGTATACGCGCAGTGGCCGGGTGGGAGGTGGGAGCGGCCCCCGGGCCGTATACGCGCAGTGGCCGGGTGGGAGCGCCCCCCGGGCCATATACGCGCAATGGCCGGGTGGGAAGGAGGGAGCGCCCCCCGGGCCGTATACGCGCAGTGGCCGGGAGGGAGGTGGGAGCGCCCCCCGGGCCGTATACGCGCAGTGGCCGAGTGGGAGGGGGGGGGAAGGAGGGAGCGCCCCCCGGGCCGTATACGCGCAGTGGCCGGGTGGGAGGGGGGAAGGAGGGAGCGCTCCCCGGGCTGTATACGCGCAGTGGCCGGGTGGGAGGTGGTTAAGTTAACTGACACTTGCGCAGCCATTTCAACGCTGCACTCAAACTACATTTATATCATTTTTTTTTCCCCACAAATAGAGCTTTTTGGTGGTATTTGATCACCTCTGGGGCTTTTTATTTTTTGTGCTGTAAATTAAAAATACTGAATATTTTTGGGACAAAAAAAAAAAAAAAACCCAATATTTTTTACTTTCTGCTAAAAAAGCATATCCAATAATAAAATCTAATACCTTCATAAAATTATGCCTATGTTTTCTGCTACACATTTTTGGTAAAAAAAAAAATCCAAACAAGTGTATATTGATGGGTTTATGTGAATGTTATAGTGTCTACAAATTATGGGATGTAGTACTGACCCCCGAAGGAGCTGCTGCTTTGAATTGGGCGAGAAGCCCCACTAACTGGACTCACTCCCCTTGGCACAGCTGTGGTGCAATGTAATACAGTACAATATAAGACAATGCAAAGAACCTGTATTATACCCTGAGCACCCACTGGCACCACCTGGTGGGGAAAAAAACAGCACGCCACACAATTGGATACTTAACCAAAAATATCTTTACTGCAGAATATTCAATAAAAAAGGTGGTTACAGCAATCGTGTCGTCATCCCAACATCGGGCGACAGCACAATATATTTCATTTTTATTTCTACATTGTATGTATGTCAGGAGGAAGATCAGTTGTCAGCAACGTGTCAGGAGGGGGTGTCTGTGGCCCCTCCGGGTCAGGGGGGGGTGGGGGGGTGTCGGTGGCCCCTCCGGGTCAGGGGGGGGAGGGGGGGTGTCGGTGGCCCCTCCGGGTCAGGGGGGGGAGGGGGGTGTCGGTGGCCCCTCCGGGTCAGGGGGGGGGGGGGGGTGTCGGTGGCCCCTCCGGGTCAGGGGGGAGAGGGGGGGTGTCGGTGGCCCCTCCGGGTCAGGGGGGAGAGGGGGGGTGTCGGTGGCCCCTCCGGGTCAGGGGGGGGAGGGGGGGGGGGGTGTCGGTGGCCCCTCCGGGTCAGGGGGGGGGGGGAGGGGGGGTGTCGGTGGCCCCTCCGGGTCAGGGGGGAGAGGGGGGTGTCGGTGGCCCACCCGGGTCAGGGGGGAGAGGGGGGTGTCGGTGGCCCTCCCGGGTCAGGGGGGAGAGGGGGTGTAGCGGCCCCCGGGTCAGGGGGGAGGGGGTGCCGGTGGCCCCCCGGGGGGGGGGCCTCACGGGGGGGGGAGGGGGGTGTAGCGGCCCCCGGGTCAGGGGGGAGGGGGGTGTCGGTGGCCCCCTGGGTCAGGGGGGGGAGGGGGTGTCGGTGGCCCCCCCGGGTCAGGGGGGGTGTCGGTGGCCCCCCGGGTCAGGGGGGGGGGGGTGTGTCGGTGGCCCCCGGTTCAGGGGGGGAGGGGGTGCCGGTGGCCCCCCGGGTCAGGGGGGTGTCGGTGGCCCCCCGGGTCAGGGGGGGAGGAGGGTGTCGGTGGCCGCCGGGTCAGGGGGGAAGGGGGGTGTCGGTGGCCGCCGGGTCAGGGGGGGAGGGGGGTGTCGGTGGCCGCCGGGTCAGGGGGGGAGGGGGGTGTCGGTGGCCGCCGGGTCGGGGTGGAGGGGGGTGTCGGTGGCCGCCGGGTCGGGGTGGAGGGGGGTGTCGGTAGCCCCCGGGTCGGGGTGGAGGGGGGGTGTCGGTAGCCCCCGGGTCGGGGTGGAGGGGGGGTGTCGGTAGCCCCCGGGTCGGGGGTGTCAGGTTACCATGGTGCTGCTGGCTGTCCCGGTTGAAGTCCATGATGTTCCCGGGAAGGGGCTCGCCGTGCGGGTCGTTGTGAAGGATGACGATACTGAAGAGGACATGGCAGAAGATGAAGCCGATGGCGGCTTGGTTCCTCTCTGTACTGCGCATGCGCAGTACGAATCGCTAGGCATCCTCCGGTAATTGCCGAAACGAAACAGATGCCAGTGAAGTGTACACCGCACAGCTGATTTTGGTTTTTTAAAAAAAAAAAAAAAAAAAAAAGTTTTAAAAAATACACTCCTAATTAAAAAGGAAAAACCCCACAGATAGCACTCTAAAAACACGTTTTCTATTACTCTCTTCTATATCCAGAGCTAAACGATTTCTTTTTATTTTGCCCTTGCCCCTTGCTTACAGTAATAGACCCGCCCCTTAGACTGAGACTCCCCTTGCAGAGTAGTGCCAGCATCGCTAGCGTGCGGCATCGTCTTGTACACCGACTGCGCGTGCGCGGTGTACACTTCACTCCAAGCTGTTTAGCTTCGGCAATGTTCGGAAATTACGCTGCGCATGCGCAGTACAGACTGCACTCATCCGCCGAGGGGAACCATCTCGGCAGAACAACGGCTCCCTGGGCTACTGTGAGCGCACGTGACTGTGACGTCACAGTAGAGGGGGGAGTCATATAAGGCGCTGCGGTTGTTGCGAGAGTCATTACTCAAAGGAAGAGACTGAGAGCAGTACTGCGCCCTCTATTCTCCGTGATTAAACTACAAAACCACTAAGATATATATCTATTGTATACTAATTTATATACTCATATCTATATATACGTGTTGTATACTAATCTATATACACATATCTATATATACCTGCTGTATACTAATATATATACTGATACAACTTATACAGTATATACTAGTAGAATTTATTGTCAGCCATCTTATAACGGGAATGACCCGAAACGCAAACAGACGTCCCGCTACTTCCCAGAGGAGGAGGAAGAACAACTCTTATTTCCGTACTCTGGGTGTGGTGGAGAATGAAGATTCCTGGAATTTAGCGATTTCATTATCCTTGAATGAGCCAGAATTCAGACAGAAATCGCACCTGCTGCATTCCCTGGATACCCAGAACCAAGACTGGGCACGAAGTAGCCCAGACAGGGGATATCTTCCAGGCTACACAGCCCAAAAACCCAACTTATCAATGGGGGAGAAAAATCCACCTCTGACCACCATCAGAGGTTCTCCTCCACCCCCGGACCCTGGCGACCCGACACTTGTTGAGCAGATCCACCATTCAGGATCAACAATGTCAGGGAGCGCCAGCAGCGGTCCCTCTACTCTCAGGAGTAGGAGTATCTCTTCATACCTGAATTTGGATTTCTTCTGGAGATGGATGGGCTCATCTCCCTACAAGGAGGATAAAGACACAGGATTCACAAAGAAAATGGACCAAGTGGAGTCCCCAAATAACCAGGACCAAGAGGGGGCACCGAGTGAGAACAGTGATGCCAAAGTGGGGTCCCAAAATAACCAGGACCAAGAGGGGGCACCAAGTGAGAACAGTGATGCCAAAGTGGAGTCCCCAAATAACCAGGACCCAGAGGGGGCACTGAGTGTGAACCATGATGCCAAAGTGGAGTCCCCAAATAACCAGGACCCAGAGGGGGCACTGACTGTGAACCATGATGCCAAAGTGGAGTCACCAATTAACCAGAGCCAAGACAGGGCACTGGGTGAATGTCCACCTTTGAGCAAGATCAGAGGTTCACTTCCACCCTCAGATCCTGTAGACCCAACACTTGTTGCGCAGATTCATTTAAACGTGCTGCAGAAAAATGTATATTCTAGATGTAAAAAGGTCCTCAAACAGGAGGAGGAGATAAAGACCCTAGAAAATGACATTGCATGTTTAGTAAAGGCCAAAGCCACTCAGGAGGAGCTGCTATACAGATTTAGAAGGCCAAAAGTTTGTTTAAAAGAAATATCTAGATTAAAAAAGCTGAACCCTTGTAAAAAAGTAATACCTATTAGAGAGGCGATAATCACAAAGTGGCATGAGGCTTATGAGGCCAGCCAGAACAGACAGAGGCTGGAGTCCTATGAACACCTCTTCTATTATCTCCAGACAGACCCAACCTACCTGGTTAAGCTTATTGGCCAGATGTCGGAATATGAGGAGATCATAATGCTTGTGGACAGAGTGCTCTACAGCCTCTACAATCACGCTTCCACTCCACGGGAAGAATACCTTTTCGTGAAATTGATGGAAGCTGCAATGTGTGAGGAAGTGGAGACAAAACTGAATACCATTGATGATATAATGAATGGAAAATCGATGAGTTTAAAGCTGATCAAGGTATTTTACACACACGAAGCAAACTACAGTGCCCTAGTAGAGGCGCTCAAACCAGCAAAAAGGAACATACTGGCCCTCCAGTATGAGCTTAGCACCAATCCATACCAAGCTGCAGTTGTGCCTTACGACATATTCAATAGAATGAATAGTTCGCTAGGAATATCCACTGATAATGACCCTGAAACTAAGGATAACGCTTTATACAACTTGGCCGACGAAGTCATAAAGTCCATATTTTCATCTGTGGACACAATTCCTTATGGGCTGAGATACCTAGCAAAAAGCCTTCAAAAATCTCTGCAGAAAAGGTTCCCAGAGCAAAGTGAAGATGCAGTGATGACTGCTGTGAGCCATTTTCTCTCTCAGTACCTCCATCCAGCCATGGAGAGACCAGATCTCTTTAGGATAATTGCGCCACATGAATTTGCAGCTTATTTCCAGTGGCAGAACCTTGAGTTTGTGACTCATATCGTCTGCCTGGCCATGCAATCCTTCGCTATCAAGACAGCAACATCACATGAAGTGGACACCTTTATCAGCATGACTTCCTCAGGGTTCAGGAGATACTTTGAGGAAGTTCTAAACATTCCAGAGCCAGACAAAAAATTTTATTTTGTCAAGCTATATGATGCTATAAACACTCATCCGATAAGCATGACTGCACAGGATATCATCAATACGCATTCTCTACTTTCTGAATATGAGGATGTTGTATTTGGTGACTCAACGGACATTGCCTACCAAGTGTTTAAGGATATTGGACCAATCCCTCAATTAGCGGGTCTACTTCACACTCATGCAGCTACCTTTGTTGAATCGGAGAAAAGAATGAAAATCTGGCTATGTTTAAGCTGCAAATTTCCTCCCTACGAAGATTTGGATATTGAAATGGACAACCTTAGGAATGCCACCAAAAAACTAGTCCAGGGTGTACTTCGTCTTGGGCCTGAAGGAATGCTCCAAGAGGAAAAAATGAGCCACCAAGATGTCCTTAACCAAACTTCCCAAAAACTAACAGAGGAACATGAGCTGGATACGGAAAATGAAGATCAGATAACAAAAATCAATCAGGAATTAGCTGAAATTAACCAGATCTCTAAAGATATGCAGGACCGCATAGACCTTTGCAAGAGGTACAAGAAATGCTGCATCAAGAACTTCCTCTTCCGCAAGTCACGCCGTGATGGTGAGATCCATAAGATCCGGCATGCAGAAGATGAGGAGATTAGTTACACAGCTAAAAAGCTGATGAAGGAAGGAGTCATTGTACACACCTGGTTCAAATTCAAGCCCCTGAAAGAAGAAGTCCTCCATATAAAACCTGCTGGGGAGGCCTTCCACTTCACTTTAGGATACAAACATGTTGTCGTTCCTGTTCTCGATTTACTGCGTATTTATGAGAGCAGTGATCCAACGATGAGGCTTTTCCATTATCAGGTCAATGTTGCCATGTTATTATTTCTGGCGAGTCGCAAGATGTTCGGTGCAGTGAACATCAACTTTTTGGAGTCTTGGATACAACATAACCAGATTCTGTCCTGAGTGGCGGTCTTCTGGAGCTGTGAAGGCAATGTGCCTCATTGTTATGACTACGAAATATCAGTTCTGCTGGACTTTTAGGTGCAGAGCTAGAAAAAAAAGATATGATCAAGGCCGGGGGTCGGCAAGCCGTCGATTGCAACCTACCTGCCGACAGCGGGGAGCCGACAGGTAGAGTGCAAACACATCCTGGCTTTGCTGGTCCTACCCCTCAGCCTCCGCCACTCTCATCTTCACTGCAGAGCGGAGAACGGGAGGCTCTGATGTGAAGTGGGGCAGAGAATACTACTGTGGGGGTGGTGGGGACGAGAAGTGGGTTAGAAGGTATACTATTGTGGGGGGTGGGAGTGATGTGAAGTGGGGTAGAGGATACCATTGTGGGTGGGGGGGGGGGGTGACGTGAAGTGGGGCAGAGGAAGGACACAACTGTGGGGGGGGGGGGGGGGAGTGATGTGAAGTGGGCAGAGGATACTACTGTGGGGGGGGGGGGGTGATGTCAAGTGGGGTACAGGATACTATTGTGGGTGGAGTGATGTGAAGTGGGGTAGATGATACTATTGTGGGTGGGGGGATGACGTGAAGTGGGGCAGAAGAAGGACAACTGTGGGGGGGGGGGATGACTTGAAGTGGGGCAGAGGAAGGACAACTGTGGGGGGGGGGGGGGTGATGTGAAGTGGGCAGAGGATACTACCGTGGGGGGGGGGGGGGGTGATGTGAAGTGAGGTTGAGGTACAGGATACCATTGTGGGTGGAGTGATGTGAAGTGGGGCAGAGGAAGGACACGACTGTGGGGGGGAGTGATGTGAAGTGGGGTACAGGATACTATTGTGAGGGGCAGGGGTGATGTGAAGTGGTTCAGAGGAAGGACACAACTGGGGGGGGGGGGGGGGGGGTGATGTGCAGTGGGGCAGAGGATACTACTGTGGGGGGTGATGTGAAGTGGGGTACAGAATACTATTGTGGGGGGGTGATGTGAAGTGGGGCAGAAAACACAACTGTGGGGGGGGGGGGGGGGTGATGTGAAATGGGGCAGAGGATACTACTGTGGGGGGGGGGGGTGAAGTGGGGCAGAGTGTACTACTGGGGGGGGGGGGGTGATGTGAAGTGGGGCAGAGGATATTACTGTGGGGGGAGTGATGTTGTTTCTTGGGGTTTCATCTATTTATTTATTTTATTTATTTACTTATTATGTATTTATTGTTGGTGATTAAGGTTAGGGGTTCATTTATTTTTTTACTTTATTATTATCATTATTAATTATTTATTTTTTGTCAAGTTGGGAGTTAGGGGATCATTTATTTATTATTTGTGTTTTTACTTATTATTAGTTTTTTTTTTTGTTAGTTTGGACCTAAAATGAACCCCAAACCCTAACAACTAATCGATTAACCACTTGACCACTGGGCACTTAAACACCCTTAATAACCAGACCAATTTTCAGCTTTCGGTGCTCTCCCATTTTGAATGACAATTAATCAGTTTTTAATTAATTTAATTTTTAATCACAAAAATTAATTTTTCTTTGTTTCCGTTATAAAATTTAGCAAATTTGTAATTTTTCTTAATACATTTTGGCCAAAATTTATACTGCTACATATCTTTGGTAAAAATAAGTACAAATTGGGGTATATTATTTGGTCTTTGTGAAAGTTATAGAGTCCACAAACTATGGTGCCAATATCCGAAAATTGATCACACCTGAAGTACTGACGGCCTATCTCATTTCTTGAGACCCTAACATGCCAGAAAAGTACAAATGACCCCTTTTTGGAAAGAATTCCTCATCTTTCTAGTGGGTGTTGTGTCTGGAGATGCCCAGGGATATGAAGCTGTAACAAAATCTCGAGTCATTGGAGTGAGGTATAGTTTAACCGATTCAGCCCCGGAAGATTTTACCCCCTTCCTGACCAGAGCTTTTTATAGCAATTCGGCACTGCGTCGCTTTAACTGAAAATTGATGTCCTTTTTTTCCTACAAATAGAGTTTTCTTTTGGTGGTATTGGATCGCCTCCGCGGCTTTTATTTTTGCGCAATAAACCAAAAAAAGCGTCAAATTTAGAAAAAAAAAACAAAAACACAATATTTTTTACTTTTTGCAATAATATCCCCCCCCCCCCCCAAAAAAAAAGCGATCTCGGGCTCTCCAGGTAAACAAAACGTCAGTGTTTACATCTGCCGAGCCCGGATGTGGCGTCATAATGTTGCGCCCAGCCTCCCAAGTTTATAGAGATGACTGGGGACCTCAGTTAGCTCTATGGTAGACTTCCGCCACTGGCCGATTCATTCCCTGGCACGCCGATTGCACGGGCGAGTCGGTAAAAGCACCGGGGGGGGGGGGGGGCTGGGGTTATGTCCCCTCCCTCCGCATGTAAAAATGATCAAGCGGCTAAACTGCCGCTATGACTGTTTTTACTGTGCAGGGAATCGCTGGCAAAAAAAAAAAAGCTGCACCCGTCATTCAGATATCGCCACACAAAGTCCAGGATGTCATATAATGGGTTAAAGAACTATGCCGTAAGATAAGCACATGGGTGAGTCCAATCTTCCTATAGCCACATAAAACTGAGATATCGGATTGGGTGGACCAACTCAAAAAAAAAAAAAGTGAGAAGCATCTCGGTTTTCCCAAGTCTCAGGAGCGGCGCTCTCTCTCCCGGCGTAGTGTGTGGCGCTCATACCGTGGAGGTAAACATGGCTGCATTTGTAATTACCTTGACCTAGTTAATCGCAGCAGAGACTCCCGAGAGGGAAGCAGCATGAGTTAGATTAACATTGCTGAAATATTCAGCTCTCTCTGTCATTTTTTTTTTTTTTTTTTTTTTTATTAAAACAGCGTCCGTCCCCACTGAGGCCATTCTGATTGACTTCACATTTCTTTCTCAACTGTTTTTTTAATCCGAGTGGCTGGAACCTGCAGAAATTATGGTAAAGGACAGAGGACGGTGCAATTCACATGCAGTACAGCTGCCCATAGACAGGAATGGCTGTGCGCTGCTGTACTCAGGTATACTAAATGTCACGTAAACACAAGTAGCGCATATATGCAAAAAAAACTCAGCTTAAAAAGCGGTACTAAACCCAAAACAAAAAATATTATATATTGCAGCTGATCAATCATTAGATGTGGTGGCTGCATTAGTTTTTTTTTTTTTACTTTTCTCCCCTGGTGATCTGCCCCGTAAGGCTGCATTCACACCTGAGCGTAGCGTTTTCATGCAGAAAATCGCACGAATTGCAGCGTTTTTTACCCCGATTTGCTGCGGTTTTTTTACCGCGTTTGGCCGCGATTTTGTGTAGAGCAAAAGGTCACCAATGTAAAAAGAAGAAAAACGCCCAAATCTGCCCGATTCGAGCGACAAGAAAGGGTCCGGAACTTGTTTGAGCTTCAGGCGTTTTGGAGTGGAGATGTGAACCATCTCCATAGAGAATAATGTATTTTTTCCCTCTAGCGTTTTGTAGCTTCAGGCGACAAAACGCTCAGGTGTGAATGCAGCCTTACACACACCCTGTATTCAGGTGCTCCCACTCTGGATGAAGGAGCAGACACCTGCATTGTCCATTCTGGGGGAGGGGAGGGGAGTGTTAAATGTATTAGCAGATTTGAATACACTAACAAGTGGAAACCAAATTCCAACTCACACTTTATAATCAGTTACAGCAAACAGGTTTTTCCTTCTGGGATAAAGGGTTTTCCATTTATAAAACAAAGCTGTAAGCACCCCTGCCAGAGCTAAAGGGGTAAAGCAGAAGGTATTTTTTATCTTAACCACTTCAGCACCGGAAGATTTTACCCCTTCCTGACCAGAGCACTTTTTGCGGTTCGGCACTGCGTCGCTTTAACTGACAATTGCGACGTGGCTCCCAAACAAAATTTACGTCCTTTGTTTCCCACAAATAGAGCTTTCTTTGGTGGTATTTGATCGCCTCTGCAGTTTTTTTTATTTTTTGCGCTAAAAAATAAATGACCAACATTTTGAAAAAAATATATAAAATGTACCTTTTGCGACAATAAATATCCCCCAAAAATATAGAAAAAAAAAAAAAATTTTCCTCAGTTTAGGCCGATATGTATTCTTCTACATATTTTTGGTAAAAAAAAAAAAAAAACGCAATAACCATATATTGATTGGTTTGCGCAAAAGTTATAGCGTCTACAAAATAAGTCATAGGTTTATGGCATTTTTATTATAACATTTTATTTTTTATTAGCAATGGCGGTGATCTGCGATTTTTATCACGGCTGCGACATTATGGCGGACACATCAGACACTTGATGCATTTTTTGGGACCATTGGCATTAATACAGTGATTAGTGCTATAAAAATGCATTGATTACTGTAAAATGTCACTGGCAAGGAAGGGGATAACACTAGGGGGAGATCAAGGGGTTAACTGTGTTCCCTCTCTGTGTTCTAACTGAAGGGGGGAGGGAACTGTGTAGGGGAGATGACAGATTGCCGTTCATACTTTGTATGAACAGACGATCAGTCTCTTACACACACAGGTCCCGGTTCTCGGTGTGTCACGAGCGATCGCGGGACCCCGGCGGTCATCTCGCCCACCGGGCACTCGTATCGGCTCGCGGGCGAGCAGCGGGCGCCCCTAGTGACCACAGGGCGAAGCGACGTTACATAACGTTGTTTCGCCCAGCTGTGCCATTCTGCTGCAGTAAAACTGCGGCGGCTGGTCGACAAGTGGTTAAGATAAAAAAAAACTTCTGTGTGCAGCAGCCTCCCCAGCACCCCCAAATACTTACCTGAGCCCCATCTCTTTCCAGCGATGTCCACGAATGTCTAAGCCGTCCAAGACACTCCTCCTGATTGTCTGAGACACAGCAGCGATTCCATTGGCTGTCAAAGTCAGTCAGCCAATCGGGAGAGAGGGGGTGGGACCGGAGCTCCATGTCTGAATGGGCACACAGAGCTGTGACTCCAGTGCCACCATAGAAAGCTGCTGACTGTGGGGACACTCGATAGGAGGGAGGGACCAGGAGCAGCAAAGAGGGACCAGAGAAGAGGAGGATCCAGGCTGCTTTGTGCAAAACCAACAGCACAAAGGAGGGAAGTATAACATGTTTGTTGTTATTATTATACATTTTTTTTTTAAACAAGACTTTACAATCACTTTAACCACTGGGTACTTAAACCCCCTTAATAACCAGACTAGTTTTTAGCTTTCAGTGCTCTCACATTTTGAATGACAATTACTCAGTCATACAACACTGTACCCATGCAACATTTTTGGCCTTTTTTTCCCACACAAATAGAGCTTTCTTTTGGTGGTATTTAATCACCGTTGTTTTTTTTTTTTTTTTTGCGCTATAAAAGAAAAAAAGACTGAAAATTCTGCAAAAAAAAAATTAATTTTTCTTTGTTTGTGTTATAAAATTTAGCAAATTTGTAATTTTTCTTGATAAATTTTGTCCAAAATTTATACCGCTACATATCCTTGGTAAACATAAGTACAAATTGGGGTATATTATTTGGTCTTTGTGAAAGTTATAGAGTCCACAATCTATGGTGCCAATATCTGAAAATTGATCACACCTGAAGTACTGACGGCCCATCTCATTTCTTGAGACCCCAACATGCCAGAAAAGTACAAATACCCCCAAATGACCCCTTTTTGGAAAGAAGACATTCCAAGGTATTTAGGAAGAGGCATGGTGAGTTTTTTGAAGTTGTAATTTTTTTCCCCACAATTCTTTGCAAAATCAAGATTTATTTTTTTTACAAAATTGTCATATTAGCAGGTTATTTCTCACACACAGCATATGCATAGCACAAATTACACCCCAAAACACATTCTGCTATTACTCCCGAGTATGGCGATACCACATGTGTGAGACTTTTACACAACGTGGCCACATACAGAGGCCCAACATGCAGGGAGCGCCATAAGGTGTTCTGGAGCACCCAGGACAATTCTGACATTTCTCTCCTACATGTAAAAATCATCATTTATTTGCTAGAAAATTACATAGAACCCCAAAACATTATATATATACCCTAGACAATACAATGGCGGTCGTTGCAACTTTTTATCTCGCACAGTACTTGCGCAGCAATTTTTCGAACGCGTTTAAAAAAAAAAACAAAAAACAGGTTTGTGCTTTACAAAAAACAGTAAAGTTAGCCCAATGTTTTTGCATAATGTGAAAGATGAAGTTACGCCGAGTAAATAGATACCTAACATGTCACCCTTCAAAATTGCACACACTCGTGGAATGGCGCCAAACTTTGCTACTTCAAAATCCCCATAGGCGATGTTTTAAATTTTTTTTTTACTGGTTACATGTTTTGAGTTACAGAGGAGGTCTAGGGCCAAAATTATTGTTCTCGCTCTAACGTTCGCAGCGATACCTCACATGCATGGTCTGAACACCGTTTTCCTATGTGGGCGGGACTTACGTATGCATTTGCTTCTGCGTGCGAGCACACGGGGACAGGGTCGCTTTAAAAAAAAAAAAATGTTTTTATTGTTCATTTTACTTTATTTATTTTAATTTTAGCTGGCTGAAAAAGCCGATACCTGAATGATGCCTGTAGCTGCAGGCATCATTCAGATATCCCGCACAAATTCAAGGATGTCATATGACGGCCGGCGGGAGGGAAGTGGTTAAAACGCATTTTTTTTTAACACAAAGTTGTCCATTTATACAATATTTATAACACATAACTTGTACATACCAAAAATGACACCCCAAAATAGATTCTCCTACTCCTCCTGAGTACAGCGATACCACATGTGTGAGACTTCCACAGCGTGGCCACATACAGAGGCCGAATACAGCCGAGTATGGCTGAGCATTGTTGGATATCGCCAAGTATGGCTGGGTATCACAGAGTATGGCTGGGTATCGCAGGGTATTGCAGGGTATCGCAGGGTATTGCAGGGTATCGCAGAATATTGCAGGTTATGGCAGGGTATTGCAGAGTATCGCAGGGCATGGCAGGGCATTGCAGAGTATGGAGGGATGGATCGGTGGTGACTGCAGATCAGCGATGTGGGCACTACAGATCCCGCCCACAGCGCTGCTGCTACCGATCCCTCCCCCTCTCCACTCACACTGTACCGATCGGTACAGAGAAAGGAACCGGCGTCATGAAATGACGCTGGTTTGTTTACATGTGATCACTCCGTCATTTGACAGAGTGATCATGTGGTAAACGGCTGTTCACGTGGTAAACGGATGTTCTCGAATGCGTGCCCCAGGTGGCGCACAAGAGCGGGATTCTGGGAGGACGTCACCGTACACCCTCCCAGAGTAAAGCAATCCCCCTTGTAGCCATCATTCGGCTATGGGCCAGTGGTTAAGATAAAAAGCCTTCTGTGTGCAGCAGCCACCCCAGCACCCCCTAATACTTACCTAAGCCCCATCTCTGTCCAGTGATGTCCATGAGTGACTTGGGCTGTCCGGGACTCTCCTTCTGATTGACTGAGACACAGCAGCGGCACCATTGGCGCCCACTGCTGTCAAAGTCAGTTAGCCAATCAGGAGAGAGAGAAGGAGCGGGGCCAAACTGGGGCTCTGTGTCTGAGTAGACACAGCGAGCTGTGACTCGGCTTGGGTTCCCCCATAGCAAGCTGCTTGCTGTGGGGACACTCGACAGGAAAGAGGGACAAGGGGAGCTGAAGAGGGACCTGAGAAGAGGAGGATCTGGGCTGCTCTGAGCAAAACCATCTGCACAGAGCAGGTAAGTATATGTTATTTCTATGGAAAAAAAAAAAATGAGACTTTACAATCACTTTAAATGGTTTGTCTCATCCCTGTAAACTGAAACATCTGGAGGAGAGCTTGTTCTTTTGAAAAACAACAGACTTACTGGCTGGATCATCATATAGAAGAAAATGCTTCAAAAAAGAAAACGAATGCAGCCATCACATCTAAGAATGGGTAAGCTGCAAAATAATAAAGGTTTGCTTTTGGGTTTATTACTACTTTAAAATGATTTACATACGCGTGTTTATGATAGCACTGACCTATACCGGAGTACCGTCGTGCACAGCCACTCAGACGCCTGTGTGCAAGAGCCTTACATTTTTTTTTCCTATGCCTGGACCTCCTCCTTGTCCGCCCCTACGTTCTATCCCTGGGACCTTGATCTGAACACGGCACCTGCTCTGTACATCGAAGTCTTGCTGTATTTACCATCAGGCCGACTGTCACACACAACTGTGAATGAGAAGAGGACTTGACGCGGGGCTGAGAGGCAGCTGTGCCCCAGATGTTGTGACCTTTCCGTCACTCAACAGAACCAGCATTGTGAGCCTGCGCAGCACTTAAGTCTAGAATGCCACAAATAGCTCCAGTGTCTGCATGCTGCACCGAACCGGGTCCTGCAGAGGCTTTAACCCAACAGACACCAAAAAGAAATGTTCTCTACAAAGTCTAAAACTTTGGAGCCTTCAAAAGCCTATACAGTGCCTTGCTTGGTTTTTTTACCTATTTTGTTACATTAAACCCTTTAGTTCAATGTTTTTTTAATCTGAATGATATGTGATGGATCAGAACACAATAGTCTAAGTTGGTGAAGTAAAATTTGAAAAAATATATACATAAAACTATTTCTCAGAAATAAAAAATGGATAATTGGCATGTGCGTATGTATTCACCCCCTTTGTTATGAACCCCTCATAAGTCAAAACCTTCAGAAGTCACATAATTAGTGAAATGATGTCCACCTGTGTGCAATCTAAGTGTCACATGATCTGTCATTACATATACACACCTTTTGAAAGGCCCCAGAGGCTGCAACACCTAAGCAAGAGGCACCACTAACCAAACACTGCATGAAGACCAAGGAACTCTCCAAACAAGTAAGGGACAATGTTGTTGAGAAGTACAAGTCAGGTTTAGGTTATAAAAAAAATATCCAAATCTTTGATGATCCCTAGGAGCACCATCAAATCTATCCTAACCAAATGGAAAGAACATGGCACAACAGCAAACCTGCCAAGAGACGGACGCACACCAAAACTCACGGACCGGGCAAGGAGGGTATTAATCGGAGAGGCAGCACAGAGTCCTAAGGTAACCCTGGAGGAGCTGCAGAGTTCCACAGCAGAGACTGGAGTATCTGTACATAGGACGACAATAAGCCGTACACTACATAGAGTTGGGCTTTATGGCAGAGTGGCCCGAAGAAAGCCATTACTTTCAGCAAAAAACAAAATGGCACGTTTTGAGTTTGCGAAAAGGGATGTGGGAGACTCCCAAAATGTATGGAGGAAGGTGCTCTTGTCTGATGAGACTAAAACTGAACTTTTTGGCCATCAAAAAAAACGCTATGTCTGGCGCAAACCCAACACATCACATCACCCAAAGAACACCATCCCCACTGTGAAACATGGTGGTGGCAGCTTCATGGTGTGGGGATGTTTTTCAGCAGTCGGGACTGGAAAACTGGTCAGAGTTGAGGGAAATATGGATGGTGCTAAATACAGCAAAACCTGTACCACTCTGTGTGTGATTTGAGGCTAGGACGGAGGTTCACCTTCCAGCAGGACAATGACCCAAACACACTGCTAAAGCAACACTTGAGTGGTTTAAGGGGAAACATGTAAATGTGTTGGAATGGCCTAGTCAAAGCCCAGACCTCAATCCAATAGAAAATCTGTGCTCAGACTTAAAGATTGCTGTTCACAAGCGCAAACCATCCAACTTGAAGGAGCTGGAGACGTTTTGCAGGGAGGAATGGGCAAAAATCCCAGTGGTAAGATGTGGCAAGCTCATAGAGACTTATCCAAAGCGAGGCACTGTATATACAGTATATTATAGAAAAAAACACATATAAGAGAGAAAATGCGTCTGCACACCCCAGAACAATACTATGGAATTTTTTTTTTTTAGCAGCAATATAGTATAAATCAAAAAAATGTAGTAGATAAAATTACTTTATTAACAAAGTGAAATTCAAAATCATGTTTGAATTAAAATATGAGCTCTGATTATCGAATCAATACAATTTCACAGTGTAGCAATGGAAACAATACAAAGGTAATTGTTACATTACAAAAAAGTTGGCTATGTTTAACTCCAACGCGTTTCGACCTATGCAGTCATGGTCTTCTTCAGGGAGATAATTTGCTCACTAGGAAGTAGAATGTAGAATCTCATAACCAAAAATTGAAAATTACATTGAATGATCGGAAAGACTCCATGCTCAACCTTCACCCTCCCAGGAAAGGACAACAGCCCAGAGGGGCTTACAAGAAGCCACACTTTTGACGCCCCAGGAGGGAACAGATAGGCAGCAGCTTAATTGCTATGACTAAACGTGGACCATAGATTATGTGTGATCTAGTATCCAACTGCAATATGCAGGAGGAGCGATAGGATTAAATGTTTTGTGTGTGGTGGTCGTTACACTAGACCTCCATGGAATACCATCATATATGGGGAAAGGGACCGAGACATAATATCGACAATACAGGATTCACCTACTTCTCTTTCTGAGGATGACTCAGTTACTAGAAATGGACATAGACTGTCAAGACATGAAGGAGGACACTGGTGGTGTGCAATCTCGATCCAGCAAAGTGCACGAGAACAGCAGCTCTCTCTCTCTCCTCATTAGACAGAGAGGCAGCAGTGGGAGCTGCCACTGTCAAATCACAGCCAGTGAGGAGAGTAGGGTCAGGGCCACGCTCTGTGTGTCAATGGACACACAGTACCGGCTTGGGAGCGAGCACACGAGTGCCCCCCCCTGGTGCAAGCAGCTTGCTGTGGGAGCACTCAGTGGGTGAGGGGGGAGGGGCCAGCGCGGGAACCCCAGAAGAGGAGAATCGGGGCTTCTCTGTGCAAAACCGCAGAGCAGGTAAGTATGACATGTTTGGTATTTAAAAATAATGATATGCCTTTAGAATAACTTTAATGCTAAATGCAGCTTGGACCAATGTCCGTATTGTTATGTGCCATACCGGGAAGATCGATTTGAGGGAAGGTAGTGGGTAGAAGATCTCCTCGGCTTCTGAGTAGAGTGGCCGGGGTGAGGGTTAGGGAGGTATGGGATGTGGATCTTGGGATTAAGGAGGCTGCAATTCACTACTGTTTTTAATATTCAATAAACTTTTTGTCATTACATGACAACGGATGGGCAATAGGAGCCCATGGGCGACGTCACTACTCCAGGCTTTACCAGCTATTGTCAAGCTCTCTCTTCTCTCCCCTGAAGCCGCTGCTGCAAAGGTTTTAGGAGGGGGGAGGGATCATTTTTAAGACTAGTTAGGGTTTATCCCGGAATTCTACTTTAAAAAGTGGTTGTAAACTATTACCTATACCCAGTGAAGTGACCGCCCTCAAGTGATGCACAGAGATTAAGGCTGCATTCACACCTAAGCGTTTTCAGCTCGTAAAACGCCCGAAAAAAACGTCCAACAAGCAAAATCCCATTCATTTCAATGGCACCTGCTTGTTAGGGCAGCAGAGTGGTGTAGTGGTTAGCACTTTCACCTAGCAGCAAAAAAGTCGCTGGTTCGAATCCCGACCATGACACCATCTGCCTGGAGTTTGCATGTTCTCCCTGTATCTGTGTGGGTTTCCTTTGGGTTCTCCGGTTTCCTCCCACACTCCAAAGACATGCTGGTAGGTTAATTGGATCTTGTCCAAATTGGCTCTAGTATATGTGCGAATGCGTGTCCCAAGCGCGTTGAGATCCTACAGGGTAAATGACCGCGCTATATCAAGATGCAACTCAACTAACATCTGAGTGTTTTGTCACCCGAAGCAAAACGCCTGAAAAACGCCCGAAGCCTAAAAAAGTGAATGAGCTTCTTTTTGGGCAGATTACAGGCGTTTATCTGCTTTTTACATTGGTGACCTTTTGACCTGTACAAAATCACGTCAAAAACGCACGACTTTCTGCCTGAAAACAAAACGCTCAGGCGTGAATGCAGCCTAAACAAATCCTCCTACATAGGTTGTACCTGATTATCTGTAGCTTTCTCTTCTCTACGTCTGTTAACCGCTTCCCGACCGCCTCCTGTACATATACGTCGGCAAAATGGCACGGCTAGGCAAAAGCACGTACAGGTACGTCCCCTTTAATTGCCTAGCCGTGGGGTCGCAGTCGGCGCGCTCGCGACCCGGTCGGGAGCTCCGTGACCACGGCCGCGGGACCAGCGGTGATCGGGTCACGGAGCTGAAGAACGGGGAGAGGTCTGTGTAAACAAACCTCTCCCGCGCTTCCTACACTGCTGTCATTGATCGGCTGTTCCCGGTCATCGGGAAAGCCGATCAGTGACGTCAGACGTAAGCCCTGCCCCTAAAGTTTAAAAAAAAAGGAAATGCAACACATGGCCGGGACTTGTAGCGTCGCACACATGGCCGGGACTTGTAGCGTCGCACACATGGCCGGGACTTGTAGCGTCGCACACATGGCCGGGACTTGTAGCGTCGCACACATGGCCGGGACTTGTAGCGTCGCACACATTAACCACTTCAGCCCCGGACCATTTGGCAGCCAAAGGACCAGAGGTCTTTTTTCAATTTCGCACTGCACTACTTTAACTGGTAATTGCGCGGTCATGCAATTTTGTAACCAAACGAAATTTGCGTCCTTTTCTTCCCACAAATAGAGCTTTCTTTTGATGGTATTTGATTGCCTCTGTGATTTTTATTTTTTGCGATATAAACGGAAAAAGAGCGAAAATTTTGAAAAAAAAAGAGATTTTCTACTTTTTGTTATAAAAAAAATCTAATAAACTCAATTTTAGTCAAACATTTGGGCCAAAATGTATTCAGCCACATGTCTTTAGTAAAAAAAATGCCAATAAGCGTATATTTATTGGTTTGCGCAAAAGTTATAGCGTCTACAAACTAGAGTACATTTTCTGGAATTTACACCGCTTTTAATTTATGACTGCCTATTTCATTTCTTGAGGTGCTAAAATGGCAGAGAAGTACAAAACCCCCCCAAATGACCCCATTTTGGAAAGTAGACACCCCAAGCTATTTGCTGAGAGGCATGTTGAGCCCATTGAATATTTTTTTTTTTTTAGTCCCAAGTGATTGAATAAAGACAAAAATAAAAAAGATTTTTTTTTTTTTTTCAAAAAGTTGTCACTAAATGATATATTGCTCACACATGCCATAGTTATATGTGGAATTGCACCCCAAAATACATTTTGCTGCTTCTCCTGAGTATGGGGATACCACATGTGTGGGACTTTTTGGGAGCCTAGCCGCGTACGGGGCCCCGAAACCCAAGCACCGCCTTCAGGATTTCTAAGGGTGCAAATTTTTGATTTCACTCCTCACTACCTATCACAGTTTCGAAGGCCATAAAATGCCAAAATAGCACAAAACCCCCCCAAATGACCCCATTTTGGAAAGTAGACACCCCAAGCTATTTGTTGAGAGGCATGGTGAGTATTTTACAGCTCTCATTTGTTTTTGAAAATGAAGAAAGTAAAGAAAAAAAAAATTTTTTTTTTCTTTTTTCAATTTTCAAAACTTTGTGACAAAAAGCGACATCTGCAAAATACTCACAATACCTCTCAGCAAATAGCTTGGGGTGTCTACTTTCCAAAATGGGGTCATTTTGGGGGGTTTTATGCCATCTGGGCATTCCATGGCCTCCGAAACTGTGATTGGCAGTGAGAAGTGAAATAAAAAAATTACACCCTTAGAAAGCCTGAAGGCGGTGATTGGTTTTTGGGGTTCCGTACGCAGCTAGGCTCCCAAAAAGTCCCACACATGTGGTATCCCCGTACTCAGGAGAAGCAACAGAATGTATTTTGGGGTGTATTTCTACATATGCCCATGACATGTTTGAGCAATATATCATTTAGTGACAACTTTTTGTAAAAAAAATATATATATATTTTTTTTTTTCATTATTCAATCTCTTGGGACAAAAAAAAAAAATATTTAATGGGCTCAACATTGCTCTCATCAAATAGCTTGGGGTGTCTACTTTCCAAAATGGGGTCATTTGGGGGGGGGGTTTGAACTGTCCTGGCATTTTATGCACAACATTTAGAAGCCTATGTCACACGTCACCCACTCTTCTAACCACTTGTAGACAAAGCCCTTTCTGACACTTTTTGTTTACATGAAAACATATTTTTTTTTTGCAAGAAAATTACGTTGAACCCCCAAACACTATATATAATGTTAAAGCAAAGGCCCTACAGATTAAAATGGTGGGTGTTGCATTTTTTTTTTTTTCCACACAGTATTTGCGCAGCGATTTTTCAAACGCATTTTTTGTGGAAAAAATACACTTTTTTTTATTTTAATGCACTAAAACACACTATATTGCTCAAATTTTTGATGAAATAAAAAATATGATCTTAGGCCAAGTACATGGATACCAAACACGACATGCTTTAAAATTGCGCACAAACACGCAGTGGCGACAAACTACATACATTTTTAAAAGCCTTTAAAAGCCTTTACATGATACCACATTAGATTCACGGAGGAGGTCTACTGCTAAAATTACTGCCCTCGATCTGACCTTCGCGGTGATACCTCACATGCATGGTGCAATTGCTGTTTACATATGACGCCAGACCAACGCTTGTGTACGCCTTTGCGCAAGAGAAGGGGGGGCAGGGGTGCTTTTTTTTTTTTTTTTGTTTTTTTTTTTTTTTTTTTTTGGTTTTTTTATTTTATTTTTTAAACTGTTCCTTCCATTTTTTTTCTTTGTTATGATTTTTATTGTTATCTCAGGGAATGTAAATATCCCCTATGATAGCAATAGGCAGTGACAGGTACTCTTTTTTTGAAAAAATTGGGGTCTATTAGACCCTAGATCTTTCCTCTGCCCTCAAAGCATCTGACCACACCAAGATTGGTGTGATAAAATGCTTTCCCAATTTCCCAATGGCGCGGTTTATATCCGGGAGGGGGGACATTCCCTCCCACTGCTTGTAAAAGCAGTCTAGAGGCTAATTACCCGCTAGAATTGCTTTTACATGAAAGCCGATCACTGGCTGAAAAGAATGATACCAAGATGATACCTAAACCTGCAGGCATCATTCTGGTATAACCATTCAAAGTCCAGCAACATACTGGACATATATTGTAATCTTTTTTTTTTCATGCAGCCTCTTGGCTGAACGAAAAAAAGAGATTGATTGGTGGGTATGCCCACCATTAGAATACCTCCCTTCATCCACCCACTTCTAATGATGGGCATACATGCACCATTTATATATGCCGATGCATGGGGGCATCCTCCCGCAAAAGTTATGCCGTGTACACACGGTCGGAATTTCGACCGTATGTACGTGGCATTAGGAGCCAATCGCTCCTCCCCCCCCCCTGCTGCCCCCATGCTTCGGCATATATGCTCTTTTTTTTAACTGTGGTGGTGAAATCACCTCCTACAGCGTTGGAGTCGCGGCTTTATGTATCGTGGGAGCAAACGCTGTTGCTGTCAAGATAAATAAATCCGCGTTGCAACTGAATGGCGCACCTGAAAACAAAAAAATGCTTAACACTAAAACACAGTAAACAAAATTACATACCTGAAAAGCAAGCATGATAAAACATGATAAAACATAATAAAACATTGCAGAATAGAATGGAGTAAAAAAAGAGCAACAATAGAGAGAGAATAGAGTGAGAGAGAGAACAATAAAACGACAACTATTTTATTTTTTTTTATTTTTTTGAGATTCACAGGTAAAAAAGCTCCTGACTGAAGCGACTGAATCAAAACGCTACCACAAAAAAACTGTTAGCGATCGCAGGGATCAGGCCTGACTCTGCGAACGCTGCAGTTATGTGTGCTTAGTGTTTTGTAAGTGACAGTGATCGATCGATACTGCACTTGGGTGGGCTGGGCTGGGCGGAGGGGGAAAACGCAGGTGCTAGCAGGTATCTGGGCTGATCCCGCTAACAATGCGGTTTTTTTTGGAACCCTAAACTGCTGGGACGCTAGTATAGATCTGATCAGATCAGATATTGATCTGTTCAGATACTGTGCCACTAAGGGAGGTGTATGCTTTGTGCGTGGGTGTTTGCGGTACTGGCACTAACCTGGGGCGACGCAGACCTTATTTGACCCTAAAACCTAATTGATATCACCCGCCGGGCGATCAGGGGGTTAAACCGTTATTGGGTAATAAATGGCGGGTGCCCTGACAGTATAAAAAACAAGCTAACTAACCAGCGTCACCCGTAACAGTAATACAAAAAAAAAACTGGTTACCTAGCGACACTAATGCAGCGATCAGAAAAACGATCGCTTAGTGACACTGGCAAAAGGGGGTGAAAGGGTTAACTAGGGGCAATCAGGGGGTTAAAACCTTTATTAGGTAATATATGGGGGTACCTGACGCTATATAAAAACCTGACGGGGAACCTAAATAACGAAATAACTAACTGGCTAACCAGCGTCACCAGTGACAGTTATACAGTGATCACTGGTGAAAGGGTTAACTCTAGGGGCAATCAGGGGGTTAAAACCTTTATTTAGGTTGTAATATGGGGGTACCTGACCTATAAACCTATTTATGAACCTATATAAACATGGCGGTTACCTAAAAAAAAAAAAATGGTTACCTAGCGACAGCAGTGACACTAATACAGCGATCAGAAAAAACGATCGCTTAGTGACACTGGCAAAAGGGGGTGAAAGGGTTACCTGGGGGGCAATCAAGGGGTTAAACCTTTATTATGGGGGGGGGGGGGGTAGGGGGCTACCTTGGACCTAAAACTAACTGCCCTGACAGTTATTACAGTCACACTGACACTAAATGCAGTGATCAGTAAAAAAATGATCACTGCAATTAGTGACACTGTGACTGGGGGGGGGGGGGGAGGGGGTGATCTGGGGGGTGATCAGGGGGTGACAGGGGGGTGGAATATGTGCCTAACTGTACTGGTGTCAGTGTACTGTTGTGCACTAACCTTTACATGTTCGCCGCTCGGCGTCTCCGGTCACATAGACCGGCGCACCGAGCGTGACATCACTTCCGCCTTCCTGTCTATACAATAGACAGGAAGGGGAAGCTTTTCATTGGCCAGGAGCGATCGCGAGGGGGTGGCCAGAAACCACTGGCCGTCCCCTCGTCCCGGATCGCTCCTGACACGATCCCGACCGTCCCCGCCGGCGGAGGGGGGTCCGATCGGACCCCCCAACCGCCGGAAGAATGTCACGTACAGGTACGTGATTCTGCCTGTACGTGCCATTCTGCCGACGTATATCTACATGGGGCGGTCGGGAAGTGGTTAAAATACTATAAAGCAATAGGCTCCCATTTACTCCATTTTCAGGCTTTGTAATCAAAGCTTATTTTTTTGGCACATTTTTTTCACATGCCAATGCATGTTCTTTGAAGTATGTGCTTTCAAGCCACAGGCGTTTTTTGCTTCGGCCAGTTACTGTAAATGCAGTGTCCTCTGTGAAATCCTAATTTTATCATCCTCCTACTTGTGTCGCTCTTGTTTTCCTGTGTATTGTTGTGGTTTTCTATGTTATTGGCGGTCTAGAGCCTTGTCCGCTTTGCCAATGTCTTGGCAGGCCCTCTGCCGCTGGTCACGGGTCTTGTAATGGTCCTCACTGAGGCCGTAGAGCTTCTTGTGGAGCCTCATCAGGTGGATGAAAGTCTCCACATCAAGCACCGACACTCCTGAGACCTTCGTTTTGCTCACAGGCCTGAGGGTTCTAGGAGCCCATTTGCTGGCCACAAAAACAAACTAAACCGTCTGTCACTTTGTTAGTTTTTTCCGTTTTTGGGGTTTATGTGGTCAAAAATGCATAATATGACCTAAAAAAAAAAGTTCCTATACTTTTGTATAACCACTTGACCTCTGGAAAGATTACCCCCCCCCCACCCCCTTCACGACCAGGCCATTTTTTTGCTTTTTGGCACTGCGTTAAAATGGTTGTAAACCCTTACACACCACTTTTACCTACAGGTAAGCCGATAATGAGACTTACCTGTAGGTACTGGAAATATGTGCAGGTTTAGGAGCTAGTTACCATATACGCTTGTGCCGACGTCATCAGCGCATGCGCACTGAAGAAAGGACACGGTCCTGACGTTTCTATAGGGCCTGTGCCGTGACCGTCGGTTCCGGCGCGCATCCAGGGGAGTGACGTCACATGACTCCAGCCAATCGCCACTGCCCCCTGGAAGGAAGAGGGGTGAAGATTGACGCAGCCACCAGCGGGGGCATTGCGGGCTTCATTTGCAATGCGATGCATACTAGCCCATTATGCTTTTACTTTGCGAGGAAAAAATAGGAAGTGAAACCCATCAGGCAGGGCTCGACAAACCCCAGGCGCCAGGTGGCATTGGCGACTAGAAATAGCGGCCTGGCGCCTGGGCTACACTGGGTCAGCCTGGTAATTGAGGCCGCGGCTTACATCGGGGGGAACTGGTGCCCTCTTGTTGTGGCCGGGGCTCCCCATCTCCTTCCATCACACCAACTCTGCAATCTCCGCCGCCTTCCCAGAGACCAACTCCGCCTCCCCATCTCCTTCCATCTCGCCCACTCCGCCAACTTCCCGGAGACCAACTCCGCCCACACCGCCATCTGCTCAGAGACCAACTCCGCCTCCTCATCTCCTTCCATCATACCAACTACGCCCACCTCAAGCTGCACTGATGTCAAACATGAGACAGAATCAAAATCCATGTGCTGAGAAGTGACAGAAAGGAAACCAGGTATGTGATATCTGCATATACCCTCCCCCACCCCATATATACACTCCTAATTATATATATATATATATATATATATATATATATATCTATTATATATATATATATATATATATATATATATACACACAATATACAAACACACATACACACACATACATACACACACACACACATATATACATACATATACATATATATACACATACATACACTCCTATTATATATACCCTCCCCCACCCTATATACACTCCTATTATACATACCTTCCCTACTGAGCCGCTGCCCATCACACCATCAAGCCTAGTACACATGGGCCGAATGCTGGGCAACATCGGTTGGTTTAATAAAAACTGGCTACCATTGGGCCCGTGTGTATGGCAGCCGGGCTGACAGAAGCCAGCCATTGGGCATGCTGGAAAAAAAAAAAAATAAAAAAAAAAAAAAACCTGGCTCCTAACTTTTCTAGCTGGCTCCTAGATTTCAAGCAAATTTGTCAAGCCCTGCCATCAGGGTTTACTTTCTCTTTAACCACTTCAATACCGGGCACTTTCACCCCCCTTCCTTCCCAGACCAAAATTTTCAGCTTTCAGCGCTCTCGCACTTTCAATAAGAATTGCGCGGTCATACAACACTGTACCCAAATGACATTTTTATCATTTTGTTCACCCAAATAGAGCTTTTCTTTTGGTGTTTTTTTTTTTCACAAATCTATTTTTTATTTATATGTTCCTGAACGTCCACTCAGGAGGGAGCGCCCCCCCCCCCCCCACCCGGGCCGTAAACGCGCAGTGGCCGGGTGGGAGGTGGGAAGAAGGGAGCACCCCCCGGGCCGTATACGCGCAGTGGTCGGGTGGGAGGAGGGAACGCCCCCCCCCCCGGGCCGTATACGCGCAGTGGCCGGGTGGGAGGTGGGAAGGAGGGAGCGCCCCCCGGGCCGTATACGCGCAGTGGCCGGGTGGGAGCGCCCCCCCCCCAGGGCCGTATACGCGAAGTGGCCGGGTGGGAGGTGGTAAGGAGGGAGCGCCCCCCCCGGGCCGTATACGCGCAGTGGCCGGGTGGGAGGAGGGAGCGCCCCCCGGGCCGTATACGCGCAGTGGTCGGGTGGGAGGAGGGAACGCCCCCCCCCGGGCCGTATACGCGCAGTGGCCGGGTGGGAGGTGGGAAGGAGGGAGCGCCCCCCGGGCCGTATACGCGCAGTGGCCGGGTGGGAGGTGGGAGCGCCCCCCCCCCAGGGCCGTATACGCGAAGTGGCCGGGTGGGAGGTGGTAAGGAGGGAGCGCCCCCCCCGGGCCGTATACGCGCAGTGGCCGGGTGGGAGGAGGGAGCGCCCCCCGGGCCGTATACGCGCAGTGGCCGGATGGGAGGTGGGAAGGAGGGAATGCCCCCCCCCCCGGGCCGTATACGCGCAGTGGCCGGGTGGGAGGTGGGAAGGAGGGAGTGCCCCCCCCGGGCCGTATACACGCAGTGGCCGGGTGGGAGGTGGGAAGGAGGGAGTGCCCCCCCCCCCGGGCCGTATACACGCAGTGGTCGGTGGGAAGGAGGGAGTGCCCCCCCGGGCCGTATACGCGCAGTGGCCGGGTGGGAGGTGGGAAGGAGGGAGTGCCCCCCCGGGCCGTATACGCGCAGTGGCCGGGTGGGAGGTGGGAAGGAGGGAGTGCCCCCCGGGCCGTATACGCGCAGTGGCCGGGTGGGAGGTGGTAAGGAGGGAGCGCCCCCGGGCCGTATACGCGCAGTGGCCGGGTGGGAGCGCCCCCCGGGCCGTATACGCGCAGTGGCCGGGTGGGAGGGGGGAAGGAGGGAGCGCCCCCCGGGCCGTATACGCGCAGTGGCCGGGTGGGAGGTGGGAAGGAGGGAGCGCCCCCCCCCCCCCCGGGCCGTATACGCGCAGTGGCCGGGTGGGAGGTGGGAAGGAGGGAATGCCCCCCGGGCCGTATACGCGCAGTGGCCGGGTGGGAGGTGGGAAGGAGGGAGCGCCCCCCGGGCCGTATACGCGCAGTGGTCGGGTGGGAGGTGGGAAGGAGGGAGCGCCCCCCCCGGGCCGTATACGCGCAGAGGCCGGGTGGGCGGTGGGAAGGAGGGAGCGCCCCCCCCCGGGCCGTATACGCGCAGTGGCCGGGTGGGAGGTGGGAAGGAGGGAGCGCCCCCTCCCGGGCCGTATACGCGCAGTGGCCGGGTGGGAGGTGGGAAGGAGGGAGCGCCCCCTCCCGGGCCGTATACGCGCAGAGGCCGGGTGGGAGGTGGGAAGGAGGGAGCGCCCCCTCCCGGGCCGTATACGCGCAGTGGCCGGGTGGGAGGTGGGAAGGAGGGAGCGCCCCCCTCCCGGGCCGTATACGCGCAGTGGCCGGGTGGGAGCGCCCCCCCCCCAGGGCCGTATACGCGAAGTGGCCGGGTGGGAGGTGGTAAGGAGGGAGCGCCCCCCCCGGGCCGTATACACGCAGTGGCCGGGTGGGAGGTGGGAAGGAGGGAGTGCCCCCCCCGGGCCGTATACGCGCAGTGGGAGGTGGGAAGGAGGGAGTGCCCCCCCGGGCCGTATACGCGCAGTGGCCGGGTGGGAGGTGGGAAGGAGGGAGCGCCCCCGGGCCGTATACGCGCAGTGGCCGGGTGGGAGCGCCCCCCGGCCATATACGCGCAATGGCCGGGTGGGAAGGAGGGAGCGCCCCCCGGGCTGTATACGCGCAGTGGCCGGGTGGGAGGGGGGAAGGAGGGAGCGCCCCCCGGGCCGTATACGCGCAGTGGCCGGGTGGGAGGTGGGAAGGAGGGAGCGCCCCCGGGCCGTATACGCGCAGTGGCCGGGTGGGAGGTGGGAGCGCCCCCCGGGCCGTATACGCGCAGTGGCCGGGTGGGAGGGGGGGAAGGAGGGAGCGCCCCCCGGGCCGTATACGCGCAGTGGCCGGGTGGGAGATGGGAAGGAGGGAGCGCCCCCCGGGCCGTATACACGCAGTGGCCGGGTGGGAGGTGGGAGCGCCCCCCGGGCCGTATACGTGCAGTGGCCGGGTGGGAGGGGGGAAGGAGGGAGCGCCCCCCGGGCCGTATACGCGCAGTGGCCGGGTGGGAGGTGGGAAGGAGGGAGCGCCCCCCGGGGCTGTATACGCGCAGTGGCCGGGTGGGAGGTGGTTAAGTTAACTGACACTTGCGCAGCCATTTCAACGCTGCACTCAAACTACATTTATATCATTTTTTCCCACAAATAGAGCTTTTTGGTGGTATTTGATCACCTCTGGGGCTTTTTATTTTTTGTGCTGTAAATTAAAAATACTGAATATTTTTGGGACAAAAAAAAAAAAAAACCCAATATTTTTTACTTTCTGCTAAAAAAGCATATCCAATAATAAAATCTAATACCTTCATAAAATTAGGCCTATGTTTTCTGCTACACATTTTTGGTAAAAAAAAAAAAATCCAAACAAGTGTATATTGATGGGTTTATGTGAATGTTATAGTGTCTACAAATTATGGGATGTAGTACTGACCCCCGAAGGAGCTGCTGCTTTGAATTGGGCGAGAAGCCCCACTAACTGGACTCACTCCCCTTGGCACAGCTGTGGTGCAATGTAATACAGTACAATATAAGACAATGCAAAGAACCTGTATTATACCCTGAGCACCCACTGGCACCACCTGGTGGGGAAAAAAACAGCACGCCACACAATTGGATACTTAACCAAAAATATCTTTACTGCAGAATATTCAATAAAAAAGGTGGTTACAGCAATCGTGCCGTCATCCCAACATCGGGCGACAGCACAATATATTTCATTTTTATTTCTACATTGTATGTATGTCAGGAGGAAGATCAGTTGTCAGCAACGTGTCAGGAGGGGGTGTCTGTGGCCCCTCCGGGTCAGGGGGGGAGGGGGGTGTCGGTGGCCCCTCCGGGTCAGGGGGGGGAGGGGGGTGTCGGTGGCCCCTCCGGGTCAGGGGGGGGAGGGGGGTGTCGGTGGCCCCTCCGGGTCAGGGGGGGGGAGGGGGGTGTCGGTGGCCCCTCCGGGTCAGGGGGGGGGGGGGGGGGTGTCGGTGGCCCCTCCGGGTCAGGGGGGGGAGGGGGGTGTCGGTGGCCCTCCCGGGTCAGGGGGGAGGGGGTGTAGCGGCCCCCGGGTCAGGGGGGGGGGGGGGGGGGGGGGTGTCGGTGGCCCCTCCGGGTCAGGGGGGGGAGGGGGGTGTCGGTGGCCCAGGGGGGGGGGGGGGTCGGTGGCCGGGTGGGGGGGGGGGGGTGGTGGGGGGGGGGGGGGGTGTAGCGGCCCCCGGGTCAGGGGGGAGGGGGGTGTCGGTGGCCCTCCCGGGTCAGGGGGGAGGGGGGTGTCGCGGCCCCGGGGGGAGGGGGGTGTCGGTGGCGCCCCGGGTCAGGGGGGGGGAGGGGGTGTCGGTGGCCCCCCGGGTCAGGGGGGGTGTCGGTGGCCCCCCGGGTCGGGGGGGGGTGTGTCGGTGGCCACCGGGTCAGGGGGGGGTGTGTCGGTGGCCCCCGGTTCAGGGGGGGAGGGGGTGCCGGTGGCCCCCCCGGGTCAGGGGGGGAGGGGGTGCCGGTGGCCCCCCGGGTCAGGGGGGAGGGGGGGTGTCGGTGGCCCCCCGGGTCAGGGGGGGTGTCGGTGGCCCCCCGGGTCAGGGGGGGAGGGGCGTGTCGGTGGCCGCCGGGTCAGGGGGGGAGGGGGGTGTCGGTGGCCGCCGGGTCAGGGGGGGGAGGGGGGTGTCGGTGGCCGCCGGGTCAGGGGGGAGGGGGGTGTCGGTGGCCGCCGGGTCGGGGTGGAGGGGGGGTGTCGGTGGCCGCCGGGTCGGGGTGGAGGGGGGTGTCGGTGGCCGCCGGGTCGGGGTGGAGGGGGGTGTCGGTGGCCGCCGGGTCGGGGTGGAGGGGGGGGGGGTGTCGGTGGCCCCCGGGTCGGGGTGGAGGGGGGGTGTCGGTGGCCCCCGGGTCGGGGGGGGGGGGGGGTGTCGGTGGCCCCCGGGTCGGGGGGGGTGGGGGGGGTGTCGGTGGCCCCCGGGTCGGGGTGGAGGGGGGGGGGGTGTCGGTAGCCCCCGGGTCGGGGTGGAGGGGGGTGTCGGTAGCCCCCGGGTCGGGGTGGGGGGGGGTGTCGGTGGCCCCCGGGTCGGGGTGGAGGGGGGGGGTGGTCGGGGGGGTGGCCCCCGGGTCGGGGTGGAGGGGGGTGTCGGTAGCCCCCGGGTCGGGGTGGGGGGGGGGGGTGTCGGTGGCCCCCGGGTCGGGTGGAGGGGGGGGGTGTCGGTGGCCCCCGGGTCGGGGTGGAGGGGGGTGTCGGTAGCCCCCGTGTCGGGGTGGAGGGGGGTGTCGGTAGCCCCCGGGTCGGGGTGGAGGGGGGGTGTCGGTGGCCCCCGAGTCGGGGTGGAGGGGGGTGTCGGTAGCCCCCGGGTCGGGGTGGGGGGGGGTGTCGGTGGCCCCCGGGTCGGGGTGGGGGGGGGGGTGTCGGTGGCCCCCGGGTCGGGGGTGGAGGGGGGGTGTCGGTAGCCCCCGGGTCGGGGTGGAGGGGGGGGTCGGTGGCCCCCGGGTCGGGGTGGAGGGGGGTGGGTGGGGGGAGGGGGGGGTGTCGGTAGCCCCCGGGTCGGGGTGGAGGGGGGTGTCGGTAGCCCCCGAGTCGGGGTGGAGGGGGGTGTCGGTAGCCCCCGGGTCGGGGTGGAGGGGGGGTGTCGGTGGCCCCCGGGTCGGGGTGGAGGGGGGGTGTCGGTGGCCCCCGGGTCGGGGTGGAGGGGGGTGTCGGTAGCCCCCGGGTCGGGGGGGTGGGTGGCCCCGGGGGGAGGGGGGTGTCGGTGGCCCCCGGGTCGGGTGGGGGGGGGGGTGTCGGTGGCCCCCGGGTCGGGGTGGAGGGGGGTGTCGGTAGCCCCCGGGTCGGGGTGGAGGGGGGTGTCGGTAGCCCCCGGGTCGGGGTGGAGGGGGGGTGTCGGTGGCCCCCGGGTCGGGGTGGAGGGGGGGTGTCGGTGGCCCCCGGGTCGGGGTGGAGGGGGGTGTCGGTAGCCCCCGGGTCGGGGTGGAGGGGGGGTGTCGGTGGCCCCCGGGTCGGGTGGAGGGGGGTGTCGGTGGCCCCCGGGTCGGGTGGAGGGGGGGTGTCGGTGGCCCCCGGGTCGGGGTGGAGGGGGGTGTCGGTAGCCCCCGTGTCGGGGTGGAGGGGGGTGTCGGTAGCCCCCGGGTCGGGGTGGAGGGGGGGTGTCGGTGGCCCCCGGGTCGGGGTGGAGGGGGGTGTCGGTAGCCCCCGGGTCGGGGTGGAGGGGGGTGTCGGTAGCCCCCGGGTCGGGGTGGAGGGGGGGTGTCGGTGGCCCCCGGGTCGGGGTGGAGGGGGGTGTCGGTAGCCCCCGGGTCGGGGTGGAGGGGGGGTGTCGGTGGCCCCCGGGTCGGGGGGGAGGGGGGGTGTCGGTGGCCCCCGGGTCGGGGTGGAGGGGGGGTGTCGGTGGCCCCCGGGTCGGGGGGTGGAGGGGGGGTGTCGGTGGCCCCCGGGTCGGGGTGGAGGGGGGTGTCGGTAGCCCCCGGGTCGGGGTGGAGGGGGGGTGTCGGTGGCCCCCGGGTCGGGGGTGTCAGGTTACCATGGTGCTGCTGGCTGTCCCGGTTGAAGTCCATGATGTTCCCGGGAAGGGGCTCGCCGTGAAGGATGACGATACTGAAGAGGACATGGCAGAAGATGAAGCCGATGGCGGCTTGGTTCCTCTCTGTACTGCGCATGCGCAGTACGAATCGCTAGGCATCTTCCGGAAATTGCCGAAACGAAACAGATGCCAGTGAAGTGTACACCGCACAGCTGATTTTGGTTTGTTAAAAAAAAAAAAAAAAAAAAGTTTAAAAAAATACACTCCTAATTAAAAGGAAAAACCCCACAGATAGCACTCTAAAAACACGTTTTCTATTACTCTCTTCTATATCCAGAGCTAAACTATTTCTTTTTATTTTGCCCTTGCCCCTTGCTTACAGTAATAGACCCGCCCCTTAGACTGAGACTCCCCTTGCAGAGTAGTGCCAGCATCGCTAGCGTGCGGCATCGTCTTGTACACCGACTGCGCGTGCGCGGTGTACACTTCACTCCAAGCTGTTTAGCTTCGGCAATGTTCGGAAATTACGCTGCGCATGCGCAGTACAGACTGCACTCATCCGCCGAGGGGAACCATCTCGGCAGAACAACGGCTCCCTGGGCTACTGTGAGCGCACGTGACTGTGACGTCACAGTAGAGGGGGGGAGTCATATAAGGCGCTGCGGTTGTTGCGAGAGTCATTACTCAAAGGAAGAGACTGAGAGCAGTACTGCGCCCTCTATTCTCCGTGATTAAACTACAAAACCAATAAGATATATATCTATTGTATACTAATTTATATACTCATATCTATATATACGTGTTGTATACTAATCTATATACACATATCTATATATACCTGCTGTATACTAATATATATACTGATACAACTTATACAGTATATACTAGTAGAATTTATTGTCAGCCATCTTATAACGGGAATGACCCGAAACGCAAACAGACGTCCCGCTCCTTCCCAGAGGAGGAGGAAGAACAACTCTTATTTCCGTACTCTGGGTGTGGTGGAGAATGAAGATTCCTGGAATTTAGCGATTTCATTATCCTTGAATGAGCCAGAATTCAGACAGAAATCGCACCTGCTGCATTCCCTGGATACCCAGAACCAAGACTGGGCACGAAGTAGCCCAGACAGGGGATATTTTCCAGGCTACACAGCCCAAAAACCCAACTTATCAATGGGGGAGAAAAATCCACCTCTGACCACCATCAGAGGTTCTCCTCCACCCCCGGACCCTGGTGACCCGACACTTGTTGAGCAGATCCACCATTCAGGATCAACAATGTCAGGGAGCGCCAGCAGCGGTCCCTCTGCTCTCAGGAGTAGGAGTATCTCTTCATACCTGAATTTGGATTTCTTCTGGAGATGGATGGGCTCATCTCCCTACAAGGAGGATAAAGACACAGGATTCACAAAGAAAATGGACCAAGTGGAGTCCCCAAATAACCAGGACCAAGAGGGGGCACCGAGTGAGAACAGTGATGCCAAAGTGGGGTCCCAAAATAACCAGGACCAAGAGGGGGCACCGAGTGAGAACAGTGATGCCAAAGTGGAGTCCCAAAATAACCAGGACCAAGAGGGGGCACCAAGTGAGAACAGTGATGCCAAAGTGGAGTCCCAAAATAACCAGGACCAAGAGGGGGCACCAAGTGAGAACAGTGATGCCAAAGTGGAGTCCCCAAATAACCAGGACCCAGAGGGGGCACTGAGTGTGAACCATGATGCCAAAGTGGAGTCCCCAAATAACCAGGACCCAGAGGGGGCACTGACTGTGAACCATGATGCCAAAGTGGAGTCACCAATTAACCAGAGCCAAGACAGGGCACTGGGTGAATGTCCACCTTTGAGCAAGATCAGAGGTTCACTTCCACCCTCAGATCCTGTAGACCCAAGACTTGTTGCGCAGATTCATTTAAACGTGCTGCAGAAAAATGTATATTCTAGATGTAAAAAGGTCCTCAAACAGGAGGAGGAGATAAAGACCCTAGAAAATGACATTGCATGTTTAGTAAAGGCCAAAGCCACTCAGGAGGAGCTGCTATACAGATTTAGAAGGCCAAAAGTTTGTTTAAAAGAAATATCTAGATTAAAAAAGCTGAACCCTTGTAAAAAAGTAATACCTATTAGAGAGGCGATAATCACGAAGTGGCATGAGGCTTATGAGGCCAGCCAGAACAGACAGAGGCTGGAGTCCTATGAACACCTCTTCTATTATCTCCAGACAGACCCAACCTACCTGGTTAAGCTTATTGGCCAGATGTCGGAATATGAGGAGATCATAATGCTTGTGGACAGAGTGCTCTACAGCCTCTACAATCACGCTTCCACTCCACGGGAAGAATACCTTTTCGTGAAATTGATGGAAGCTGCAATGTGTGAGGAAGTGGAGACAAAACTGAATACCATTGATGATATAATGAATGGAAAATCGATGAGTTTAAAGCTGATCAAGGTATTTTACACACACGAAGCAAACTACAGTGCCCTAGTAGAGGCGCTCAAACCAGCAAAAAGGAACATACTGGCCCTCCAGTATGAGCTTAGCACCAATCCATACCAAGCTGCAGTTGTGCCTTACGACATATTCAATAGAATGAATAGTTCGCTAGGAATATCCACTGATAATGCCCCTGAAACTAAGGATAACGCTTTATACAACTTGGCCGACGAAGTCATAAAGTCCATATTTTCATCTGTGGACACAATTCCTTATGGGCTGAGATACCTAGCAAAAAGCCTTCAAAAATCTCTGCAGAAAAGGTTCCCAGAGCAAAGTGAAGATGCAGTGATGACTGCTGTGAGCCATTTTCTCTCTCAGTACCTCCATCCAGCCATGGAGAGACCAGATCTCTTTAGGATAATTGCGCCACATGAATTTGCAGCTTATTTCCAGTGGCAGAACCTTGAGTTTGTGACTCATATCGTCTGCCTGGCCATGCAATCCTTCGCTATCAAGACAGCAACATCACATGAAGTGGACACCTTTATCAGCATGACTTCCTCAGGGTTCAGGAAATACTTTGAGGAAGTTCTAAACATTCCAGAGCCAGACAAAAAATTTTATTTTGTCAAGCTATATGATGCTATAAACACTCATCCGATAAGCATGACTGCACAGGATATCATCAATACGCATTCTCTACTTTCTGAATATGAGGATGTTGTATTTGGTGACTCAACGGACATTGCCTACCAAGTGTTTAAGGATATTGGACCAATCCCTCAATTAGCGGGTCTACTTCACACTCATGCAGCTACCTTTGTTGAATCGGAGAAAAGAATGAAAATCTGGCTATGTTTAAGCTGCAAATTTCCTCCCTACGAAGATTTGGATATTGAAATGGACAACCTTAGGAATGCCACCAAAAAACTAGTCCAGGGTGTACTTCGTCTTGGGCCTGAAGGAATGCTCCAAGAGGAAAAAATGAGCCACCAAGATGTCCTTAACCAAACTTCCCAAAAACTAACAGAGGAACATGAGCTGGATACGGAAAATGAAGATCAGATAACAAAAATCAATCAGGAATTAGCTGAAATTAACCAGATCTCTAAAGATATGCAGGACCGCATAGACCTTTGCAAGAGGTACAAGAAATGCTGCATCAACAACTTCCTCTTCCGCAAGTCACGCCGTGATGGTGAGATCCATAAGATCCGGCATGCAGAAGATGAGGAGATTAGTTACACAGCTAAAAAGCTGATGAAGGAAGGAGTCATTGTACACACCTGGTTCAAATTCAAGCCCCTGAAAGAAGAAGTCCTCCATATAAAACCTGCTGGGGAGGCCTTCCACTTCACTTTAGGATACAAACATGTTGTCGTTCCTGTTCTCGATTTACTGCGTATTTATGAGAGCAGTGATCCAACGATGAGGCTTTTCCATTATCAGGTCAATGTTGCCATGTTATTATTTCTGGCGAGTCGCAAGATGTTCGATGCAGTGAACATCAACTTTTTGGAGTCTTGGATACAACATAACCAGATTCTGTCCTGAGTGGCGGTCTTCTGGAGCTGTGAAGGCAATGTGCCTCATTGTTATGACTACGAAATATCAGTTCTGCTGGACTTTTAGGTGCAGAGCTAGAAAAAAAAAGATATGATCAAGGCCGGGGGTCGGCAAGCCGTCGATTGCAACCTACCTGCCGACAGCGGGGAGCCGACAGGTAGAGTGCAAACACATCCTGGCTTTGCTGGTCCTACCCCTCAGCCTCCGCCACTCTCATCTTCACTGCAGAGCGGAGAACGGGAGGCTCTGATGTGAAGTGGGGCAGAGAATACTACTGTGGGGGTGGTGGGGACGAGAAGTGGGTTAGAAGGTATACTATTGTGGGGGGTGGGAGTGATGTGAAGTGGGGTAGAGGATACCATTGTGGGTGGGGGGGGGGGGGGTGACGTGAAGTGGGGCAGAGGAAGGACACAACTGTGGGGGGGAGTGATGTGAAGTGGGGCAGAGGATACTACTATTGTGGGGGGGGGGGGTGATGTCAAGTGGGGTACAGGATACTATTGTGGGTGGAGTGATGTGAAGTGGGGTAGATGATACTATTGTGGGTGGGGGGATGACGTGAAGTGGGGCAGAAGAAGGACAACTGTGGGGGGGGGATGACTTGAAGTGGGGCAGAGGAAGGACAACTGTGGGGGGGGGGGTGTGATGTGAAGTGGGCAGAGGATACTACCGTGGGGGGGGGGGGGTGATGTGAAGTGAGGTTGAGGTACAGGATACCATTGTGGGTGGAGTGATGTGAAGTGGGGCAGAGGAAGGACACGACTGTGTGGGGGAGTGATGTGAAGTGGGGTACAGGATACTATTGTGAGGGGCAGGGGTGATGTGAAGTGGTTCAGAGGAAGGACACAACTGGGGGGGGGGGGGTGATGTGCAGTGGGGCAGAGGATACTACTGTGGGGGGGGGGTGATGTGAAGTGGGGTACAGAATACTATTGTGGGGGGGGGGGTGATGTGAAGTGGGGCAGAGAACACAACTGTGGGGGGGGGGGGGGGGTGATGTGAAATGGGGCAGAGGATACTACTGTGGGGGGGGGGGGGTGAAGTGGGGCAGAGTGTACTACTGGGGGGGGGGGGGGGGGTGATGTGAAGTGGGGCAGAGGATATTACTGTGGGGGGAGTGATGTTGTTTCTTGGGGTTTCATCTATTTATTTATTTTATTTATTTACTTATTATGTATTTATTGTTGGTGATTAAGGTTAGGGGTTCATTTATTTTTTTACTTTTTTATTATTTATTATTATCATTATTAATTATTTATTTTTTGTCAAGTTGGGAGGGGATCATTTATTTATTATTTGTGTTTTTACTTATTATTACTTTTTTTTTTTTGTTAGTTTGGACCTAAAATGAACCCCAAACCCTAACAACTAATCGATTAACCACTTGACCACTGGGCACTTAAACACCCTTAATAACCAGACCAATTTTCAGCTTTCGGTGCTCTCCCATTTTGAATGACAATTAATCAGTTTTTAATTAATTTAATTTTTAATCACAAAAATTAATTTTTCTTTGTTTCCGTTATAAAATTTAGCAAATTTGTAATTTTTCTTAAAGCGGTTCTGCACTCTGAAAAAAAAAAAATTTTTTTTTTTTTAGGATGTAATGTAAAGTGTGCTTACCTTTATTAGGGGACTCACCTGTTCCATCTTCCATCTCGATCGCCGCCGGTTTTCGTCCGATGAAGTTCCTCGTCTTCTTCTTTAGTGCTGGGGGCCATCTTGCCTGTGGGCATGTGAAACACCCACAGGGACTTTAGATGGCCCAGCATGCACTGCCGTTACTCGCGCGTGCGCAGTAACGGCTCATCTGCCGAGATCTCACGAGATTTCGGCAGATGCGGCCGAAATCTCGGGAGATTTCGGAAGATGTGGCCGAAATCTCGCGAGATTTCGGAAGATGCCCGCACTGACTCCTGGGATCAATGACACCAGATCCCAGGAGACAGTGCGGCGTGACGACGATCGACGCAAGACCCCGCCCGCCGCCGCAGAGGGAGAAGACCGGAAGTCTTCAAATTACAAGGTAAGTAAAAAAAAAAAAAAAAAAAAAAAATTAAATTAGTACTCTTTGCCTGATTTGGAAGGCAAAGAGATTTACTAAATGAAATGGGTGCAGAACCGCTTTAATACATTTTGGCCAAAATTTATACTGCTACATATCTTTGGTAAAAATAAGTACAAATTGGGGTATATTATTTGGTCTTTGTGAAAGTTATAGAGTCCACAAACTATGGTGCCAATATCCGAAAATTGATCACACCTGAAGTACTGACGGCCTATCTCATTTCTTGAGACCCTAACATGCCAGAAAAGTACAAATGACCCCTTTTTGGAAAGAATTCCTCATCTTTCTAGTGGGTGTTGTGTCTGGAGATGCCCAGGGATATGAAGCTGTAACAAAATCTCGAGTCATTGGAGTGAGGTATAGTTTAACCGATTCAGCCCCGGAAGATTTTACCCCCTTCCTGACCAGAGCTTTTTATTGCAATTCGGCACTGCGTCGCTTTAACTGAAAATTGATGTCCTTTTTTTCCTACAAATAGAGTTTTCTTTTGGTGGTATTGGATCGCCTCCGCGGCTTTTATTTTTGCGCAATAAACCAAAAAAAGCGTCAAATTTAGAAAAAAAAAACAAAAACACAATATTTTTTACTTTTTGCAATAATATCCCCCCCCCCCAAAAAAAAAAGCGATCTCGGGCTCTCCAGGTAAACAAAACGTCAGTGTTTACATCTGCCGAGCCCGGATGTGGCGTCATAATGTCGCGCCCAGCCTCCCAAGTTTATAGAGATGACTGGGGACCTCAGTTAGCTCTATGGTAGACTTCCGCCACTGGCCGATTCATTCCCTGGCACGCCGGATTGCACGGGCGAGTCGGTAAAAGCACCGGGGGGGGGGGGGGGCTGGGGTTATGTCCCCTCCCTCCGCATGTAAAAATGATCAAGCGGCTAAACTGCCGCTATGACTGTTTTTACTGTGCAGGGAATCGCTGGCAAAAAAAAAAAAAGCTGCACCCGTCATTCAGATATCGCCACACAAAGTCCAGGATGTCATATAACGGGTTAAAGAACTATGCCGTAAGATAAGCACATGGGTGAGTCCAATCTTCCTATAGCCACATAAAACTGAGATATCGGATTGGGTGGACCAACTCAAAAAAAAAAAAAAAAAAAGTGAGAAGCATCTCGGTTTTCCCAAGTCTCAGGAGCGGCGCTCTCTCTCCCGGCGTAGTGTGTGGCGCTCATACCGTGAAGGTAAACATGGCTGCATTTGTAATTACCTTGACCTAGTTAATCGCAGCAGAGACTCCGGAGAGGGAAGCAGCATGAGTTAGATTAACATTGCTGAAATATTCAGCTCTCTCTGTCATTTTTTTTTTTTTTTTTTATTAAAACAGCGTCCGTCCCCACTGAGGCCATTCTGATTGACTTCACATTTCTTTCTCAACTGTTTTTTTAATCCGAGTGGCTGGAACCTGCAGAAATTATGGTAAAGGACAGAGGACGGTGCAATTCACATGCAGTACAGCTGCCCATAGACAGGAATGGCTGTGCGCTGCTGTACTCAGGTATACTAAATGTCACGTAAACACAAGTAGCGCATATATGCAAAAAAAACTCAGCTTAAAAAGCGGTACTAAACCCAAAACAAAAAATATTATATATTGCAGCTGATCAATCATTAGATGTGGTGGCTGCATTAGTTTTTTTTTTTTTTACTTTTCTCCCCTGGTGATCTGCCCCGTAAGGCTGCATTCACACCTGAGCGTAGCGTTTTCATGCAGAAAATCGCACGAATTGCAGCGTTTTTAACCGCGATTTGCTGCGTTTTTTTTACCGCGTTTGGCCACGATTTTGTGTAGAGCAAAAGGTCACCAATGTAAAAAGAAGAAAAACGCCCAAATCTGCCCGATTCGAGCGACAAGAAAGGGTCCGGAACTTGTTTGAGCTTCAGGCGTTTTGGAGTGGAGATGTGAACCATCTCCATAGAGAATAATGTATTTTTTCCCCTCTAGCGTTTTGTAGCTTCAGGCGACAAAACGCTCAGGTGTGAATGCAGCCTTACACACACCCTGTATTCAGGTGTTCCCACTCTGGATGAAGGAGCAGACACCTGCATTGTCCATTCTGGGAGAGGGGAGTGTTAAATGTATTAGCAGATTTGAATACACTAACAAGTGGAAACCAAATTCCAACTCACACTTTATAATCAGTTACAGCAAACGGGTTTTTCCTTCTGGGATAAAGGGTTTTCCATTTATAAAACAAAGCTGTAAGCACCCCTGCCAGAGCTAAAGGGGTAAAGCAGAAGGTATTTTTTATCTTAACCACTTCAGCACCGGAAGATTTTACCCCCTTCCTGACCAGAGCACTTTTTGCGGTTCGGCACTGCGTCGCTTTAACTGACAATTGCGACGTGGCTCCCAAACAAAATTTACGTCCTTTGTTTCCCACAAATAGAGCTTTCTTTTGGTGGTATTTGATCGCCTCTGCAGTTTTTATTTTTTGTGCTAAAAAATAAATGATCAACATTTTGAAAAAAATATATAAATTGTACCTTTTGCGACAATAAATATCCCCCAAAAATATAGAAAAAAAAAAATAATTTTCCTCAGTTTAGGCCGATATGTATTGTTCTACATATTTTTGGTAAAAAAAAACAAAACGCAATAAGCATATATTGATTGGTTTGCGCAAAAGTTATAGCGTCTACAAAATAAGTCATAGGTTTATGGCATTTTTATTATAACATTTTATTTTTTATTAGCAATGGCGGTGATCTGCGATTTTTATCACGGCTGCGACATTATGGCGGACACATCAGACACTTGATGCATTTTTTGGGACCATTGGCATTAATACAGTGATTAGTGCTATAAAAATGCATTGATTACTGTAAAAATGTCACTGGCAAGGAAGGGGATAACACTAGGGGGAGATCAAGGGGTTAACTGTGTTCCCTCTCTGTGTTCTAACTGAAGGGGGGAGGGGACTGTGTAGGGGAGATGACAGATTGCCGTTCATACTTTGTATGAACAGACGATCAGTCTCTTTCCCCCCTCCCCCCACCGGTTCTCGGTGTGTCACGAGCGATCGCGGGACCCCGGCAGTCATCTCGCCCACCGGGCACTCGTATCGGCTCGCGGGCGAGCAGCGGGCGCCCCTATTGACCACAGGGCGAAGCGACGTTACATAACGTTGTTTCGCCCAGCTGTGCCATTCTGCTGCAGTAAAACTGCGGCGGCTGGTCGACAAGTGGTTAAGATAAAAAAAAACTTCTGTGTGCAGCAGCCTCCCCAGCACCCCCAAATACTTACCTGAGCCCCATCTCTCTCCAGCGATGTCCACGAATGTCTAAGCCGTCCAAGACACTCCTCCTGATTGTCTGAGACACAGCAGCGATTCCATTGGCTGTCAAAGTCAGTCAGCCAATCAGGGGAGAGAGGGGGTGGGACCGGAGCTCCATGTCTGAATGGGCACACAGAGCTGTGACTCCAGTGCCACCATAGAAAGCTGCTGACTGTGGGGACACTCGATAGGAGGGAGGGACCAGGAGCAGCAAAGAGGGACCAGAGAAGAGGAGGATCCAGGCTGCTTTGTGCAAAACCAACAGCACAAAGGAGGGAAGTATAACATGTTTGTTGTTATTATTATACATTTTTTTTTTTAAACAAGACTTTACAATCACTTTAACCACTGGGCACTTAAACCCCCTTAATAACCAGACTAGTTTTTAGCTTTCAGTGCTCTCACATTTTGAATGACAATTACTCAGTCATACAACACTGTACCCATGCAACATTTTTGGCCTTTTTTTCCCACACAAATAGAGCTTTCTTTTGGTGGTATTTAATCACCGTTGTTTTTTTTATTTTTTGCGCTATAAAAGAAAAAAAGACTGAAAATTCTGCAAAAAAAAAATGAATTTTTCTTTGTTTGTGTTATAAAATTTAGCAAATTTGTAATTTTTCTTGATAAATTTTGTCCAAAATTTATACCGCTACATATCCTTGGTAAATATAAGTACAAATTGGGGTATATTATTTGGTCTTTGTGAAAGTTATAGAGTCCACAAACTATGGTGCCAATATCTGAAAATTGATCACACCTGAAGTACTGACGGCCTATCTCATTTCTTGAGTCCCTAACATGCCAGAAAAGTACAAATACCCCCCAAATGACCCCTTTTTGGAAAGAAGACATTCCAAGGTATTTAGGAAGAGGCATGGTGAGTTTTTTGAAGTTGTAATTTTTTTCCCCACAATTCTTTGCAAAATCAAGATTGATTTTTTTTACAAAATTGTCATATTAGCAGGTTATTTCTCACACACAGCATATGCATAGCACAAATTACACCCCAAAAACACATTCTTCTATTACTCCCGAGTACGGCGATACCACATGTGTGAGACTTTTACACAGCGTGGCCACATACAGAGGCCCAACATGCAGGGATCGCCATCAGGTGTTCTGGAGCACCCAGGCCAATTCTGACATTTCTCTCCTACATGTAAAAATCATCATTTATTTGCTAGAAAATTACATAGAAACCCCAAAACATTATATATATACCCTAGAGAATACAATGGCGGTCGTTGCAACTTTTTATCTCGCACAGTACTTGCGCAGCAATTTTTCGAACGCGTTTAAAAAAAAAAAAAAAAAACAGGTTTGTGCTTTACAAAAAACAGTAAAGTTAGCCCAATGTTTTTGCATAATGTGAAAGATGAAATTACGCCGAGTAAATAGATACCTAACATGTCACCCTTCAAAATTGCACACACTCGTGGAATGGCGCCAAACTTTGCTACTTCAAAATCCCCATAGGCGATGTTTTAAATTTTTTTTTTACTGGTTACATGTTTTGAGTTACAGAGGAGGTCTAGGGCCAAAATTATTGTTCTCGCTCTAACGTTCGCAGCGATACCTCACATGCATGGTCTGAACACCGTTTTCCTATGTGGGCGGGACTTACGTATGCATTTGCTTCTGCGTGCGAGCACACGGGGACAGGGTCGCTTTAAAAAAAAAAAAAATGTTTTTATTGTTCATTTTACTTTATTCATTTTAATTTTAGCTGGCTGAAAAAGCCGATACCTGAATGATGCCTGTAGCTGCAGGCATCATTCAGATATCCCCGCACAAATTCAAGGATGTCATATGACGGCCGGCGGGAGGGAAGTGGTTAAAACGCATTTTTTTTTAACACAAAGTTGTCCATTTATACAATATTTATAACACATAACTTGTACATACCAAAAATGACACCCCAAAATAGATTCTCCTACTCCTCCTGAGTACGGCGATACCACATGTGTGAGACTTCCACAGCGTGGCCACATACAGAGGCCGAGTACAGCCGAGTATGGCTGAGCATTGTTGGATATCGCCAAGTATGGCTGGGTATCACAGAGTATGGCTGGGTATCGCAGGGTATTGCAGGGTATCGCAGGGTATTGCAGGGTATCGCAGAATATTGCAGGTTATGGCAGGGTATTGCAGAGTATCGCAGGGCATGGCAGGGCATTGCTGGGTATTGCAGAGTATGGAGGGATGGATCGGTGGTGACTGCAGATCAGCGATGTGGGCACTACAGATCCCGCCCACAGCGCTGCTGCTACCGATCCCTCCCCCTCTCCACTCACACTGTACCGATCGGTACAGAGAAAGGAACCGGCGTCATGAAATGACGCTGGTTTGTTTACATGTGATCACTCCGTCATTTGACAGAGTGATCACGTGGTAAACGGCTGTTCACGTGGTAAACGGATGTTCTCGAATGCGTGCCCCAGGTGGCGCACAAGAGCGGGATTCTGGGAGGACGTCACCGTACACCCTCCCAGAGTTAAGCAATCGCCCTGTAGCCATCATTCGGCTATGGGCCAGTGGTTAAGATAAAAAGCCTTCTGTGTGCAGCAGCCACCCCAGCACCCCCTAATACTTACCTAAGCCCCATCTCTTTATATATTCTTTATTTTCACAGTTTTCTTCATATACAGAATTCATCACATTTGTAATCAAGTATTTAGACAAGTACTTCTATTCAAATTCGAATTACATTTTTCCCCCCCCCCCACCTCTAAAAAAATAAAAAAAAAAAAAAAAAAAAAAAAAACCTACCCCGTCTCGCTCACCCTCCCCCATTCCCCACAGTATTTCCTTCCATTATCCTAAAATATTGTTCTGTTTCCCTGAACTCAATCCATTGTTGCCATGTCCTCTGATATTTTTCTTCTAGATTCTCTAAAGTGTATAGCGAGAGTTCTATTATTCTTGTCCTCTCCACCCTCTCTACCCACTCTTTCATTGAGGGTGTCTCCTGAAGTTTCCAGTAGCAGGGAATTAGGGCTTTGGCTGCATTTAATAGATAGGGGGTGAGGTTCCTAGAGTGTCTTCCCTCTCCACTCTCTGTATCATGGAATAAGCATACCCATGGAAGCTTCTTCACCCTTACTTGTGTTATTTTAAAAAATTATTTCTATTATTTGCTCCCAATATTCCTTTATTTTCGGGCAGTACCACCACAGGTGTGAGAAGGAACCTACTACCTCGCACCCTCGCCAACAATTAGGAGAAATGTCTCCGTTGTAGGCGTTCGCTGCTTGAGGAGTTACATACCACCTAGCTAGGAGTTTATAGGACATTTCTACTGAATGTATATCTTTTGCTGTTGAGAAAACCCGTCCTAGGATCTTGGTCTTCTGGTCCTCGCTATTTAGTGGGCCGATCTCACTTTCCCATTTGCCTAAATACGTGGGATATTCGTGTTCCGCTGCTCGCAACAAGATTTTGTACGTCTTTGATATTCTTTTCTCGCGGTTGTTGGGGGAATCCATTAATTTTTCTAAGGGCCTAAATTCTCTCTTACCGCGTAAGGGTTTTGGGAGTGTCTGTGTGAAGTGTTGTATTTGGGTGTAGCGCCATTTATCTAGTGCTCTATGTCCCCATTTCGTAATAATCTCATTGTAAGTGCTAATTCTATTCCCTTCCATCACATCTATCAACCTTAAATTCTCTTTATTGGACCATCTACTAAAATATATAAACTCCTCCTTACCTGGAGGAAAAAAATATGTGTCTAATAATGGAATTAGTGGGGAATTATAATCCCAATTGTGCCTTTTGTGGATGGCATCCCAGATTTTTAGTGAGTGCCTTGTGAGTGCTGTTGTATTTGGTGCTAAGTGTCTATAGTGAGGGGGTATCCATATAATTTCTCCTAATCTTGTTCTGCTTAACTTTCTTTCGAGTTCCACCCAACTTTTATCCCCATAATTGTGGCTCCAGTCTATTATTCTAGCGATTGCGACCGCTTCGTAATACTTTTTGAAGTCCGGAGCAGCAAGCCCCCCTCTTCCTTTTTCTCTTACTAATGTATCGAATGCGATGCGCGCCCGTTTACCTGCCCAGATGAATTTTGTTATTATTGACTTTATTTTCTTCAGGTATGACTGAGGGAGGGAAATTGGGATCATTTGGCAGGTATAAATGAATAAAGGGAGAGTGAACATCTTAACCGCGTTTATCTTCCCCATCCACGAGAGGACTTTATATTGCATTCCTCTAAGTTGCTTTTTGATTTTATTGATCAGCGGGATATAGTTGTGGTTAAAGAGGTTATCTACTTGAGACGTTAATTTTATTCCCAAATAGTTAAGCTCCTTTTTGCACCATTTAAATTGGAATCTAGATTGTATGGCACTCTGTTCTTGTATTGGTAGGGTTAGATTTAATATCTCGGATTTAGACATGTTAACTTTAAAGTTCGACAGTTTACCGTATTGTTTTAATTCTTTCATAGCCATTGGGATAGATATTCTGGGGTTGGAGATATAAAGCAACAGGTCATCCGCAAACGCCGATACCTTGTACTCCCTATCTCCAGCTCGAATTCCCCGGATATCAGGATTCTTACGAATTGCTGACAATAGGGGTTCTAGGGTAATTATAAATAAAAGAGGGGAAAGTGGGCACCCCTGTCTTGTCCCATTAAACAAGTCGAGGGGAGAAGACAGGGTCCCATTAACTCTTATTTTTGTTGTCGGATGCTGATAGAGGGCCCCGATCCATTTCATCATCCTATCGCACAGTCCCATATAATTCAATGTTTCAAGCAAGAATACCCAATTGACCCGGTCAAAGGCCTTTTCGGCATCAATTGACATTAGGACTGAAGGCTCACCTCTTCTAACGGCTTCTTGAATCAGCATTATTGCTTTCAAGGAGTTATCTCTACCTTCCCTCCCCTGCACGAACCCAGCTTGGTCGTTATGTATCCATTCTGGCAGATATGACTTCAATCTTTCGGCGATTATTTTTGCAAATAGCTTTATGTCCGAGTTTAATAAGGAGATTGGCCTATAGCTTTCTACTGCCATCGGGTCTTTCCCCTCCTTTAAAATCAGAGTAATATGTGCCAGTAATGTCTCATCTCTAAATTTCTCACTTATCCCTATTGCATTAAAGTATTTGCATAGTCTAGGTGCTAACTGCTTGGAGAACTTTTTATAATATATAATAGAGAATCCATCCGGACCTGGGCTACCTCCTGGGGCTGTATTGGCTATTGCTCTTTCTACTTCTTCTACCGATATCGGTACTCCAAGTGCCTCCATTTCTACCTTTTTACCCTTTGGGAAGTCTATGTGCCGAAGGTATTCCCTGATTTCCTCCCGCCGTTTCCCTTCGTTTTGTTTATGTTCGATATTATATAGAGTACTGTAGTATTTATGGAATGTATTTGCTATTTCCGGGGATGATATCAAGATCTCGCCATTTGTATCTCTAATCTTCTCTATGAACGTCCTGTTCTTTTTTTCCTTGACCCTATTGGCCAGCCATTTACCTGCTCTATTCCCCCACTGATATCTCTCTCTCTTTAAAATGTGAATTGCGGCAATCCTCTCTTGCTCAACGTATTCTGCTAGCTCTCTTTTTTTGGCAATCAGGTCTTGTTTCTCCGGGATTCCTTTAGGTCTTGTTTTCTGCTCTAGCTCTTGTATGTCCTTATATAACTCCCTTTTCCTTTTTACCCTTGCTTTTTTTTTTCCTGCTCCGATGCCTATTAAGCTTCCCCTTATCACCGCTTTATGAGTTTCCCAAACTGTTGAGGCCGAGACCTCTGGTGACTCATTTAAAGTGAAGAAAGTTTCTAATTCATGTTCTATCTTACTAATTGACTCTTGGTCTTGCAACAATGTGACATTGAGTTTCCAGTTTGTTCCAGGTCCACAGTCCCCCTTTATATCCAGATGGATTTTCACTGGGGCATGGTCAGATAAGGTCATTGTTTTTATTTCTGCTTTCCTGAGTAGCGGGACCAGCTGATGTTCTATGAAAATATAATCTATCCTGGAAAAGGAACTGTGGACCTGGGAGAAACAGGTATAGTCTCTATCTTTTGGATGTAATATTCTCCAAGTATCTTGTAACTGCCAATTACCCAATGCTTCAATGACTTTTTTCTTCCTTTGTTCTGTAGCTTGGGACCTACCTACTGAGGTGTCTAATTTTGGGTCTATGCTCCAATTGAGATCTCCTGCCAGAATAAGTTTACCTTCTTTAAACCCCTCGAGTTTGTTTAATACTCTCCTGAGGAATTTATCCGGGTTTTTGTTTGGTGCGTAAACATTCACAATTGTACATTTCATATTGTGTAACATACCTTTTATACATAAGTATCTTCCCTCCGGGTCCACAAGACGCTCCTCCAACTTAAATTTCATTAACCTACTAAAACCGATTGCTATACCTCTCGAATAAGGCGATGAGGAATCCGCATAATACCATAGTGGGAAATTAAACGAATTTAATCTAATACCTGAACCATGGGTTATATGTGTCTCCTGTAGGCATACAATGCCTGCCTCCAGGAAGAGAAGTTTGTCATTTACCCTATGCCTTTTTTTTTTTTGAATTTAGCCCCCTTACATTATATGTAGTGAAATTTATCCCCTCCATATTAGTTTTTTAGAGAGGTAGCCTATAGAGCGTCTTGTGGAGCCAGGGTCGATTTCTGTACTGTGTCGGCGGGGGGTGAGCGAGACCCAAAAAAAAAAAAAAAAAAAAAAAAAAAGAAAAGGAACCCCCAAACCTAACCCCCCCACCTCCCTCCTCCCCCCTCCCCCCTTCTGAAACGATACACCCTGACGGGTTGGACAGAACCCCCCATAATCGTTTGATGGATGGAGCAGGCAGACTCTTCCATAGTGTCGCCTACATTCCATCTTCTCCCTGGGGCTTATTCCGTGACCATGTATACCCCCCCCGCCACCCCCCCCGCTCCCCCCCGCCCCACCCCCCCCTCCCCCCCGCCCTCCATATTTCGTCTTTAGATTACTATTTTCTTTGCTTAAATCCCACCGACCTCTGGGGAATCCTCAACTTCCTCTCTCCCCCCCGGCTCTCCCCCGGCTCTCCCCCTCCCGTCACCCCTCCCAGGTCGTTCGTATTGGGGGGGCCAGATACCCTCCTCTACTCCCCACTCCAACATGGTTGGAGGTGGGTCAATCCCTAGGCGTTCACAGAACCCTCCCACTTCCTCCGGAAAGCGCAGGACCGCGGATCGTCCATCCCTTTTCCCCACCAAACATGCCGGGAACCCCCATTGATAGGGGATCTCTGCTGTCCTCAACGATGAAGTCAGGGGTTTAAGTCGCCACCTTCTTCCCAACGTCTCAGGGGCAAGGTCTGCATAGATCTGGAGCTCTACTCCCCCGAAGGACACCCCTCCAAGTGTTCCAATCTCGCTCACAATCCGGGTCCCATCTTCCGGACAATGAAACCCCACCATTACGTCCCTCGGGGCGTCTGGGCGTCCTCTCGGGGCTCGCACCAACCTATGTATTCTATCCATTTTCAGAGTATCTGCAGCCTCTCCATCCAAGAGGGGACCAAACAGCTGCTGTGCAACACCTCTCAACTCCGTGCCGCCATACAACTCAGGGAGACCTTTCATGCGGAGGCTCTTCCCTCTGCCTCGACTCTCCTGGTCCTCCAATCTATATAGCAACAACCCACTAGATCCATGGAGGGCATTCATCTGCTCTGCCATCTCTATTAGCCTTTGGTCGTACATCTCTAACCTATCTTCCACCTCTTCTACTCTCCCCAGGACTAATCCTATATCTCCCCTTAGGGCTGCAACCTCCCCTTTCAGAGATGTTTCCAAGTTTGAAAACATCTCTGAAAGCATCTCTCTAATCTGTGGCATCCCCTCTTGGGGTGTGGGTGTGGGCCGCGTGGTTCTACCTATCTCCGTGTCTCCTCCCTCTGCTCCCCTCTCCTCCTCTCTAGTCTGTGTTTCCTCGTGTCCAAGGGTGGGATTTAGTGGGGTTCTGACCTCTACCTTCGGTCCCGGGATTTTTGCTCCATTTACCTTCCCTCCTCTGCTTTCATCCGGGCCTCTCTGCCTATTTAAACCTGATCTTAGGGGTACTCCTCCTTGACTCAATCTAGGGCCCCCCTGTCCCTCCTCCATCGTGCTTGCATTGGTGGCCATATATCTCTGGATACCTCCCGGGCTTTGAGTTGGTGGTATGGTTTTGCCTGTCTTGCTTGTTTTACCCCTCATACTCCTTGCCGTCCTTGTTTTCTACTTAGGGTGATTACGAGGTCCTATGCTTCCTCTTGTATTCCCCTTACTGACACCTCTTTCTTTGCTAATCTATATTGACCTGGGGGGGTACGGGGTACAGGCCCGTTTCTTAATTAATTTAATTTACCTGGGGGGGGCAGGGTATATATTGTGTAATTTCCTGCTATGTCTCTTATCTAAACCCTTTTCCCACTCCTGGGTGTTCCAATCCTCCTTTTAGGGTTTGTCAACCTCAAATCAGATACAATGCATATACCCCCACCTTTACCCCACACAAAATAGTTTGTACTGTATTTTGTATAAAAAGTTCAATCAGGCGGCTTGAAGTGTCTCTGAACCTTGTCACTTGCTCCTTCTTTCAGAGGAGGGAGAGGCGAATATGGGGACAAGAACAGATACCAACAAGTATCAGGAGGGACTGGGGGTGCTCTAAAAAAAATAAAAAAAAACAGAAGAGTGTAAGCGGGTCCAGGCGAGGAGGGAGAGAAAGTCCACTCCCCAATGGTGCCTCAACTCAGTATTCACTATACACGTTCTCCTGGCTCTAGGTTGAGGGTCCCATGGGGGTCCATTCTAGGGGACTGTGGGAACGCCTGCTTGGTTACTCCGCGGGGTGCCCTTTTCTAGCGTCTGCCAGAGGTATGTTACTCTCAGCGGTCCCAGCCGTAATGGGCCCTGGCAATTTGGGGTTTATTGGGATTTACAGAGCTGAAGTAGTGTCCTGGGGGCCCAGTGGGGCTGTCTCTTTCACCTTCCGGCGATCCAACCCTCCGACCTCTGCATCTCCCGAACTATCTCCACATAAGGCTACATCTCCGGTCAGTCTTGTTATAAGCGGGGATCCCAGTCCGTTTAAAAGTAGGGTGCAGGATATGTGTGATAAGTTCACCTCCTGGGGCGCTAGTCTCTTCCTAACCCCCGGTAAAACGAGGTTGGTGTAAAGGTTAAATAGTGACCATCATTGGGTTGGATATCAGGATAAATGTTATATTCCCCCTTTTTTTTTTTTTGCCAAGATATCTTTGTTATGCCTTGTTGTGCGACTCTCCTTGATCCAATCCCTTCCACGGGCGTTTATAATATATTGGGTGATTAGAGGGGCAGGTGGGAAGACCCCTACAACTTCCCAGCGGTCTTTGCCAAAATACAAGGTGATAGCATTACTCAGTCTGCTGGCTTTTGGCTTTTGGCTTTTGTCATATGTCCACAATATTTAATATTCCATATTCAGGGTTTGACTGTCAAGGGGGTTTGTAAGGCAGAAAAAATTCGTCAGGCCCACTGGGCACATATATGCGTGATCATATCCATTAGGCAGCTTCTCTCCGGTGTGAGAGTACAATAGGGGAACAGATTATAACTGGCCCGAGGGCCACTCACCGCTCCTAGCGTCGGGTGCGGGGTCAAGATTCAGTCCTTCCTGAGCATACTTGTACGGAAGCTGTCCCTTTGTTTCTTCCTCTGCTTCAGGGTCTGGATCTGCATTCCGTGGCGCCTTGTGGGCATCAGGTCCGGCTAGACCTGTCTATGGCTGGGGCTGCAAGATGTGGTCCCGCTACCTCGGGTAAGGACATGGATGCTTTGCCCCGTTCCCGGGTAGCGGACGAAGGCCGGAGGCGAGCGGGAGGAGAGACCCCTCAGTGGTGCCAGTGGACTGTGTGGCGGGCGGGCCGGCTCCGCTCCTCGTCGGTCATCCCCCCACCGCACACGGGCTGTGGGGTATCGGGCTAACCAGCGCGTTCAGCGTGGAGGAGCGAGCGGTGGTGGGACGGGGGCGGGTCCGAGCAGGTCTGAGCGCGGGCTTGCGACGGGCGACGCTCACGCAGTCACGTCATGACGCCCCCCCGGGCCTAAGCCCCATCTCTGTCCAGTGATGTCCATGAGTGACTTGGGCTGTCCGGGACTCTCCTTCTGATTGACTGAGACACAGCAGCGGCACCATTGGCGCCCACTGCTGTCAAAGTCAGTTAGCCAATCAGGAGAGAGAGAAGGAGCGGGGCCAAACTGGGGCTCTGTGTCTGAGTAGACACAGCGAGCTGTGACTCGGCTTGGGTTCCCCCATAGCAAGCTGCTTGCTGTGGGGACACTCGACAGGAAAGAGGGACAAGGGGAGCTGAAGAGGGACCTGAGAAGAGGAGGATCTTGGCTGCTCTGAGCAAAACCATCTGCACAGAGCAGGTAAGTATATGTTATTTCTATGGAAAAAAAAAAAATGAGACTTTACAATCACTTTAAATGGTTTGTCTCATCCCTGTAAACTGAAACATCTGGAGGAGAGCTTGTTCTTTTGAAAAACAACAGACTTACTGGCTGGATCATCATATAGAAGAAAATGCTTCAAAAAAGAAAACGAATGCAGCCATCACATCTAAGAATGGGTAAGCTGCAAAATAATAAAGGTTTGCTTTTGGGTTTATTACTACTTTAAAATGATTTACATACGCGTGTTTATGATAGCACTGACCTATACCGGAGTACCGTCGTGCACAGCCACTCAGACGCCTGTGTGCAAGAGCCTTACATTTTTTTTTCCTATGCCTGGACCTCCTCCTTGTCCGCCCCTACGTTCTATCCCTGGGACCTTGATCTGAACACGGCACCTGCTCTGTACATCGAAGTCTTGCTGTATTTACCATCAGGCCGACTGTCACACACAACTGTGAATGAGAAGAGGACTTGACGCGGGGCTGAGAGGCAGCTGTGCCCCAGATGTTGTGACCTTTCCGTCACTCAACAGAACCAGCATTGTGAGCCTGCGCAGCACTTAAGTCTAGAATGCCACAAATAGCTCCAGTGTCTGCATGCTGCACCGAACCGGGTCCTGCAGAGGCTTTAACCCAACAGACACCAAAAAGAAATGTTCTCTACAAAGTCTAAAACTTTGGAGCCTTCAAAAGCCTATACAGTGCCTTGCTTGTTTTTTTACCTATTTTGTTACATTAAACCCTTTAGTTCAATGTTTTTTTAATCTGAATGATATGTGATGGATCAGAACACAATAGTCTAAGTTGGTGAAGTAAAATTTGAAAAAAAAAATATATACATAAAACTATTTCTCAGAAATAAAAAATGGATAATTGGCATGTGCGTATGTATTCACCCCCTTTGTTATGAACCCCTCATAAGTCAAAACCTTCAGAAGTCACATAATTAGTGAAATGATGTCCATCTGGTGCAATCTAAGTGTCACATGATCTGTCATTACATAGACACACCTTTTTGAAAGGCCCAGAGGCTGCAACACCTAAGCAAGAGGCACCGCTAACCAAACACTGCCATGAAGACCAAGGAACTCTCCAAACAAGTAAGGGACAATGTTGTTGAGAAGTCAGGGTTAGGTTATAAAATAATATCCAAATCTTTGATGATCCCTAGAAACACCATCCAATCTATCATAACCAAATGGAAAGAACATGGCACAACAGCAAACCTGCCAAGAGACGGCCGCACACCAAAACTCACGGAGCGGGCGAGCAGGGCATTAATCACAGAGGCAGCACAGAGACCTAAGGTGACCCTGGAGGAGCTGCAGAGTTCCACAGCAGAGACTGGAGTATCTGTACACAGGACGACAATAAGCCGTACACTCCATAGAGTTGGGCTTTATGGCAGAGTGGCCAGAAGAAAGCCATTACTTTCAGCAAAAAACAAAATGGCACGTTTTGAGTTTGGGAAAAGGCATGTGGGTGACTCCCAAAATATATGGAGGAAGGTGCTCTGGTCTGATGAGACTAAAATTGAACTTTTTGGCCATCAAAGAAAATGCTGTGTCTGGCGCAAACCCAACACATCACATCACCCAAAAAACACCATCCCCACAGTGAAACATGGTGGTGGCAGCATCATGCTGTGGGGATGTTTTTCAGCAGTCGGGACTGGGAAACTGGTCAGAGTTGAGGGAAAGATGGATGGTGCTAAATACAGGGATATTCTTGAGCAAAACCTGCACCACTCTGTGATTTGAGGCTAGGACGGAGGTTCACCTTCCAGCAGGACAATGACCCCAAACACACTGCTAAAGCAACACTTGAGTGGTTTAAGGGGAAACATGTAAATGTGTTGGAATGGCCTAGTCAAAGCCCAGACCTCAATCCAATAGAAAATCTGTGCTCAGACTTAAAGATTGCTGTTCACAAGCGCAAACCATCCAACTTGAAGGAGCTGGAGAAGTTTTGCAAGGAGGAATGGGCAAAAATCCCAGTGGTAAGATGTGGCAAGCTCATAGAGACTTATCCAAAGCGAGGCACTGTATATACAGTATACAGTATTATAGAAAAAACACATACAAGAGAGAAAATGCGTCTGCACACCCCAGAACAATACTATAAAAGTTTTTTTTTTTTAGCCACTTCCCGACCGCCCCCTGTATATTTACGTCGGCAGAATGGCACGTACAGGCAGATCATCACGTACCTGTACGTGACATTCTTCCGGCGGTTGGGGGGTCCGATCGGACCCCCCTCCGCCGGCGGGGACGGTCGGGATCGCTTCAGGAGCGATCCGGGACGAGGGGACGGCCAGTGGTTTCTGGCCACCCCCTCGCGATCGCTCCTGGCCAATGAGAAACTTCCCCTTCCTGTCTATTGTATAGACAGGAAGGCGGAAGTGATGTCACGCTCGGTGCGCCGGTCTATGTGACCGGAGACGCCGAGCGGCGAACATGTACAGGTTAGTGCACAACACTACACTGACACCAGTACAGTTAGGCACATATTCCACCCCCCTGTCACCCCCTGATCACCCCCCAGATCACCCCCTCCCCCCCCAGTCACAGTGTCACTAATTGCAGTGATCATTTATTTACTGATCACTGCATTTAGTGTCAGTGTGACTGTAATAACTGTCAGGGCAGTTAGTTTTAGGTCCAAGGTAGCCCCCTACCCCCCCCTAATAAAGGTTTAACCCCTTGATTGCCCCCCAGGTAACCCTTTCACCCCCTTTTGCCAGTGTCACTAAGCGATCGTTTTTCTGATCGCTGTATTAGTGTCACTGCTGTCGCTAGGTAACCATTTTTTTTTTTTAGGTAACCGCCATGTTTATATGGTTCATAAATAGGTTTATAGGTCAGGTACCCCCATATTACAACCTAAATAAAGGTTTTAACCCCCTGATTGCCCCTAGAGTTAACCCTTTCACCAGTGATCACTGTATAACTGTCACTGGTGACGCTGGTTAGCCAGTTAGTTATTTTGTTATTTAGGTTCCCCGTCAGGTTTTTATATAGCGTCAGGTACCCCCATATATTACCTAATAAAGGTTTTAACCCCCTGATTGCCCCTAGTTAACCCTTTCACCCCCTTTTGCCAGTGTCACTAAGCGATCGTTTTTCTGATCGCTGCATTAGTGTCGCTAGGTAACCATTTTTTTTTTTTAGGTAACCGCCATGTTTATATAGGTTCATAAATAGGTTTATAGGTCAGGTACCCCCATATTACAACCTAAATAAAGGTTTTAACCCCCTGATTGCCCCTAGAGTTAACCCTTTCACCAGTGATCACTGTATAACTGTCACTGGTGACGCTGGTTAGCCAGTTAGTTATTTCGTTATTTAGGTTCCCCGTCAGGTTTTTATATAGCGTCAGGTACCCCCATATATTACCTAATAAAGGTTTAACCCCCTGATTGCCCCTAGTTAACCCTTTCACCCCCTTTTGCCAGTGTCACTAAGCGATCGTTTTTCTGATCGCTGCATTAGTGTCGCTAGGTAACCAGTTTTTTTTTTTGTATTACTGTTACGGGTGACGCTGGTTAGTTAGCTTGTTTTTTATACTGTCAGGGCACCCGCCATTTATTACCCAATAACGGTTTAACCCCCTGATCGCCCGGCGGGTGATATCAATTAGGTTTTAGGGTCAAATAAGGTCTGCGTCGCCCCAGGTTAGTGCCAGTACCGCAAACACCCACGCGCAAAGCATACACCTCCCTTAGTGGCACAGTATCTGAACAGATCGATATCTGATCTGATCAGATCTATACTAGCGTCCCAGCAGTTTAGGGTTCCAAAAAAAACCGCATTGTTAGCGGGATCAGCCCAGATACCTGCTAGCACCTGCGTTTTCCCCCTCCGCCCAGCCCAGCCCACCCAAGTGCAGTATCGATCGATCACTGTCACTTACAAAACACTAAGCACACATAACTGCAGCGTTCGCAGAGTCAGGCCTGATCCCTGCGATCGCTAACAGTTTTTTTGTGGTAGCGTTTTGATTCAGTCGCTTCAGTCAGGAGCTTTTTTACCTGTGAATCTCAAAAAAATAAAAAAAAATAAAATAGTTGTCGTTTTATTGTTCTCTCTCTCACTCTATTCTCTCTCTATTGTTGCTCTTTTTTTTACTCCATTCTATTCTGCAATGTTTTATTATGTTTTATCATGTTTTATCACGCTTGCTTTTCAGGTATGTAATTTTGTTTACTGTGTTTTAGTGTTGAGCATTTTTTTGTTTTCAGGTGCGCCATTCAGTTGCAACGCGGATTTATTTATCTTGACAGCAACAGCGTTTGCTCCCACGATACATAAAGCCGCGACTCCAACGCTGTAGGAGGTGATTTCACCACCACAGTTAAAAAAAAGAGCATATATGCCGAAGCATGGGGGCAGCAGGGGGGGGAGGAGCGATTGGCTCCTAATGCCACGTACATACGGTCGAAATTCCGACCGTGTGTACACGGCATAACTTTTGCGGGAGGATGCCCCCATGCATCGGCATATATAAATGGTGCATGTATGCCCATCATTAGAAGTGGGTGGATGAAGGGAGGTATTCTAATGGTGGGCATACCCACCAATCAATCTCTTTTTTTCGTTCAGCCAAGAGGCTGCATGAAAAAAAAAAGATTACAATATATGTCCAGTATGTTGCTGGACTTTGAATGGTTATACCAGAATGATGCCTGCAGGTTTAGGTATCATCTTGGTATCATTCTTTTCAGCCAGTGATCGGCTTTCATGTAAAAGCAATTCTAGCGGGTAATTAGCCTCTAGACTGCTTTTACAAGCAGTGGGAGGGAATGTCCCCCCTCCCGGATATAAACCGCGCCATTGGGAAATTGGGAAAGCATTTTATCACACCAATCTTGGTGTGGTCAGATGCTTTGAGGGCAGAGGAAAGATCTAGGGTCTAATAGACCCCAATTTTTTCAAAAAAAGAGTACCTGTCACTGCCTATTGCTATCATAGGGGATATTTACATTCCCTGAGATAACAATAAAAATCATAACAAAGAAAAAAAATGGAAGGAACAGTTTAAAAATAAAATAAAAAAGCTAAATAAATAAAAAAAAAACAAAAAAAAAAAAAAAAAGCACCCCTGCCCCCCCTTCTCTTGCGCAAAGGCGTACACAAGCGTTGGTCTGGCGTCATATGTAAACAGCAATTGCACCATGCATGTGAGGTATCACCGCGAAGGTCAGATCGAGGGCAGTAATTTTAGCAGTAGACCTCCTCCGTGAATCTAATGTGGTATCATGTAAAGGCTTTTAAAGGCTTTTAAAAATGTATGTAGTTTGTCGCCACTGCGTGTTTGTGCGCAATTTTAAAGCATGTCGTGTTTGGTATCCATGTACTCGGCCTAAGATCATATTTTTTATTTCATCAAAAATTTGAGCAATATAGTGTGTTTTAGTGCATTAAAATAAAAAAAAGTGTATTTTTTCCACAAAAAATGCGTTTGAAAAATCGCTGCGCAAATACTGTGTGGAAAAAAAAAATGCAACACCCACCATTTTAATCTGTAGGGCCTTTGCTTTAACAATATATATAGTGTTTGGGGGTTCAACGTAATTTTCTTGCAAAAAAAAAATATGTTTTCATGTAAACAAAAAGTGTCAGAAAGGGCTTTGTCTACAAGTGGTTAGAAGAGTGGGTGACGTGTGACATAGGCTTCTAAATGTTGTGCATAAAATGCCAGGACAGTTCAAACCCCCCCCAAATGACCCCATTTTGGAAAGTAGACACCCCAAGCTATTTGATGAGAGCAATGTTGAGCCCATTAAATATTTTTTTTTTTTGTCCCAAGAGATTGAATAATGAAAAAAAAAAAAAAATATATATATTTTTTTTACAAAAAGTTGTCACTAAATGATATATTGCTCAAACATGTCATGGGCATATGTGGAAATACACCCCAAAATACATTCTGTTGCTTCTCCTGAGTACGGGGATACCACATGTGTGGGACTTTTTGGGAGCCTAGCTGCGTACGGAACCCCAAAAACCAATCACCGCCTTCAGGCTTTCTAAGGGTGTAATTTTTTTATTTCACTTCTCACTGCCAATCACAGTTTCGGAGGCCATGGAATGCCCAGATGGCATAAAACCCCCCAAAATGACCCCATTTTGGAAAGTAGACACCCCAAGCTATTTGATGAGAGGTATTGTGAGTATTTTGCAGATGTCGCTTTTTGTCACAAAGTTTTGAAAATTGAAAAAAGAAAAAAAATTTTTTTTTTTCTTTACTTTCTTCATTTTCAAAAACAAATGAGAGCTGTAAAATACTCACCATGCCTCTCAACAAATAGCTTGGGGTGTCTACTTTCCAAAATGGGGTCATTTGGGGGGGTTTTGTGCTATTTTGGCATTTTATGGCCTTCGAAACGGTGATAGGTAGTGAGGAGTGAAATCAAAAATTTGCACCCTTAGAAATCCTGAAGGCGGTGCTTGGGTTTCGGGGCCCCGTATGCGGCTAGGCTCCCAAAAAGTCCCACACATGTGGTATCCCCATACTCAGGAGAAGCAGCAAAATGTATTTTGGGGTGCAATTCCACATATAACTATGGCATGTGTGAGCAATATATCATTTAGTGACAACTTTTTGAAAAAAAAAAAAAAAATCTTTTTTATTTTTGTCTTTATTCAATCACTTGGGACTAAAAAAAAAAATATTCAATGGGCTCAACATGCCTCTCAGCAAATAGCTTGGGGTGTCTACTTTCCAAAATGGGGTCATTTGGGGGGGTTTTGTACTTCTCTGCCATTTTAGCACCTCAAGAAATGAAATAGGCAGTCATAAATTAAAAGCGGTGTAAATTCCAGAAAATGTACTCTAGTTTGTAGACGCTATAACTTTTGCGCAAACCAATAAATATACGCTTATTGGCATTTTTTTTACTAAAGACATGTGGCTGAATACATTTTGGCCCAAATGTTTGACTAAAATTGAGTTTATTAGATTTTTTTTATAACAAAAAGTAGAAAATCTCTTTTTTTTTCAAAATTTTCGCTCTTTTTCCGTTTATATCTCAAAAAAAATAAAAATCACAGAGGCAATCAAATACCATCAAAAGAAAGCTCTATTTGTGGGAAGAAAAGGACGCAAATTTCGTTTGGTTACAAAATTGCATGACCGCGCAATTACCAGTTAAAGTAGTGCAGTGCGAAATTGAAAAAAGACCTCTGGTCCTTTGGCTGCCAAATGGTCCGGGGCTGAAGTGGTTAATTGCTATGACTAAACGTGCACCATAGATTATGTGTGATCTAGTATCCAACTGCAATATGCAGGAGGAGCGAGCACACGAGTGCAACCCCCCCCCCCTGGTGCAAGCAGCTTGCTGTGGGAGCACTCAGTGGGTGAGGGGGGAGGGGCCAGCGCGGGAACCCCAGAAGAGGAGAATCGGGGCTTCTCTGTGCAAAACCGCAGAGCAGGTAAGTATGACATGTTTGGTATTTAAAAATAATGATATGCCTTTAGAATAACTTTAATGCTAAATGCAGCTTGGACCAATGTCCGTATTGTTATGTGCCATACCGGGAAGATCGATTTGAGGGAAGGTAGTGGGTAGAAGAGCTCCTCGGCTTCTGAGTAGAGTGGCCGGGGTGAGGGTTAGGGAGGTATGGGATGTGGATCTTGGGATTAAGGAGGCTGCAATTCACTACTGTTTTTAATATTCAATAAACTTTTTGTCATTACATGACAACGGATGGGCAATAGGAGCCCATGGGTGACGTCACTACTCCAGGCTTTACCAGCCATTGTCAAGCTCTCTCTCTTCTCTCCCCTGAAGCCGCTGCTGCAAAGGTTTTTTGGAGGGGGGAGGGATCATTTTTAAGACTAGTTAGGGTTTATCCCGGAATTCTACTTTAAAGTGGTTGTAAACCCTTACCTATACCCAGTCAAGTGACCGCCCTCAAGTGATACACAGAGATTAAGGCTGCATTCACACCTTCAGCTCGTAAAACGCCCGAAAAAAACGTCCAACAAGCAAAATCCCATTCATTTCAATGGCACCTGCTTGTTAGGGCAGCATAGTGGTGTAGTGGTTAGCACTTTCACCTAGCAGCAAAAAAGTCGCTGGTTCGAATCCCGACCATGACACCATCTGCCTGGAGTTTGCATGTTCTCCCTGTGTCTGTGTGGGTTTCCTTTGGGTACTCCGGTTTCCTCCCACACTCCAAAGACATGCTGGTAGGTTAATTGGATCTTGTCCAAATTGGCTCTAGTATGTGTGCGAATGTGTGTGTGCGAATGTGTGTCCCAAGCGCGTCGAGATCCTACAGGGTAAATGATTGCGCTATATCAAGATGCAACTCAACTAACATCTGTGTTTTTTTTCACCTGAAGCAAAACGTCTGAAAAACGCCCGAAGCCTAAAAAAAGTGAATGAGCTTCTTTTTGGGCAGATTACAGGCGTTTATCTGCTTTTTACATTGGTGACCTTTTGACCTGTACAAAATCGCGGCAAAAACGCACGACTTTCTGCCTGAAAACAAAACGCTCAGGTGTGAATGCAGCCTAAACAAATCCTCCTACATAGGTTGTACCTGATTATCTGTAGCTTTCTCTTCTCTACATTTGTTAACCGATTCCTGACCGCCTCCTGTACATATACGTCCGCAAAATGGCACGGCTAGGCAAAAGCACGTACAGGTACGTCCCCTTTAATTGCCTAGCCGTGGGGGTCGCAGGCGGCGCGCTCGCGACCCGGTCGGGAGCTCCGTGACCACGGCTGCGGGACCAGCGGTGATCGGGTCACGGAGCTGAAGAACGGGGAGAGGTCTGTGTAAACAAACCTCTCCCCGCGCTTCCTACACTGCCTGTCATTGATCGGCTGTTCCCGGTCATCGGGAAAGCAGATCAGTGACGTCAGACGTAAGCCCTGCCCCCTAAAGTTAAAAAAAAAAAACACAACACGTCACAGACCATAACCCCTCCACGCCCCCTAGTGGTTAACTCTTTCACTTCCAGTGTCATTTATACAGGAATCAATGCATTTAAATAGCATTGATTTCTGTATAAATGACAATGGTCCCAAAAATGTGTCAAAAATGTCCGATGTGTCCGCCATAATGTCGCAGTCACAATAAAAATCGCTGATCGCCGCCATTACTAGTAAAAAAAAAAATATTAATAAAAATGCTATAAAACTATCCCCTATTTTGTAAACGCTATAACTTTCGCGCAAAACCAAGCAATTTTTTTTTACCAAAAATATGTAGAAGAATACGTATCGGCCTAAAACTGAGGAAAAAAATAAAGTTTTTTTATATATTTTTTGGGGATATTTATTATAGCAAAAAGTAAAAAATATTGAATTTTTTTCAAAATTGTCGCTCTATTTTTGTTTATAGCGCAAAAAATAAAAACCGCAGGGGCGATCAAATACCACCAAAAGAAAGCTATTTGTGGGGAAAAAAAAGGACGCCAATTTTGTTTGGGAGCCACGTCGCACGACCGCCGCGCAATTGTCAGTTAAAGCGACGCAGTGCCGAAACGCAAAAGGGGGCCTGGTCCTTTGGCTGCAAATTGGTCCGGGGCTCAAGTGGTTAAAAGTGCAGAATTCATAAAGCTTGTCTGATCTGTCAGAAAAGAAGGGCGCAGGGAGCTGAAGTTCCATTCGGCAGAGCTCAGTGAGGAGAGCTCTTAGAGCTGATTGGAGGGAAGAGACACGCCCCTCTTCACACAGCTCAGAGAAATCAGCTGGAGGTCCCTCCCCTGTCACCTTTTTATTTTCTTGGTGTCAGGAAAATTTGATTCGTGCTGATAACAGAGGAAGGAGGCAGCAGACAGAAATTATATTTCATGCTCTGGATTGAGACAAGTGCACGCTATAGAGGGATATCCTTTGTTCATATTTAATGTCTGAGGTTTACAGCCACTTTAAGCTCCAATGTAAGCAGCGGCTCCTTGTTTAGATTCTCCAAGTAATGAGCATAACTGAGATTAGCATACCGATACCTTATAAACATTACATGACCCACTTTTATGTTGTCTGTTAAAGCACCCAGCCTGTCCTAGAAATGCTAATTATCACCTTCCCGTGTCCTCTGTCTGAAGTGATGTACTATGTACAATCCCCGACATCTCCTGATCTCCAATACTGCTCTGTATAATTCACATATTCTTCATGGTAATTAAAGATGAACTCCAGGCACAAAAACTCTGATGAGAGAGAAGCCACTAGTGTCTGATCCGCTAGGCTGGAAATCAAAGGCAAAGAGCCTATGAGGAGTTCCCGTATTTATCGGCGTATAACATGCACCCCAAGTTTAGGAGGACATTTTAAAGGAAAAAACGTTTTAGGAGGAAAAAAAAAAAAAACGTACATTTAATTGCCCGGTGTCATTTGCAGCTTGCCCAGTGTCATTTGCAGCCTTGCCCAGTGTCATTTGCAGCCTTGCCCAGTGTCATTTGCAGCCTTGCCCAGTGTCATTTGCAGCCTTGCCCAGTGTCATTTGCAGCCTTGCCCAGTGTCATTTGCAGCCTTGCCCAGTGTCATTTGCAGCCTTGCCCAGTGTCATTTGCAGCCTTGCCCAGTGTCATTTGCAGCTTTGCCCAGTGTCATTTGCAGCTTTGCCCAGTGTCATTTGCAGCCTTGCCCAGTGTCATTTGTAGCCTTGCCCACGTTTAAATTTGCCGCCGCCGAGACAGCGCACGAGCGCCGCCGAAAAAGACCGAAGCGCCGCCAAAAAAGACCGAGCCGACTGTTCGGCTCCGCTCGGAGTCCCGCCTCCCTGCTGTTTCGGGAGCAAGCGCAGGGAGGCGGGACTACGAGTGGAGCCGAACAGTCGGCTCTGTCTTTTTCGGTGTCGATACGGTCTTTTTCGGCGGCGGGAAATTACATTTTTAAGGGGGAAAAAGTGCGTGTTATACGCCGATAAATACGGGGGTATGAGGGTTAAGACAACAAGGATGCTGCAGTACATGAATAGGACAATATAGTCCTACTATTGTACCTACCACACTTCTGAAAAGAGATTTTTGCCTGGATTGGGGCTTCAACCCTTTCGCTGCCAGAGCTGTTTTTGTGAGTTTTTGTGCATACATATATGAAAAAATTTGATTTTTTGTCTTCACCATAAATCCAATCCTCCGAGTTCATTGACGGACACAGCGCCTCCTTAATCTTGACCATTGGGTTATATCGCCTCTGCAGGAGTAGGACTAGGCAGAGCAAAAAACACATGCCTACGCCCATGGGCTGTCCTCAGTCAGTATATAACCCCCTCTCTGCTCTAGGTATTCAGTTTAGTAGCAAGCAGTAATAGAAGTATCAAAAACTCCATCGAGGGGTGGGTGCTGTGTCCGTCGATAAACTCAGAGGAATGGATTTTACGGCGAGTACAAAAAAATCCCATTTTCTCTTTCGTTCATCGACGGACACAGCGCCACCTTAACCACTTAAGCCCCGGACCAATTTGCAGCCAAAGGACCAGGCCCCTTTTTTGTGATTCGGCACTGCAACGCTTTAACTGACGGTCGTGCGACGTGGCTCCCAAACAAAATTGGCGCCCTTTTTTCCCCACAAAAATTGGTGGTATTTGATCACCCCTGCGGTTTTTATTTTTTGTGCTATAAACAAAAATAGTGCGACAATTTTGAAAAAAAAATGCTATATTTTTTACTTTTTGCTATAATAAATATCCCCAAAAAAAATATATAAAAAAACTATTTTTTTCCTCAGTTTAGGCCGATACGTATTCTTCTACATATTTTTGGTAAAAAAAAAAAAATTGCAATTAGCGATTATGGATTGGTTTGCGCAAAAGTTATAGCGTTTACAAAATAGGGGATAGTTTTTAAAGCATTTTTATTAATATTTTTTTTTTTACTAATAATGGCAGCGATCAGCGATTTTTATTGCGACTGCGACATGGCGGACACACCGAACATTTTTGACACATTTTTGGGACCCTGGTAATTTATACAGCAATCAGTGCTATTTAAATGAATTGATTCCTGTGTAAATGACACTGGCAGTAAGGAGTTAACCACTAGGGGGCGGGGAGGGGTTAAGTGTGTGTGTGTTTTTTTTTTTAACTGTAGGGGGCGTGGCTTGGCGTCTGATGTCACTGATCATCTGTCCCAATGACAGGGAACAGGCGATCAGTGTCAGTCGCGCTAGGAAGCACGGGGAGAAATTTGTTTACACAGACCTCTCCTCATTCTTCAGCTCTGTGACCCGATCGCGGGACACCAGTGGCAATCGGGTCCACTGGAAAAATGAGGGGTGGGCAAAATGGGCGTAGCCAGGTGTTTTTTGTTCTGCCTAGTCCTACTCCTGCAGAGGCGTTATAACCCAATGGTCAAGATTAAGGAGGCACTGTGTCCGTCGATGAACGAAAGAGAAATAATTTTGGGCCTGAAGATTAGGTAAAATTCCCAAACATTATATTATTTTCTGGAGAAAAAGGCCCTACAGCTGACAATGCATACCGTATCAGCAAAAGCCACAAGGTCAAAAGGAACTGCCTGCAGAGCTCAGAGACAGGATTATTGCAAAGCATGGCTCTGGGGAAGGCTACACAACATTTCTGCTACACTGAAGGTACCCAAGAGCACAGTGGCCTCCATTATTCTCAAATGGAAGAAGTTTTGCACAACCAGGACTCTTCCACGAGCTGGTCGCCCGGCCAAACTAAGCGATCAGGGAGAAGGGCCTTAGTAATAGAGGTGACCAAGAACACGATGACTGAGCTCCAGAGAACCTGTATGGAGATGGGACAAAGTTCCAGAAGGACAACCATCACTGCAGGCCTCCACCGATCTGGGTTTCATGGTAGAGTGGCTAGATCAGGGGTGCCCAACCTTTTGAAGAGCGAGTGCCGCTTAAGCGAATTGGTAACTGGTCGCAGACCACAATGAGCGGAGCGGGAGGATGTCAGGTCTGTGTTCACAGACACAGCCCACTCTACCCTATGGGCCCTCTGATCCAATCCGATTCGACCAGGCGGAAGGGGCAGATCCCTTTCTATTTTTCTTTAGGTAGGCGGGTGTAAACAGACACAAGTCCGCCCACTGCTGCTCCATAGAGGTGAATAGTAAGTCCGATTGGTTCAGACCAATCATGTGAAAGGGGCCTAAGGCTACTTTCACACTGATGTGCTGCGATTTGCTCAAACCTGTGGATTTTCTGCGGGTTAGCTGCACTTTGCTGTAAACTTCTATTATATCCTGCAGGTGTGGCGCATTTTCTAAAGGCGCAACAAACCCGCAGGTAATAACAGAAGTCTATGGCTCAATGCAGGTAACCCGCAGGTGCTCTGCACCTGCGGATCAGTTTGAAAGCAGCCCAGTAACCACTGCAGAACAGATATATCCATATATACTGTGAATTTAGTAGTAAACTTACCTTTAATAACCGTCTTCCATTCTGGTATTGCTGGCTGTTGCTGTCCCAGGCGGAGTGCATTTGGTATCACTCCGCCTGTGACAGGAGCGAGCGCCTTTACAGGAAGCATTGGCTTATGTGGCTCTGCAGCCACTTGCTTCCACTACCAGCGGCTTCATTCACCAAACTGCTGCTCTGGGATGGCGGGTCGGCAACCCATGATCTGGGCTTGCCAATCTGCCATCTTAGAGCAGGAGGTCGAGGGCCACATCAGAGGGCTCCGCGGGCCACATGTGGCCCCCGGGCCACTGGTTGGGCACCCCTGGGCTAGATGGAAGCTTCTCCTCCTATGTAGCCCACTTGGAGTTTGAAAACAAAAAAAACACCTAAAGGACCCTCAGACTGTGAGGAACAGGATTCTCTGGTGTGATCAAACCAAGGTTGAATGGTTTGGCTTCAATTCTAAACGTTATGTCTGGAGGAAACCAGGCACCGCTCATCACCTGCCCAATACCATCCCAACAGGGATGCCGGTGATGGCAGCATCATGCTGTGGGGGTGTTTTCCAGCAGCAGGGACTGGGAGACTGGTCGGGGTTAAGGGAAAGCTGAATGGAGCAAAGTACCGATCTCCCTAATGAAAACTTGTTCCATAGCGCTCAGGACCACAGACTGGGGTGACCGTTCACCTTCAAACACGACAATGATCCTAAATACACAGCCAAGACAACACAGGGGTGGCTACGGGACAACTCTGTGAATGTCCTTAAGTCTCTTAGCCAGAGCCCTGAACCTTATTAAACATCTCTGGAGACCTGAAAATGGCTGCCCACCGGCGAACCCCATCCAACCTGGCTGAGCTTGTGAGGATTTGCAAAGAATGGCAGAAAATCCCCCAATCCAGCTGTGCACAGCTTTTCGTGTCGTCCCCAAAAAGACTCGAGGCTGCAATTGCTGCCAAAGGTGCTTCAACAAAGTACCGAGTGAAGGGTCTGAATTTTAAAATGACGTGTAATATTTCATTTTTTTCTTCCTAATAAATTCACAGAAAGATAACGTTTCACTTTGTCACTATGGGGTACTGGGTGCAGATTAATGAGAAAAAAAATTAAATAATTTAAACAACTGTAGTATCAGACTGCAACCCAGTGGCGGTGCGTCCATAGAGGGCGCACAGGCACCACCCCCGCTCTTCAGCCGCCTCTCTAGCACTAATAGATAGATTCATGCAATCTATCTATGGCCGCCGCTGCCACCCCCTATTCAGGTGCCTGGCCCCTTTTCGGATTACAGCGGCCGGGTTTTTTTTTTTTGAAGCGCCTGATTAGAGCGTCAAAAAATGTGACATGCGAGCTGGTCACCTGGTAACATGGGTAACAGATCCGAGCACCTGATTGGCGGAGAGGCGGTTTAGTGTTAGGAAAGCGAATATTGATTTGCTTTTCTAACACAGCTGAGTGGACTGCGAGCGCCCAACATGGCGCTCGCATGTCACCTTTTTTGATGCCTAGCAGGCGTCCAATCATAGCAGAGAACGGGAAGAGAGGACGGGAGAAGACATCGAGGAGCTGTCCCACTGACACCAAGACAGGGTAAGTTCAGATGGCGGGCAGGGGGCACACTGGCAGCATTTGTGATGCACAGTGGCAGCGTTTGACATGGCACAGTGGCAGCCTTTGACATGGCACAGTGGCAGCCCTTGACATGGCACAGTGGCAGCCTTTGATGGGCACAGTGGCAGCCTTTGACATGGCACAGTGGCAGCCTTTGACATGGCACAGTGGCAGCCTTTGACATGGCACAGTGGCAGCCTTTGACATGGCACAGTGGCAGCCTTTGACATGGCACAGTGGCAGCCTTTGACATGGCACAGTGGCAGCCTTTGACATGGCACAGTGGCAGCCTTTGACATGGCACAGTGGCAGCCTTTGACATGGCACAGTGGCAGCCTTTGACATGGCACAGTGGCAGCCTTTGATGGTGTTTTTTTTCAGAATCTTTCAGTTCGTTTGCGCCACCCCAAAAATTTTGAGCACCAGTCGCCACTGCTGCAATGTAACATTGAAAAAAGTGAAGAGGGTCTGAATACTTTATGAATGCATATATTATTATTATTATACACGATTTATATAGCGCCAACAGTTTACACAGCACTTTACAATGTATAGGGGGGGACAACACAATTACAGTACAGTTCAATACAAAAGGTACAGGAGGGCCTAATATATATATATATATAATATATACACACACACACACTATATAAATTATATATATATATATATATATATATATATATATATATATATATATATATATATATACACACACACACACACATACGCACGCATATACACATGCATATACACACATATACACACTATATAAATATATATATATATATATATATATATATATATATATATATATATATATATATATATATATATATATATATTTTTTTTTTTTTTTTGTAGAGGTCCATACCTGTTCTCTGGGTCAGGTACTGTCAGGCTTCTTGTAACAAAGCACATCTTGAGTGGGATGGTCTTTCTATCTCCGAGTACAGGCGATGATAACGGTGACGGCGGACAGGTGGATGAAATTCCCAATCGCGGTGATTCCGGTGGAGGGGTTTCCCAGCCAATTTCCGATACAGGAGATCCTTTCTTCACATAAGGTGTGGCCTCCCGCATGTACTTTACTGCAAGCAAATAGAGAACAGAACATCACCATCTGTATTCACCAACAAACATTTCTCACTTCCAGTTTGTTACTCTCCACTCCTGATCTTGCACTGACATTTTAAGTGGCATTTATTCCCCCTATCACACTATTGAGGTTATTTACTAAAGGCAAATCCACTTTGCACTGAGAGTGCACTTGGAAGTGCAGTCGCTGTAGATCCGAGGGGGACATGCAAGGAAAATAAAAAAACAGCTTTTAAGCTTGCACACGATTGGATGATAAAATCAGCAGAGCTTCCCTCATTTCAGATCTACCCCTTAGATTTAGAGCGACTGCCCTTCCAAGTGCACTTGCAGTGCAAAGTGGATTTGCCTTTCCTAAATAACCCCCTATGATCTTGTTGCTGGTGAGAAACCAGCAGTGGTAGGATACTAAGCAGGATCTGACGGAGGAGTAAAATACACAGCTGCTCTCATGTGTTGCTCCAGTTAGATGTGCGAGGGAGCTCATTATTTCACTTGTCAGGAAGTTACATGAAAAATGCAACATGTTTCAGGAACCTCAATACCCCTTCATCAGGGTTTGAAAGCTGATAGTAACTGGGCAGAGCACCATACAACAAATTGTAACATACGGTTCATCCGGGAAAGTATTCACTTTTTCCACATTTTGTTATGTTACAGCCTTATTCCAAAATGGATTTAATTCATTATTTTCCTCAAAATTCTACAAACAATACCCCATAATGACAATCTGAAGGACATTTGTTTGAAATGTTTGCAAATTTATAAAAAATAAAATAAAAAAAAATCACATGTACGGTACATAAGTATTCATAGCCTTTGCTCAATACTTTGTTGCCGCTAGGGTTGTCCCGATACCGAGTACCGTATATACTCGAGTATAAGCCGACCCGAATATAAGCCGAGGCACCCGATTTTACCACAAAAAGCTGGGAAAACGTATGGACTCGAGTATAAGCCTAGGGTGAGAAATGTGCAGCTCCTGTAAGTGGAAAAGAGGGTCAACAATGCCCATTTGCAGCCTCACTGTGCCCATTTGCAGCCATAGGTCCGCCAACTTCAAACTTAGTTAAGGGTTCCTAGATGCCCAAAGGATCCCAAAATTACATTGCTGCAGATGGACACAGTTGACCGACTTTGGGGCCCTGTATTTCGGGGCCACTTAGTGCTAGGAACCCCAAATTTGGATAAGTTGTATAGATAGTTCCACTAGGGGTTCCTAGCACCTAGTGGCCCCCGAGATACGGGCCCCTCAAAGTCGGGTCGGAAAATTTCAAGCACTTTTCTGCAGCAGAGAATGACATTTTCCAAACCGACTTTGTGACATTTTCCGAACCGACTTTGGGGCCCCATATCTCGGGTCCACTTGGTGCTAGGAACCCCAACTTTGGATATGTTGTAGTGCTGGTTCAACTGGGTTTCCACACCAAACTGGGGTTCCTAGCACCAAGTGGCCCCGAGATACGAGGGCCCAAAGTTGGGTCGGAAAATGTCATTCTCTGCTGCAGAGAAGTGCTTGACTCAAGTATAAGCCGAGGGGGTCACTTTCAGCACAAGAAAATGTGCTGAAAAACTCGGCTTATACTCGAGTATATATGGTATTTGCAGGAGTACTGCAAATGCTCCCGATGCCTAATCCAATACCTGGCCACACAGGAACAATCGGCAGTGGAAGTTATAATCACAGGGGCTGTGTGTGACATGTCACTGATCAGGGAGCAGAGATCAGTGACAGTGTCAGAGATCAGTGACAGTGTCACTAGGCAGAACGGGGAGATGCTTGTTTATTTTAGCATCTCCCCGTTCTTCCTCTCCGTGAGACGATCGCTGGTATCCCCGCGGACATCGAGTCCGCGGGATCCGCGATCTGACTCACGGAGCTCACGCGCCTGCTATGCAAGCCCCGCAAGATCATGTAGTATAATGTGATTTCGCGCAGCAGAGCCAACCTGCCGCAGTAAAACTAAATCTATCCCTTAGATAAAGATAGGATATAAATGCACCAAATGTTGTGGCAAATAACCCTGCTGGTTGAACAGAAAAAATAAAAATATTAATGTATGGCCTGCCTTAGCCCTCGTTCACATTGAACACGGCTTTGAAATCATGCGACTTCATCTGAAATCACACGATCTCAAAGCCACATTTCAGTGTATCATTCAGATGTCATACACAGATATCTATTGAAGTTGGACCCGAAATCAGAGCAAAAGTATTGCAGGAACAACTTTTGCAAATCGGTGCAGCGCCGCAAAGTCAACGTCACACCGACTGGAACGGTGCCATTGCCGTCAAAAGGCTGCGACTTGCCATGCGATTTGACCTGTCAAATCGCATGACAATTTGCTCCAATGTGAATGAGGGCTTAGTCTTCAGATTGATCTTAGGGCCAGACCGATGTGAAATGTCTTCTAAAGGCAGTTTGGAGTGAACATCATTGTGCAGTAGAGGCTCTACCAATTGACAGTTGAATTGCAAAGGTGGGATTTAGCAGCAGAAAGGGGTGGGGTTTAACCTCGACTTGGGCTGAAGTCAAGTCCCCATGTAAAACCTGGGCCTAATATCCCAGGCAGGGCTGGGACAAGGGGTGGGCAGGAGCGGCTGCCCTGGGCATTGTGGTACCATGTGAGGTGGGGGGGGGGGCACCACAAGGAGATTGGAGGGGATTTGTGTTGGAAGGGGAAATTTGGGGGGCGGCAGGGGGTAAGTATTGTTCAAGGTGGGGAAATAGGGGGTAATGGGGGCTCTAAGAGTGGTGATTTATGGGGATTTGTGTTGGGAGGGAAGATGGGGAGGGGGATGGGGAGGGGGATGATTTGTGCTAGGAGGGGGGATTTGGGGGGAATTTGTGCTGGGAGGGGGGAAATTTGAAATGGGGGGGATGTGTACTAGGAGGGATCCATTTAGGGGTACAGGATTTGTGCTAGGAGGGGTAAAAAAAACATTTTGTCAGGGGGTTCATTAGAGCTTGGGAGATTTGTAGGATGGGGGTTTTCAGCAGGGGGGCAGATTTGTACTTGGAGGAGGGGAAATGTATGCTTAGGGGTAAGCATGCAAATAAGTGCTCCGTGTTTTTGTGGGGGGATTTTTGCTGACACATATTGTTTAAACATCTCGGGGGGGGGGGGGGGGCGGCACAGTTCGGCATGTTCACCCTGGGCTCCAGATAGCCATGTCCCACAGTGCTGATGCCAGGGGGACCCACAGTGATCAGTATTGGCAGGGTATTGCAGAGTATTGGTAGAGTATTGCCAGGGTATGGCAGAGTATTGGCAGGGTATTGGCAGGGTATGGCAGAGTATTGGTAGAGTATTGGCAGGGTATGGCAGAGCATGGCAGGGTATTGGCAGGGTATGGAGGGGTGGCTGAGCATGGAGGGATGGATGGATGTGACTGCAATTGTCACCGAGCAGCGCTGTGGGCACTACAGATCCAGCCCACAGCGCTGCTGCCATCCGATCTCTCCCCTCCACTGCACAGATCAGTACACAGAGGGGAGAGAGGAACCGGCGCCATGACATGACGCCGATTTGTGTACAAGTGATCGATCCGTCATTTGACGGAGCGATCACATTGTAAACGACCAACGGGTGGACCAAGATGGCCTTTCCTTAAGCCTTTTCTAGGGCCTTTCCTAAGGCCAAGGCAACGGAGCACTCCGCAGATCGCGGGGTGTGCCAATCCGAACAGGTTGACCTGTTCGGAT
>CM053030.1:51517009-51532009 GCA_028564925.1 Lithobates sylvaticus
GGTTAAGCTTTAGGCTGCATTCACACAATCAGCGATGTGGAGCTCGAAGCTCAAAAACGCCGGAGAAAAAAAAAAAATAAAAATCAATGATTCTCTATGGAGACGATTCAGATCACCTCTCCATGAGGCCTGGAGTTCAAACAAGTGCTGGAGATTTTATTGTCGCTCTAATCAAGCCGATTTGTGCGTTTTTTGGCACGTTTCTATTCTCATAGAAATTAATGGAAAAACGCATATTTAAATGGGTAAATAAATGTAAAATAAATACACAAATAAATAAAAATCATAAATAAAAAAAAATTCAATAAATGAATACTAAGTAGCAATAAATAATTAACCCCTACCCCTTAAAAAAAATTAAATATTAATAAATAACTAAACACCCCAACCCAAAATAAATTACTATTAATATTATTATTGTATTTTTTTTTGTTCGCGTTTGGGTGATTATTGTTATTTTATTATTATGATCAATAATAATAATGAATTTAGTATTTTTTTAAGGTTAATTATTATTATAATATATATTGCATATTATATTGCATATTAATTAATTTTACTTAATTATGATGATTTTTTGTTATTTGTGCCTTTATTTTACATTAATTTATTCATATATTATTACCATTTTATTTTTTAAATGTTTAATTTGAGCAGAAAATAAAAATCATAATTAACTAAAATGTATTAATTTTAATTATGGATGATTTTTGTGTGATTTTCTGCTCAAACTAAACATTTTAAAAATAAAATAGTAATATATGAATAAATTAAATGTAAAATAAAGACACAAATAACAAAAAATCACCATAATAATTAAGTAAAATTAATAATATTTAATAATACATGAATAATAATTAACCTTAAAAAATATTAAATACATTATTATTAATAATCATAATAATAATAAAACAATAATCACCCAAACTCGAACAAAAAAATACATTAATAATAATTTATTTTGTGTTGGGGTGTTTAGTTATTTATTAATAATTCATTTTTTTAAGGGGTAAGGGTTAAAGTTGGGGGTAATTATTTATTTATTGTTACTTTATTTTTTATTTAAGAGTTTTATTTATTTGTATATTTATTTTACATTTATTTATTCATGCATTATTATTCATATAATATATAAAAAAAAAATTGTAAAATAACCCTTACCCCAACTCCTAACCTAAACTGAACTTGAACCCCTTACCCTAACGAAAAAAACCATTATAATAAATGAATAATAAAAATAAAAGAAGAAATAAAGGGTAATGGAAAAGCTAACAAAGCTGAAATACCTAGCAACAATGATGCAACAGATAATAGTTTTCTCTATTGGCTAATAAAAAAAATGCCAAAGCCCAAAAACGCTACATACAAAACGTGCAAAAAAAAAAAAAACGCCGGAGAAGCTCAAAGACGCTACATTCAGGTGTGAATGCCGCCCAAGACTCAGTTTTGCACAGTTGTTCCGGCTCCTCTCCCGAGCTGAAATATCTTCCTCTGATTTCATTGCACACTGTGAGCGTTTCACAATGTGCATTCAAAGCTGCAGCAAGTCAGATACAGCCGACTTTGTTTCCTGGCTAGAGAACAACCACCACCATCCAACCCTTGGGTGGGGTGATAACAAGGTCAGCCTGCATGCAAACACAGTCTAGACCAGTGAGGGTGAACGTTGGCACCCCAGATGTTTTGGAACTACATTTCCCATGATGTTCATGCACTCTGCAGTTTAGCAGCTACAAATACTGCAGCTGCTGACTTAATAATCGTACACTTACCTGTCCCAGGGTCCAGCAATGCGGGGGATCGAAGCCCCGCTCCCCCCCCCCTCCGCTCTGTGGCACCAGCATAGTCACTGTGGGCGCCCGGCTGTGGCTTCACAGCCTGGCACCCACTGCAGATGCGCGAGCCGTGATGCGCACTGTGACTGGCCGGGCAATCATCTAGGACCTGTGACGTGTCCCAGATGATTGCCGAGAGGGAGGGGGGAGAGGTGATCTCCCTTCCGGTGGCGCGGTGCGCCGGGAGCAAGTGGGAGCTGGACCCCCCCCCCAAAAAAAAATGACATGCCAATTGTGGCATGTCAGGGGGTCACCTTCCCTTAAAGCGGAAGTTTCATTTTTGGGTGGAACTCCACTTTAAGCATCGATCGCCGGCTGCTTTCATTGAACAGGCCGAGAGGACGTCACTCCCACGCATGCGCAGCTCACTGTACAGGACGGACAGGTGGGGAAGTAACTTTAATGCAGAAGAGACAGAGCGGGACCCTAATGTAAGGGGACTGTTAAGGTGAACTTTGATAAGACCCCTCTGGGGGAATCTAGGATGGAAAAGGACCTGGAGGTCCTAGTAGATGATAGGCTCAGCAATGGCATGCAATGCCAAGCTGCTTCTAACAAAGCAAACAGAATATTGGCATTAAAAAGGGGATCAACTCCAGAGATAAAACGATAATTCTCCCGCTCTACAAGACTCTGGTCCGGCTGCACCTGGAGTATGCCGTCTAGTTCTGGGCACCGGTCCTCAGGAAGGATGTACTGGAAATGGAGCGAGTACAAAGAAGGGCAACAAAGCTAATAAAGGGTCTGGAGGATATTAGCTATGAGGAAAGGTTGCGAGCACTGAACTTATTCTCTCTGGAGAAGAGACGCCTGAGAGGGGATATGATTGCAATATACAAATACCGTACTGGTGACCCCACAATAGGGAGAAAACTTTTTTGCGGAAGAGAGTTTAACGAGACTCGTGGTTTAACCTTAAACTACGTAGAGGGTTCTTTACTGTAAGGGTGGCAAGGTTGTGGAATTCCCTTCCACAGGCGGTGGTCTCAGTGCATCAATGGTTTCAAAAACTATTAGATAAGCACCTGAACGACCACAACATACAGGGATATACAATAATACTGACATAAAATCACACACATAGGTTGGACTTGGTGGACTTGTGTCTTATTTAGACCTCACCTACTATGTAAGGGGACTGATAAGGTGGACTTTGATAAGACCCTAATGAAAGGGGGGGAGGGGCTCTGATGTAAAGGAGGCTGTAATGGGAACTCTGGAGTGCAGGGGGACTTCTGATGTAGACTCTGATATCAGGGGGGCTCTGATGTGAACCCTGATAAAATGGAGTGGTGATTGGGAATCTAAAGGGGTACCCTGATGGGGACCCTAATGAAAAGGAGGACTCTTAAGGTGGACTCTGATAAGACCCTAATGTAAGGGGGCTCCGATGTAGAGAGTGAAGGAATCTGCTGCTCTAGGTGTATACAATAAGCCAAATAGAACCAAGTAGGAGTGCTAGCCCCAGCCCACCTCTGTGGAACACTTGAGAACATTAGTGAACAAGCACAGGTTGGATGTGTGAAACCCGTCTATGTGACTAAATATCTGGTGATCTTCAATAAAAGGCACTTTGTTTGGATCCTTTGGATGTGCAGCCGCTCTTCTCAGCTGTAATCAGGACTATGAAGTAGAAGAGGACTTCTAAGCTGGACTCTAATATAAGGGGGGTTCTGATGGGGACCTCAATTTAAAGGGGGGGTTCTGATGAGAACCCTGATAAAATGGGGTGGTGATCGGGACTCTAAAGGGGTACTCTGATGGGGACCCTAATGAAAAGGAGGACTCCTAAGGTGGACTCTGATAAGACCCGAATGTAAGGGGGCTCTGATGTAAAGGAGGCTGTAAATTGGGACTCTGAAGTACAAGAGGACTTCTAAGGTGGACTCCAATATAATGGGGGCTCTGATGAGGACTTTGATATAAAGTGGGGTTCTGATGGGAACCCTGATATAGGGGGTGTGCTGATTGGGACTCCGATGTAGGGGGAGATGCCTAAAGGGGGACGCTGATGTTAAGGAAGGGATCCAATTGGGACCCTGATGTAAGAAAAGCTCAGATGAGGACTTTGCTGTAAGTGGGCACTTCTAAAGGGGTACACTGATGCAAGGGAAAGTGATGCGGCCTGTTTCCTGGCTAGAGCTCAGGCACTGATATCATCACTAATGGCAAATGTTCTGGCCCCGCCCCCTCTGGGACGCTTCAGTGGGGGACACTTGCCTACGTGTGACTCCTTGCAAGCCGCATTGAGTGGATCCTCGTCCTCTTCTCGGTGTCTCGCTGTGGCGAGGAGGCGCGCAGAATAATCTGACAACTGTGTGGGGAGGTTCTGACTGAGGGGTACCTCAAAATGCAGTGCAAACTCATCCTCTGAAGAGACCCCAAACACTATGGGTCGCAACGCATCAGTAACGGTTATGCAATAGTCATTATTATATGCTGTGTATAACCCCTATGTTTGCTACTTCCTGTATTTGGCATGGGTATATTCCCATTCAAGCTCATATTTTAACACTCATGTAATAACCCACTTCACCTTCCAATAAAGACATTTTTATTCTTGTTTAACCACTTTCGGCCCCGGACCAATTTGCAGCCAAAAGACCAGGCCCCTTTTTTCGGCACTGCGTCGCTTTAACTGACAATTGCGCGGTCGTGCGACGTGGCTCCCAAACAAAATTGGCGTCCTTTTTTTTCCCACAAATAGAGCTTTCTTTTGGTGGTATTTGATCACCTCTGCGGTTTTTATTTTTTTCGCTATAAACAAAAAAGAGCGACAATTTTGAAAAACACATTATTTTTTATTTTTTGCTATAATAAATATCCCCCAAAAATATATAAAAAAACATTTTTTTTCCTCAGTTTAGGCCGATACGTATTCTTCTACATATTTTTTGGTAAAAAAAAAAAAAAAAAAAAATCGCAATAAGCGATTGTTGATCGGTTTGCGCAGAAGTTATAGCGTTTACAAGAGAGGGGATAGTTTTATAGCATTTTTATTAATAATTTTTTTTTTATTAGTAATGGCGGCAATCAGCGATTTTTTTTTTGTGACTGCGACATTATGGCGGACACATCGGACATTTTTGGGACCATTGTCCTTTATACAGCAATCAATGCTATTTAAATGCATTGATTCCTGTATAAATGACACTGGCAGTGAAGGGGTTAACCACAAGGTGGCAGTGTAGGGGTTAAGTATGCCTAGGGGTGTGGCTGTCAGCTAGTGAATGCTGATCTCTGCTCCAATCACAGGGAGCAGAGATCGGCGTCACTAGTTGCTAGGCAGAACGGGGAGATGCTGTTTATCTCGGCATCTCCCCGTTCAGCCTTCCCGTGAGAAGATTGCGGGTGTCCCCGCGGCGATCGAGTCCGGGGGCCCGCGACCGGCCTCACGGGGGGGTCCCGACCGGCGCGGGAGCGCGCCGCTCCCGATGGCCCAGACAGGCATTAAGGAGGGACTTATATTGTACGCCCTCCTGCCTGTACGTGCCATTCTGCCGACGTATATCGCCGTGCCCCGGTCGGGAAGTGGTTAATATTTTTATTGAACATTTTTTTCATCAATGTAACAAAATATTGTAGTAACAAATATCCCCAACCGGGGGCCAACATGGCCCTTCGGTAGGGTTTATCAAAAACAAAATTTAAGAATATAACAAAATATTAATGCAACATCAAATATATAAGACATATCGATGAAATAGAAAAGAAGAAAGAAGAGAAAAAGAAAGTGCATCTGTAATATGGTTATCAAAGAGGAGCGGAGGGGGGAACCCATTACCTGAATCTATCATTGGGGGGAGTTAAGGCAAGTGGCCCGGATATAGGGGAACCTTGATATAGCGAGCCCAGGGATCCCAGGTCGCTTCAAACCTGGGCACCCTGTCTAATAATCTTGAGTCATAATCCAAGTAATTTTCCGTTGGGTAACTATCAAAGAAACCTTGTTTGTTTTCCACGCCCTTGCAATAGTAAGTTTGAAATTTTTATTCTTTACCCAACGTTTATCTATCTCATTATCTACATTTAGCTGCCTAAAACCCCCCCTGGGGGACTTTTCCCATTTTCTCTGTCCATAGTGTGGTGAGCAGCATCTGCATCTCTCCTTAAAGTGGTGTTACACCACCCCCCCCCCCCCCCCCCCCCAAAAAAAACAGATGATTAAAAAATCATAAAAAATTTAAAAATAAAAACATTTTGGAAAAAAAAAAAATCTTGACTCACCTCGAAATGCCTGTTGCTAAGGGGTCCCTCGTAGTCTGCCACCTTCAGTGCCTGGGCTGGTGACATAACTTGCCCTCGGTGCAGGAAGGGCTCAGTAGCTGCTGACTTTTAATTTTTTTTTCTAACGGATACTCCTCTTTAATGGGTCTTCCCTTTGCTGCCACTGATGTAAGGGGGGGCTCCGATGGGGACCCTGATGTAAAGGGAGGTTCTAATGGTAACCCTGATATAAGGGGGTGGTGATTGGGACTTGGATGTTAAGGGGGGGGGCTCTAATAGTTACTAAAAAGTAAGAAAGGCTCCGATCAGGACTTTGATGTAAGGGGGGACCTAAATGGGAACTCTGATGTAAGGAGAGCTCTGATGGGGACCCCGATGTAAGGAGAGCTCTGATGGGGACCCCGATGTAAGGAGAGCTCTGATGGGGACCCCGATGTAAGGAGAGCTCTGATGGGGACCCCGATGTAAGGAGAGCTCTGATGGGGACCCCGATGTAAGGAGAGCTCTGATGGGGACCCCGATGTAAGGAGAGCTCTGATGGGGACCCCGATGTAAGGAGAGCTCTGATGGGGACCCCGATGTAAGGAGAGCTCTGATGGGGACCCCCGATGTAAGGAGAGCTCTGATGGGGACCCCGATGTAAGGAGAGCTCTGATGGGGACCCCGATGTAAGGAGAGCTCTGATGGGGACCCCGATGTAAGGAGAGCTCTGATGGGGACCCTGATGTACAGGGAAAGTTCTAAGGGGGACTCTGATGGGGACCCTTATGTCAAAGGGGGTGCTTAGTTTGACTCTGATGTAAGGGGGGCTCTTAATAGGGGGGGGTTCCTAAAAGAGGACCCTGATGTACAGGGGTGCTCTGATAGGGACATTGATATCCAATGCTGCTCTCATTCGGAGAAGTTTGGGACCTTTGATCTAAACGACCATTACCTTTTCACAGAGATCTGGCCAGTGAAGTCTGTACAGGGCATAGACAAGCATGCCAGGCTGGTGTGATGGTGCATGTTTATTCCACTAATCACCTTCTCATGTCTATATGTGCCTATACTTGCTGTCCTGCTCTAATTCTGAAGGAGGGAGATATTGCAGCGCACAGGACAGAATAATCAGAGCTCAGCAGGATTCCTCCAGCCTGTAAAATAAACTGACTGTGGTTATCCAGGCCCCACTAGCGGGTCACAGACACAATAGATCGCACTATTTGGCTCCCAGTGAATATATATACAAGGACAATGGTTCATTCTTCCAGCAGTCACCTCATTATAAATGGCAGAGAGCTGGCATGACATCACAAAGTCTCATGGAGAATAAACAAGATATAATTGCCAAAGGGGTAGAATGTTACCAACAGCTTTGGATTGTATTACCAGTGCTGGGACAAGGTCCTCTGGCACCCGAAGTCAGGGTGCCCACCCAGCTCTTTAATTCAGGGTTAGGAAAACAAAAGCAACATTTTAATATTTAAGTACAAACAGTGAAAAAAAAATACAAAAGCTAAGGGAAAGAAGGAATGAAGGCTTTAATAAAAAAATAAAATAAATAAAAATAAAGGTTTACTTAACAACTTCAGCCCCGGAATATTTTACCCCCTTCCTGACCAGAGCACTTTTTGCGATTAGCCACTGCGTCCTTTTAACTGACAATTGCGCGGTCGTGCAAAGTTGTACCCAAACAAAATTGACGTCCTTTTTTTCCCACAAATAGAGCTTTTTTTTGGTTGTATTTGATCACCTCTGCGGTTTATATTTTTGCGCTATAAACAAAAAAAAGAGCAACAATTTTGAAAAAAAAAAGCATTCTTTTTTACTTTTTGCTATAATAAAATATCCCCCAAAAATATATATTAAAAAAAAAATGTTTCCCTCAGTTTAGGCCGATATGTATTCTTCTTCTACATATTTTTGTTAAAAAAAAAACAAAATAAATAAAAAAAAAAAAAATCACAATAAACCTATATTGATTTTTTTTGCGAAAAAGTTATAGCGTCTACAAAATAGGGTATAGTTTTATGGCATTTTTATTTATTTTTTTTATTAGTAATGGTGGAGAACTGCGATTTTTATCGGAACTGCAACATTATGGCGGACACATTGGACACTTGACACTATTTTGGACCATTGTCATTTATACAGCGATCAGTGCTATAAAAACGCACCGATTATTGTCCCTTCCACAGGCGGTGGTCTCAGCGGGGAACATCTATTGTTTTAAGAAACTATTAGATAAGTACCTGATCGACCGCAGCATACAGGGATATACAATGTAATACTGACATATAATCACACACATAGGTTGGACTTGGTGGACTTGTGTCTTATTTAGACCTCACCTACTATGTAACTATGTAAGGGGACTGATAAGGTGGACTTTGAGAAGACCCTCATGAAAGGGGGGGGGGGGGCTCTGATGTAAAGGAGGCTGTAATGGGAACTCTGGAGTGCAGGGGGATGTCTAATGTAGACTGATATAAGGGGGGCTCTGATGAGAACCCTGATAAAATGGGGTGTTGATTGGGACTCTAAAGAAAAGGAGGACTCTTGAGGTGGACTCTGATAAGACCCTAATGTAAGGGGGCTCCGATGTAAAGAGAAGGAATCCGCTGCTCCAGATGTATACAATAACCCAAATAGAACCAAGTAGGAGTGCTAGCCCCGGCCCGCCTCTGGGGAACACTTGGGAATAGCCCCGGCCCGCCTCTGGGGAACACTTGGGGACATTAGTGACGAAGCACAGGTTGGTGTGTGAAACCCGTCTATGTGACCAAATATCTGGTGATCTTCAATAAAAGGCACTTTGTTTGGATCCTTTGGATGTGCAGCCGCTCTTCTCGGCTCTGATGTAAAGGAGGCTGTAATCGGGACTCTGAAGTACAAGAGGACTTCTAAGGTGGACTCCAATATAAGGGGGGCTCTGATGAGGACTTTGATGTAAAGGGGGGAGGGGGTGTGCTGATTGGGACTCTAATGTAGGGGGAGATGCCTAAAGGGGGACGCTGATGTTAAGGAAGGGATCCAATTGGGACCCTGACGTAAGAAAGGCTCAGATGAGGACTTTGCTGTAAGTGGGCACTTCTAAAGGGGGTACACTGATTTAAGGGGGGCTCCGATGGGGACTCTGATGTAAAGGGAGGTTCTAATGGGAACCCTGATATAAGGGGGTGGTGATTGGGACTCTGATGTAAGGGGGGCTCTAATGGGGACTATAAAGTAAGAAAGGCTCCGATCGGGACTTTGATGTAAGGAGAGCTCTGATGGGGCACCCGATGTAAGGAGAGCTCTGATGGGGCACCCGATGTAAGGAGAGCTCTGATGGGGCACCCGATGTAAGGAGAGCTCTGATGGGGCACCCGATGTAAGGAGAGCTCTGATGGGGCACCCGATGTAAGGAGAGCTCTGATGGGGCACCCGATGTAAGGAGAGCTCTGATGGGGCACCCGATGTAAGGAGAGCTCTGATGGGGCACCCGATGTAAGGAGAGCTCTGATGGGGACCCTGATGTATGGAGAGCTCTGATGAGGCCCCCGATGTATGGAGAGCTCTGATGGGGACCCTGATGTATGGAGAGCTCTGATGAGGCCCCCGATGTAAGGAGAGCTCTGATGGGGACCCTGATGCATGGAGAGCTCTGATGAGGCCCCCGATGTAAGGAGAGCTCTGATGGGGACCCTGATGTAAGGAGAGCTCTGATGGGGACCACGATGTAAGGAGAGCTCTGATGGGGCACCCGATGTAAGGAGAGCTCTGATGGGGACCCCGATGTAAGGAGAGCTCTGATGGGGACCCTGATGTATGGAGAGCTCTGATGGGGACCCTGATGTATGGAGAGCTCTGATGGGGACCCTGATGTATGGAGAGCTCTGATGGGGACCCTGATGTATGGAGAGCTCTGATGGGGACCCTGATGTATGGAGAGCTCTGATGGGGACCCTGATGTAAGGGAGAGCTCTGATGGGAACCCTGATGTAAGGAGAGCCCTGATGGGGCACCCGATGTAAGGAGAGCTCTGATGGGGCACCCGATGTAAGGAGAGCTCTGATGGGGCACCCGATGTAAGGAGAGCTCTGATGGGACACCCGATGTAAGGAGAGCTCTGATGGGGACCACGATGTAAGGAGAGCTCTAATGGGGACCCCGATGTAAGGAGAGCTCTAATGGGGACCCCGATGTAAGGAGAGCTCTGATGGGGACCACGATGTAAGGAGAGCTCTGATGGGGACCCCGATGTAAGGAGAGCTCTGATGGGAACCCCGATGTAAGGAGAGCTCTGATGGGAACCCCGATGTAAGGAGAGCTCTAATGGGGACCCCGATGTAAGGAGAGCTCTAATGGGGACCCCGATGTAAGGAGAGCCCTGATGGGGACCCCGATGTAAGGAGAGCTCTGATGGGAACCCCGATGTAAGGAGAGCTCTGATGGGAACCCCGATGTAAGGAGAGCTCTGATGGGAACCCCGATGTAAGGAGAGCTCTGATGGGAACCCCGATGTAAGGAGAGCTCTAATGGGGACCCCGATGTAAGGAGAGCTCTAATGGGGACCCTGATGTATGGAGAGCTCTGATGAGGCCCCCGATGTAAGGAGAGCTCTGATGGGGACCACGATGTAAGGAGAGCTCTAATGGGGACCCCGATGTAAGGAGAGCTCTGATGGGAACCCCGATGTAAGGAGAGCTCTGATGGGGACCACGATGTAAGGAGAGCTCTAATGGGGACCCTGATGTATGGAGAGCTCTGATGAGGCCCCCGATGTAAGGAGAGCTCTGATGGGAACCCCGATGTAAGGAGAGCTCTGATGGGGACCACGATGTAAGGAGAGCTCTAATGGGGACCCTGATGTATGGAGAGCTCTGATGAGGCCCCCGATGTAAGGAGAGCTCTAATGGGGACCCCGATGTAAGGAGAGCTCTAATGGGGACCCCGATGTAAGGAGAGCTCTAATGGGGACCCCGATGTAAGGAGAGCTCTAATGGGGACCCCGATGTAAGGAGAGCTCTGATGGGAACCCCGATGTAAGGAGAGCTCTAATGGGGACCCCGATGTAAGGAGAGCTCTAATGGGGACCCCGATGTAAGGAGAGCCCTGATGGGGACCCCGATGTAAGGAGAGCTCTGATGGGGACCCCGATGTAAGGAGAGCTCTAATGGGGACCCCGATGTAAGGAGAGCTCTGATGGGGCCCCCGATGTAAGGAGAGCTCTGATGGGAACCCTGATGTACAGGGAAACTTCTAAGGGGGACTCTTGTGTCAAATGGGGTGCTTAGTTTGACTCTGATGTAAGGGGGGCTCCTAAAGAGGGCTTTGATGTTAGGGGGACCCTAATCTAAGGGTACCTCTGATGAGGAACTTGATGTAAGGAAGCGGGGGGTTCTTAAACGAGGACCCTGATGTATAGGGGTACTCCGATAGGGACATTGATATAAGCGGGGGGGGGGGGGGGGGCTGATATCCAATGCTGCTCTCGTCGGGAGAAGTTTGGGGACCTTTGATCTGACCATTACCTTTCCACAGAGGTCTGGCCACGGCCAGTGAAGTCTGTACAGAGTATAGACAAGCATGCCAGGCTGGTGTGCTGGGGCATGTTTATTCCACCAATCACCTTCTCATGTCTATATGTGCCTATAGTTGCTGTCCTCCTGCTCCAATTCTGAAGGAGGGAGATATTGCAGCGCACAGGACAGAATAATCAGAGCTCAGCAGGATTCCTCCAGCCTGTAGAATAAACTGACTGTGGTTATCCAGGCCCCACTAGCGGGTCACAGACACAATAGATCGCACTATTTGGCTCCCAGTGAATATATACAAGGACAATGGTTCATTCTTCCAGCAGTCACCTCATTATAAATGGCAGAGAGCTGGCATGACATCACAAAGTCTCATGGAGAATAAACAAGATATAATTGCCAAAGGGGTAGAATGTTACCAACAGCTTTGGATTGTATTACCAGTGCTGGGACAAGGTCCTCTGGCACCCGAAGTCAGGGTGCCCACCCAGCTCTTTAATTCAGGGTTAGGAAAACAAAAGCAACATTTTAATATTTAAGTACAAACAGTGAAAAAAAAAAAATACAAAAGCTAAGGGAAAGAAGGAATGAAGGCTTTAATAAAAAAATAAAATAAATAAAAATAAAGGTTTACTTAACAACTTCAGCCCCGGAATATTTTACCCCCTTCCTGACCAGAGCACTTTTTGCGATTAGCCACTGCGTCCTTTTAACTGACAATTGCGCGGTCGTGCAAAGTTGTACCCAAACAAAATTTTTTTTTCCCACAAATAGAGCTTTCTTTTGGTTGTATTTGATCACCTCTGCGGTTTATATTTTTTGCGCTATAAACAAAAAAAGAGCAACAATTTTGAAAAAAAAAAAGCATTCTTTTTTACTTTTTGCTATAATAAAATATCCCCCAAAAATATATATTAAAAAAAAATGTTTCCCTCAGTTTAGGCCGATATGTATTCTTCTTCTACATATTTTTGTTAAAAAAAAAACAAAATAAATAAAAAAAAAAAAAAATCACAATAAACCTATATTGATTTTTTTTGCGAAAAAGTTATAGCGTCTACAAAATAGGGTATAGTTTTATGGCATTTTTATTTATTTTTTTATTAGTAATGGTGGAGAACTGCGATTTTTATCGGAACTGCAACATTATGGCGGACACATTGGACACTTGACACTATTTTGGGACCATTGTCATTTATACAGCGATCAGTGCTATAAAAACGCACCGATTATTGTGTAAAATGACACTGGCAGGGAAGGGATTAAAAACTAGGGGGCGATCGAGGGGTTAAGTGTGTCCTAGGGAGTGATTCTAACTGTGGGGGGGAGGGGCTACCTAGGACATGACAGAGATCACTGCTCTCAATGACAGGGAGAAGTAGATCTCTGTCATGACACAAGGCAGAATGGGGAAATGCCTGGTTCTCCATACCGCAATCGCGGGCCGTCGGCGAACAGAGTTCCCGGGACCTGCGTGCACGCTCCCACGGCGTGCACGTGCCCGAAAGGCGGCAAATTTAAAAAGGGACACACCTGTACGCCCATTTGCCTGCCTGTGCCATTCTGCCGACATATGTGTGTGTGCGGTGGTCAGCAAGCGGTTAGAGACTTACTATCACCAAGAGCAGGGATCTTCAAACTTTTGAAACAAAGGGCCAGTTTACTGCCCTTCAAACCTTAGGGTTGCCAGACTGTGGCCAATGGAAGTGGAAAATGCCCTGGCATCAGTGGTCAATGGGAGTAAAAAAATAAAAATTAAAAAAAAGAATGCACCATTGGTGTCAGTGGGAGGAAAATTGCCCCATAACTGGGGTCACTGGGAGGAATAGTGCCGCATAATTGGATTCAGTGGGAGAATCAGTTCCCCATCTATGGTGTCAGTGGGAGGAATAGTGCCCCCATAATTGGATTCAGTGGGAGAATCAGTTCCCCATCTATGGTGTCAGTGGGAGGAATAGTGCCCCATCTATGGTGTCAGTGGGAGGGATAGTGCCCCATCTATGGTGTCAGTGGGAGGGATAGTGCCCCATCTATGGTGTCAGTGGGAGGGATAGTGCCCCATAATTGGTGTCAGTGGGAGGGATAGTGCCCCATAATTGGATTCAGTGAGAGAATCAGTTCCCCCATCTATGGTGTCAGTGGGAGGGATAGTGCCCCATCTATGGTGTCAGTGGGAGGGATAGTGCCCCATCTATGGTGTCAGTGGGAGGGATAGTGCCCCATCATTGGTGTCAGTGGGAGGGATAGTGCCCCATCTATGGTGTCAGTGGGAGGGATAGTGCCCCATCTATGGTGTCAGTGGGAGGGATAGTGCCCCATAATTGGTGTCAGTGGGAGGGATAGTGCCCCATCTATGGTGTCAGTGGGAGGGATAGTGCCCTATAATTGGATTCAGTGGGAGAATTAGTTCCCCATCTCTGGTGTCAGTGGGAGGAATAGTACCCCAGAGGCCGGATAAAGGCAAGCAAAGGGCCACATTCGGCCCACGGGCCGCAGTTTGGAGACCTCTGACCAAGAGGATGATGTCCTACGACCATGGGTGTCTGCACCCTCTTAGATCAATAGTAGAGCATTGGATCATTTTACTCATTGTGTATAAACTCCAGCCTTACTCTTCAGTCTTCCTCAATGGTACAGGATTCTCTCCAGGGCTGAAATAGCTTACTCTGGTTTCCTGCACACTGTGAGAAGCTGCAGCAAGTCAGAGCCCGCCTCGTTTTCTGGCTGAAGGATGTCCAGCATCATCTAGCCCAGCCATTCTCAACCAGGGTTCCTCCAGAGGTTGCCGAGGGTTCCCCCTGAGCTGCGGCTCTTTGACCTCTCATTTGATGGTTCCAGGACCTGCACCACTTGGCAAAGCCGGTTATCTTATAAACTGTCTGTAGGGTGGTATTCTGGCCACCATTGTAAGGGTTGCATTCTTCCTACTGAACACCAAAACACAAGGGCAATTTTTGCCATGGACCACTGATAAACATAAAGACCAAGCCCTTTTCTGACATTTGTTGCTTATAAGTAAAAATCTATTTTTTGCTAGAAAATTAAATTAAACATTATATATTTTTTTTACCCTAGAGAACAAAATGGCGCTTGTTGCAATATTTTAGGTCACATTGTGTTTGCGCAGCAGTCTTTCAAACGCAAAAAATAAATAAAAATAAAAACATTTTAATTAATTAAAAAAAACAAGAGTAAAGTTATCCCAATTTGTTTGTATAATCTGAAAGATGATGTTACGCTGAATAAATAGATACCCAACTTGTCATGCTTTAAAATTGCGCATGCTCGTGGAATGGCAACCAACTACGGTACTTAAAAATCTCCATAGGTGCCAATTTACATTTTTTAGGGCTAGAATTATTCCCCTCGCTCTAACAATCAGGGCGATACCTCACATGTGTGGCTTGAACACCATTTACATATGCAGGCGTGACTTA
>CM053030.1:51542009-51551258 GCA_028564925.1 Lithobates sylvaticus
GGCAGAGCGCACATACACGGCGAGGAGTCCAACGCTTGACATGACCCAGGTCATGTGATTGATAACATGCGTGTAGGAAGTAACACCACACAATGATATGATCAAAGCACACTTCACGGCACGCAGATGTTAAAGCGGAACTTTATTTAACCACTTCAATACCGGGGGGCACTTATACACCTTCCTGCCCGGACCAATTTCAGCTCTCAGCGCTGTCGCACTTTGAGTGACAATTGCGCAGTCATACAACACTGTACCCAAACTACATTTTTATCATTTTTTTCACACAAATAGAGCTTTCTTTTGGTGGTATTTGATCACCTCTGGGGGTTTTATTTTCTGCTAAACAAATAAAAAAAAAGACCCAAAAGTTTGAAATTTTTTTTTTGTTTGTTACAAAACTTTGTAAATAAGTATTTTTTTTCCTTCACTGATGGGCCCTAATGGGGCTGCACTGACGGGCACCGATGACGGGCACCAATATGAAGCACTGATGGGAGTCACAGATGGGAACTGATAGGCGGCACAGATCGGCATGGATGGGCACTGTACACTAATGGTACTAATAGAGGCCAATCAGTGCCAAACAATAATGCCTGCCAATCAGTTATGCCCATTGTGGTCACCGATTGGCATCCCTGGTGGTCTAGGGTGGCATACCTGGTGGTCCTAGTGGCATCCCTTGTGGTCCAGTGTGGGCATCCTTGTGGGGGGGGGGGGGGGGGGGGGCTGCACTGATAGTCAGCACAGACCCCCCCTGTGAGAGGAGCAGCCGATCAGCTCTCCTCTACTCGCGAGGAATAGCCGATCACTGGCTCTTTCTATTTACACTGTGATCAGCCGTGATTGGACGCGGCTGATCATGTGGTAAAGAGTCTCCGTCAGAGACTCTTTACCGAGATCGGTATTGCGGGGTGTTAGACTGACACCACAACAACGATCGCGGCGATGCGCGCCCCCGGGATATCCTGCTGGACGTCATATGAGGTCCGGTCAGGATATTGAAACCACTTTGCCGCCGTCATTTTGCTATATGGCGGGCGGTAAGTGGTTATAGTAGAACTATAAGAAAAACTTTTTTTTGTTCATTTTAGCTAGAGTAAGGGGGGGTCATAACACCTGTCAGATTTTTTTTTTTTTCCCCGCTATCTGTGTCCCATTGCTGAGATTTTCCTTCACTTCCTGTCCCATAGCCAAACAGGAAGTGAGAGGAAATCCCTGCAAATTAAGGGAATCTCTTGGGGACCCCCAGGTTACCAGAACTAGTGTCCACATTGGAAGATTTCTCCTCTATTACTTTTCTGGTGACAACCCAGAATTTGGGATTTCCATTTACTTTCTGCCTGCTGTCAACCCCATAGCAGTTTTACTGCTACAGGGTGGCAGCTGTGTGCCGGATCACATATACACATACTATATATCAATGTGTTACAGTGTGCATTGTTTAGGTTTTATTTTCTACAGGCATTAATAAAATTATCAAAGTGATATTGGAGCTGGGAGACTCTAATAAATGCACCACCTCCTTAAAATATGACAAGACAGTATACTGTATACCCAAAGAGCACAGAAAAAAATCAAAAACAATATTTCCCAAAAAAATATATAGAAAATTGTATTACAGATATTATAAAACAATTAATAAAATTACCTTAAAAAATAAAAAAATAAATAGAATTTTAGCCACAATATATCTCAGTCCTGCTATAAGTCGCTGATCATCGGCATTACTAGTATTAAAAAAAAAAAAATAAATAAAAATATATATATATATAATATATATCCCATAGTTTGTAGACGCTAAAGCATTCACGTAAACCAATCAATATATGCTTAACAAAAACATGTAGCAAAATACATTGGCCTAAAATTATGAAATTACATTAAAAAAAACTTTTTATTGGATATGTTTTATAGCAGAAAGTAAAAAAATATTGTTTTTCTTTTTTCAAAATTGTCGGCCTTTTTTTTGATTATAGCGAAAAAGAAAAAAAAAAAAAAAAAAAAAAAACGCAGAGGTGATCAAAAACTACCAAAAAAATAAATAAAAAAAGCTCAATTTCGGGAAAAAAAACTCACATAAATATGTTATTTGGGTACAGCGTCACACGACCGCGCAATTTTTAAGTAACGCAGTGCAGTATCGCAAAAAATGGCCTGGTCATGAAGCGGGGGGTAAACTTTCATGACATGCTTCACCCCAGTACAACCCCTTGAAGCAATAATCGGTAAGTTTGTAACCGATACCGATGTTTGAAAAAAAAGTGAATATCGGCCACCGATAATCGGCCGCACCGATAAATCAGTCGACCCCTAGATGATCAGTCGATCCCACCAGCTGGAAAGTTACAGAAGTTACAACCAAAAGTTTATATTTAGTAGCAAAAAGAAGAAATGGCCTACACCTAGTTAGGAAACATAGTAAAAAAAAAAAAAAAAGAAAAAAAAAAAAAAAAAACAGTTGCTAATATTGCCGATTCTCACATATTGCTTTGCAGGCCGAACTTATTAAGAACTCTCCAAACAATACGGTTGTTTTAGTCATAATGATGGCAGAAGGAATTTTCAGTTGACTTCGGATGGTGTGTTGAAGGGAAAATGTGAACAGTGATATCTGAAGCATCATGGCGGAGAGCAAATGTCAAGTACGTTGTCAAGTACACTTCATTACAAGTTAGAGGCCGTTAGCCAAGAAGTGTTCTTTTCCACTGTATGGGAACAATTGATCCACAAGATCTATGGCCTTCTACAAGTCTGGGATACATAACTGGAGAAGCAATTTGTGAAAAGTAAAAAAAAAAAAAAAAGAAAATAAAATAAATTTAAATATAAAAATAGTACATATTAAAAATATAAATGATCACTTGACACAATGGATAGAGCTTGTAGAAAACATTGCCATCGTTTAGGTGCCGCTAAAGCCAACGCGATATCTAAATTTAATCTTGAGCACAAACATAAATGCAGGGCTGGTGTGTTTAAAGTTCACCTTGATGTTTTCTTGACTTTTGCTCTCGTGTCTTAATCCTCGGTCGTCACAGTTCTGCAGGTTGAAAGTTAGGAGTACGTCGACATGGCAGGAACTGAAATGACAATGGAATCACTTGTAGGAAAAACAAATATTGAAACTGAAAACGTGTGTTGGGTGCACTGGCGTGTTACCTGGTGCTTTGTGAGATTTGCAATTTTAAAGGCAGAATTTTTTAGTTTTTTTCAGTTACAATAAATACCGTAACTCCGCTTCCTACTACTACTACTACTAGTTTATCTACAACCTGCCTCACAGTCTGTAGATTTCACCGCCACCCCCCTGACAACAAAACCAAAAATTCTTCAGAAACTCTTTATTGGCATTTTACCTGCTTGACCTCCTCGATCCTATCACATGTTAATAAATGGTTGCTTTACCTATTCCTGAGACAGGACCTTGGAGCTAAAATCCATAACCCTTTTTTTTTTTTTTTTTTGGACAACGCAAGGTCTGCTTATAATGCTCAGACCTCTCCCCCATAAAATGTGCCTGCTGAAATGTTGAAAAGATATGTAAATAAAAAAATTCAGTTTTTTTTTTTCTTGCTTTACCTCCCTCTACCGCATCTCTGGGCGTGACGTCACCATTGCCAGTCCAGATCAATTCTGACATTTCTGTTATACATGTAAAAATCAGCATTTGTTTGCTAGAAACGTACTTGGAACCCCCACACATTATACATTTTGATAATATAATAAGATATAAGATAACATTTAGATTTAAATGATAAATTTACTTGGGTTTGTTCTTGATACTTTGTTTTGGCACTCCTATATTAAAGGTGTCTATGACTGTTATGGCAGGCAATCATGGCATATTGATAACGAGGAGAACATGACCAGTGTCAGTGCTGCCTGACCCCTCCACAGCCACAAGGGCATTCAACTTACTGGCTATAAACTACTTTGCGGTATTCATACCCCTTGAAATTTTCCACATTTTGTCATGTTACAACCAAAAACGTAAATGTATTTTATTGGATTTTATGTGATAGACCAAAACAAAGTGGCACATAATTGTGAAGTGGAAGGAAAATGATAAATGGTTTTCAAATTTTTTTTACAAATAAATATGGGAAGAAGTGCGGCGTGCATTTGTATTCAGCTCCCCTAAGTCAATACTTTGTAGAACCACCTTTTGCTGCAATTACAGCTGCAAGTCTTTTTGGGGATGTCTCTACCAGCTTTGCACATCTAGAGAGTGACATTTTTGCCCATTCTTCTTTGCAAAATAGCTCAAGCTCTGTCAGATTGGATGGAGAGCGTCTGTGAACAGCAATTTTCAAGTCTTGCCACAGATTCTCAATTGGATTTAGGTCTGGACTTTGACTGGGCCATTCTAACACATGAATATGCTTTGATCTAAACCATTCCATTGTAGCTCTGGCTGTATGTTTAGGATCACTGTCCTGCTGAAAGGTGATCCTCCTCACCAGTCTCAAGTCTTTTGCAGACTAATAACAGGTTTTCTTCTAAGATTGGCCTGTATTTGGCTCCATACATCTTCCCGTCAACTCTGACCAGCATCCCTGTCCCTGCTGAAGAAAAGCATCCCCACAACAAGATGCTGCCACCACCATGTTTCACGGTGGGGATGGTGTGTTCAGGGTGATGTGCAGTGTTCGTTTTCCGCCACACATAGCGTTTTGCTTTTAGGCCAAGAAGTTAAGTTTTGGTCTCATCTGACCAGAGCACCTTCTTCCACATGTTTGCTGTGTCCCCCACATGGCTCCTCGCAAGCTGCAAATGGGACTTCTTATTGCTTTCTTTCAACAATGACTTCTTGCCACTCTTCCATAAAGGCCAGATTTGTGGAGAGCACGACAAATAGTTGTCCTGTGGACAGATTCTCCCACCTGAGCTGTGGATCTCTGCAGCTCCTCCAGAGTTACCATGGGCCTCTTGGCTGCTTCTCTGATTAATGCTCTCCTTGCCCGGCCTGTCAGTTTAGGCGGACGGCCATGTCTTGGTAGGGTTGCAGTTGTGCCATTCTCTTTCCATTTTCGGATGATGGATTGAACAGTGCTTTGTGAGATGTTCAAAGCTTGGGACATTTTTTTATAACCTAACCCTGCTTTAAACTTCTCCACAACTTTATCCCTGACCTGTCTGGTGTGTTTCTTGTTCTTCATGATGCTGTTTGTTCACTAAGATTCTCTAACAAACCTCTGAGGGCTACACAGAACAGCTGTATTTATACTGAGATTAAATTACACACAGGTGGACTCTATTTACTAATTAGGTGACTTCTGAAGGCAATTGGTTCCACTAGATTTTAGTTAGGGGTATCATAGTAAAGGGGGCTGAATACAAATGCACCCCACACTTTTTTTCCAATATTGATTTGTAAAAATAATTGAAAACCATTTATCATTTTCCTTCCACTTCCCAATTATGTGCCACTTTGTGTTGGTCTATCACATAAAATCCCAATAAAATACATTTACGTTTTGGTTGAAACATAACAAAATGTGGAAAGTTTAAAGGGTATGAATACTTTTTTAGGTAAAATATATCTTTAAAGTGCACAGAAAATTATATATTTATTTTGTAGGGAATGCACCGAATGGGTTATTTTTGGTGCAGAAACCGATACCGCCCTTTGAAAATAAATCTTCCTTGATGCCCCGAAAACCGCAAAACCCATACCGAAACAACACCAATTATCGAAAGTGACTGTTTTTTAAAATGTTATGGTTGTATACAGGAGATGGTCAGCGACTGCGGACATTATACAGAGGGTCAGCCACAGGTGGAGCAAAGACATGGTACAGGCTGGAGATGGTCACCACTGGGACATGATACAGGAGATGGTCAAGCCACTGGGGACCATGATACAGGAGATGGTCAGAGCTGCACTGGGGATTGTATGCGTACAGGAGAGATGGTCAGAGACTGAGGACATGGTACAGGAGATGGTCAGAGAACTGAGGACAATGGTACAGGAGATGGACAGAGACTGGGGAAATGGTACAGGAGATGGTCAGAGACTGCGGACATGGTACACTGTGGAGATGGCAAGAGGTCAGAGAACTGCGGACATGGTACAAGAAGGTCAGAGATGGTACAGAGACAGAGCGGAACATGGTACAGAGGGGAGATGTCAGAGACTGCGGACATGGTACAGGAGATGGTCAGAGACTGCGGACATGGTACAGGAGAAGGTCAGAGACTGCGGACATGGTACAAGAGATGGACAGAGACTGCGGACATGATGCAAGAGATGGTCAGAGACTGCGGACAAGATGCAAGAGATGGTCAGACTGCGGACATGAAACAATAGATGAAAAGACCGCAAAGCATGATGCAAGAGATGGTCAGACTGTGAATATGAAACAACAGATGGTAAAGACTGGGGACATGCCTCAGGAGATGGTAATAGACTGAGAACATGTCACATGAGGCTGCTAGCTATCACTGCTACAACAAGGCAATAAGGAAACCCAAATTAGCCAAAATAGTCCACAGGACCACAGGTTGGGCACTAGAGCTGTAGGTCATCTCAGAAATGTGGGAGGTATGGAATAAGGAGCTGTGCTTATATATGTACATGGGGGGGGGGCTGTGTTGGAATGGCTGGTAATAAATGATTCTATAGCCACTTTCTGCTCTCATAGTATCTGCCGATTTGTATAGGAACTATTATCATTTATATTTTTAATATGTACTATTTTTATATTTAAATTTATTTTATTTTATTTTTTTTATTTTTTTTTACTTTTCACAAATTGCTTCTCCAGTTATGTATCCCAGACTTGTAGAAGGCCATAGATCTTGTGGATCAATTGTTCCCATACAGTGGAAAAGAACACTTCTTGGCTAACGGCCTCTAACTTGTAATGAAGTGTACTTGACAACGTACTTGACATTTGCTCTCCGCCATGACGCTTCAGATATCACTGTTCACATTTTCCCTTCAACACACCATCCGAAGTCAACTGAAAATTCCTTCTGCCATCATTATGACTAAAACAACCGTATTGTTTGGAGAGTTCTTAATAAGTTCGGCCTGCAAAGCAATATGTGAAAATAGGCAATATTAGAAACTGTTTTTTTTTTTTTCTTTTCTTTTTTTTGTTTTTTTACTATGTTTCCTAATTGGTGTAGGCCATTTCTTCTTTTTGCTACTAAATATAAACGTTTGGTTGTAACTTCTGTAACTCTTTCCAGCTGGTGGGATCGACTGATCATCTAGGGGGTCGACTGATTTATCGGTGGCCGATATTCACTTTTTTTCAAACATCGGTATCGGTCACAAACTTACCGATATTGCTTCAAGGGGTTGTACTGGGGTGAAGCCTGTCATTAAAGTTTACCCCCCCCCCCCTTCATGACAGGCCATTTTTTCCGATACTGCACTGCGTTACTTAAAAATTGCGCGGTCATGTGACGCTGTACCCAAATAACATATTTATGCAAGTTTTTTTCCCCGAAATGTAGCTTTTTTTTTTTTTTTGGTAGTTTTTGATCACCTCTGCGTTTTTTTTTTTTTTTTTTTTATTTTTTTCTTTTTCGCTATAATCAAAAAAAGGCCGACAATTTTGAAAAAAGAAAAACAATATTGTTTTACTTTCTGCTATAAAACATATCCAATAAAACATTTTTTTTAATGTAATTTCGTTATAAATTTTAGGCCAATGTATTTTGCTACATGTTTCTGTTAAAAAAAATCCCAATAAGCATATATTGATTGGTTTACGTGAATGCTTTAGCGTCTACAAACTATGGGATATATTTATGGATATATATATTTTTTTTAATACTAGTAATGGCGGTGATCAGCGACTTATAGCAGGACTGAGATATATTGCGGCTAAAATTCTATTTATTTATTTATTTTTTTAAGGTAATTTTATTAATTGTTTTATAATATCTGTAATACAATTTTCTATATATTTTTTTGGGAAATATTGTTTTTGATTTTTTTCTGTGCTCTTTGGGTATATACTGTCTTGTCATATTTTAAGGAGGTGGTGCGTTTATTAGTCTCCCAGCTCCAATATCACTTTGATAATTTTTATTAATGCCTGTAGAAAATAAAACCTAAACAATGCACACTGTAACACATTGATATATAGTATGTGTATATGTGATCCGGCACACAGCTGCCATCCTGTAGCAGTAAAACTGCTATGGGGTTGACAGCAGGCAGAAAGTAAATGGAAATCCCAAATTCTGGGTTGTCACCAGAAAAGTAATAGAGGAGAAATCTTCCAATGTGGACACTAGTTCTGGTAACCTGGGGGGTCCCCAAGAGATTCCCTTAATTTGCAGGGATTTCCTCTCACTTCCTGTTTGGCTATGGGACAGGAAGTGAAGGAAAATCTCAGCAATGGGACACAGATGGTGGGAAAAAAAAAAAAATCTGACAGGTGTTATGACCCCCCCTTACTCTAGCTAAAATGAACAAAAAAAAGTTTTTCTTATAGTGCTACTATAACCACTTACCGCCCGCCATATAGCAAAATGACGGCGGCAAAGTGGTTTCAATATCCTGACCGGACCTCCATATGACGTCCAGCAGGATATCCCGGGGGCGCGCATCGCCGCGATCGTTGTTGTGGTGTCAATCTAACACCCCGCAATACCGATCTCGGTAAAGAGTCTCTGACGGAGACTCTTTACCACATGATCAGCCGTGTCCAATCACGGCTGATCACAGTGTAAATAGGAAGAGCCGGTGATCGGCTTTTCCTCACTCGCGAGTAGAGGAGAGCTGATCGGCTGCTCCTCTCACAGGGGGGGGTCTGTGCTAACTATCAGTGCAGCCCCCCCCCCCCCCCAAGGATGCCCACACTGGACCACAAGGGATGCCACTAGGACCACCAGGTATGCCACCCTAGACCACCAGGGATGCCAATCAGTGACCACAATGGGCATAACTGATTGGCAGGCATTATTGTTTGGCACTGATTGGCCTCTATTAGTACCATTAGTGTACAGTGCCCATCCATGCCGATCTGTGCCGCCTATCAGTTCCCATCTGTGACGCCCATCAGTGCTGCATATTAGTGCCCGTCATCGGTGCCCGTCAGTGCAGCCCCATTAGGGCCCATCAGTGAAGGAAATAAAAATTACTTATTTACAAAGTTTTGTAAACAAAAAAAACAAAATTTCAAACTTTTCGGTCTTTTTCTTTATTTGTTTAGCAGAAATAAAACCCCCAGAGGTGATCAAATACCACCAAAATAAAGCTCTATTGTGTGAAAAAAATGATAA
>CM053030.1:51559803-51575917 GCA_028564925.1 Lithobates sylvaticus
GTGGGTGCGGACTGGCCTGGTGTGTGCAATTTTTTTTTATTACAGGGATTATATAGTGCCATTCTTTTATGCACTGCTTTACATGTATGTTTGCATCGATCAAGGAGCTTACAGTCTTTGTAACCCTAATGCCGTGTGCACACGACCGGACTTTGACGGACTGAATTCCGTCTGACTTTGACGGACTTTCGATGGACTTCCGTCGAATCGGACTTGTCTACACACAATCGCACCAAAGTCCGATGGATTCGACCGTGATGACGTACGACCGGACTAGAATAAGGAAGTTCATAGCCAATAGCTGCCCTAGCGTTGTTTTTCGTCGTTTGGTCTAGCATACAGACGTACGGATTTTTTCGACCGGACTCGACTCCGTCGGAAAGATTTGACATAAGTTCTAAATCTAAAGTCCGTCTGATTTTCGACAGAACAGGTCCGATGAAGCCCACACACGATCGAATTGTCCAACGGACTTGATCCGTCTGACCCTTTTCGGATCGAAAAGTCAGTTCGTGTGTACGCGGCATAACACTTCCTCTGTAACCTTGACACTAACTTTCCCTTAAAACCCTAACTTGAGCCCTCTTTGTATGTCTAAGCCCCGTACACAGGGTCGGAAATTCCGACCACAAAATCCGTCCGTTTTTTTCTGACGGATTTTGTCCAAAACTGGTGTTGCATACACACGGTCGGACAAAGTTGTCGGAAAATCTGATCATTCCGAACGTGGTGACGTTTGTTGCGTACGACGGGACTACGTAGCCAATAGCTTTGGTCTCGTAATTTGATCTGAGCATGCGTGGCACTTTGTCCATCGGAATTCCCTACACACGATCGGAAAAAGTCCAATCGGATTTTGTTGTCGGAAAATTTGAGATCTTGCTCTCAAATTTTTTCAGACGGAAAAAGCCCGCTAGAGCCCACTCACGATCGGATTTTCCAACAACATAATCCGATCGGACCTTTTCCATCGGAATATGGGGCATAACACTATCCTTCACTATAACGCTAACCCTCCTTTATACCCCTAACACTTCCAGAAAATCTAACATAAACCTTCTCTGTAATTGTAACACTAACCTTTCTTGTAACCCTAGAACTAATCTCCTCTGTAGCCTTAACACTAACCCTCCTGTAAAACCCTAAAATTGAGCCCTCCTTGTATACCTAACATTGGTGTAACAATAATGCTAACCCCCCTTGTACCCCTAACACTAATCTACTGAGTTACCTTAATATTAAACCCTGCAGAAACCTTAGCAGTAACTCTTCCTGTAACCCTAACACTCCATTAAAAGCCCTCTTTGTACCCTTGGCGGGGGCCCTCTCTGTACCCTTGGCGGGGGCCCTCTCTGTACCCTTGGCAGGAGCCCTCTCTGTACCCTTGGCGGGGGCCCTCTCTGTACCCTTGGCGGGGGCCCTCTCTGTACCCTTGGCGGGGGCCCTCTCTGTACCCTTGGCGGGGGCCCTCTCTGTACCCTTGGCGGGAGCCCTCCTTCTACATCTAACACTGATCTCTTCTGTGACCTTAACAGTAACTCTTCCTGTAACCCCAACACTTACCCTCTATTCAAAGCCCCCCTTGTACCCCTATAACAGGAGCCCCCCCCCCTTGTAACCCTAATACTAACCCTCCCTGAAACCCAAACTATAATCTTCCTTGTACCCCTAACTTTATCCCTTCTTGTAACCCTATTCTACCATTGAGTAAACAACCCCCCCCCCCTTTGTTTGCATGCTCCCCTCTCCTGTACTGGGATCACCTGTGCATAACTCCAAACCCCTCATAAAAGACACCGGCGCTGATATCGCAGCATTGGAATCTACTGACTTAATTTTAATCTGTATGACTTCTATGGTCATCAGAAGCATATTCTCTGCAGTAGAGCTGCACAATTAATCGTCAAGAATCATTATTGCGATCTTGACTAGTGTTTCACAATTCTTTCTATGCAAAGAATTCTCTCTTCTCTTCTGAAACCACAGCTCTCAAAAGAAAGGAAGAGAAAAAACGGGCAGTCTGCCAAGAATCACAACATTCTTTATCAGTTGAACTTAAGTATAAACATTGTAACAATTTGTCAAAGGAATAGGCTGTGTGTACCGCATATACTCGAGTATAAGCCGACCCGAATATAAGCCGAGGCACCTAATTTTACCACAAAAAACTGGGAAAACTTATTGACTCGAGTATAAGCCTAGGGTGAGAAATGTGCAGCTACTGTAAGTGGAAAAGTGGGTCAACAATGCCCATTTGCAGCCTCACTGTGCCCAATTGCAGCCATAGGTCCCCTGAACTTCAAACTTGGTATTTAAGGGTTCCTAGATGCCCCCTATCTACAGCCAAAATTTGGGGTCTCTGGACCCAAAGGGTCCCGAAATGAGAAAAGCGTCCCCATTGCTGCAGATGAACACAGTTGACCGAATATGGGGCCCTGTATCTCGGGGCCACTTGGTGCTAGGAACCCAAAATTTGGATCTGTTGTAGTGTTGGTTCCACTGGGTTTGCACATTTGGGGTTCCTAGCACCAAGTGGCCCCGAGATACGGGGCCGCAAAGTCGGGTTGGAAAATTTCTTTTTTTGCTGCAGAAAAGTGCTTGACTCGAGTATAAGCGAGGGGGGCACTTTCAGCACAAAAAAATGTGCTGAAAAACTCGGCTTATACTCGAGTATATACGGTAAGTGAAAAAAAGTTTAACCACTTAAACACCTTTTTCTGACATTTGTTGGTTTCAAGTTAAAATAATTTTTTTTTTTTTTAGCTAGAAAATTACTTAGAACCCCAAAACATTATATATGTTTTTTTTAGTAGACAGACACCCTAGAGAATAAAATGGTGGTTGCAATATTTTATGTCGCAATGTATTTGGGCAGCGGTCTTTCAAATGGAATTTTTTTGAAAAAATTACTTTAATTTATATATAAAAAAACAGTAAAGTTAGCCCATTTTTTTTTTTTGTATAATGTGAAAGATTTTACGTCGCGAGAATCGTGATGTTTTTATTCTAAGCAAAAAAATCGTGATGCTCATTTTGGCCAGAATTGTGCAGCTCTACTCTGCAGTGTCAAATCCCCCAAATTCTGTTGATGATCAGAGACCATGCGATTTTTGCCTAGAGGACACGCGGCAAGGCTGGGTGAAGTATTTTGCTTGCTGTGTATTGGGGGTGACATGGTTGAACAGCGATGGTCCTGGGTGTCACGGTTATACATTGATGGAACCCTCTGGAACATGCAGTGTAACGCACGCTGTACACTTTTCAGGCACGTACATGTCGGCTCTTGCACAATGCTGTTTAATCTGCTCTCTGGTTGATAATGAAAGGAATGGTATGCGGAGCATCTGCTTCCCCCTGCATTGTGAAACAGGACTTTGTATGCAGTCACACCGTCTTTTTATATCATGTCATAGCCTGCCAGGCTGTTCTCGGATTGTACTCCGTATTGTATGGCCAGTGCGGGGGCTCAGCGGAGCATATCGGTCATGGAGCTCTGTCAGCCTTATTCTGCGCTCTCTTCTGTTCAATAAATCATTGGAGACGGAGTTTGTCATTAAACATGTCTCAGGACTCTTCATCTGTTGTGTATAGGCCTCCTAAATTCTCACCTGGGAGAATGGTAGAGCCGCCCCTCTAGCGGCAAACTGGTTGGAATAAATCTTTAGAGGACTGCATTACGTCTACTTAGGCTACGCTCAATTACTTTGCGTGTTTGCAAAGTGTAAAATTGTGCGCTTTCCCGACACTCCCAGAAAAGCGCTGCCCATTAGTAGTATGCCATTCATCTTTATTCGTGGCTTTCGGTGCAGCGTGATTTTGCAAAAGGGTTAAGGACTTCTTTTGCACGTTTTCCATGCGTAGGGCAGCCCCTTGAAATCAATTGGCTGCTGTACATGCAGAGCACAGGAACGGACATGCACTCCATTGTACCTGCTTGGTGTAAATGGAGCCTTATGCCGCGTACACATGGTTGGAATTCTCGTCGGAAAAAGCTCTGATGGTTTTCTCGTCGGAATTCCGATGGAATTTCGCTCAAACTATCTTCACTACACACGGTCACACCAAATTCCGACGGTCAATAACACCGCGGCATACAACACGTTCGACGACACTATAAAAGGGAAGTTTAATGCTTCCGAGCATGCGTCAAATTGTTTCCGAGCATGCATCGGAATTTTTCGTGTCGGAATTGCATACACGATCGGAAAATCCGATAGAAAGGTTTTCCGTCTGAAAAAACAGGTTCTCAATCCAAAGTCCGTCGGAAATTCTGACAGAAAAAGACCGATGGGCATACACACGGTCGGAAAATCCGATGAAAAGCTCCCATCGGACTGTTTCCATCGGAAATTCCGACCATGTGTACACAGCATTAGACTAGGTTCACATCTGTGCAGGTGGTGCCGCTGCAGGACCCGCACAAATACCAGCAGCCGCAACCACCCATACAGAGAAATTGTCACGAGGGCCACATACCTGATGTGAGACCGAAGTAGTGGGGAGGCCTCCCTTGCACCTCGGGTCCTTAAAGCCTCTGGAGATGGAGACAGAGACTTGGTGGACACTGAGTGCCAGGGGTGCGGAGCACTGTGCAAGCCTTAGTCCGAGATCCGAGCCGAGGTCAAGTCCAGTTGGGCAACGAAGCATAAAAAGATTAATCCGAAGAAAAGTGGTCAAGATCCAAGCCGGGGGCCGGTTCCAATCTGGCAGCTGAGTACAATAGAAGTAGAATGGTTAAGGTACAAATCCAAGGTCAATGGCAAACAGCAATCAAGAGTAGTCAAACAGGTTTCCAGGTCACAATAGGTTCAGTTAGATCACACACTAGCACAGGAACAAGGGGGGACTGAAGATAATCCAGCAATTTGGCAGTGCCTGGGCTGGGCTTATATAGGGAAGTTTGAGGTCACTTCCTGTGCGCCTCCTGGGTATTTTCCTGCCCTTTTCCATCAAGTCTTCTGCGCAAGTGCGGGTTGGCGCCCTCAGGCGTCTTTGGTGTATGCTCATTTGGCACAGATTTCCTCTTGTGGCAACGTGCCATTGGTGCATGCTTAGTAAGCCCTGGACTCTTACAGAAATTCGGGACCTGCAGGCGGGTGCCATTAATCCTAATGGAATGCCACCCGCACTGGAAACCGCAAACATACTGGAGACTGAGATTCCCATGTGGGTTGCGATTTAAAAAATGAAGCGTTGAGCACTTTCTTTCTACCCATGACCTGGCGTCCTTGCTGAGATCTAAGGAGACGTGAGAGAAGTTTATGGTCCGTGTTAACCCTTTTGATACCCGCTTGCATGACCACCTGTTTGCACAGGGGTCCATGCCATAAGGTGAGAGTGATTAGTTAGACCCGAGGTGGAGGGATTGTCACGCTACTGTGGAAAAAAAATGACTTACGTCAGTGCTACAGTTTGAATTTAAAACGTATTTGTGTGAACTGTGAAGTTAAGTCATGGATTGTGGAAACTAACTAGTGTCGGGTGATTGTATATAGTGTATACCACATTTACCACTGACTAATGCAGAGTTGCAATGCAAGGAGATCAGCTAAAAGTAGTTGGATCTGTATGTGCGTTATAATTGAAATTAGTCGATCAAAAATATATATATGATTTTTTTTTTTTTAATATATATATATATTTATATTATATATTATATATATATATATATATATATATATATATATATATATATATATATATATATATATATAGAATATTTTTTATTTTATTTTTTAACTGTCCATTTCGCTTTTTGCCCCTTTTTGGGTGAAGTTCCGCTTGAAGCGAATATCTCGTGGCAAAACACTATTTTATTCTCTAGGGCAGCTGCTTTCATAAAATATATAACATTTGGAGGGGTTTACATAATCTTCACGCCTAAAAGGATTTTTTTAAATATGTGCAAAAATGGCTCTGGCAGCCAAAGGGTTAAAGAAGTGTTGGCTGTGATGACCTCATAGGTCTGCTTTAATAAGAGCTCAGAAATAATGATTAGCAAGGAACAATTAGCAGCCAGTCATCTCACAGCAGTGTGTCATAGGTAAACTGAGACTAGAAGGTGATTGTCGCTGTATTATGGCATTTGTAGCAAAACAGGCGAGTTTTTGTGAGATCCGTCTACATCAGGTCAAAGCAGTATTGTGTCTCTGGAAAAGCGTGTCCTTAGTCACTTGAGTACTAGGCTGTAATAGATCTCCATTATCAGGCTATTATTATGTTTTCAGTTTTGTGATAGTTTGACTGACAATTACGTGCTCAGGCAACACTGTACCTAAATAAAGTTACTTTTTTTTTTTCCAGACAGCTTGAGCTTTCTTTTAGTGTTTTTTTTTTTTTTTTATAATCACGAAAACCCTCAAAATTATCCCTTTTTTAAAAAAAAGTAGACACCGAGGTGATCTCATTGTCGTTTTTATTGGAAATGAAGAAACATTCTTGTGTTGGGGGGCCTTAAATCATGGACCCTCCAAGGGAACCTAAATCTGCTCGCTCTTGTGCTCTAGAACAGGGCTGCCTTGGATATAAGGGGGGACTCTGCTGAGCAGTCCTGAATATAAGGTTCTAGGTGTAATCCTGGACTCTGAACTCTCCTCCTTTCAGGCCCAAATCCAATTCCTGTCCAAATCATTCATCCTTAACCTCCTCAACATCTCTAGAATACGCCCCTTTTTAAGCAATGACGCCACCAAGCTTCTAATTCACTCCCTGGTCATCTCTCGCCTCGACTACTGCAACTCCCCACTCATTGGATTACATTTACATAGGCTATGTCCCCTTCACTCCATAATGAATGCTGCTGCCAGACTCCTCCACCTTACCATCCGCTCAGTGTTTGCTATACCCCCCTCTTTGCCAATCCCTCCACTTCCTTCCACTCACTCAATGAATAAAATTCAAAATACTAACAATAATTTACATGTGATGGTGGCGGTCTTTGTTGTATAGCGTTGGCGGCGGTCTTTGGTGTATAGCGTTGGCGGCGGTCTTTGGTGTATAGCGTTGGCGGCGGTCTTTGGTGTATAGCGTTGGCGGCGGTCTTTGTTGTATAGCGTTGGCGGCGGTCTTTGTTGTATAGCGTTGGCGGCGGTCTTTGTTGTATAGCGTTGGCGGCGGTCTTTGTTGTATAGCGTTGGCGGCGGTCTTTGTTGTATAGCGTTGGAGGCGGTCTTTGTTGTATAGCGTTGGAGGCGGTCTTTGTTGTATAGCGTTGGAGGCGGTCTTTGTTGTATAGCGTTGGAGGCGGTCTTTGTTGTATAGCGTTGGCGGCGGTCTTTGTTGTATAGCGTTGGCGGCGGTCTTTGTTGTATAGCGTTGGCGGCGGTCTTTGTTGTATAGCGTTGGCGGCGGTCTTTGTTGTATAGCGTTGGCGGCGGTCTTTGTTGTATAGCGTTGGAGGCGGTCTTTGTTGTATAGCGTTGGAGGCGGTCTTTGTTGTATAGCGTTGGAGGCGGTCTTTGTTGTATAGCGTTGGAGGCGGTCTTTGTTGTATAGCGTTGGAGGCGGTCTTTGTTGTATAGCGTTGGAGGCGGTCTTTGTTGTATAGCGTTGGCGGCGGTCTTTGTTGTATAGCGTTGGCGGCGGTCTTTGTTGTATAGCGTTGGCGGCGGTCTTTGTTGTATAGCGTTGGCGGCGGTCTTTGTTGTATAGCGTTGGCGGCGGTCTTTGTTGTATAGCGTTGGCGGCGGTCTTTGTTGTATAGCGTTGGCGGCGGTCTTTGTTGTATAGCGTTGGAGGCGGTCTTTGTTGTATAGCGTTGGAGGCGGTCTTTGTTGTATAGCGTTGGAGGCGGTCTTTGTTGTATAGCGTTGGAGGCGGTCTTTGTTGTATAGCGTTGGAGGCGGTCTTTGTTGTATAGCGTTGGCGGCGTTGCTTGTTGTATAGCGTTGGCGGCGTTGTTTGTTGTATAGCGTTGGTGGTGTTGGTGGCGTTCTTTGTTGTATAGCGTTGGCGGTGTTGGTGGCGTGCTTTGTTGTATAGCGTTGGGGGTCTTGTTGTATAGCATTGGGGGTCTTGTTGTATAGCGTTGGCGGCGTTCTTTGTATCTGTTCTCTAGACTTATGTAAGGATTGAATTGTTTTCTATATTCTTATGGAAACACTCGGACAGACTTTGGATGAAAGTACTTTTTCGGCTGGACGGTGTCCTCTCTACACTCATCTCTGACAGTTTGGATCTGTTTGTATTTGAAAATCCTTTAGGAGTAATGAGAGGAGGGTCACTTCTCTCCCTAAAGCGACAATAAATCCTACAACAAAGTGACATAAACGTCTGACTTCTCCCGACTCGGCAGGTGTGGGAAGATTTATGTACATATTTTTGAATGGTATTAGAAGCCGTGTCAGAAAGTGGAACTGTTTGATTTTCGTCTCTCCTCACTAATACCATAAAGACGGTAATAGAAATGAGAGCCAGGCCTGCACCTATCTTCCAATGTGGTTTAACCACTGGGCACTTAAACCCCCTTCCTAACCAGACACAGTGGTGGCCGAGCATTGCACAGCGGTGGCAGAGCGTTGCACAGCGGTTGGTGGCAGAGCGTTGCACAGTGGTGGCAGATTATTGCACAGTGGTGGCAGTGTATTGACCAGCGCTGTGGGCACTACACATCCAGCCCACAGCGCTGGTCCCGTCTCTCCCCCTCTCCGCTTCTCTCCTCTCTGTACCGATCGGTACAGAGAGGGGAGGGAGGAACCGGCGTCATGACGTGACGCCGGTTTGTGTACATGTGATCGCTCCGTCATTTGACGGAGCGATCAAGTGGTAAACTCCCGCTATCAGCGGCCATTTACCGTGATGCGCCGGGTCCTCGGGACCCGGCGGTCACGGATGTTCCCGAGTGCGTGCCCCAGGTGGCGCGCGGGAGCAAGTTTCTGGGAGGACGTCCGTAGCCGTCTTTTGACTATAGCGCGGTCGGCATGTGGTTAAGGCTTTTAATATGAACCTTTTCCCCCAAACTAAGCAAATCCCAGATACATGCGGCATCGTGTTGGTCACATTGAGACACTGGTGATATAGCCAGGGCAACACGGGTGCCTCCTGGGAAGGCTACATCACCAGTGCAAAAATATTTAATTAAAGGAGAAGTACAGCCAAAGCTTGTTTGGCTGTACTCCTGTTGATCACAGGGATGCAGTTCGTTCTGTCGACTGACGTCACAGAGCCGGCCCATGCTGGGGAAAGATTGTGACAATATGGTCGGGATCCACCCACAACCCTGGACCGGCACCTGGCTCAGCCTGTCAGAGAGTGGCTGAGAGCCTGAGCCAGTCACCAATCCTGCCCCCTTCACAGATCAGCACTCCAGTGAGTGCGGGGGGGGGGGGGGAGAGGAGACAGCAGTGGCTGACAGTGACCAGCTCTCTGCTCGGGGAGCTCTGAGGACTGAACAATCAGCAATGTTTGATCACTCAGTCTCTGAGGCCGATGCTGCATCCACCTAGGTAAGATGGTGATTCTTAACAAAAAAATAATTTCAATACTTCTCTTTTAACCACCTCAATACCGGGCACATTTACCCCCTTCCTGCCCAGGCTAATATTCAGCTTTCAGCGCTGTTACACTTTGAATGACGACAATCGGTCATACAACACTGTACCCAAACTAAGTTTTTATCATTTTGTTCACACAAATAGAGCTTCATATTGGTGGTATGTAATCACCACTGGGTTTTTTCTTTTTTGCTAAATAAACGAAAAAAGACAAACTTTTGAAACAAAAAAAAACGCTTTTCTTTGTTTCTGTTATAAAATTTTGCAAATAATCTTTCTTTATAAATTTAGGCCAAAAAGTATTCTGCTACATTTCTTTGGTGAAAATAACCCAAATCAGTGTATATTATTTAGTCTGTAGGAAAGAGTCCATAAACTATGGTGTATATCTGAAAATTGATCAGTCCTGATGTACTAACAGCCTATCTCAATTCTTGAGGCCCAAAATGACAGGACAGCACAAATGCCACCAAATGACCCCTTTTTGGGAAGTAGACAGTCCAGGGTATTTAGTAAGAGGCATGGCAAGTTTTTTGAAGTTGTCATTTTTTTGGATATGTTTTTGGAAAAATAAGAACTTGACTTTTTATTTTTCTTTACATACTGTCACCAGTGCAGTGTACAGCGTCATATAATGGGTGTGGCAGTGATCAGGGACATTACAGTACAAAACAAAAAATAATAAAAAAAAAATTATATATATATATATATATATATATATATATATATATATTATAATATATATATATATATATTATAAATATATATTATTCACGATTTATATAGCGCCAACATTTTACTCAGTGCTTTACAATGTAGAGGGGGGGCAGCATAATTACAGTACAGTTCAATACAGAAGAACAAATATATATATATATATATTTGTTCTTCTGTATTGAACTGTACTGTAATTATGCTGCCCCCCCCCCCCCTCTACATTGTAAAGCATTGAGTAAACTGTTGGCGCTATATAAATCGTGAATAATTTACTATATATATATATAAATATATATATATATATATATATATATATATATATATATATATATATTTATGATTTTTTTTTTTTTTTTAACACACTTTGACCAGAGCAATATAATGTTACCATAGTAACATTGTACTACTCTGGGGAAGTGATCAGTATTTTTTTTACACATTATGTTTGCATATAGCAATACATTTCATTGCTATATGCAAGCATTTTACTGAATAAGTTTGTTTTGTTGTGATTAGCTGTGATTGGCCCAGTATGTACCATGTGATCACACTGACCAATCACAGCTAGCAACACAATTGTATACAATAGATGGCTTTAAAGGAAGTCATCCATTGTTTACAACTGCCATGTGACTGGCTGTGATTGGTTACAGCGGTCACATGGTATCGGCAGCGAGCCGGTACAGTAATCAGTCATTGGCTGTGTTCGGTGGACACAGCCGGTGACAGATTGCGGCCCCGCGGCCACACATCCACCCGGATCGATCAGAGGTTCCCACCAGCGTCATACCACTGTACTGGCTGCAGGGGCAATGACAGCTCATCGCCCTCGGAGGTAAGTACAGCAGGTACAGGGGGGGAGGGTTGTACGGTGTTAACTTTTTTTTTATTTTTTTATGTAAAGGTAAACTAACACTTTAGGCTGAGTTTACACCTATGTGAAGTAGATGATGGTTTCCCCGCATCCAATTCACATAACAGGAGAATGTGACCGGCTCTCTGTGGAGCCGGTTCACATATCTCCAGGGCGGCTGCGGAGCTCACTGCACAGAAACGTCTTTGGCTTTGTTTCAGGGCTGAATTCAGGCAGAGATTCGTCCCTGAACCAGAGAGCGGGGAGGCACAGCGGTCCTGTGCGATCCGCAGCCCGTTTCAGTGTGAACTGAGCCTGAAAGTGTAAGTTCACCTTTACAGTAAATCTGGACCATCCCCCCGCTCCCCCCCCGGTCCCGTCCCGCTGACCTTGAGAGCCGCGATCACCCGCTGTAATACATCGCATAGCCGCTTTACTGGCCTGGGGATTTGAAATTCCTGCGTCTTAATCTCTTAAATGTACCTCGTAAAGGTACGTATAGGAGGCATTCTAATTGGTCGGGCCATCACATAGACAGCGCCGACCATTCAGAACCCGCATAGGAGAGAAAGTCACGGGGGTCCAGTGTAAGTGCTCCTTACAGATTTTCTGTAAAGGTGAACTTACACTTTAAGCATAACATGTAATAATATTTCTAGTGGAACGTGCTACGAGGCATTTTCATATTTCTAAAAAAAAAAAATAAAAAAAAATGTAGAAAGACCGGACGCTGAACCCTTCTCATCTCCACCTTTCACAGCGATTACCCCTGAGCTCTCAGGTCATTCGTCTGTTTTGTCTTGGCAGCGGATTGTGTAAATATCAGCAGAGTGACAGCGATTGACGTGTACAGGTATTCGGGGTGATCAGTGTCAGATCAGAGCCACCCTGCCATTTCTGTCTGATGTCATTCCCTTCATCAGCTGGGATTATCTTGTAGAAGAAAACTCCTAACTATTGTCCTATAGGTCCTGTCATTGAGGGATCATGTTTTAAAGCTGATCTCCAGGATAAGCACCTATTCTGTAAATCTATTCATCATGTGTATTCTTTCTTGAACCTTGCTGTACTTGGTGTATTTCTCCCAGATCTGTGCAGTAATCCAGTGTGAGTCTTTTCCTTCCTGTAATAAAGACCGCTCACTGCTGCTCTCTCTCCTTGTGCAGGGTGACTGGTCTTGTCTCCGCCCCCTCCTGTAGTTTTCTGCAGGCAGCTTGCCGGGCCCCTCCCACAGCTCTGCTCTCTGTACAGGCTATGTACAGCACAACGATGATGTCACTGCTAGTTTTTCAAGGTAATATCTGGATTTGCAAAGGCATATGGTACACAAAGTGGATTTGCATAAATCCTTTGTGGCTACTGAGTAATATATTTAAATGAATGTCTTTGAGCCCAGAGGTCAGGACAAATAGAGAGAAAATAGAGAGTCAATCTCCCTAATGAGGACACAGACATCAATATTATTATTTATTATTTAATGTACTTATAGAATGCTGTCAGTTTATGCAGCGCTTTACATATACATTGTACATTCACATCGGTCCCTACCCTCAAGGAGTTTACAATCTAAGGTCCCTAACTCACATTCATACATACACATACTAGGGCCAATTTAGACAGGAGCCAATTAACTCACCAGCATATCTTTGGAGTGTGGGAGGAAACCGGAGTGCCAGGAGGAAACCCATGCAGGCACAGGGAGAACAAGCAAACTCCAGGTAGGTAATCCCATGGTTGGGATTCGAACCAACGACCCTAGTGCTGCTAGGTGGAAGTGCTAACCACTTAGCCACTGTGCTGCCCATATCACAGAATACAAATTAAACAGTTTGTATACATAGTATTAGTATGTGCAAAAAACATGAGGCACTTTTAGTGTACAAGTCCAAGGTATTTAATGATAAAATTGATTCATAGCAGAAAAACTAAAAAGTTTCAGGCACCAAACACACTCCCCCCTTCATCAGGGCCTGGGACATTTGTTGGCGCTAGCACTGGACTGTATGTATGTGGATTCACTACTCTGCCCTTTCCCCGTTTCTAGGGGGAGCCCCCGTTTTGTAAAGTGCTGTGGAACTGGAACCTGTGTGCCCAGTGACCATGTCAGTGACTCTGAAAATCTGAATTCAGCACCCCCTTTGTTCCAGGTTCGTGTGCAGGATCGTGGCGATTCCGCCCCTTGAGGTTCCGCGCCAAAGCCGGCATCTTCTCCCTAGCTTATTTCAGGTATCAATCTTCGGTTATCTTAATGCAGGGCTCTACAAACCCCTGGCGCCAGGTCACCATGGCGACCAGATGTTTCATGCTGGCTCCTGGGGTGCCGCCAAATTCTCCCCACACTACACGCGTCCGTCCACCCCCCCCCCCCCCCCATGTATCCTGGGCTCTGCTTGCCCATCTGCGGGCCCAGGACCGTAATAGCGGGTGCTGCCGGGTAGAGGGGAGGAGAAGAGCGTATACATGAGACATCACTTCCGGGTGCCCGTTCAGTTTCCCCTGGCCATCAAAGAATGTAATGCAGTGTTATGTGCATTGCATTACATTCAGTGGAGCACATGGGAGACACGCATGTCTCATTAAAGAGAACCTGTCATAAAAAAATAAAAATCAATCCCTAGGGGACTTTTTGTCCCCTATGTTATGGGGGGGAAAAGTTAAGTAAATACAATTTTTTTTTATTTTTTTTTAATTGTAAAGTTACACTCAAGCACATAAAATCACCCCCCCCCCCCCCACAAAAAAAATTGAGCCACTCCCATATATACGCACGTACAAACGTAAACGCGCGCAGCGGGGTGCCTACGCCTGAAAACGTTGATAGCGATACACATGTTGATCTCAAGGCAGCTGGGACCATAGTCACCAAGAAAACAATTGGTAACACACTACACCATGAAGGACTAAAATCCTGCAGCACCCGCAAGGTCCCCCTGATCAAGAAGTCACATGTACAGCCTGTCTGAGGTTTGCTAATGAACATCTGAATGATTCAGAGGAGAACTGGGTGAAAGTGTTGTGGTCGGATGAGACCAAAATCCAGCTATTTGGCCTCAACTCAACTCGCCGTGTTTGGAGGAGGAGGAATGCTGCCTATGACCCCAAGACCACCATCCCCACCGTCAAACATGGAGGTGGATACATTATGCTTTGGGGTGTGTTTTTCTGCTAAGGGGACAGGACAACTTCACCGCATCAAAGGGACGATGGACTGGGCCATGTACCATCAAATCTTGGGTGAGAACCTCCTTCCCTCAGCCAGGGCATTGAAAATGGGTCGTGGATGGGTATTCCAGCATGACAATGACCCAAAACGCACAGCCAAGGCATTAAAGGAGTGGCTCAAGAAGAAGCACATTAAGGTCCTGGAGTGGCCTAGGTAGTCTCCAGACCTTAATCTCATAGAAAATATGTGGAGGGAGCTGAAGGTTTGAGTTACCAAATGTCAGCCTCGAAACTTTAATGACTTGGAGAGGATCTGCAAAGCTGAGTGGGACAAAATCCCTCCTGAGATGTGCGCAAACCTGGCGGCCAACTACAAGAAACGTCTGACCTCTGTGATTGCCAACAAGGGTTTTGCCACCAAGTACAAAGGGATCAAATACTTATTTCACTCATTAACCTCTTGCGGACCAGCCACTGCAGTTTTACTGCGGCAGGTTGGCTCCGCTGCGCAAAATCATGTTATATTACATGATCTTGCGAGGCTTGCAACGCAGGTGCGTGCCCGCAACAAGCTCTGTGAGTCCGACCGCGGGTCCCGTGGATTTGGTGGACTCGACTCGATGTCCGCGGGGATACTCACGATCGCCTCACGAGAGGAGGAACGGGGAAATGTAAACAAGTATTTCCCTGTTCTGCCTAGTGACAGTACACTGATCATAGCTCCCTGTAATCGGAAGCGGTGATCAGTGTTGTGTCACAGCTAGCCCACCCCCCCCCCAGTTAGAATCACTCCCTAGGACACACTTAACCCCTGCAGCGCCCCCTCCTGGTTAACCCCTTCACTGCCAGTGACATTTTTTACAGTAATTAATGCAATTTTATAGCATTGATCGCTGTATTAAAGCGGAAGTAAACCCTCCTATCATTTTCAGCCAAGGAAGCTGCCATCTTGGTCTCTGTCTAATCTTCAACTGCCATGATGCTGCACATGTGATCAGTTATGACTCCAGCCATTGGATGGTTCGACAGATTGGTTGAGAGCACAACCATTGTGACAGCTAGCATTCTACGGCATGCCGGGAATGTAACTTTTTTTTGAAGCCATTAAAGCGATGGGTTTACTTCCGCTTTAATGCCAATGGTCCCAAAAATGTGTCAAAATTGTCCGATGTGTCCGCCATAATGTCGCAGTCACGATAAAAATCGCTGATCGCCGCCATTACTAGTAAAAAAAAAAAAATATTAATAAAAATGCCATAAAACTATCCCCTATTTTATAGAACTTTTGCGAAAACCAATCAATCAACACTTATTGCAATCTTTTTTACCAAAAATATGTAGAAGAATAAGTATCGGTCTAAACTAAGGAAAAAAAATGTTTTATATATTTTTGGGGGATATTTATTATAGCAAAAAGTAAAAAATAATGTGTTTTTTTTTTTTTTTTTTTTTTTTAAATTGTCGCTCCTTTTTTTTTTTTGTTGTTTATAGCGCAAAAAATTAAAAACCGCAGAGGTGATCAAATACCACCAAAAGAAAGCTCTATTTGTGGGGAAAAAAATGACGCCAATTTTGTTTGGGAGCCACGACTGCGCAATTGTCAGTTAAAGCGACGCAGTGCCGAATCGCAAAAAAACGCTCTGGTCTCCGGGGCTGAAGTGGTTAAAATGCAAATCAATTTTAACTTTTTTGAAATGCATTTTTTTTTTGGATATTTTTGTTGTTCTTTTGTCTCTCACTGTTAAAATAAACCTACCAATAAAATTATAGACTAATCATTTCTTTGTCAGAGGGCAAACGTACAAAATCGGCAGGGGATCGAATACTTTTTCCCCTCACTGTAGATCCTGTGTACAGTACATCAGGTGCGTTCGCCTTAGCGCAGGGTAAA
>CM053030.1:51576403-51785145 GCA_028564925.1 Lithobates sylvaticus
GACTTCTGACATGATCGGGGGGGGACTTCTGACATGATCGGGGGGGGAGACTTCTGACATGATCGGGGGGGGAGACTTCTGACATGATGGGGGGGGGACTTCTGACATGATCGGGGGGGGGACTTCTGACATGATCGGGGGGGGAGACTTCTGACATGATCGGGGGGGGAGACTTCTGACATGATGGGGGGGGGACTTCTGACATGATGGGGGGGGGGGGGGACCTGTTTGGTGAAGTGATGATTGGGGGGGGGGGACTTCTGACATGATTGGGGGGGGGAACTTCTGACATGATTGGGGGGGGGGACTCTGACATGATAGGGTTGGGGGGGGGGGAACTTCTGACATGATGATGGGGGGGGGGACTTCTGACATGATTGGGGGGGGGGGAACTTCTGACATGATTGGGGGGGGGGGACTTCTGACATGATTGGGGGGGGGAACTTCTGTTGTGGTGAGTGGATTCAGACTCAATAGGGGACTTCTGATGTGATGAGGGGTCTTTGATGTGACAGGGGGTCTTCTGATGTGATAGGGAAACACTGACGTGCTGGAAGGACTCTGATGTGAAGAAGTGACCCTGATGTAATGTGGGGGGACTTCTGACGAGATGGGGGAACTCAGATCTTGATCTATGTAATGAGGGATCATTGATGTGACAGGGGGTCTTCTGATGTGATAGGGAAACACTGATGTGATGAGGGGGCTATGAAGTGAAGGGGTAACTTCTGACATGATGGAGGAACTCTGATGGGATGGGGGGCCCTCTGATGGGATGGGGGGCCTCTGACGTGATGGGGGGACTACTTACTACCTACGTAATTGGGGGGAGGAGACTATTGACATGATTGAGGGGGGGGGGGGGGACTCCAGTGTGATGATGGCAATACTGACATGATGTGTTGGGGGAACTCTGATGTGAAATGGCTGTGTGCGCATCGTCCCAGGCTTGGATATCCCATTGAGGCTGGGTTCACACTATTGCTAATTGGATGCTTTTCTCTGCAACCAATTGCATGTCAGGAGATTGGGACTGGCTCTCTATGGAGCCGGCTCACACATCTCCAGAGCGGCTCCAGTGCAAATTGCACAGGAGTCCTGTGCGTCTTCTGGTTCATTTCAAGTCCAAATTCAGCTAAAAATTCAGGGCTGAAATGGTGAACAAGGACGCACCAGACCCCCTGCTGTGAGCCGCTACGTGCTTCAGTGTGAACCCAGCCTGATAAATTAGATTTACATTTTAGACTGAGATTTTACATCGTTTTAAAGGGTGCTGCAACAGAAGCAACTTCAACAAATGCTGCGATACGTCCGCTTATCAATGGGACTCAGTCTTAAAACGCACACATGTAAGAAAAGTGTACTTGTCCTCACAGTAAAAAAAAAAAAATAGCCTTTGGTGCCCCTAAAAGAACTTTTGCTTTTTTCTTATTTTATTTAATTTCCTTTTTACTACTATGAAAAATGTTTTGAGAAAATTGCCCAAATTCATGAAATATTTGCATTATAAAAAGGGACATCAATCACAGACTGGACAAGTGACAGAAAGGTAACATTATAAGCTCCAATGACTGATATAGAAAAGCGGAGGTGGTTCTGGAACCCTGAATGGCTGCAGATGAAGGACAAAACTGCAAGGAGAAAAAAAAAAAAAAAAAGCGGTGCCTCTGCATGGGGGTTTTAGCACATATGGTTATGGGATTAAAATACAAGTTATGGATCAAAAAAAAAAAAAAACTTTGAGCAAAAATATAGAAAGTGGTTCTCAAAGTACAAAAATAACCTTCAGTGCCCCTAAATAACTTCTGCTTTTTCCTATTTTATTTCGCTTCCTTTTCAGTTCTGAGAAATCGCTCAAAATTCATAAAATGTCTCCACTGTTAAAAAAAAAAAAAAAAATATATATTATATATATACACACACACACCAAAAAGTATAATATATATATATATATATATATATATATATATATATATATATATATATATATTATATATATATATATATATATATATATATCCTAGCAATTAAAATTTAAAAAGTGAAAAGTGGAGGTAGTTCATGAACCCTGAATGGTAGAAGATGAACAAAACTGTACATTTTTATTCAAAGCTGAACTCCAGATATGTTTTTTTTATCTCTGTGTAGTTAAATTGGTCCCGGTTGGACCAGTGTAAGTGTACCTAACCAATCCCTCTGTGGAAGTGGAGAATCTTTGTAGTAGTTGCTGCTACTACAGTGATCCTCACCATTTTCTGGGTCCTACGCCAAATAGCTGCCCTGCTACACGGTAACAAGGAGTCACTCCCTAAGCATGGGCGCCGCCAGGGCCACCGATAAGGCAGTACAACCAGCCATCCTGTAGTGGGCCTGGGCCCCATCAGTTCAAAACGGGGGGCAGTCACCTGCTGAGCATGAGAACCGGCTGTACTGTCTTATTGCATACACCAATCTTCTTCCGCCTTCCCCTGCAATGCTGCCAGCTTCTTCCTCTGGCTGCACTACAGGGGAGTGGTTCTAGCACATGCACCCCCTTCCATCTGCTGTCCGTGCTCCCCTGTGTGCCCCTTTGCCCTCGCATCGCTTCCGGCTTCCCCTCTCTCCTGCCGGAAGCTGCTGCGCGCACACAGGGGGAGGTTTCAGGATGGAAAGCGGGGGGGGGGGAAGGGGCCGGTAAATATGTAATTTATTGGCCCCTTCATTACCTAAATGAACACGGTGAGTGATCAGTACCAATCAGTCCTGTGTCCATTTATCACTGAAGCATAGTAAACTGTTTAGGGTATATAAAGTGAAGTACACAGAGTATATGGAGTGCAGAGTGTGTTTGACTCCTGCAGGGTCTTTATTGGAGCCATTGGAGATCAATGTGGAGCCATCTGCTGATGTGATTCGCTATGAGCCTGTTTTGACCCTATGAGGGTCTATAAAGGAGGTGAGTTCCATTGCCTCGGTGAAGGTAGCACTTATCACGGAGTGTCGTTTGATTTATGAAGCACGTTTCTTCACAGCAAAGCTTGAACTACACTTTCATAAGACTTTTTTTTACTTGTTTTTTTATTTCAATTGATATATCAATTTATTCATCATATGTTCTGTTTTTCATCACAGTTTATTGCATTTGGACTTTGGCTATTTGCAATCAGCACTTTATGATATATTGACATGGTTTATCACATATTTAACCTTTCAATTTATCGTTCGTTCGGCAGAAAATTTCCAAACTATTTAATCCAAATTTTCGTTTTTCATATTTAATCGTTTATCACTTAGTTTGTTAGCAGCGCCATCACACTTTATATACCTTACCTATTGCAGTTTTGTGAGAACTTTCATGTGATAGCAGCAGCTTTATTAATTTCAATCACACATTGTGTTTTTATTCACATACCACTAGGTGGCAGCGCACAAATATCACATTATAATTCATAGGAAACTGTTTACTATGCTTCAGTTTGTGAAAGAGCAAGAAGCTACAGAGCACTTCCAATTCATTCATCTTTCCAGAAAGCTGCAAAGGGACTGATAAAATCTATGTCCTCAGTCACTTTGGGCGGAGGGGGAGGGCAGACCCTCTCAGGTAGGCTGTATGGGGCCCTGTGATTTCTAACAGCAGCCCTGATGGGTGCCGGTCATAGAACACATTGTATTTTCTCCATGAATACAAAGCAGTCTCTGAATGGACAAGGTGGGGTTTGTAATGTCATCACCGTGCCTCTCCACTTGGTCCAATCAGAGAATGCTTTGCATCTATTGAGAAAAATACAAGGCATTCAATGAATGGAACCCATGCTGAGCAAGAACCTCCTGTAGATCCCAAGCCACTTGGCACGGGTTCGGAAAGCAATGAGGAACGCTGTAGTACCCCGTTTCCCAGAAAATAAGACCTAGCGTGATTGTCGGTGATGGCTGCAATGTAAGCCCTACCCCCCAAATAAGCCCTACCCTGAAAATAAGACCTACAAGGACTTTAACTAGGGCTTATTTGGGGGGTAGGGCTTATATTGAAGTCATCACCGACAATCACGCTAGGTCTTATTTTCGGGGAAACAGGGTAGCAGCAGCTACTACAGTGATTCTCTACTTCCACAGGGATCAGCCAGGTATGGAATATTTACACTTACTTTGGTCTATGCAGGACCTATGTAACTTTGCTTTAAAACCCATACCTGGAGTTCAGCTCTAAAAACAGAACCTAAAAACATGAAAGAATACCAGGGAAGATCAGGTCAATGGTTTATTTATCCTAATTGACCCCCCCCCCCCCCCCCCGCCCAAAAAAAAGGAGAAATAGCTCTTTTTTTTTTTAATTTTACAAAATGGGGATTTCCAATTAAAAGCTTATTTTCAAACACAAAAGTTCAAACACTATTACGTTGCATTATTTATGTCGTTTAACAAAATTATACTATAATGAGCTTCAAGATGAATTAAAAGAACAGGAAACTAATTATATAATTATGTGTAGCTCTGCAACCCAACAAGATCTGTTCTCTCCCTCCTCCCTCCTCTATGTGAATAGCAGATCTTAGCCTATTAATGTCACTCCTGTAGACTAATTACTGGTCTGTAACAGTCCACAGACCTCAGACTTGCATATATATTTAGGCTCAGCTCACAAGGAACGCCGACCTTCTATTTCACCCATGAGATTGCAATTATTAAATCTCACTGGACACGGAAAATAAATAACTTTTTTTGACAATTAGGGTCCTTATCCAGCAGTGTTAGCTTTGTAAATTGAACCTATTGAATGCTATGTATAGCCGAATACACTAAATGTGGGCAGTTCTGTAGTGACCAGACACATTGGTGTGTGTGTGGTCTCCCCCACTCAACTGAAGTAAATTGTTTAGTTTGAAGTGGAGAGACAGATGGATAACAAGCCTTGTAGACATCCAACACATGTGGAAGTTAGCTCAAAAGACAGTGGAACAGCCAAGTATGGGCACGCTGCAAGCTGAGGGTCGGGGACTACGGGCAAGATGAGGGTCGGGGACTACGGGCAAGCTGAAAGCTGACGGTCGAGGACTATGGGCACGCTGCAAGCTGACGGTCGGGGACTACGGGCAAGCTGAGGGTCGGGGACTACGGGCACGCTGCAAGCTGAGGGTCGAGGACTATGGGCATGCTGCAAGCTGAGGGTCGAGGACTATGGGCATGCTGCAAGCTGAGGGTCGAGGACTATGGGCATGCTGCAAGCTGAGGGTCGAGGACTATGGGCATGCTGCAAGCTGACAGTCGGGGACTACGTGCAAGCTGAGGGTCGGGGACTACGGGCATGCTGCAAGCTGACAGTCGGGGACTCTGGGCACGCTGCAAGCTGACGGTTGGGGACTATGGGTGCGCTGCAAGCTGACGGTTGGGGACTATGGGCACACTGCAAGCTGACGGTTGGGGACTATGGGCCCGCTGCAAGCTGACGGTCGGGTACTATGGGCCAGCTGCAAGCTGACGGTCAGGGACTATGGGCATCCTGCAAGCTGACGGTGAGGGACTATGGGCATGCTGCAAGCTGACGGTCAGGGACTATGGGCACGCTGCAAGCTGATGGTCGGGGACTACGGGCACGCTGCAAGCTGATGGTCGGGGACTATGGGCACGCTGCAAGCTGATGGTCGGGGACTATTGGTATGCTGCAAGAGATAACCAAAGACTGAACATGTTATGGGGGGATGATCAGAGACTGTTATACATGCTATAGGAATTGTTGGAGACTGGGGACGGTCAACAGTTCCATAGTTGTGCTCCCCACAGCCCCCTAAAAGACAAATTGTACCATAAAAAAAAAAAAACATATAAAAGAAAAAAAGTGATGGACAGCACAGAAAAACAGTGCAAAAGACATGAAATTAACCATTTAACTGCTAGGAGCCCATTAATATGTGTCCTCCCATGGCCCAGGTAAGCACCAAAACACAAACATTCCCCCACCCCAGTGAGGAAACAGCGATTGTGTGCCCTGCATTAGGTTGCAGTGTGCACAATGTACAGAACAAGGGCGCACACACCACTTCAGGCAAAAAATTGACAGCAGTGTGCACAATGTACAGAACAAGGGCGCACACACCACTTCAGGCAAAAAATTGACACACCCGATCCAAGGTGCTGATCCCGTCTCATCACCGTAGGCAATATCAAGAAGAAAAGGAAAGATCGATCGCACACTTGAATCCAAAAAGATGCTGTAGAAATCACTTTATTGTCAGGAGCCAGACAAAATTGCAATGATGATCAGTTGACGCGTTTCACACGAAAAGAACCACGCTTGTTCACAACAATTGAAATGCTCACAATACAAGTAATTTAAAGGCGTATATAAAATCAAACACCCAACACAAAACACCTGTAGTTAAAGGGCAATCAACAAAAACTTCACCGACATAAAAACATTTCTTAAATGCTAAAACATCGGATTACAAAATGGTCAAAACAAAAAATAGATAATATAAACAAGAAATGTATTAAAAACAAAAATAGAAAAATTTGTGAAAAAATATGTATATATACACACACACACCAATATAAAATCACATATATCACTGTATAACAAATTAAAGCGGTTCGGCACACATTTCATTTAGTAAATCTCTTTGCCTTCCAAATCAGGCAAAGAGTACTAAATGAAATGTGTTTTTTTTTTTTTTTTTTTTACTTACCTTGTAATCGATGACTTCCTGTCTTCTGTCTCTTCGGGGGTGGGCGGGGTCTGTGCGGGGATCCTCGTCACGCCGCACTGTCTCCTGGGATCTGGTGTCATTGATCCCAGGAGTCAGTGCGGGCATCTTCCGAAATCTCGTGAGATGTCGGCAGATGTGCCGTTACTGCGCACGCGCGAGTAACGGCGGTGCATGCTGGGCCATCTAAAGTGCCTGTGGGGGTTTCACATGCCCACAGGCAAGATGGCCCCCAGCACAAGAGAAGAAGATGAAGAACTTCATCGGCCGAAAACCGGCGGCGATCGAGATGGAAGATGGAACAGGTAAGTCCCCCAATTGAGCTATATGCCCTTGGCATATTCCCCAAAAAAAAAAAAAAACGAGTGCAGAACCGCTTTAAGTCTAATTGTGTGATTTAATACTTATTATTAAAGACTTCTTAAAAACTGTTCAAGGATAAGAGGAAACAATAAGATGCTAAAGCTAAACCATATACACAATGGATTTTTTCGGTTGACTTAAAGTGGTGTTTCCCTCAAAAAATAAAAAATTGCTGAAAATTCCTAAAAATATAAAAAAAAAAAAAAAAATAATTGGAAAAAAAAAATAAAAATGTAACTTACCTCTAAATGCTTGTTGCTAGGGGGTCCCTCGTAGTCTGTCTCCTTCAGTGCCCGGGCTGGTGACAGCACTTCCTCTCGGCGCAGTCAGTCATCTGTGACACGCAAGAGGTCCCAGATGACTGTGCGGCGTATCACGGCGTGCTCGCGCATGCACAGTGGGTGCCTGGCTGTGAAGCCACAGCCGGATGCCCACAGTAAGAATGCTAGCGCCGTGAGCGGAGCGGAGAACGAGGGGGGGCTTCGTTCCCCCGCATAGCTGGACCCTGGGACAGGTAAGTGTCCGATTATTAAAAGTCAGCAGCTGCAGTATTTGTAGCTGCTGACTTTTACATTTTTTAAGGGGCATCCCACTTTAAGTACAGCCAGCATGTTGAGTTTTTTTTCCCCATTCGTCACTGCCAGGGGCAATAGACACCAGCTGTGATCATTGTATTCTGCCGGTGGGGATGGCTCCCCCCTGGCAGAACACAATAGCGCTGCATGAGGGATTCCCCCCATCAACACTAATTCTGTTGATGGGGGGAAAAAAATCACAATTTTCTTTCCATTAACCCATGGGTTGACCACCAGTGTAAGATGGATCTTCTCCTACTGATCACCAATGTATGGAGGCCCTTTTCCGCTCTCCACAAATGTAAGGTGAACCTCCTCCTATTTACTACCAACCTAACGGGACTTCTATTGACTACCACTCCAAGGAGGCCCTTTTCCACTGACCACCTACGTAAGGACTAATTTACATTTGTGGCCATCCTTGGTGGGTCCGTGGTGGATCACTTTTCATTCTATGGCTGACGGGGCATCTAGGAGGTGATATGCGATTTCCTTGGTCCCCCATTTTAACCCTTAACCACTTCCATACTGGGCCTATTCTGGCACTTCTCTGCTTCATGTAAAAATCATAATTTTTTTTTTTTTTACTCAGAACCCCCAAACATTATATATATTTTTTTTAGCAGACACCCTAGGGAAAAAATGGCGGTCATTGCAACTTTTTATCTTGCACGGTGTTTGCACAATCATTTTTTTCAAACGCCTTTTTTTTTGGGGGAAAAAAAAACGGTTTCGTGAATTAGAAAATAACAAAGCAGTAAAGTTAGCCCGATTTTTTTGTATAATAAAGATGATGTAATGGCGAATAGATACCCAACATGTCAAGCTTTAAAATTGCGTAAACTCATGGAATGGCGCCAAACTTCAGTACATAAAAATCTCCTTAGGCGACGCTTTCATTTTTTTTTTTTTTACAGGTTACCAGTTTAGAGTTACAGAGGAGGTCTAGTGCTAGAATTGTTGCACGCACTGTAACGCACGTGACGATACCTCACATGTCTAGTTTGAACGGCGTTTACATACAAGGGTGGGACTTACATGCGTGTTCGCTTCTGAGCGTGAGCTACCGGGGACAGGGGCGTTTTACATTTTATTTTTTTATTTTTTTTTATAATTTTTTTTTTTTTATTTTTAATTTTTTGATCACTTTTATTCCCTATTACAAGGAATGTAAACATCCCTTGTAATAGGAATCTATTGTGACAGGTCCTCTTTATGGAGAGATGCAGGGTCAATAAGACCCCACATCTCTCCTCCTGGCTGGAAAGCGTGAGATAGAGAAAAAAAATTCACCGATCTCATGCTGACAGCCGCGATCGTGGCTTTGTTTACTTCCGGGAACCCGAGAGTAACATCATAACGTTGCGCCCGGGCCTCCGATGGTCATAGAGATGACTGGTAACCATCTGGTCACCGGAAATCTCCATCGTCATCTGGCGCCGGCCGATTCTTTCTCCGGGCCTCCGACCGGAGTGGACGATCAAGCGGCGGAACTGCCGCTATGATCGTTCTTATCGTGGACAGAATCTCCGGCTGGAAAGAACGATATCTGAATGATGCCTGTAGCTGCACCCATCATTCAGATATCCCCTCACAAAGTCAAGGACGTCATATGATGTACTGTGGTAGGGAAGTGGTTAACCACTTCAGCCCCGGAAAAATTTACCCCCTTTCTGACCATAGCACTTTCTTTTGGTGGTATTTGATCATCTCTTTTTTTTTTTTTTTTTGCGCTATAAAACAAAAAAAGAGCGACAATTTTGAAAAAAAAAAAAAAGCAATATTTTTTACTTTTTGCTATAATAAACTTCCCCCAAAAATATATAAAAAAACTATTTTTTTCCTCAGTTTAGGCCGGGACGCATTCTTCTACGTATTTTTGGTATAAAAAAAAATAAAAAAATCGCAATAAGCGTTTATTGATTGGTTTGCGCAAAAGTTATAGCGTTTACAAAATAGGGGATCGTTTTATGGCATTTTTATTAATAATTTTTTTTATTTTTTTTACTAGTAATGGCGGCGATCAGCGATTTTTATCGTGACTGCGACATTATGGCGGACACATCGGACATTTTTTGACACATTTTTGGGAACATTGTCATTTATACAGCAATCAGTGCTATAGAAATGCACTTATTCCTTGGTAAATGACACTGGCAGTGAAGGGGTTAACCACTAGGGGGCAGTGTAGGGGTTAAGTGTGTCGGTGGGGGGCGGGGCTACGTGTGACACTTCACTGATCTCCGCTCCCGATCACAGGGAGCAGAGATCAGTGACACTGTCAGTAGGCAGAACGGGGAGATGCTTGTTTACTTAGCATCTCCCCGTTCTTCCTCTCTGAGACGATCGCGGGTATCCCCATGGCGATTGAGTCTACGGGACCCGCGACCTGACTCTTAAAAGACAACGTACAGGTACGTTAGTTTGCCTGTACGAGCCCTTCTGCCGACGTATATCGGCGAGAGGCGGTTGGCAAGCGGTTAAAGACCTACACCATTGAGCCGCAACTATGTTCACAGTACATCCCTGTTCACTTAAATGGGTCGCCTTTGGTGGCAGTAGTGCCTGGAGAATGCATCAGGTGTACAACCCCCACTGGCCACTGTGTTTGGTTTGGAATGGGTGATAAAATCACGCCTCAACCGCCTATATTTACCATCCCTTGGTTGCAAGTGGAAATGAGCTGAACCGTTTTCTTTGTTTATTTAATTTCTTTAATAATAATGAAAAAAAAAGTCATGTGGTGAGGGTATGATGTATGCAAAGTAGAACTCATCCCTTATTGTTAGATTACTGATCACACTTAACGTAGATACAATAATTACTGGAATCGGGAGGTATTTCTAGGGTTCCTCTGTGTTACAAAGGTTGAGAAACACTGAATGAGACGAATCTATAGCTGGAGGCAGAGGAGGCTGGAGTGTGGAGGACGGAGAGATCCGGATCTGTGAAAGGGAAGGCCGGGGACATTGTTGCAGAGCAGGTTTTTCGGCAAACAAATCCTGGCACCTGATTGGTGGCTACAGACAACACCTCCACTTTCCTTTCCTTGTATGAGTCAACTCCACGTGTTTGGAGAGCGAGCTCCGCCCCCCGGAGTCCCTATGGCTGAGATTTCACAATTCAGGTGAAGATCCATGACCCCGATAAGGGATCTGATCTACAATCCAGACAAAGCTATTGTGATATCTTCAGTTTTCCCGGAGACACCGCACACAAGAGGGGAGACTTACTAAAACTGGAGAGTGCAAAATCTGGTGCAACTCGGCATAGAAACCAATCAGCTTGCATGTTTTATTGTCAAAGCTTAATTGAACAAGCTGAAGTTAGAAGCCGATTGGCCACCATGCACAGCTGCACCAGATTCTGAGTGCATCAGGTCTTATTCTGGTCATACACGATACGAAAAATCGTCCGAACCCATTATCGAAAAACGAACATTCGCCGTGAGCGCAAACGATGGTGCCATCATGCAATGTAAATAATAGTAAAACTTTGGCTCAACCACCTGCTTTTAATGCCCATGTAAAATGGCCCTATTCATGCCATCATTTGCACAAGCCGCATTGTATCGGTTGGGAGTTTCTTCATGCGTTTTTCACACAACAGCATAGCCATTCATTTGCATGAGAGGCTCTATAAGCAACAAATTTGCAAAAAGAAGCTCCTGGACCTATAGCAGTGATGGTGAATCTCGGCACCCCAGATGTTTTGGAACTACATTTCCCATCATGCTGAGGCACTCTGCACTATAGTAGAGCATCATGGGAAATGTAGTTCCAAAACACCTGGGGTGCCAAGGTTCGCCATCACTGACCTATAGGTTGAGTTCACACCATGTGCGGAGCAGGGCCGAGCAGAGGGTCTGGTATGTCCCCCGGTCCAGGTCCGAATTTTTGCCTGAATTCAGACCTGAAACAGAGCCAAAGACGTGCAGGACCCTTCTGCTGTGCGCTCAGCGGCCGCCCCAGTGATGGGTGAACCGGCTTCATTGAGAGCCGGGCACACTTGCCCGTCTTTCGAATTGAATGCGGGGAAACCCGTAAAAATCCAGTACAGTTCTGTGTAGGAAATATGCAACATGTTCTACTTTTTTTCTGGAACCGGAACACACTGGACCTGGAAGCATGTGGTGTGAACTGGCCCTTAAAGGTGTTGAGCTCAGCGGGGTTTTCTTTTTTAACCATGCGTTTTGGCACATTTGTTGTGCTACAAAATGCATATTTTGCTCTGCAAGAGAGACTCAGTTTTCACTTGTTTTCCATGCGTTCCCAAAAACGCATGTTTCTGGAATGCAGCACAAAATTAACACTCCTATTCAGCTGCCACTGCATTGCTACCAGGGTGGATAAAAATCTGATCAGAGTCTGAGACTCGCTGGATCACAGATTCAAGTAAGGGGTCGATCCCGGCCCCTTACCATGTGATCAGCTGTCAGCCAATGACAGCTGATCACGTGATAGCAACAGAGCCGGTAAGCGGCTATTTTCCCTCCTCGCGCTCACAGCGCCAGGAGAAAAAAAAGCCGATCACCGGCGGCAATGAGAGGGACATTAGTCCCGATCACTGCGATGTGCCCCGGCTCCTCGGTGCCCACCTGTGCCCTCTACAAGTGCCGCCTACCAGTGCCCACCAGCTCCACCTGTCAGTGTTCATAATAAGTGCCTGAAAAGTGCTGCACATCAGTGTCACCCATCAGGGCCCATCCGTGCCACCCATCAGGGCCCATCCGTGCCACCCATCAGGGCCCATCCGTGCCACCCATCAGGGCCCATCCGTGCCACCCATCAGGGCCCATCCGTACCAACTTATCTGTCCCCATCCGTGCCACCTTATCTGTGCCCATCAGTGCCACCTTACCTGTGCCCATCAGTGCCACCTTACCTGTGCCCACCAGTGCCACCTTACCTGTGCCCACCAGTGCCACCTCATCAGCGCATATCAATGAAGCCGAAAAATTACCTGTTTGCAAAATTTTATAACAAACATGATTTTTTTTTTTTTCAAAATTTTTCATCTTTTTTTGTTTGTTTAACAAAAAATAAAAACCCAGCTGTGATTAAATACCACCAAAAGAAAGCTCTACTTGTGGGGAAAAAAATGATAAAAAATTCCATTTGAGTACAGTGTTTTATGACCGCGCAATTGTCATGCAAAGTGCGTCAGCGCCGAAAGCTGAAAATTGGTCTGGGCAGGAGGGGGGGGGGGTTTAAGTGCCCAGTAAGCAAGTGGTTAAATCTATTTTTTGATTTTTATTAAAATGTATTTTAAATAAAATGCTTTTGCAGTAAAAATCTATTTAAAGATAATTTTCTATTAAAAAGGTACATTACTAATTGAATTTATTCAGCATGAAATGGAGCCTAGTTATGTAGCATGAGGCTGTATATTCTGCAATATTTACATTTTTGGTAAACTCATTCAATGAATCCAAGCTGAGATAACATGCACTGCATTGATGCATTTACACGATTTCACAGTATCCATGAGAAAAAGTTCAGGAATATTCCTTCATCCCATTATTTTGTAAATCTATGTACACTACAAACTGTATAATTGAATTGGTTCCGATATCGCTGTTTTACTAACCTGATAGCTTATTATTCTAAATAGGAAATCTTCATTTTGTTTGCAAATATTAAAGATTCTAACTACCAGCATGAATGAGTCCTTATATTTAAAGGGCACCGGTCATTTCAGATCCATCATGGCAGCGCCTGTTAGCGGGCATCCACTCACCTACTGCCGCCACGTCCCTCACCTTGTTGTGTCACTGCCGCATCACCAGACGTCCCATTAAAGTGAATGGAACTGTCGGTGAGTCAACAGCAGGATAGAGGAGGAGCAGCTGTGGGACAGAGATGACAGTTGCTCTTTATCCACCTCAATACCGGGCATTTTCACCCCCTTCCTGCCCAGGCCATTTATTCAGCTTTCAGCGCTGTCACACTTTGAATGACAATTGCGCGGTCATACAACACTGTACCCAAATGAAATTGTTATCAATTTGTCCCCACAAATAGAGCTTTTTTCTTTTGGTGGTATTTGATCACCTCTGTGGTTTTTATTATTTTTTGCGCTATAAACAAAAGAAGAGCAACAAGTTTGAAAAAAAAACAAATATTTTTTACTTTTTGCTATAATAAATATCCAATTATTTTTTTTTTAAACAAATTTTTTTCCTCAGTTTAGGCTGATACGTATTTTTCTACATATTTTTGGTAAAAAAAAATTGCAATAGGCGATTATTGATTGGTTTACGCAAAAGTTATAGTGTCTACAAAATAGGGGATAGATTTATTGCATTATTATTTTTTATTTTTTTTTACTAGTAATGGCGGTGATCTGCGATTTTTATCGTGACTGCGATATTGCGGCGGACATATCGGACACTTGACACATTTTTGGGACCATTCACATTTATACAGCGATCCGTGCTTTAAAAATGCATTGATTACTGTATGAATGTGACTGGCAGGGAAGGGGTTAACCACTAGGGGCGCTGAAGGGGTTAACATGTTCCCTGGGAGTGATTCTAACTGTGGGGGGGGGGGGGGATGGGACTGACTGGGGGAGGAGTCCCTCTTTTCAGAGGGTTGCAGCTCCCACTTCCTCCCAGCGCACCGGAAGGGAGATCACCCCACCCCCCCTCTTGGCAATCATCTGGGACACGTCACAGGTCCCGCATGCGTGTGAAGCCACAGCCGGGCGCCCACACCTACAATTCCGGCGCTGCAGAGAGGAGGGGGTGATGAGCGGGGATTCCTTCCCCCGCATCGCTGGACCCTGGGACAGGTAAGTGTCCGATTATTAAAAAAGTCAGCAGTTGCAGTATTTGTGGCTGCTGACTTTTACATTTTAGTCGACTAAATGAAAACAATTGAGATGACTAAAATACGACAAACTAAAATGGCATTTTTAACCACTTCAGCCCCGGACCAATTTGCAGCCAAAGGACCAGGCCCCTTTTTGCGATTCGGCACTGCGTCAATTTAACTGACAATTGCGCGGTCGTGTGACGTGGCTCCCAAACAAAATTGGCGTTCTTTTTTTCCCACAAATAGAGCTTTCTTTTGGTGGTATTTTAATTTTTTTGCGCTATAAACAAAAATAGAGCGACAATTTTGAAAAAAAATTCTATATTTTTTGCTTTTTGCTACAATAAATATCCCCAAAAAATATATAAAAAAACATTTCTTTCCCCACAGTTTAGGCCGATACATATTCCTCTACATATTTTTGGTAAAAAAAAAAAAAATTGCAATTATTGATTGGTTTGCGCAAAAGTTATAGCGTTTACAAAATTGGGGATAGTTTTATAGCATTTTTATTAACATTTTTTTTTTACTAGTAATGGCGGCGATCAGCGATTTTTATTGTGACTGCGACATTATGGCGGACACATCGGACATTTCTGACACATTTTTGGGACCATTGTCATTTATACAGCAATCAGTGCTATTTAAATGCACTGATTCCTGTGTAAATGACACTGGCAGTGAAGGGGTTAACCACTAGGGGGGTGGGGAGGGGTTAAGTGTGTGTGTGTGTGTGTGTGTGTTTTTTACTGAACGGGGGCGTGGCTTGGCATTCGACATCACTGATCTTCTTTCCCGATGACAGGACACAGACGATCAGTGTCAGTCTCACTAGTAAGCACGAGGAGAGGTTTCCCCGTTCTTTAGCTCTGTGACCCGATCGCGGAACACCAGTGGCGATCGGGTCCGCGGGACCCGCGGTCACGGAGCTCAGGACCCGGCTGGGCTCTTGGCGGCGCGCGAACCGCGGCTGGGCCCTTAAAGGGCAACGTACCTGTACGTTGATGTGCCCAGCCGTGCCATTCTGCCGAGGTAAGTGTGCAAGAGGCAGTCCTTAAGTGGTTAATCAAAAGTCTTATGCCCCGTACACGCGGTCGGATATTCCGATGGAAAAAGTCCGATCGGATTATGTTGTCGGAAAATCCGATCGTGTGTGGGCTCTAGCGGGCTTTTGATAAAAATTTCCGCCCCCAGCACTGCCCATCATTGAAATATCCGCCCCTCACCTACATGAACGTGCCTCGGCCACGTGAGACAACAGCTGATTGCAAACTCAGCTGTCCTGTGGCTCCGTGCAGCGCATGCGCAGTTCTACCCGGGCACTATTTGATAGCCGGGCACTTATCGATAGGAAACACCGGTCTCTGCTCATTCACAGCTGTCAAAAAAAAAAAAAAAAAAAAAAAAAAACAGCTGGCACACTTTATCACAACATTGCTCAGTGCTGAGAGATAAAAAGAAACATTGTATCATTTAGTTCTTTTAGGCCTCATTGGCGGAAGCTAAATGGACATTCAAGCGGTTCTGCACTCTGAAAAAAAAAATTTTTTTTTAGGATGTAATATAAAGTGTGCTTACCTTTATTAGGGGACTCACCTGTTCCATCTTCCATCTCGATCGCCGCCGGTTTTTCGTCCGATGAAGTTCCTCGTCTTCTTCTTTAGTGCTGGGGGCCATCTTGCCTGTGGGCATGTGAAACACCCACAGGGACTTTAGATGGCCCAGCATGCACTGCCGTTACTCGCGCGTGCGCAGTAACGGCTCATCTGCCGAGATCTCACGAGATTTCGGCAGATGCGGCCGAAATCTCGGGAGATTTCGGAAGATGTGGCCGAAATCTCGCGAGATTTCGGAAGATGCCCGCACTGACTCCTGGGATCAATGACACCAGATCCCAGGAGACAGTGCGCCGTGACGACGATCGACGCAAGACCCCGCCCGCCGCCGCAGAGGGAGAAGACCGGAAGTCTTCAATTACAAGGTAAGTAAAAAAAAAAAAAAAAAAAAAAAACATTTCATTTAGTACTCTTTGCCTGATTTGGAAGGCAAAGAGATTTACTAAATGAAAAGGGTGCAGAACCGCTTTCAGAGGCAGTTGGATGCTTTTTTCGTTTACAGGCATTTTTCATTTTTGGCCATTTAAAAAAAAAAAAAAATTATATATAAAAATACATTTTTTTTATTTTTTATTATATTTTTTTAGCAGAGACCCTAGAGAATAAAATGGCGGTCATTGCTAAATTTTATGTCACCCTGTATTTGCGCAGCGGTTTTTCAAACACGATTTTGGGGGGGGGGGGGTGGAATACACTTTAATGAATTAAAAAACAAATAAACAGTAAAGTTAGCCCAATTTTTTTGTAGAATGTGAAAGATGAGGTTACGCCGAGAATCGGGATTCTCGTTTTATCCAATTGTATCGTGCGGCTCTACCCAAACAGAAGGAAACGAAAAAATTTAAATAAAAAAACACTCGGAGTTGTGCGCAGCTGCTGCAGAACCTCTTGGGATTTCTGTACAGCTCGAGCTAAAATGTAACCTTTTACTAACTAGAGGATTTGTAAAGCTCAGCAGCCCGGACCACGTTTGGCGGGTCGGTATGTTATCAGTTAAAGAGGAACTAAACCTTCCTATCCTTTTCAGCCAAGGAAGCTGCCATCTTGGCTTCTGTTTAATCTTCAACTGTCAACGTGCTGCACATGTGATCAGTTATGACACCAACCATTGGATAAAGAAGGGGAGAGAGCAAGGGGGGTTGGACTTTGAGTGAGGCACGTGGTTGTAAGAGAGTAGATTGGTGGATTTTATTGATGCCATAGGGTACAAACAAACAGTTCACCAAAAGTTCACAAAAACAAGATTAGGGTAAAATCGTAATACATAATAGTGCTTGCAAGGCCTATGGCCTCATTGATCCTGAGAAAAAATGTATGTAATATTTGTTAGGAGACATGACATATGGCAGCTCTACGCGTTTCGTGGCTGGCGGGCCACTCATCAGGAGCAAGCACATGATGTATCTATGAGTAAACCAGCCATTGGATGGTTTGACAGTTTGGGTGAGAGCACAACCAACGTGACAGTTACACCGCTCCAGTGTGAAAGCCCTCTGGAAAGAGAATGGAGCCGCTGTTTTAGGGCGCTATTTTTAACGCTATAGCGCCTGCAAAGCGCCTCAGTGTGAAAGGGGTCTTAAACTTCACAACAATTGTACGATTATTTTGTTGGTCTGATAATGAGGGTCCAAGGCCTCATTCACACTGGAACGGAGCGTCTTTTTTTTTTTAAATAGCCAACAAGAAACTGCTTGCCAGTAACAACCAGGCAAGAAAATGCCCAAAAAATGTGTTACGCACGTACTTTCAGATGCTCCTGTACTTTTTGATCCACGAGCTTCAAGCTCACGTGTGATTGAGGTCTCAGAACTAGGAGCACACACACAGGTTCCCATTCTAATGCCCCGTACACACGGTTGGAAATTCCGACCACAAAATCCGTCTGATTTTTTCCGACGGATTTTGTCCGACACGGAGAAAGTTGTCGGAAAATCCGATCATTCTGAACGTGGTGACGTTCGTTGTGTACGACGGAACTATGTAGAGGCTATTAGCCAATAGCTTTGGTCTCGTAATTTGATCTGAGCATGCGTGGCACTTTGTCCGTCGGAATTCTCTACACACGATCGGAAAAAGTCTGATCGGATTTTGTTGTCGGAAAATTTGAGAGCAGGATCTCAATTTTTTTCCGTCGGAATTTCCTCAGCATTTTCAAAAGTCCGATGGAGCCCACACACGGTCGGATTTTCCGACAACATGGTCCTATCGGACATTTTCCGTCGGAATTTCCGACCGTGTATACGGGGCATTAGTCTCCTGCTACACAGGTAAATAACGCTCACAGCGTAGGAGGAAGATTACATTCAGAGTTATAATGTCACAGTGCAGTCAACAAGGGGTTAACAGAGCGAACACTCAGAAAGACATAACAATGTCCCGTGTTCCTAGGACTCCACATCCGTGTTTTCTACAAAGCATGCACGAGAGGCAACTTATGAAACTACAGCGGCTGCAGAACCTCTTAGGGCTCGTTCACACCACACTAGATGGGCAGCAGACCCACAATACATAGACACAGCACTCTGCCCTGTGTCTGATCATTGCTGCCGGTGTCACCACGTTGGTGTGTGTCCAAAAAAAACAAACAAAATAGGTTGTGTCACATTTTTGCACCGTGTATTGTGACTGCTGTAAAATAAACACTGAGATGACAATTCACACATTACAGCACTCGGCACCGACCATGTGACTTCTACCGGAGAGCCCACCGGGGGGAGGAGCCCTGGGGAGCACACCGCTGTCTCTGACAAGGTCACTCCAATTGTAGAGTTTGTCCAGATGTAGACTTCCCTCCATCCAATGGTATACAGTGGTCAAGGTGGACTGTCATTGCCCAACAAGACTCCTCCACTGCCCCCCTCCAATGATATACAGAACAAGCCTTTTCCATGCCAGAACCTCCCGATAATAAGACTTTCCCATCACTGTGGTAGGACCCTCACTTTCAATGATGTACAGAATAAGCCTTTGCCATGGCAGAGCAACCCAAAGAGACTCTCCTGATGGTATGCCAGGACCTCTCCCCCAATGGTGTACAGAATAGGACATTTCCATGGCAGGACCACTCCCACCCAATAGCATACAATGTTCAAAGTAGACTTTTGCCAGAAGTCTAACCCTGATGGCACCAGAATAAGACTTTGCCATGGCAGGACCACCAATAAAAAAAAAAAACTTTCCCAAAGGCACCAGAACAAGACTTACAATGACAGGATCACCCCTCCCCTCTGGTATATACAGAATAGGACCCTGCCATGGCAGGACCACAAATAAAACATTTTCCCAATGCCAGCGGCACACCCCTATCCAATGGCACCAGAACAAGACTTCTCCACGGTTCCCATGGAAGGACCCCCAATAAGACTCTCCCATAACCATGGCAGATCCCCAACCCAATGGCATATGATATATGGTGTTCACAGTAGACTTTGCCATGGCAGGACCACCCCAATAAGACTCCCCCATTGCAATGGCACCCCCCCCCCCCCCCCAGTGGTGCCAGAACAAGACTTTCCTATTGCAGGAGACCCAATAGGACTCTCCTGTTTCCATGGCACGTCCTCAACCCCCCCCCCCCCCCATGTGGAATAATACAGAATACTCCAATACAACATTGCCACTGCCATGTTAGGACTCCCCCCCCCCCCCCCCCCCACGGGACTGGAATAAGACTTTACCATTACCATGGTAGGACTCCAATCTCCATTGACATACAGAATAATACTCTGCCATGGCACAGCACCCCAAAAAGACTCTCCTATTGGCATGGCAGGATCCTTTCTCCCCAATGGTACACAGAACGGGACCTTGCCATGGCAGGACCACCAATAAGACTCCGCCATTGCAATGTCACCTCCTTTAATCCAATCGCACCAGAACAAGACTTTCCAGCGGCAGAACCCGTCCACCCAATAAAACGTTCACATTGCCATGTTAGGACAACTCCATTGACATACAGAATAAGGCCGTCAAAGAGACTCTCTCCCATTGGCACGGTAGGGCATGGCATGACAGGATCACCTCCCCCCTCTCCCCTATGGTATATACAGAATAGGAACCTGCCATGGCAGGACCACCAATAAAACATTTTACCAATGCCAATGGCACACCCCTACCCAATGGCACCAGAACAAGACTTCCCCATGGTTCCCATAGAAGGACCCCAAATAAGACCCCCCCCCCCCATGGCATATGGTATTCACAGTAGACTTTTCCATGGCAGGACCCACAATAAGACTCCCCCCCAACCCAATCGCACTACCTCCATTGACATACAGAATAAGGCCCCCAAAAGGAGACCCTTCCATTGGCATGACAGGATCGTCCGCCCGCCCCATGGTACATACACAATAGGACCTTGTCATGGCAGGACCGCCAATAAAACTTTTTCCAATGCCAATGGCACCCAATTCATCATCCAAAAATTGAAATTTACTCAGTAGCACCAGAACAAAACATCCCCATGGAAGGACCCCCAATAACACTCCCCTTCCCTAATGGCAAATGGTGTTCACAGTAGACTTTGCCATGACAGGACCCCCCAATCGCACCAGAACATGACTTTCCCATGGCAGGACCCCCCCCCCCCCCCTCGATGGTACATACAGAATAGGACCTTGCCATGGCATGATGACCAATAAGACTCCTCCATTGCAATGGCACCCCCTCTAACCCAATCGCACCAGAACAAGACTTTGCCATGGCAGGACCCGCCCCCAAATGGTACACAGGATAGGACCTTGCCATGGCAGGACCACCAATAAAAAACATTTGCCAATGGCACCAGAACAAGGCTTCCCCATGGACCCCCCATGGCATATGGTATTTACGGTAGACTTTGCCATGGAAGGACCCCCCAATGGAATTTACGGTAGATGTTGCCATGGAATGACCCCCAATGGTATTCACGGTAGACGTTGCCATGGAATGACCCCCAATGGTATTCACGGTAGACGTTGCCATGCAGGACCCCCAATGGTATTCACGATAGACGTTGCCATGCAGGACCCCCAATGGTATTCACGATAGACTTTGCCATGGAAGGACCCCCCAATAAGTCTCCCCCATTGCAATGGTGGGTCTCCATCTCTAATGACAGCAGACTAAGCCGTTTCCATGGTATCCCCCCCATATATATATATATATACACGCACACGATACCCCCCCATACTCAGGTGGTACTTACCCTCCAGGGTCACCTCCCGGCCCGCCCTCTTCAGTACCTGGACGGCCTGGTCGTGTGTGGCGTCCCGGAGGTCGGTGCCGTTGACGGAGAGGATGGCGTCCCCCACATACAGGGAGTGGGTGAGATCGGCGGCCAGTCCCCGGAAGATCTTGGAGATGAGGACCGGCATCTTGTTCTCCCGTCCTCCCTTTATACTGATCCCCAGCCCGCCCGGCTCCGACTTCACCACCCGCACCGACCGCTTCTGGTTGGCGATCGCCGCCTCCGGTACGGCGGGCTCCGGGTGGAGGGGAGGAGGGGGATCCCCTCCCCCCCGGAACGATCCATTGCTGACCCCGTTATCCGCGGAGCGGTCCGCGCTCAGCACCAGGGACACCTCCGACAACTTCCCCCAAACTTTATACCAAGTGTCCCGGAGCAACACCTCCACCCCACCGCCACCTTCTACCACCGCCATCCCTCCTCCATACTGAGCTCCGACCGGGAGGAGACCGGGGAACCACACCGCCGGGAGGAGACCGGGGAGGAGACCCACAACCGACCGGCACCCCCACACCCCCTCCTCCCCGGACACACACGGGCAATCAGGACAGCCAGCGACGGAGAGACCGAGGGGCTGAGCGGGGGGCGCCATCTTGTGCTGGAAAATGGGTACTACACCCAGCCCCGAGCGCACAGCTCTATACAGAGCCTGGAAAAAGTATTCATACCCCTGGACATGTCCCACAAATTTTCATGTTACAAACCAGAAATGTATTTTATGTGATAGACCAACACAAAGTGCAACATAATTGTGAAGTGGAAGGGAAATGATAAATGTTTTTCCATATTTTGTTTACAAATAAATATGTGAAAAGTGTGGCGTGGATTTGTATTCAGCCCCCTTTACTCTGATACCCCCAACTAAAATCTAGTGGAACCAATCGCCTTCAGAAGTCACCTAATTAGTAAATAGATTCCACCTGTGTGTAATTTAATCCCAGTATAAATACAGCTGTTCTGTGAAGCCCTCAGAGGTTTGTTAGAGAACCTTAGTGGACAAACAGCACCACGAAGGCCAAGGAACACACCAGACAAGTCATGGATAAAGTTGTGGAGAACTTTAACCACAAAGGACCGGGCCTCTTTTTGATATTTGTTGTTAACAAGTTAAAAAATAATAATTTTGTTGCTAGAAAATTTTAACACCCTAGAGAATAAAACGGCGGTCGTTGCAATACTTTCAGTCACACCGTATACATTTGTGTAAATATTTTATTAGATATTTTCATGTGACAACACTGAAGAAATTACACTTTGCTACAATGTAAAGTAGTGAGTGTACAGCTTGTATAACAGTGTAAATTTGCTGTCCCCTCAAAATAACTCAACACACAGCCATTAATGTCTAAACCGCTGGCAACAAAAGTGAGTACACCCCTAAGTGAAAATGTCCAAATTGGGCCCAAAGTGTCAATATTTTGTGTGGCCACCATTATATTTCCAGCACTGCCTTAACCCTCTTGGGCATGGAGTTCACCAGAGCTTCACAGGTTGCCACTGGAGTCCTCTTCCACTCCTCCATGACGACATCACAGAGCTGGTGGATGTTAGAGACCTTGCGCTCCTCCACCTTCCATTTGAGGATGCCCCACAGATGCTCAATAGGGTTTAGGTCTGGAGACATGCTTGGCCAGTCCATCACCTTTACCCTCAGCTTCTTTAGGAAGGCAGTGGTCATCTTGGAGGTGTGTTTGGGGTCATTATCATGTTGGAATACTGCCCTGCGGCCCAGTCTCCAAAGGGAGGGGATCATGCTCTGCTTCAGTATGTCACAGTACATGTTGGCATTCATGGTTCCCTCAATGATCTGTAGCTCCCCAGTGCTGGCAGCCCCAGACCATGACACTCCCACCACCATGCTTGACTGTAGGCAAGACACACTTGTCTTTGTACTCCTCACCTGGTTGCCCCCACACACGCTTCACACCATCTGAACCAAATAAGTTTATCTTGGTCTCATCAGACCACAGGACATGGTTCCAGTAATCCATGTCCTTAGTCTGCTTGTCTTCAGCAAACTGTTTGCTGGCTTTCTGGTGCATCATCTTTAGAAGAGGCTTCCTTCTGAGACGACAGCCATGCAGACCAATTTAATTCAGTGTGCGGCGTATGGTCTGAGCACTGACAGGCTGATCCCCCCACCCCCCACCCCTTCAACCTCTGCAGCAATGCTGGCAGCACTCATACGTCTATTTCCCAAAGACAACCTCTGGATATGACGCTGAGCACGTGCACTCAACTTCTTTGGTCGACCATGGCGAGGTCTGTTCTGAGTGGAACCTGTCCTGGTAAACCCCTTTAGGGTCTTGGCCACCGTGCTGCAGCTCAGTTTCAGGGTCTTGGCCATCTTCTTATAGCCTAGGCCATCTTTATGTAGAGCAACAATTCTTTTTTTTCAGATCCTCAGAGAGTTCTTTGCCATGAGGTGCCATGTTGAACTTCCAGTGACCAGTATTAGAGAGTGAGAGCGATAACACCAAATGTAACACACCTGCTCCCCATTCACACTGAGACCTTGTAACACTAACGAGTCACGTGACACCGGGGAGGAAAAACGGCTAATTGGGCCCAATTTGGACATTTTCACTTAGGGGTGTACTCACTTTTGTTTCCAGCGGTTTAGACATTAATGGCTGTGTGTTGAGTTATTTTGAGGGGACAGCAAATTTACACTGTTATACAAGCTGTACACTCACTACTTTACATTGTAGCAAAGTGTCATTTCTTCAGTGTTGTCACATGAATATGATAGAATAAAAAAAAAATAAATTTTACAAAAATGTGAGGGGTGTACTCACTTTTGTGAGATACTGTATATAATTTCCTCTCTCGCTCGGGAATCGTTTGGTTGGCTTAAATTGATTTTTTTTATTTTTTTACATTTAATTTATTTTAGTTGATATCCAATGTAATAAAAACATTAAAGCCCCATACACACGGTCGGACTTTTTCATCAATTTGGTCCGATCGGACAAGGTTGTTGAAAAATCAGACCGTGTGTATGCACCATCGGACAGTGTTCGTCGGTTTGTCCGTCGGACAAAGTCTTATCTCCTGCTGGAAAGATTTCCCGTCAACCCGGTCCGATCACACCAAATCCGAGCGTGTGTACGCTTGTCCGACCGGACAAAGTGCTACGCATGCTCAGATCACATTACAAGACCAAAGCTATTGGCTACTAGCCTCTACGTAGTCCCGTCGTAGGCAACAAACGTCACCACGTTCAGAATGATCGGATTTTCCGACAACTTTGTCCGATCGTGTGTACGCAAAACCAACATCAGACAAAGTATGACGGACATGGTCCGACGGACCTGGTCCACGGATTGTCCGCGCGTGTGTATGGGGCTTTAGTAATTCAAGTGGAATGAAAATGAATGTGGAACTCAAGTTTTTATTCTCACTTCTTCCTCTGCACTAATTACCTTGGCAGTTGGTTTCCATCCAGTGGATCACTATGACGGTGTGTGTTGGTCCTGAGATTCAAAGAAGCCTGTATTGAAGGGGATAGGAGGGATCGCTATTGCTGGCCTCCATTTGAAATTGTTAGGTGCCTGGCTGGTTCTAGCTGTAATAATTAATTCTGATCTGTATAAGTGCTGGGTCAGAGACGAGACCAGATCAGCGTGACAGCCAGGCAACTATCATTTTCAACTAGCACGGCAGTCTGCATATCCCCCCAGTAAAGGGTACCTTTAATGTTACCTTTAAAGAGGAACTGCAGTCTGCTCACATAATTTGCAGTAAAAACATCTGAAGCTTCCCTCCAACCACTTTGCATATTATTTTATATATACTGTGATTCTGTTCTTGCCAAATATGCTGCAGAAATCTCCCTCCGCTGAGTCTGGCTGCAACCATTTTAACTGTGGGCAGCTGAAGCTGCTGCCTGTTTACTTCCTGGATTTACACAGAGGCACACCTCCAGCTCTGCAGCTCTCATTGGCCCTCTTATGACTCATCCCCCTTCCCTTCCTGGCAATCTCTCAGGAGAATGAGAGAGAGAGAGCTGTGCTAGCTCTCTCATCACCCCCTCCCATGCTCGTCTCCAGGACTTTTCCAGAGCCTCTCCAAGCCTATGGAACTCCTTACCCCAGGGGTCTCAAACTGGTGGCCCTCCAGCTGTTGCAGAACTACAATTCCCATGAGGCATTGCAAGGCTGACAGTTACAAGCATGACTCCCACAGGCAGAGGCATGATGGGACTTGTAGTTGGAGGGCCGCCAGTTTGAGACCCCTGCCTTACCCCAATCGGTCCGTCTATCTCCTACTCTATTAGCTTTTAGACGATCCCTGAAAACCTTCCTCTTCAGGGAAGCCTACCCTACCCACACCTAACAACTGTATTTTAATTTTGTCCATCTGATCATCCCCCACAGTTATTACCTTTTGTTTCCACTTGACCCTCCCTTCTAGATTGTAAGCTCTAAGGAGCAGGGCCCTCTGATCCCTCCTGTATTGTATTGTATTGTAATTGTACTGTCTTCCCTGATGTTGTAAAGCGCTGCGCAAAACTGCTGGCGCTATATAAATCCTGTATAATAATAATAATAATAATAATAATGATGTCATAAGCCTAGGCCAGTGATGTCGAACCTTGGCACTCCAGATGTTTTGGAACTACATTTCCCACGATGCTCACCTACACTGCAGAGTGCATGAGCATCATGGGAAATGTAGTTTCAAAACATCTGGGGTGCCGAGGTTCGCCATCACTGGCCTAGACTAATGATCAGACAAGACAGATGAAGTGGGCTGTATAAGGTATTTACTGTCAGAAAAAAAATGGTTTACTATCCAAAGTTAAAACAATAAGGGCAGAAGATTTATTATATGGAAAGATTAAAAATGACTGAAGTTCCACATTAAGGTCGGGTTCAAATCTCAGCATTGAGAAGATGCATTTCATGCATTAGTGGGGTGTTTTGAATGGTATTAAAGAGCAGGTCCGCCCACCCCATGAAAAATTAAAAGTCAGCAGCTACAAATAATGCAGCTGCTGACTTTTAATATATGAACACTTACCTGTCCAGGGAGCCTGCAATGTCGACAGCGCAGCCGATCTTCTTCTCGTCTCCCGGAAGTTGGGAAGGGGACCTGTCAAAAATAGGTCCCTGTTCCCCCCTTTGCGGAGGAGACGAACAAGCGGAAGTTCCACTTTTGGGTGGAAAACCACTTTAAAGTGGTTGTAAACCTCAGACATGAAATATGAACAAAGCAGAGCACGAAGTGTCGTTTCTGTCTGTTGCTTCCTTCCTCTGCTATGAGCATGAATCACTTCTGACATGTATTCCTGACAATTTAGACTTTGAGGCTAATAAGGCTTAACCAATAGGTAGTAGAAATATCTCCTAAACGTGCGCCCTTTAGGAGATATTTCACTTGTAAACCGCTGAAAATTCCAACGGTGTATGCGCGAGGAAGAAACCCTAGCCTGTGCCGTTAATCGTGGCTCCCATGTGCATGTGTCGGAGTGACGTCACGCGGCTCCGGCGAATCACAGAGAGCCGGAGTCCGTGGCCCGGAAGGAGGGACGAAGGGGCCAGAAGATGGATGCTGCCTACACAGGGGACATCGCTGGCTTCTTTTGCAGGTAAGATGCATAGTAGCCCATTATACTTTTCATTTGCAGCAAGCAAAAGAGGAAGTAAAACCCATCAGGGTTTACTTCCTCTTTAACCACTTCAGCCCCGGACCAATTGGCAGCCAAAGGACCAGGCCCCTTTTTGCGATTCGGCACTGCGTCGCTTTAATTGACAATTGCGCGGTCGTGCGACGTGGCTCCCAAACAAAATTGGCGTCCTTTTTTTCCCACAAATACAGCTTTCTTTTGGTGGTATTTGATCGCCCCTGCGGTTTTTATTTTTTGCGCTATAAACAAAAATAGAGCGAAATTTTTTTAAAAAATGCAATATTTTTTGCTTTTTGCTATAATAAATATCCCCAAAAAATCTATAAAAAAACATTTTTTTTCCTCAGTTTAGGCCGATACGTATTCTTCTACATATTTTTGGTAAAACAAATCGCAATTAGCGATTATTGATTGGTTTGCGCAAAAGTTATAGCGTTTACAAAATAGAGGATAGTTTTAAAGGGCCACGTACCGGTATGTGGTTTTACCTAGCCGCGCCATTCTGCCGACGTACATCAGCGCGAGGCGGTCAGGAAGCGGTTAAAGCTTGTAGGAGGAGTTTTCATTCTCCTCTGGCTGTCCTATAAGGCTGCAGGACCCATGACCCTCTGTCTGAACAGTGCTCATTGGCCCTGTGCTGATCACATGGCACATGCACCCTCCCAAGAAAAAAAAAATAGCAATACACACTAAACTGAGCATGTGCAGAGTGCCTCCAAGTACTATCAGCAGATGGATTGGAGACAGTGGAAGAAGGGGAGGATCAGAGAAGACAGCAAACAGCCTATTACACAATACAGAGGATTAACCCCTTAGGTTCTACAGTGAGTATAACATGCATGCTTTACTGCATATACAGACTGATTTTACTGTTGTGGGTTTAGTAACACTTTAAAGTGGTTGTATACCCCACTTTGTTAGTTTTACCTGAAAGGTAAGCCTATTATTATTATTATTATTATACACGATTTATATAGCGCCAACAGTTTACGCAGCGCTTTAATAAGCCTATAATAAGGCTTACCTGTAGTTAAAATTAATATCTTCTAAACGTGCCGCTGACGTCAGTGGTGCATGTGCTCTGAAGGTCCGGCATACCGTGCTGGATCTTCAGAGGTTCTTACCGGAACCGAGCCTGTGATCCTGAAAAAAGGACGGGAGAAGATGTCAGCCCTCCCAGCGAAGAGGGCTTCATTCTAATGCCGCGTACACACGATCGGAATTCTCGTCGGAAAAAACTCTGACGGTTTTTCCGACGGAATTCCGACGGAATTCCGCTCAAGCTGTGTTGCCTACACACGGTCACACCAAATTCCGACGGTCAATAACACAGCGGCATAAAACACGTTCGACAGCACTATAAAAGGGAAGTTTAATGCTTCCGAGCATGCGTCGAATTGTTTCCGAGCATGCGTCGGAATTTTGCTTGTCGGAATTGCATACACACAATCGGAAAATCCGATGGAAAGGTTTACCTTCGGAAAAATTGAGAACAGGTTCTCAATTCAAAGTCCGTTGGAAATTCCGACAGAAAAAGACCGTTGGGCATACACACGGTCGGAAAATCCGATGAAAAGCTCCCATCGGTCTGTTTCCATCGGAAATTCCGACCGCGTGTACGCCGCAAAAGGTGAATATTTCATAATGTGCTAGTATGTGACGCATACTAGCACATTATGCCATTGTCTTGCAGGTTTTTTCTTTTTTAGCAGTTTACTACCGCATTAAGGTAGTCAGCTGGGAGGGTGCTAAAACCCATGGCTCGGCTGCCTGTTTTTACTGCCGCCCGTGTGAAAAATTGTGAGCACCATGGGGCTTCAACATGGAGCCCTCCATTTACAATGTACTGATTAGGAGGGGAGCACTGACCATATTGTGGACTTCCTGACCACCAACCACATTGTGATGGTCACAGGAATTTGCCTTCTGGTCAGGTATACCTTGGTGCATGCAAAGGACTCATACATCAGGTATGGAGCGCCCAGCCAGGTGAAGAGGTAAAAGGCGAAGAAGCTCACTATAAAACAAGAAATTAAAAAAAATGACTCAGTATTCCTAAATTTGTGAGCATCTGGAAGGGGGTATATACTCTAAAACAGTGGTCTCCAAACTGTGGCCCAGGGGCCAGATGTGGACCTTTGCTCACCTTTATCTGGCCCTCAACTGATTCTAATGATGGGGCACCATTCCCCCTTCTGACACCATCAATGTGGCTCTATTCTTCCATTTGATACCAACAATGGGGCACTACGCTAAAACCAATGATGGGGTACTGATTTTCTGTACCCACTAGCCACAGCCTGGCCCTCCTAAAGCCCGAAGGACAGTAAACTGGCCCTTTGCTTAGAAAATTGTGGTGGTGGAATTTCTGGATTTTTTTTGCTCCTCTACGGATAAAAAAAGAAATAAATAAAATGATTTCCTATGGACTAAAAGTAATTGCATTTTCATCCTAACTCTCCAAAGAGAATATCCTAAAATATATAATATCCGCAGGAAGTGACATCAATTGACTGCTGGCATCTAAATCCCATCCATACCCATCTAATACGCCGCCAGAATGAGAGGAATGCAGTGCGCTTCATAAGGAAGCCTCATTCCTGGGTCTTATCAGACAATAAAAAGTATTGAGGGGAACCATTTGTTCAGACAGAGGATTTCCTGGCAGAACCTTGTGATGATTGGGTTCATTTGCCCTCTGGCTGGGTAGACCTTGAAGCTTGTAATGACACAATAGACCATGGAACGTAGAGCTACCAGAGCTGCTATGTGATGTAGGCGCTTACCGAATGTCCAGAGCAACCCTTCTCAATCTTTTTTAATACTGAGGAATCCTTGAGAAAACGTTCTAGTCTTGAGGAACCCTTGCTGAAATGACATTATCTACAGCTGACGGTACATACTGTGATGGTCAAGAGAAGAATACTTACATTTGTGGCCACTGGGAATAATCCCCCTCCTACAGATATCCAAAAAGATCATTGATTTCAGTGCCAATTTACCTAAGTGGAAAAAAATTGCTCCTTACTCAAGGAACCCCTAGCAACCTCTGAAGGAACCTAATGCAGCGTACACATGATTGGAATTCTCGTTGGAAAAAGCTCTGATGGTTTTCCCGTCAGAAGTCCGACGGAATTTCGCTCAAACGGTCTTGCCTACACACGGTCACACCAAATTCACACCAAATTCACACCAAATTCCGACGGTCAATAACACCACGACATACAACACGTTTGACGGCACTATAAAAGGGAAGTTTAATGCTTACGAGCATGCGTCAAATTGTTTCCAAGCATGCGTCAGAATTTTGCGTGTCGGAATTGCATACACACGATCGGAAAAAAAGAATGGTTTAACCGGTTCCCGAATGGCGCACGATGCGGCAGAATGGCACGTACAGGCAGGAGGGCGTATATATAAGTCCCTCCTTAATGCCTGCCGTGCCATCGGGAGTGGTGCACTCCCGCCCGGTCGTGACCCCCGTGAGGCCGGTCGCGGGTCCCGCGGACTCGATCGCTGCGGGGATACCCACGATCGTCTCACGAGAAGGCTGAACGGGGAGATGCGTAAGTACACAGCATCTCCCCGATCTGCCTAGCAACTAGTGACGCCGATCTCTGCTCCCTGTGATTGGAGCAGAGATCAGCATTCACTAGCTGACAGCCACGCCCCCCCACAGTAAGAAACACACCCCTAGGCATACTTAACCCCTACACTGCCCCCTTGTGGTTAACCCCTTCACTGCCAGTGTCATTTATACAGGAATCAATGCATTTAAATAGCATTGATTGCTGTATAAATGACAATGGTCCCAAAAATGTGTCAAAAATGTCCGATGTGTCCGCCATAATGTCGCAGTCACAATAAAAATCGCTGATCGCCGCCATTACTAATAAAAAAAAATTATTAATAAAAATGCTATAAAAACTATCCCCTATCTTGTAAACGCTATAACTTCTGCGCAAACCAATCAATAATCGCTTATTGCGATTTTTTTTACCAAAAATATGTAGAAGAATATGTATCGGCCTAAACTGAGGAAAAAAATGTTTTTTTATATATTTTTAGGGGATATTTATTATAGAAAAGAATAAAAAATAATGCGTTTTTTTTCAAAATTGTCGCTCTTTTTTGTTTATAGCGCAAAAAATAAAAACCGCAGGGGCGATCAAATACCACCAAAAGAAAGCTCTATTTGTGGGAAAAAAAGGACGTCAATTTTGTTTGGGAGCCACGTCGCACGACCGCGCAATTGTCAGTTAAAACGACGCAGTGCTGAATCGCAAAAAGGGGCCTGGTCCTTTGGCTGCCAATTGGTCCGGGCTGAAAGTGGTTAAAGGAAAAATTAAGAACAGGCTCTCAATCCAAAGTCCATCGGAAATGCAGACAGAAAAAGACAGATGGGCATACACAGGGTCGGAAAATCCGATGAAAAGCTCCCATCGGACTGTTTCCATCGGAAATTCCGACCGTGTGTACGCGGCATTAGTTGGCGAAAGCTGGTCCAGAGAGTGTATGTGGACCGGACAGCATTACAGTAGACTGTTTACTGCAGGAATGTTAAACTTCAGTCCAAGAAAGGGCCACAAAAGCAGTCTCACTTTCATCTAGGGGCCACGCTTTAACAGAGATGTGGGGTACTGGTGCTGCAGTGTGGCTTCAACACGTATTTGAAAATATATGCAACAAATAGTTGGAATTGTTTAATTAGGCTTTTCTTTTTACCTAGCCTGAAAATGTGCTGGGGACTAGACATGTGCAGAACGAACAAATGTGTTTTGTTTTTTACGTAAATTTGTTTAACCTCTTCCCGCCCGCCCGCCAGCCGTCAAATGAAGGCTGGGCGGCGCAGCTCTCGTTCTGGGTGGACGTCATACGACGGCCCTCCAGAACGACCACTCTTGTGTGCCCCCGGGGCGCGCAACTCAACGATCGCTGCTGCGCCGTGTTGTCAGGACACGGCGCGACCCCAATCTGTGATCGCAGCCACGGCTCTTTAACCATGTGATCGGCTGCGTCAAATCACACCCGGTCACATGTAAACTCGGAAATGCCGGTAATCGGCGCTCCTTGCCTCACACTGACAGAGTGTGAGGAGAGGAGAGCCGATTAGCGGCATCTCCTCACAGAGGACATCTAGGCATGTAATCAGGGCACTGATCATGACTTTTCCCGCACAATTACCTTGCTGTGTATTAGTCTAGGCCTACTTTACTATATACCAATACATTTTTGTTATTGTGTTAACGCTTTCACTCATGGTCAAAGAACTCTCATTTAACCCAGATCATATCTGAGAGATATTAACCACTTTCAGACCGGACCATTTTGCTGGCTTAGGACCAGACCACTTTTTGCGATTCGGCACTGCGTCGCTTTAACTGACAATTGCGCGGTCATGCGACATGGCTCCCAAACAAAGTTGACGTCCTTTTTTTCCCACAAATAGAGCTTTCTTTTGGTGGTATTTGATCGCCCCTGCGGTTTTTATTTTTTTGCGCTATAAACAAAAAAAGAGCGACAATTTTGAAAAAAAAAACGCATTATTTTTTACTTTTTGCTATAATAAATATCCCCCAAAATATATAAAAAAACTTTTTTTTTTCCCTCAGTTTAGGCCGATACCTATTCTTCTACATATTTTTGTTAAAAAAATCGCAATAAGCGATTATTGATTGGTTTGCGCAAAAGTTATAGCATTTACAATATAGGGCATAGTTTTATAGCATTTTTATTAATACATTTTTTTTACTAGTAATGGCGGTGATCAGCAATTTTTATTGTGACTGCGACATTATGGCGGACACATCGGACATTTTTGACACATTTTTGGGACCATTGTCATTTATACAGCAATCAATGCTATTTAAATGCACTGATTCCTGTATAAATGACACTGGCAGTCAAGGGGTTAACCACTAGGTGGCAGTGTAGGGGTTAAGTGTTCCTAGGGGCGTGTTACTAACTGTGGGGGGCGTGGCTGTGTTTTAGTGAACACTGATCTCTGCTCCAATCACAGGGAGCAGAGATCAGTGTCACTAGTTGCTAGGCAGAACGGGGAGATGCTATTTACTTCCGTATCTCCCCGTTCAGCCTTCCTGGACCGGACTCACGGGGGTCCCGCCAATGGTGGTGCGCACGCAATGGCACAACGGCATTCTTAAAGGGACGTACCTGTACGCCCTTATGCCTGTCCGTGCCATTCTGCCGACGTACATCCTCGTGCGCCGGTTGGGAAGTGGTTAAATCTCAAATATAGCATACAGGTAACAATGCAAACCGATTGTTGCAGCAGCTGTCCGGGTGGCTGGTCTCAGACGATCTTGGAGGTGAAGATGCTGGATGTGGAGGTCCTGGGCTGGTGGGGTTACACGTGGTCTGCGGTTGTGAGGCCGGTTGGATGTACTACCAAATTCTCTGAAACGTCTTTGGAGACGGCTTATGGTAGAGAAATGAACATTCAATTCAAGGGCAACGCTCCCTCAAAACTTGCAACATCTGTGGTATTGTGCTGTGTGATAAAACTGCACATTTTACTGTAGAGTGGCCTTTCATTGTGGCCAGCCTAAGGCACACCTGTGAGGTAGATGGATTATCTTGGCAAAGGAGAAGTGCTCACTAACACAGATTTAGACAGATTTGTGAAGAATATTTGAGAGAAATAGGCCTTTTGTGTACATAGAAAAAGTCATAGATCTTTAAAGATCAGCTCATGATAAATAGGAGCAAACACACCTACAGTAATCCTCCAATCCTCCCAGCAAAAGACCAGTCCCTGTGGCTCCTCCCCCCCGCATGGTCTTGTGCATTGGACTATTCCGGACATCACGCCCATAGACCTACTCTGGATGTTAGGACGTCAGGAACTGTCCACCGCTGGATCGCAGGGAGTGCCATTTGCAGGTGGAGTGGAGGATCGGGTGAGTATGAGCTTTCTCCAATCCCCTAGACCAGTGGTCTCCAAACTGTGGCCTGGGTGCTGGAAGCAGCCTTTTGCTTGCCATTATCCAGCCCTTGAGGCACTTTTCCTCCCATTGACACCAAGAATGTGTCACCAATTCTTCCACTGACACCAACAATCGGGCATTGTTATTTCCACTGACACCAATGAAGGGGCACTTTTCCTCCCACTGACACCTTCTATGGGGCACTATTCCTGCCACTGGCACCAACAATGAGGACCATTCCTCCCACTGTCACCAAGGATGGGTCACTATTCCTCATCCTAATACCAAAAATAGGGCATTGTTTACTGATGTCAGGACATTTTCTACTTCCGCTGGCCACACTCCGGCCCCCTAAAATCGGAAGAAAAATAAACTTGGCCTTTTGACCTAGACAATATGAGCAGTTGACCCATAGGAAAACTTTTTTGGGCTTGGGGAAATGTTCCAATGAGGAAGCTTGTTCTGGTGACAACTCTAAGCAGTTTTTCTTTCACTTTCTGTCGGAGTGACACTAGGGTTGCCACCTGTCTGGGATTCACCTGGACAGTCCGGGTTTTGAAGTATGTGTCCGGTTTTCAGTCTGCCTGAAAACCGGACACATTATTCAGACCAGACTGTGGCTCCCTAAGATAGCTGGAGAGAGGATTGGGTGTTATCCAGCCTGCAGGGGGCGATAGAGAGCCGGGTGTCAGCGTGGCACTGCAGGGAAGTAAAGAATGGAGATGGGAAGGGGGAGCTGCATTGTTTTCAGTTTTTGATCTGTGAGTACCGGGGGGGGGGGGGGCAACTTTGATGCGTAGAGGGACACCTGGGGGTACCTGATGTAACAGGGGACTGTGATGTGTGGGTAAACTCAGATGGGGGCACCTGACCTGATGTAAGGGGGACTTTGATGGGGGCACCAGATGTGAGGGGGACTCTGATGGGTACACCTGATGTAAGAGGGACTCTGATGGGGGCACCTGATTTGAGGGGGAATCTGATGAGGGCACCTGATGTAAGAGGGACTCTGATGGTGGCACCTGATGTAAGGGGGACTCTGATGGGGGCACCTGATGTGAGGGGACTCTGATGGGGGCACCTGATGTAAGAGGGATTCTGATGGGGGCACCTGATGTGAGGGGGACTCTGATGGTGGCACCATATGTGAGGGGACTCTGATGGGGGCACCTGATGTGAGGGGACTCTGATGGAGGCACCTGATGTAAGGGGGACTTTGATGCGGGCACCTGATGTAAGGGGGACTCTGATGGAGGCACCTGATATGAGCGGACTTTGATGGGGGCACCTGATGTAAGAGGGAATCTGATGGGGACACCTGATGTGAGGGGGACTCTGATGGGGGCACCTGATGTAAGGGGGACTCTGATGGGGGCATCTGATGTAAGAGGGACTCTGACGGGGACACCAGATATAAGAGGGACTCTGACGGGGACACCAGATATAAGGGGGACTCTGATGGGGACACAGTACTCTGAAGCCGCCCTGTACATCGTGACTTCAGCACGGCTTGCAAAATGACTTCTGTATAGATGTCAATGCAAGTCGATCCGAAGTCGCCCCAAAGTAGTACAGGAACCTTTTTGCAAGTCAGAGCAACTTGAGTCGCTCCTATTAGAACGGTTCCATTGCAATGCATGGAGCGTGACTCGTCATGCGGCTAAGTCGCCCCTGTGTGAACCGGCACTAAATGACATTCTGTCAGAAGATAGAAAAAAAAAAAAAGTTGGGCTTTAAGTTGCTTTCTGTGCTGTTATTGGGCGAGGGCTCTTCATTGGGTAAATTGGTATGTCAATGCCTCTCAGCAGAACGCCAGCAGTCACGCCTACGTCTCTTCTTTTTTTGTTTTAAAGAAACAATAGGAAGCAGCTGCCAACAATGTATCTTAATAAAAGTTAATTGGGATAATTTTCAACTGCCGTTACATTAACAACCGGCAACTACAGCATTTAATACACTTTCAATTTAATCTGTAAAGACAAAAAGCACACAGCAGGTAATGTAAGGTTTCACTGACACAATGCTTACACAATGAATATTAAATAAAGATAAATCAGCATTAACAGCGGGAACTGAGATCTGTTATCACAACTTTCCATATTTCTTTATCCTGTGGTAGGTAGAGATATGGCAGAGTGCCTGTGCTGTACTCGGCATACTCTGGGCTGTTCAAATCTGAACACTGCGCTATAAGGGTGACACTCTGGACTGCCTCAATTTGTACATTGTGCTGTACTTGGCATACTCTGTGCTTCCCCGATCTGTACACTGTGCTGTACTTGGCATACTCTGTGCTTCCCCGATCTGTACACTGTGCTGTACTTGGCATACTCTGTGCTTCCCCGATCTGTACACTGTGCTGTACTGTGCTGTACTTGGCATACTCTGTGCTTCCCCGATCTGTACACTGTGCTATACTTGGCATACTCTGTTCTTCCCTGCTCTGTACACTGTGCTGTAAGTTATACACTCTGGACTGCTTCATTGTGTACCATGTGGTGTGCTTGATTTACTGTGGGCTTCCTCTGTACACTGTGATGTAAGTGATACACTCTAGACTGCCTCAATCTGTATATTCTGCTGTAAGGGTGACTGCCTCAATTTGCACATTGTGCTGTAATCAGGGATGAGCCGAACACCCCCCGGTTCGGTTCGCACCAGAACCTGCGAACGGACCGAAAGTTCGCACGAACGTTAGAACCCTATTAAATACAATGGACACGAACTTTCGAAATCTAAAGTGCTAATTATAATGGCCAATATGCATGTTATTGTCCTAAAAAGGTTTGGGGACCCGGGTCCTGCCCCAGGGGACATGTATCAATGCAAAAATAAGTTTTAAAAACAGACGTTTTTTCGGGAGCAGTCATTTTAATGATGCATAAAGTGAAAAAAAAAAGTGAAATATTCCTTTAAATATGGTACCTGGGGGGTGTCTAAAGTATGCCTGTGAAGTGGCATGTGTTTCCCGTGTTTAGAACTGTCCCTGCACAAAATGACATTTGTAAAGGAAAAAAAAAGCCATTTAAAACAGCTTGCGGCTTTAATGTAATGTCTTGTCCAGGCAATATGGATGAAAATCTTTGCGAAAAATGGCATGGCTACCCCCCCCCCCCCACCCAGCCCATTACCAGCCCCTTTGGGTCTTGTATGGATATTAAGGGGAACCCCGCACCCAAAATAAAACCCTATACCTACAACCCTATATACTCTGAACATCAGTATACAGGCGGTGCAAACAAGACAGGGACTGTAGGTTTGTTCTTAAAGAGAAGTGCCCACTAAAAAATTATTTTTAAAAGTCAGCAGCTACAAATACTGCAGCTGCTGACTTTTAATAATCAGACACTTACCTGTCCCAGGGTCCAGCGATGTGGGTGAACGAAGCCCCCACTCTGCTCGCGGCACCGGCATCCTTACTGTGGGCACAGCCGGGCACCCACTGCGCATGCGCGAGCGGTGCCGTGCGCCGTGATACGACGCTCAGTCACCTGGGACACATGACAGGTCCCAGATGAGAGGGGAAGTGATGTCAGTGCCCGGCACTGAAGGTGGCAGACTACGAGGGACCCCTAGCAACAGGCATTTAGAGGTGAGTAAAAAAAATGTTTTTTCCAATTATTTTTTTTTATTTTTTTTATGATTTTTAAGCAAATTTTTTTTTTTGGTGGCAACACCACTTTAAGTAGAATCTGTTTGTAATTTGGAACAGGTAAATTTTTAAGTGTAGCTCCAGCCAAAAAATCTATTTTTAAGCTTTTTGGAGAACATAGGGAAGGGTTATCACCCCTGTAACATTTGTTTTGCTGTCTGTGCACCGGTTCAGAACATTTCACATCACTTTCCGTCCCAATGACAAATGTTTTTGGAAAAGTGTTTTTTTTTTTGAAACAAGGATTGGTGATAAAGCATCAGTAGAGAGGAGATACCTTTTCCCCATATTAAATGTAACATGATAGAATTTCCCTTCCTAGGGGTAGATTTCCTCTCACTTCCTGTTTTCTCCTTCCGTTTGCAAGTAGGAGTCGTTTCTAAGTTGGATGTTTGAAAGTAGGGGCCTGCCGTATATACTCTGCAGAAATTTGCCCCTTAGATGTTGGTGCTGTAAGCCTTCACAGTTACTCTTGGTGGGCACAGGAATGGGCCCTGCTGTGAATTATTAGATCAAGAATTGTAATTGCATGCCCCTGTTGAAGAGGGGCAGAAAAATTGGGCCTTTGGTGGTGGTGGCGGTGGTGGTGGACAGTGTTGCCACAACACTGTAAGCCCTCACAGTTACTCTTGGTGGGCGCAGGAATGGGCCCTGCTGTGAATTATTAGATCAATAATTGTAATTACACGCCCCTGTTAAACAGGGGCTGGAAAATTGGGCCTTAGGCACTGGTGCTGGTGCACCCACTGAATATTATGCAGATCCCTGTGTTGCACAACTGAACTACACAACAACACCAGCAATGAGGGGGTAGCTTCAGGTGTATACTGTGCAGGAGGCACACTACACCCACTGTAACAGCGCTAGGTTAAGAAGCAAAGCAAAGCTGACACTGTCCCTGCCTATCCTGCTCTCTCCCTGCACGCCAACACACTACACAAGGCCGCCGTGCTGACGGCCTTATATAGTGTGGGGTGTGTACTAAACCACCTGAGCTATAATTGGCCACAGGCATCCTGCCTGTGGCAGGGCGCCCAAAAAAAGTCCTGCAAGCTGCATCTTTGAGGCGCTGTAGGAGCAGTATATACACCACTCCTATAGCACCCCTGCCCATTGAAATCAATGGGCAGCACCGCCCACGTGCCAACAACACCGAAGTACCAGCAACGCGCCACTGCAGTGGCGCATTTAACCCTTTTTTGGCCATTGGCGGCGGTTAAAAGGGCAGCAAAAACTACTAAAAATACTGCCGACACCCACAATGCCCCAGTGTGAAAGTAGCAGAAGTGATACACTCTGGACTGCTTCATTTTTGTGCCCTGTGGCTAGATTGATATACTCTGGGCTGCTTCTGTACACTGTGCTCAGGCAGTGGTGGCCCGTGCACTGTGGGCGCACGGGTGCGGTTCCCCCTATCCATGCACCCGGCCCCTTTCAGGATGCCGGACGCATGGATTCCTATGGCGGGGTGGTACTTTTTGAAGCACCTGAATAGAGCCAGAGGCTATAATAGGCTTCAAAATAGGGTGGGCTCGGGGCACAGAGAGTGTGTGACGATAGCAAATTAATTTTCGCTATTTTCACACTAACCTTCCTCCCCACCAATCAAGGAGGCAGGGCGTCAGACCTGTTTCCTGATTGGCCAAAGCGCCAGGCCACCCTAATGGATGCCTGGCGCTTAGGAAGAGGAGCAGACTAAGGGGAGGAGACACACGCTAACTAATCATTTGTTTTCATATAATTCTCCTTTGAGGGGGCGTGGCAGGGGGGTGTGTCCTATGCCTAGCTACTTTTGCCAATAGGTGTCCCTCATTCCCATCTCAAAAAGTTGGGAGGTATGGCAGTGCTCCATCCAGCAGCACCTTCCTAGGCCTCAGCCCAGGGAGAAGAGAAATAGAGCGTGCCTGGCCTGGCCCAAATATTTATATCCTCCCCCAGCATGAACCAGCGGCATAAACCTCCTACTGGATTGGCCAAAGGAAATAAATATTTTAATTATTATTAATTAAATTATTAATTATTTAATAAATAATAAATATTCATAACTTGGTTTTCTTTGTGAAATATCATACTATGACCAGTGACATAAGTGACATCTACTGGCGACAGTGAGAAATCACAAGCCAACCTAAGCTTAGGGAAAATTCAGGTAAAAAAACTATACAATCAGCCCAGGCAAAAACTAAGCCCTGGTCCACACTGGTGCGGGTTTGAAATTTCAAGTCCACACATCAGTGCCGATTTTATTGGGGCTTGGGACTTCATTTAACAGAAGTCTATGCAAGTCGCAATGAAATCGGTAAAAAGTAGTGCAGGAAACTTTTTTCATTAATTACGATATGAACCGTTCCATTGCCAGCAATGGGGTGTGAATTGTCATGCCATCTGGAACTGTCAAATCGCATGACAAGTCGCACCGTTCTGAACGGGGGCTAAATTGACATAGTAGGGGGCTACACTAGCAATTGCCGCACAGTGGTGCAACAGTTAAAGGGTTAAATCAGGCAGATATGTCGCCTCCTCACCACCTTGTCAAACTTCTCTGAGAAAGTAATTCACTGTGGAACGCTTTTCAAAGGGGCGTCGGTGGTAAAGCGCTGCTAGTTTTAAACTACCTTTGTTTTAGAGGCGCTTTTTGGGCGCTAGCGGGATGCTTTTAACCCCTGCTAACGGACGCATAAAGGGTTAAAAGCGCCCACAAAGCGGCGCTGCCGAGGTGCTTTGGCGGTGCTGCCCATTGATTTCAATGGGCAGGGGTGCTTTAGAAGCAGTGTATACACCACTCCTAAAGAGCCTCAAAGAAGCTGCTTCCAGAACTTTATTTAACGTCTGCCAGCGCACCGCCCCAGTGTGAAAGCACTCGGGGCTTTCACACTGGGATTGCAGAAGAGACTTTTTTCAGCCGCTTTACAGGCGCTATTTTTAGTGCTAAAGTGCCTAAAAAATGGCTCAGTGTGAAAGGGGTCTTAAAGAAAAATCATAAATAATGTCAATAAATCGCACCACAAACACATTAGTGTTGTACACATCTTAAGTGGCAACTCTAGGGGGTCTATACATTAAATGATTTCTAGACATGTGCAATTCGTTTAGTTCCAAATTCGTTTTTTAACGAATTTTGACAAATTCCAAAATTTCCGAAATACAGAATATTTCAATTTCCGAAATTTCAGAATTTCTGGAATTTCAGAATTTCCGAAATTCAGAAATTCAGAATTTCTAATTTCGGAATTTTCAAATTCCGAATGTCAAATTTCAAATTTCCGAATTTCCGAATTTCGAATTTACGAAATTCGGAAATTTGAACTTTCGGAAATTCGAATATTCGAAATTTCATAAATTAAAAAATTCAAAAATTTGGAAATTTGAAAATCTAAGAATAAGTTCTTTTGAACTTCCAATTTTTTTTTTTAATTTTTGATTTTTTTTAATTTCAGATTTGTTTTAAATTTTAGATTTTTTCCGAATTTATGATTTTTCCGAATTTTTTTTTGAATTTCCGATTTTTTTATAATTTATGATTTTTTTAGAATTTCCAATATTTTTAAATTTATGAATTTTTTCAAATTGACGAATTATGTTTTTTTCCGAATTTTTTAAAATTTACTATTTTTTCGAATTATTTAAAATTTCCAGTCCTTTTTGAATTTACGAATTGCTATCATAACGAATGACCCCAAAAAAACGAAAAAAAAAAACCCAAAAAATAAATGAAGCGAAAACGAACACATTTTTCGCCTGTGCACATGTATAATTATTATCAGAAATTGGAACTGAAAATGTTTTTTTTCCGAATTGGCGTATGGCGAGCTCTAGTCCTGCAGTATGAACACCCTCTCGCCCGCAGAGTATCGGCATGCATATAGATCAGGGTTTGTACAGCCTGTCATTATGCTACTGATCTGTCACTGAGGAATTAAATCGCTGGTCTGCTAAATGGACGATATCTGTTGGCTTGGCGGTGTCATGCTCTGTCGCAATTATTGTCTGACGTTTGTTATAAGTCGGCTCAGATTTTTTTTCGAATTTCTGATTTTTTCTAATTTCCGAATTTCCTTTTGAACTTACAATTAATTTTTTTTTAATTTTTCAAATTTCCGTTTTTTCCGAATTTTAGATTTTTTCCGAATTTATGTTTTTTCTGATTTTCTTGGGGATTTCAGATTTGTTTAGAATTTTTTTAAATTTCCGATTTTTTTTTGAATTTTCAATTTTTTTAAATTTACGAATTTTTTTGAATTGACGAATTTAAGATTTTTTTTTGAATTTATGATTTTTTCAGAATTTATGATTTTTTCAGAATTTTTTTGGAATTTAAGATTTTTTTAATTCTTCAGAATTTCCGTTTGTATCCGATTATATTTACACATTCAAAAAATTTACGAATTTTTTCGAATTGACGATTTTTTTCAAATTTACGTTTTTTTTCAAATTTAGGATTTTTTTCAAATTTACAATTTTTTCCGAATTTTTTTAAATTTACAATTTTTTCGAATTATTTTAAATTTCCTTTCCTGTTCGAATTTACGAATTGCTATCATAACGAATGACCCAAAAAAAAACGAAAAAAAAAAAAAACCGAATGAAGCGAAAACGAACAAATTTTTCGGCTGTGCACATATATAATTATTATCAGAAATTGGAACGTTCTGAAAATGTTTTTTTTTTTCCCAATTGACGTATGGCGAGCTCTAGTGCTGCGGCCCGCAGGATGAACACCCTCTCGCCCGCAGAGTATCGGCATGTCTATAGATCAGGGTTTGTACAGCCTGTCATTATGCTACTAAACTGTCACTGAGGAATTAAATCGCTGGTCTGCTAAATGGACGACATCTGTTGGCATCTGTCGCAATTATTGTCTGACGTTTGTTATAAGTCGGCTCAGACAAGGTATTCCTCTTCATCTGGGAGAATTTCTCTGCTTTGCAGAAGAATGAAAGGAAAGGTGAGCGGATTAGAGGGTTAGTAATGTGTGTAATACAAAGGAAGGTTACCGTTAAAAAACAGGGACTTCCAGACAGTGTATGTGGGTGAAGTGACACCCAGATACTCGCTTATTGCGATTATTGATTGGTTTGCACAAAAGTTATAGCGTTTACAAAATAGGGGATAGTTTTATGGCATTTTTATTAATATTTTTTTTTTTTTTACTAGTAATGGTGGCAATCAGCGATTTTTATTGTGACTGCAACATTATGGCGGACACATCGGACATTTTTGACACATTTTTGGGACCATTGTCATTTATACAGCAATCAGTGCTATACAAATGCACTGATTCCTGTGTAAATGACACTAGCAGTGAAGGGGTATACCACTAGGTGGCGGGGAGGGGTTAAGTGTGTCCTAGGGACGTGTTGCTAACTGTGGGGGGCGTGGCTGTGTTTTACATGTCACTGATCTCTGCTCCAATCACTGTGAACGCACACTGTCTGTATTTGGGGACCTGCACCCGCATGCACCTGCACCTAGAGTTGCCACCTCATCCATTTAAACCCAAACACCTTTGAATTATATAGGTTCTGAGGCTAATTAAATGCAGATAAGGCACCAAGTGAGTTTAATTACCACAGAAACTGTGTAATTAATATGTGTTTGGGTTTAAAGGGATGAGGTGGCAACCATACCTGCACCCCTGGGGGGGAGGGGGTCTTGCAGTCAGTCATCCAGCCCCACACTTACCCCTTCCAGGATGCGGGCGGGCAGCGCTCCCATGGGCGGCGGTTTCTATTGCATCTCCTCTGCATCACGGCGGCTTCCGCGGTGCATCTCCTCCCTCCTCCTCCTAGGCATCCAATAGGATCGCCTGTCCTTTTAGCCAATCGGGTGACGGGTTTAGTAACCGCTTACTGATTGGCCGGGAGGAGGATCAGTGTGACAATAGCAAATATTAATTTGCTATTGTCACTCAACTTGGTGGGCTCGGAGTGCAGTGCTCTGCGCCCCAAGCCCATCCTTTTTTTGAAGCCTATTAGAGCCTCTGGTTCCAATCGCGTGGTTAAAAGAAAACAGCCCCTCCTGTAAAGGAAATGTGTAAGTTCTGTATATAATTGTATTCTATTTTGTATGTATTGCACACTGCCCTCACTGTGCAGACCCCAGATGATGCCTGTTGAGGCGAAATGCGTCGGGTTGTCACACTCATCCCTTTGTTACCGTCTTGTTTGAAGCACTTATTTTTTACCTTGGAAATGTAAGTGTAATGGCCCGTACACACGATCGGACTTTTTGACAACCAACATGCAAATTAGCTGTTTTGGACCAACATCCGACCGTGTGTACGCTCCATCGGACCAACTTTTTCCAGGTTTCATCTGACTTTTGTTGGCTGTGCGAACGGACCAACTTTCTGCCAACAAAAGTCCGATGGACCAAAGTCCGAACCGTGTGTACACAAAACCAACGGACTTTTGTACAAAGTACAAACACGCATGCTCAGAACCAGTGCAAAAGATCAGACAACAATACAGTAGTTGACCAAAGGTGGCGCTGGAGTATTTGAACGTCCTCTTTTGAAGTGTCGTCAGTATGTTGAAACGTCACTACGTTCATGTTTGTTGCCTAAAAAGTCAGATCGTGTGTATGCAATACCAACTTGGGGCCAACGCCCTTTGGATAAAAATCCACGGGAAAGTTGGTCCACGGTCCGATCGTGTGTATGAGGCTTTACATTTACCTAATAAATATTCCTGACGGAATTACGCTATGTGCCCCTCTCTTCTTCTTCTTTATCCTCTTGGTTGGGCTCATCTGCCCGTTTACCATTAACTTGCTGCATTCAACGTTCTGAAAGCGATCGTTTGGAGGTCTTGTCCATTCAGCAAGCCTGAATCTTCTGGTCATCTTTCAAAACCTGTTTGACTCATCAGGTGTATACCTGTATGAGCCCATGCTTTCCAGTAAGCGACTGGTGCTACTGGTGGTGGATTTTCTATGTCACTATCACATTTGGATGTTCACTCAAGACTTCTGTGACTGTTATTTACTTATCATTGGATTTCACACTTTGGAACTCACCAGGACCCATTTTGGGGTCCCTTATGTTTATATTTTGGACAACTTTTTTTTCACATGTCAATTTTACTTTTGATGTTGAATATTTAGTTAGCGCTGCACATTTTCTACATTTACTCACTGTGCACCGTTGATTCATAACGATTCGTAATTTCGTAAGTCGTCGGTGTTCGTATTCGTAACGATTCGTAAATTCGTAAGTTGTCGGTGTTCGTATTCGTAACGATTCGTATTTTCGTAAGAGTTATTTTTTCGTTGATTCGTTTTTCTGTTAGTTTAATTTTCGTTTATTCGAAATTCGGACGCATTCGTATTTTCGTAGATTTAGTTACATTAGTTACACTTTCGTAACATTGTTTTCGTAGATTCGTAATCGGAGCATAATTCATAATTTTATGTAATGTGTATGCTATTATTACATTTTAAGAGACACGGAAAATTACGAATCGAAAAAAAAAAGTTACGAATGTACGAATTTTTTCGTTCAATCCATTCGATGCACGTTAAGCAGCGCCATTGTAAGAGACACGAAAAATTACGAATCGAAAACAAAAAAAAAGTTACGAATGTACGAATTTTTTCATTCAATCCATTCGAGGCACGTTAAGCAGCGCCATTGTAAGGGACACGGAAAATTACCAATTCAACAAAAAAAAAAGTTACGAATGTACGAATTTTTTCGTTCATTTTGATTTTCGTTGTTCCTGTTTCCGTTTTTCGGATTTTCTTCTTTCGTAGTTTCGTTGTTTCTAATTTGGTTATTTCGGATTTTCATTGTTTTTCGTATTCGTTCGATTCGAACAATTCGTTAAAATTTTTAGCGAATCGTTCGTTCATTCGTTCGATAACGAATGAACGAATGTAACGAAAAAAAACGAAAAACGAAAAAAAAATGAAACGAATTGCACATGTCTATTCCCTACTGCAGTAGTTATTGTTAATTTGGAACCACTAATCAATATGAGATTAGGAGTTGTCTATCTATAAATTTCCATGTCACCTCCCATTGGAACCCCAATGCGTCTGGCGAACTGCATGTATATTAGGGGGCCGGACGCATAGATAGGGGGGCGCCTTTGTCAAATTGGGAGCAGGGCTGTGTCTGTACAACCCCTGTGTCCTAATTGACCTCAGAGGGACTTACTGCATAGGGATGCACAGAACATAAGCCTGCCTAGCCTGTGACTGGACTGTGAGCAGCAGTTTGCTCATGAAATCATCCTTATGCTCTCTTCTCCTATCTGTAAGCTCTCTCTGTATTGGCCGCACTGTACAAATAGAGTAGAGGCTGATATTGTAATTTTCTGACCACGTTTGGGTGCCATTAAAGCCCCATACACACGGTCGGAAAATCTGACCACCAAATCCATCGGATTTGGTCCGACGGATTTAGTCCGACACTGGTGTTGCATACACACGGTCGGACAAAGTTGTCGGAAAATCCGATCATTCTGAACGTGGTGACGTTTGTTGCCTACGACGGGACTACGTAGAGGCTAGTAGCCAATAGCTTTGGTCTTGTAATGTGATCTGAGCATGCGCAGCACTTTGTCCGTCGGAATTCGCTACACACGATCGGATTTGGTGTGATCGGACTTTGTTGTCAAAAAATCTATCCAGCAGGAGATAGGACTTTGTCCGTCGGACAATCCGATGGAAACTGTCCGATGGTGCCTACACACGGTCGGAATTTCCGACAACATTGTCCGATAGGACAGAATCCATCGGAAAATCCGACCGTGTGTATGGGGCTTAAGAGTTAACAGCACCTCAAGCTCAACAAATATTTTTTGCTCATCCCTTATGTGGAAACGCATTTTTCTGCGCACTTCCCAAAATGCAAAGATGTGATTGCAGCCTTAAAGTATATGTACACCCAAGAAAAAAAATGGAATACATTGCAGCTTACCACTTCATAGCTAAGTACAATTTCTGGAAACACTGGGAAAATACCAGAAATCCAGTGTTCATGTAACTTGCATGTAACCTGTGCACTAAACTGGTATCTCAATGTTATCAGCTTGCCTTTACTAGCTCTCTTCTGAGAATCACACAACCTCTCCTTCCTATGTAATGGAGATGAAGAGAGGGGGAGGTGTTTGTAGTCCAAATCAGGAGACTACCCAACAGTAACAATGCTGCTCCATCACGTGTACAGTACAGTGAGTGAGTATTGCCACCTTGGACAGCAAATGAGTCACTGGCAATATCAACCAGGTGAAAATAATGTAAAAAAAAAACCTTAGAAATAAAAATGAATGCAGCTACCACATGTAAGGAAAGGTAAGCTGTAATATATTATATTTGTGGTTTTGGGTTTAGCTATGCTATAGGGATTGACTTCCTCTTTGTTTCCCTGCAAAGGTAAAGCATAATGGGCTACTATGCGTCGCATAGTACCCCATTATGTGTCACTTACCTGAAACCGAAGCCTGCGGGAGCCGCCAGTCACGGCACGATCTCCTTTAGAAATGGCACGCTCGCCGAGTCTAAAGTGCGCCTGCGCCATTGTCTACAGCGCATGCGCCGTAGACATCGGCGATCACCTTTTTCTGTAAATATCTCCTAAACCGTTGGGGGTTTGGGAGATATTTCTCCCAAACCGCATACTAGCTCATTATGAAATACTTACCTTAGAACGAGGCATCGGTAACTCACCTGGTCCACGCCGAGGTAGCTGTCATGTTGCCTCGGCGTGTCTTCCAGGTATCGCGACTCCAGCGCTGTGAGTGGCCGGAGACGCGATGTCGTCACTCCTACGCATGCGCACGGGAGACTTCTTCCCGGCAGGGTTCGGATTCCTGCCGGCCTTTCAGCCGAGAATCCCCCGTGCGCATGCGCTGCTGCAGTCAGCGGCGTATTGCACAGGGAATATCTCCTAAACCGTATAGGTTTAGGAGATATTTTTTTTACCTACAGGTAAGCCTCATTATAGACTTACCTGTAGGTAAAAGTAAATTTTATGACTGTACAACCGCTTTAATACAAAATTTGATCATAGGTGGGAGTTATATATCTGCCTACAGTTATGCTCTATATCAGGAGTCTCCAAACTAAGATCGGGCAGGGAAAATGAAAAGTGGGCTCCAATGGGGACTCTGATGCACTGAGGGGGGGGGGGGACTTCTCAGGGAGACTCTGATGTAAGGGGGCTCTGATTAGGACTCTGATGTAAGAGGGGGACTCTGATGGGGGGCCTTGATGTGAGGGGCGACTCTAATAGGGACCCTGATGTAAGGGGAGACTCTGATGGGGGGCCTCGATGTATGGGGGGGCACTTATGGGGAACATGATGTAAGGAAGGGCTCTGTTGAAAAGGGATTCTGATGGGGACCATGATGTAAGGGGGACTCTAGTGGGGACCCTGATGTAGGGGAAGACTTTGATGGGGATTCTTATGTAAGGGGGGCTCTAATGAGGGCCCTGATGTAAGGAGGCAGGGGGATTTGATGGGGACACTATGTAAGGGGGACATTGATAGGGACTTTGATGTAAGGGGGGCTATGATGAGGAATCTGTTGTAAGTGGCTTCTGATGGGGATGCTGTTGTTGAGGAGGATTCTGATGGGGACTCTGATGCAAGGGGGGCAGGACTTTGATGGGGACTCTGATGCAAGGGGGGCATTGATAGGGACTTTAATTAGAGGGCTCAGATGGGGATTCAAGTTTATTTAGAATATCTTTGCTCTGTTTTACTGAAGTTTGTTTTCTTCTGTTCTAAATCATATCACAATGATTACAGAAAAAACAAAACCTCCACGTAAAATGTATGCATTCATTTAAATTTGATTCGTTCGATGTGGCCCTGGTACTGAAAAGTTTGAACATCCCCATCTATATTAACAGTCTCCAGCAGTTCTCTCCTGCCCTCTAGTGTCAGAGAGTAGTACTGCTAGTTCGAGATTGTGATTCTGAGCTATAATCAGTCGTTTGTTGAAATTGATAATTTATCATTCTTTGCAATATTGTATTCGCTTTTAAAGGATAAAACTTCATATTTATTAAAGATTGATTACATAGAACTCTACATGCACTTTTACCATCCTGGAAATATCTCTCCCCTATCTAACATCTTTTCCATTCCTTAGTCTGTCCTATTTATTATAAGTACTTATATAGCACCGACAATTTCCACAGTGCTTTACATTTATACTGTATATTTTACATTCACACCAGTCCCTGCCCTCAAAGAGCTTACAAACTAAGATTTCCTAACTCACATTCATACATACACATACTAGGGCCAATTTACACAGGAGCCAATGACCATACCAGCATGTCTTTGAAGTGTGGGAGGAAACCCACGCAGGCACAGGGAGAACATGCAAACTCCAGGCAGGTAGTGTCATACCTCCCAACCGCCCCAGATTGTCCGGGACCGTCCCGGAAATGGATTGATGTCCCGGCCAATCATAGTAATGTCCCGGAGCAGAGCCAAGTGCTGGAACTTGAAATTATTGGCAGGGTCCTTTTTTTCTTTCTCCCCCCAACAACCCTGCACTCAGTACATAGCGCAACCCTGCACTCTTTATGTACTGCACAGGAATCATGCTGGTCCCTGCATCGCATATGTGTGAACCAAGCCTTAGTCGCTGGATCTTAATGGGGGTGATTTCATAATATCTATCAGACGCTGCTTTCCAAGAATTGAAGTATCTCACAAAAATCTATATAGAGGGATGTAGTCACTGGGAGGGGCACTGTCTGTGGCGGAATTATCAGGGGCCCTGTAGTTTCGCCCTCTTCAGGGGGGCCCACCGCCTGCCCGTGTGAGGGGCCCACCTGACTGATCTGTGTCCATTTTGGCTGCTGTGGTGAGGGCGGCATGTGTCGGTTCGTTCCGCCGTGGGAAAAGGGGCTTTCGCCCGCTGAGGGGAGAGAGAGAAGGCAGAGGCAGCCCTTTAATTTGCATATCATTACATGTGCATTATCATAGTTTATCATGTTACATACGTCCCCATAGTTCACTGTTAAAATTTTGGTGCCTTTTGCATGTGGCCGGCCAGCCCAATTCATTAGGGGTCTCCACAAGCACAATGCTTTATTAACAATGATTTCCTAATATTGATTTGATGTTTATTATATATTTGTTTATTTGATTTCATTGTATGTCTTTTGTTTTTATTTAGTAAGTCTTTCGTCTCTCCTGAAGAAGCACAAGGCATGTAACATGTAGAGCCCAGGATACTTATACCATCATAACCTGTTACCTAGTCAAAATTGGGATTCTTGAATTCTACTCTGGAATGAGTGGTTATTCACCTCCAAATGTTTCATGTTATCTTCCTATAACTATGTACTAGTATCAACTATATAACCTTGTTATATTGACTTATTCTAAATGCTGATATCTTTTAAAAGTGTTTTCTATGTTTAATAAACTTTTTATGTATTAATTACCGATTTGGTCGTGCCTAAAAAGTCCAAGCCCTCTATTCCAAAATGTTCAATCCCAACTTCCACCACCTCTGCCTCTTACTGATCCTATCCCCCCCCACCACCACCACCGCAGATCTCATCCCTACAACAGAGGTAATGGGGGGGGGGGGGGATAGGGATGAGATTGGTGGTGGGGGATGGGATCAGAAAGAGGTGCTGGTGGGAGAGGATGGCACCACCACTGCCACTGATGCCACCCCCCTCAAGTACCACCGCAGCCACCCCCCTCAAGTACCACCACTGCCACCCCCCTCAAATACCACCACTGCCACCCACCCTCAAATACCACCACTGCCACCCCCTCAAGTACCACCGCAGCCACCCACCCTCAAGTACCACCGCAGCCACCCACCCTCAAGTACCACCATTGCCACCCCCCTCAAATACCACCACTGCCACCCACCCTCAAGTACCACCACTGCCACCCCCCTCAAGTACCACCGCAGCCACCCACCCTCAAGTACCACCACTGCCACCCCTCCTCAAGTACCACCGCAGCCACCCCCCTCCAACCCCCCCTTAACACCATAATCATGCTTTTTCGGGGTGGGGGGGATTACTTGCAAAGGGGCCCTGAAGTTTCTAGTTACGCCTCTGGCTGGGAGTATCTATAATGAGTCACGGAATAGAAATATCTCCTAATAGTGCGCTCATCTTTTCTCGAGTTCTGCACAGCTGTGTCACCCAAACAGATAAATAGGGAAATGTGTATCCTCGTCTCCTGCGCCGTACGTTCTGTGATCTGATGAGTTTATATTAGTCTATGGTAAAGTCATGTTTCATGACTGCAATGATCATTCAGATAGTGAACCGGGGGGAAAACACCAGCTTTGAAGATCCATGTCTACTTAACTAGCAAGCTGAAGAGCCTAGCAAGCAAAAAATCTGTCCTAAAGAATGACAGATCCGCAGTGAGATAGGAGCAGCAACATGCTAAAGCCAACATATCAGGATAAGGATCCTAATTATTTTCAAAAAAGTGAGATATATATGAGTTCAATGAGATGTGAAAATTGGTCACAAGGCTGAAAATAAAGATTCTTATCCTTGTGTTAAAGCTTTGCATATGGAGGCTACTGTGGTAGACATGGGATCCGTCAAAAAATACGTTTCGTTTCGTTCCGTTTTATTTCGTATCCAAAAAAATTCGTAATTCGGGTTTCGTATACGGAATTTAATTCGGATTCGTACGAAATACGGATTTCGTACGAATCGTAAGAATCGTTAATTTGGTTAACGAATAGCGACACTCTACGAATAATATCCGAAAACGTATTAAGGTTGCATAACAACAGTCTATTGTGTGTGTGTACTGTGTAGACAATAGCTCTGCCTATGCCTAACGATATTCTAATGGATTTGTAAATTCGATACTTTTTTTGGTTTGTTGATTGGTCATTTTACATGTCTCTCTTTCTCTTACAATGGCGCTGTCTAACGTGCTTCGAATGTATTCGTACATTCGTAACTTTTTTTTTTGTTTGTTGATTCGTAATTTTCCGTGTCTCTTAAAATGGCGCTGCTTATGCTTAACGTGCTTCGAATGGATTCTTAAATTCGTTACTTTTTATTGTTTGTTGATTTGTCATTTTACGTGTCTCTCTCACAATGGCCCTGTCTAACGTGCCTCGAATGGATTCGTACATTCTTAACTTTTTTTGTTTTTGTTTGTTGAGTCGTCATTTTTCGTGTCTCTTACAATGGTGCTGCCTAACGTGCTTCGAATGGATTCTTAAATTCGTTACTTTTCTTTGTTTGTTGATCTGTCATTTTACGTGTCTCTCTCTCACAATTGCGCTGTGACTGTCTAACGTCCTTCGAATGGATTCGTAACTTTTTTTATTTGTTTGTTGATTCGTCATTTTACGTGTCTCTCTGACTCTCTCACAATGGCGCTGTCTAACGTGCTTCGAATGGATTCTCAAATTCGTTACTTTTTTTTGTTTGTTGATTTGTCATTTTACGCGTCTCTCTCTCACAATAGCGATGTCTAACGTGCTTCGAATGGATTCGTAACTTTTATTTTTTTTGGTTTACTGATTCGTCATTTTACGTGTCTCTCACTCTCTCACAATGGCGCTGCCTAACGTGCTTCGAATGGATTCTTAAATTCGTTACTTTTCTTTGTTTGTTGATCTGTCATTTTACGTGTCTCTCTCTCACAATTGCGCTGTGACTGTCTAACGTCCTTCGAATGGATTCGTAACTTTTTTTTATTTGTTTGTTGATTCGTCATTTTACGTGTCTCTCTGACTCTCTCACAATGGCGCTGTCTAACGTGCTTCGAATGGATTCTCAAATTCGTTATTTTTTTTTGTTTGTTGATTTGTCATTTTACGCGTCTCTCTCTCACAATAGCGATGTCTAACGTGCTTCGAATGGATTCGTAACTTTTTTTTTTTTTTGGTTTACTGATTCGTCATTTTACGTGTCTCTCACTCTCTCACAATGGCGCTGGCTAACGCGCTTCGAATGGATTCGTACATTCGTAACTTTTTTCTTTTTGGTCGTTGATTCGTAAATTTACATGTCTGACACAGTGGCGCTGCGGCGCTGCATGCGTCGAATGGATTCGTACTTTTCTAATACATCGCTGTTATTCGTAACTATTCGAAATCTCGTTTATTCTTTACTTTCGTTTTTGACATGTGCCTATAGTCTCCGCCCCTGGATGTAGTTTTGAGAGGCCGGCCCCTGGATGTAATTTAGAGAGACCGTGTGACTCCGTGTGACTGTAGTGTAGTGAGGGAGGAACAGAGAGAGAGCAGAGCAGAGAGCAGAGCAGAGCAGAGCAGAGACTGAGAGCAGAGAGAGTGGTATTGTTGGAGTTGTGGTTGTTGTTTTTGTGTGGACTGAATTTGTGATTTGTGTGGAATTAGAATGTCTGGGAGTGAGAATGTATGTGTGAGTGAGAGTGTTGGTTTGAAAGTTGTTGTTGTGAGTGAGAGTGGAGAGGACTCAGGGGATCGGATGAGTGGAGGGGAGCGCCGGATGAGTGGAGGGGATCGGATGAGTGGAGGGGAGCGCCGGATGAGTGGAGGGGATCGGATGAGTGGAGGGGAGCGCCGGATGAGTGGAGGGGATCGGATGAGTGGAGGGGAGAAGAGTGGAGGAGAGAGGAGTGGAGGGTCAGGGGGTGGAGGGGAGCACAGGAGTGGAGGGGACTGGAGTGGGGGTGAGAGGAGGATCAGTGGGGGGTTGAGGAGAGAGGAGGGAAGAGTAGAGAAGAGGAAGCGTAGTAGAGAGGACAGGGAGAGGAAGCGTAGTAGAGGGGACAGGGAGAGGAAGCGCGGAGGGGACAGGGAGAGGAAGCGCGGAGGGGACAGGGAGAGGAAGCGCGGAGGGGACAGGGAGAGGAAGCGCGGAGGGGAGAGGAGGCGTGAAGAGGAGATGAAGAGTGGAAGGGAGCATGGCCATGGAAGTGGAGTGGAGCGGGAGCGGGAGCATGGCCAAAAAAAGAGGCGTATGCCCCCCCCCATATCAGAAGATGAAATGTCTGACACCGGCGACCACCAGCGAACCAAACGCAAGCAGCAGCAGAAGACGATGACGTCATCAACAAGGGGGCCAGTCTTTACCCCCCAGGAAAACGCTGCTCTGGTGGCTGCTGTTAGGAGGGACAAGGCCACATTGTTCAGCCTCAACGTCCCTACTGCCCAGAAGACAGCAGCCTGGGATCGAGTCCGGGACTCTGTGAATGCCCTGTCCAAGGTTCGCAGGACCACCGCTGGTGTCAGGCACAGGTAATAATTATTCAAATATTATATCACTCTTAGAACACACCCCATATTTGTGAAAAAACACGCACAGTAGGCTTTGAGTAATAAACTGATTTGAACGTAACACAAATATATTTAATATATTTATTTGACACAGACAGACACAGAAAAGTAACATGTAAAATAAAAATAATATTAACGTGTGTATATTTACTAAATATACTATTTTCATTTGCAGATTTTATGATTGTCGGGCCTCTGTCCATAAAAAAATTGAGAGGCAGGCCACTGGAGGAGGCAAGACTGTCTTATTTAGACAGTGGGAGGCAGAGCTTAAGGATGGCCTCCTACTTCACGAAGATGCCCCGCCCCCTGGAGTGAGCACTGCCAGTGCCAGATCCGCCGCCAAGCACCAGAGACTGAGAGCTGGTGAGTAAAATAAAATCTATCATTATATATTGCAGTTATATGGTTGTTGTTTGCAGCTCACTATATTTTTTATGACTGCGGCATGTGAGACTTACGTTTTGCTTTACATTCATGTTTTCCAGATCGATCAATGTCATCATCCGTGGAGGAGGGAACAGGAACAGCTGCTTCTGCTTCATGCCCCCCTCAATATTCTGGCAGTGGTGAGTACCTACTACTACCTACCTAACCAACACAAAGCAAACATAATAACAAACATCTATTTATTGTATTTAACCACTTCAGCCCCCGATGATTTTCCCCCCTTCCTTACCAGAGCACTTTTTGCGATTCGGCACTGCGTCGCTTTAAGTGACAATTGCGCGGTCGTGCGACGTGGCTCCCAAACAAAATTGGCGTATTTTTTTGAACAGAAATAGGGTGGTATTTGGTGGTATTTATTTGATCACCTTTGCGGTTTTTATTTTTTGTGCTATAAACAAAAAAAGAGCAACAATTTTTAAAAAAAAAAATCAATATTTTTTACTTTGTTTGTCATAAAAATTATCCCCCAAAAATATAAAAATAAATATTTTTTTCCCTCAGTTTAGGCCGATACGTATTCTTCTACATATTTTTTGTCAAAAAAATTACGTTAAGTGTATATTAATAATTGGTTCGCGTGATCACGGACATATGTACGCAAATGATCATGTACAGATGACTGTGTGCAGGTGATCACGGACATATGTGTGCAGATAATCATTGACACATGTTATTTTACCGGGACATATGTGAGGGACATGTGTTTTTATTATTTTGGGACATGTGTTTTTATTAGGGGACATGTGTGTTTTGGGGACATGTGTGTTTACACTGTGGGGGGGGACACTACACTGGTGATCAGTGAGTAAAAAGCTGTAAAAACAGCTAATACTCACTGATCACCAGCCGGCTGGAGTGATCCGCTCTCCTCTCCTCACCAACGACTTCCGTGTGAGGAGAGGAGAGCCGATTGCCTAGCAAACGGCTGTTTGTTTACATCACATGACGGCTGTGATTCGACACGGCCGTCATGTGATCAGGAGGGCCAATCACCGACCCCTCCTGCCGATCCGAGATGCGCCGTGTCCGGGTGACACGGCCGCATCGGGATCGCGCCACTGCGCTGGCACGCGCGCGATCCCTCTACTTCAGAAGGACGTTCCAGAACGTCAGATCAGAAGTAGACGGCTCCCACCCGGCCGTCTATGTACAGTGGCCGGGTGGGAAGTAGTTAAGTACCGTAGTTTATCGCGATTCCAAGAGCGTTTGCAATTTTAAACCATAACATGTTCGATATCTATCTATTTTACTTGGAGTAACATCGACTATCGCAATATCCCCAAAAATTGGGCTAAATACATTTACTGTAAAAAAAATGTTTTTAATTCAGTTAATTTCTCACCTAAAATTGCTTTTGAAAGGCCGCTGTGCAAATACACACACAGTGCACATATATATATATATATATATATATGTTTGTGGTTCTCAGTAATTTTCTAGAAAAAAGTTTTGATTTTAAATTGTAAACAATAACTGTCATAAATAGGCTTGGTCCAGAAGTGGTTACCATAACTCTTTATTCTATCTTTAACAGAAAGCCTGAGCCGCCATATCCCAGACCCTCCAGCATCAGCTCCTTCTGCCAGGAAGCAACGCCCCATTTCTCCTCAACGTAAGTACTAGAATACGCAAGCTGCCAATATAAAGAAAAAAGGACACAAGGCACCATCATCCACACTAAGTTCACAAACACATAAAAAAAGCTACAACCATCCATTTTTAAGTTCATACACACAGCACACACCCCAAACTAGGGGTCTACCGATTAATGGTGGCCCCTTTTTTTGTAATTATCGTTGACAAACTTACCAATATAGTGCTTCAAGGTGTTGTACTCGGGTGATGCTTGCAGCGGCAGACATCACCCGTCCGGTGCCGTTTTTTAACAACCAATGTGGCTAAGCACTAGCAGCCGCTTGTCTGTTATTACAAACAGTTGGAGGGGAAGTCCTCCCCAGAAGTGCAGTCGCTGTAAATCTGAGGAGAAACTCTGAATTGAGGGGAAGCTCTGCTGATTTTATCTTCCAATCGTGTACAAACAAACATTCTGTTTTTTTTCCCTAGCATGACTGTCCCCCTCAGATCTACAGCGACTGCACTTCCAAGTGCACTTGTAGTGGAAAGTGTATTTAATTTCCTTTAGTAAATAGACCCCACTGTTACTGTTAGTATTGTAACCTATAATTGTTTATTCTATTACTACAATATTTGGAAATGCATCTGATCTTAGTATCTGAACGCCACTACAATCAGACAGCCAGTCAGCCACCAGTAACAGTAAGTTAGTAACTAGGGTGGAACTTAGAAAAGAGTAGTGAAAATAAATTATTTGCTATATATTATAAAGAGAAAAACAAACCTATTTTTATTGAAAGCATTTGTTTAAAAAAAAAAAAGAAACCTGTTCCCTTAAAAACTTAAGGAAGGACCACCCGCCGCAGTTATATGTCGGCTGTTTGAAGAGGACCACCATTGTTATGGCAGCAGATAGCTGCCATAACCCCGGTATCTTCTTCAGCGGGCGGTCCTCTTTCAGATAAAATTGGTTACTGCGGCGGACTTGCCGCAAGTTCACTTTTATCAGGGGCCAAAGAGGCGGTGGAGACGATCAGGTCCACTTCTGCCCTCCAATCTTAAAGGGTTTTTTTTTTTTGGGGGGGGAGAAGAATATGACATTTCTTTTTATATTAATTTTTTATTGTATTTTTGTGTAGATAATATATGAGATCTGAGGTCTTTTTGACCCCAGATTTCACATTAAAGAGGACCTGTCTTTGTTTTTTTCTATTACAAAGGATGTTTACAATACATTCCTTGTAATAGGAATATATGTATATGTTACACAAATAGTATTTATTTTTTAAAGGACAATGTCAAAATAAAAAGGAATAAAATATGTTTTTATTATAATCTCTAGAAATCAATTTCTTTGAATGCTAGCATCAACATTGGCTATCTCGTCTATTTCAGATCAACAAGAAGACCTGTCAGACGGGATTTCGCTCCGGGATGAGACCGAGCTGACCCCTTTGGCCCAGAAGCAGACTCTAGGGCCACAGGAAGCTGCCCCCCCTGTACGTCCTCCACTGCCTCACCCTCCAGAGGAGCAGCCAGTGCCGCAGTTGCCACCACCGACACCGAGTCAGACAACTGTCCTGCTGACAGAGATGCGGAGGCTGGCCAAAGCCAACAAAAAAATGCAGAGGGAGAATCGTAGGTTGAACCGGACCCTCCACCGTGCCATCAGAAACCACACTGATGATATGGAGAGGATGTGGGTCCGGTTCAACCTACAACAGAACCAGGCAATGGAGCATTGCAAATTATGTTTGCTGGAAGCAATTTCCAGACACAATGCTCCATTGCCTGGTACTAGCTCTACCACCACCATGAGCAGCCGAGAAGCCTCTCCATCATGATGAAACCAGCATCCACTGCGTGCTCCAGGACCATAGCTATTTTGTTTGTTTGTTCTGTTCAAATCTAATATATTATTTTATACTTTTATTTTGTGTGTAAAAATAAAGTTGTTTTGAAGTAATAAAACCAGCAGTCTTTAGTGCTTGATTTTGTTGAGGGAGGTGTTTATGTTTACAGCACACTAGACACATATTAGACACACTGTGATAAGCCACATTGACACAGAAATAAAAAGTTCCCTCCTCCGCCTGCTCCGCAACTCAAAAGGAGTGTTGCAAAGCGAGCTGTACATTCTGTCCCCCACCCCATCCCATTCCCCATCCAAGGTAGCCAGGCAGACATATAGGACAGAATAAGGTGACAGACACTACTGTACAACTGAACATAGAAATGTTTATTAGGTCTCTCTAAAGCATAAAGCAACTCCAACAATAAATTATTAATAACTTAACTTAACAGTAGTTAGTTCCCTTCTGCAATGGCAGAAAACAAAAACACTCCCCTTCCCCCACCCAAACATATTGGGGCACATCAGGGCATATTGGGGCACATCAGGGCATACTGGGGCACATGCCATATTATTGGGGCACATTGGGGAACATCAGGCCACAGCGTTTACCAGCTTGTGGATTAGTATAATTACATTTGGCACATCGAACAACAATTGAATGGGTATAAATATTTTTTGGGCATTTAAGAAACTTTGATTGTGGGGAGGGACAGGGTCCAACTAAAGAGTCTAAGACCAAGAGGCCATCTCTGCTGCAGAGTGCAGACAGTCAGTCAGTGAGTTCAAGGAATGTCCAGAGTAAGGGAGGGGTACCCCAGCTTTGGCAAATTTATTTTCAAAAATGCTAACTGCTCCATTAGCTGGGGGGACAACTGTGATCTTTGGGGTGACAGGATGTTTCCCGTCACAGAAAACACCCGCTCACTCTGGACACTTGTTGGAGGGCAGGACAGTAGCTCCTTGGCAATATCTGCGAGGGCAGGCCACTCCTCGCTCTTCTCCTGCCAAAAAGACATAGGATCTGTGGTGGGGTGCACTGGTGGGGATGACAAATATGTCATGACAACCTCCTTTGATGAAATGCGTTTCCTGGGGCGCACTATGCTGCTGGAGGTTCCCATTAGGGTGTCAAATGCCTCAGTCAAGACGGAAGAAGATGCTCCGCGACCGCTGGCAGGAGCTCTGCTGCTCACTTCAGAATCAGTAGATGCTGTTGCATGGGAGAGGGGGTTTTCAATATCTTCTTCCTCCTCTTCCTCCTCTCCCAGCTCTAGCGGCCTTACTAGCTGCCTTTCCCTCTGACGCACCCTGTCAATCAGTCTGTCCCGCCATGTTGTGAGAGCACTGCACTGCACAGCCATTTTGCCCTTGCAACGAGGGTCACACATGGCAGCCAGCATCAGTTCTGGGCAAGAGGCGGTCAAATCCTGCGTGCGCCTGCCCAATTCCAAGAGAAATGTCTTGAGCAGAGCCAACACATCAGGTTGAGGGACACCACCAGGCAAAGGTTCCTGAGCTGACATGAACCGCTCCAATTTAGTCTGAAGATGGTTAAAAAGCGGCAGCACATTAGCAATGCTGGCATCCTCGCGGCTCAGATGTTCTGTCACAGAGAGGAATGGTTTGAGGACTGCCACAATCTGCCCAATTATGGCCCAGTCCTCCCTGCCTAAAGGTCTCTCTATGCCAATATTATGTTCGCAGGCCATGGCATGGAGAGCCTTCTGCTGCTCAAGGATGCGTTCCAGCATTGCTAGGGTTGAATTCCACCTAGTCCCCACATCCTGTTTTAGGCAGTGTTCTGGAAGGCCTGCCTTCCTCTGTTCCAACCTGAGGAGGTGGCTGTCCCTCACACTTCGATGGAAGTGGCCAGCCATCTTCCGGCAAGAGTCCACCACTTTGGACAGCCTTCCATCGCCGCCAGAATTAGCCTCCACCAATCGAAAGCTGTCGGTTACCACCTGGTGGAGAAGGTGGGCTGAGCAGCGCACACCCACAAATCTGCCATCCCTTACAGCCTTCACCATGTTGCTGCCTCCGTCTGTCACAATATAGCCAATCCTGTAGCTGTTGCTGTCAGTGTCTGCCTGAAACCACTGCAACAACATTTTCTGCAGGGCTTGCAGGATATTTTGCGCTGTATGCTTCTCATCAAGCACCTCAGCGTGCAGCAGAAAAGAACGGTGCCCCTCTTTGACAAGTGCTGATGACGAGGATCCAGATGACACCTTGCCCTGCCACCAATGTGCCGTCAGGGACAGGAAGGCGTGTCGGGCACTAGATGCACTCCACAGGTCAGTGGTCAGGTGCACTGCCTGTCCACCTGCCTTTCTAATCTCGTCCTTCAGCACCCCAACACAAGACCTGTATAAGGCTGGCACCACAGTTTGGCTAAAGGTCTTTCGTGATGGCACACGGTACTGTGGTGCAACAGCCTGCATCAACTGCCTGAAGGGCTCACCTTCTACCATATTGAATGGTGCTCCTCCAACTGCAATAAGCTGGCCGATCAGGCGTGTAATCTTCCTAACCTGTGCCTGAGACATTCCTTTTGAACTGTGAAAGCCACCAAAATCTTCCAGGGTGGCCTGGTGGCTGGTATGGGTTGGATGTGGGGTGGTGGTGCTGGTACTTATGGTGGTGGCTGTGGTGGTGCCACTATTGGTATTGGTTCCTCTTTTGGTGTTTGGAGGGGACACAATTTTCTCCCCTAACAGCACAGCCTGGTGGTGCACACGCATGTGCTGGTTCATCCCGCTGTTGCTGAGATGCCCTATGTCTCGGCCCCGGCTGATGTCCCTGCCACAATGCTTGCATTTGGCCTTCTGACCAACGCCAATTTTGGTGAAATGCAGCCAAACGCTGGAACGGCAGCCAGCACCAATGACACTGCCCGCAGTGCCTGGTGATGGACTCACATCCACTGCAGTGGTTGGACTGTCTTTCTGAGGTTCAGCAGGAGGAGCAGGATGAAGAAGAGAATGAGATCTGAACATCACGGGTATTTTGGGTGCTGTTGCTGTGGTTGCATTGGCCGATGATGCTGGAGGCTTTGAAATAACGGCAGGGGACTTATAAGGGGAGAAAAGTAGTGGGGAGTCAGGGGAGATATATTCTCCTGGGCTGTCGCTGGGGCCAACATGGGTAGATGCCGATGCCGATGGTTGGTAATCAAAGTTCTCCATGTGAAAACTTGTTTCCATCTCTTTCTCTTCTTCTACATTGCCAGGGGAAGACTGATGATCTTTACAATGTGTTGTAAGCTGACTCTCCTCAGGCTCCTGCTTGCTTATCTCGAAGCTCCCTGGAGTGCTGATAGTGATAACATCATCATGAGCTTGTTCAGCCTGGGCCTTCTCCTCACATGTCTCATGCAGCATGCTGTCCAAGATCTCCATCTTTGGCTGCACAAAGGTGTGTGCAATGGGAAGTTTACCTTTGGTCTGCCCTCGTCCTCTTCCATAAAAGGTACGAGTGGGCATGCTAGTGCTACCAGCAGCAGTGCTTGTACAAGGCAAGTCCTCCTGGAACAGCTGGCGACGTGATGTCTGCGGTTTGGCAGGCTCTTTCACTCCTCCTGGTCGCCTCAACTTCATGGGAGGTGAGCTGAGCTCAGGGGGCGCAGAGACAGAACGTCCCACCTGCTGCTGTTCTACTTTACGCCGGCTCGAAGCTCTTCCTCTCCCAGCAGCAGCACTCTTTCTGCCTTGATCTCCTTGTTTGCTGCTCATTTTGCCTTCCAAGTCAAAAAAAGACAAAAAAAAAAAGATGAGCAGACTAAAACAAAAATCTGGAGCAAAAGAAGAAATCCAATAGCAAAATAAGCTATCAAGGATAATAATCTTGCAGACTCGAACAGATATCAGGGCAAATGAATATCAAAAATCCAAGGATCGCAACGATATTTGAGCAGATGCACTGGCACAAATAGTTGACTGTATGATCAGCTCCACAAAGAGAAGTCATATGATCAGGGCGTGCCCTCTGCCCTGCCCTGTAGGCCTCAGCATCACAAGAAAACCTCTGATGTGATTGGTCAACCAACAGTCACATGTTTCTGTAGTAAAGAAATTTGGACCAACAAAGAATTCGTTATTATTCGTACACTGTCGATATTTGTTATACTGAATATCGAATCCATTCAAATCATTCGTTATATCCGCTATAATAATTTATTTTGTATTAGTTGAAATTAGATATTATTTGGTAGTTGGAGCCGAAATTCTAATCATTCGTTATATCCGCTATAATAATTTCTTTCGTATTAGTTGAAAATTAGAAATTCGATATATTTGGTAGTTGAATTCGAATAGTTTGGAGCCGAATTTCGAATCACTCGTTATATCCGCTATAATAATTTCTTTAGTATTAGTTGAAATTGAAATTCGATATATTTGGTAGTTGAATTCGAATAGTTTGGAGCCGAATTTCGAATCACTCGTTATATCCGCTATAATAATTTCTTTAGTATTAGTTGAAATTGAAATTCAATATATTATTTGGTAGTTGAATTGGAATAGTTTGGAGCCGAATTTCGAATCACTCGTTATATCCGCTATAATAATTTCTTTAGTATTAGTTGAAATTGAAATTTGATATATTTGGTAGTTGAATTAGAATAGTTTGGAGCCGAATTTCGAATCACTCGTTATATCCGCTATAATAATTTCTTTAGTATTAGTTGAAATTGAAATTCGATATATTTGGTAGTTGAATTCGAATAGTTTGGAGCCGAATTTCGAATCACTCGTTATATCCGCTATAATAATTTCTTTAGTATTAGTTGAAATTGAAATTCGATATATTTGGTAGTTGCCGGATTCGAATAAATTTAGAATAATTTGGATCCGAAATTCGTAAACGGAATTTCGTATTCCGTACAGAATTCGTATCCAAAAAAATTCGTAATTCGGTTCCGTACGAATGTACGAATTTCGAAAAATTCGTACGAATTTACGATTCGTACGAAACTAACCGCACATGTCTACTGACACTGACATTTGCTAGTGACACTAATACAGTGATCAGTGATAAAACTGTGCACTGTACTAATGACACCGGCTGGGAAGGGGTTAACATCAAGAGGCAAGCAAAGGGTTAACAGTGTGCCTAACAAGGGTAATGTGTGCTGCTTTTACTTACCGATCTGACTGTTTTTTCTTCCATCTTTTTAGGGAGAAGAAACAGCCAGATTGCTTTTCTCTGTACACAGAATTCTGTGTGTTTGTAAACACAAACCTCTGTGTGTGATTGGACACAAGCTATCAGCAGGATTCAGCTGAAACCATTGGCTGAAATCTGCTGCCAAATTCTTGCTGTGTCCAATCGGGTCACCAGGGGGCTCACGCATGCACGCCCCAAACCCAGAAGGAAGCCGGCAATGTACATGCACATTGCCATGCCTGCACCTGCCTCCTGCTCGAAGTATATTTACTGTGAGCGGTCAACAGGTTAACGACCGCCCTATAGCAGACTACAGGGCAGCTGTTCTATGCAGAATCACGTATATATACATGATTCTGTGCAGGGGGCACACCGCTTCTGCTGTGATTAGTCACAGCAGAAGCCGATCAGCAGGTGCTGGCCAATGTATTTCCACCGGAGAGAGGCTGGATGGAGCTCTGCATATGTACATAATGCAGAGCTCCGTTCTGAAAGCAGGGATGTGATGCATTTTCTTTCTGTACTTTATAGAAAAGGGAACTTAAAGCCAAATTATCCACTTGCCGACCGCCCCATAGCAGATTCACTGCTACAGGGCAGCCGTTTGCGTATATATACGTGATTCTGCACTTCCGCATAGGGGGTGCTCCGCTTTTGCGGTGATTAGTCACAGCAGAAGCCGAACAGCGGGTGCCGGTGAATGGGTGTTGGCCGGCACCCGCCGATCGTCAGGAAGAGAGGCTGGACAGAGCTCTGCATAAGTTAAAAATGCAGGGCTCTGTCCTGTCAGCAGGGATGAGATGGATTTTCGTTCCCTGCAGAGAAGGGAATATAATCCATCACATCCCTTAGTAAATGCAAGACACAAAAACAATGGCTAGGCACACATTTAACCCTTTGATCACCCTAGATATTTAACCCCTTCCCAGTCAGTGTCATTAGTAAAGTGACAGTGTATTAGTGTCACTGGTTCCCATAAAGTGTCAGCTAGTGTCAGATTGTCTGCCGCAATATTGCAGTCCCGCTATTAGTCGCTGGTCGCCGCCATTACTAGTATAAAAAAAAAAAAATTCCAGTATATATCCCATAGTTTGTAGACGCTATAACTTTTGCGCAAACAAATCAATATACGCTTATTGGGATTTTTTAACCAAAAATATGTAGCAGAATAAATATTGGCCTAAATTGATGAAGAAATTACATTTTTCAATTTTTTATTGGATATGTTTTATAGCAGAAAGTAAAAAATACATACAATAAGTTTTTCAAAATTGTCTGTTTTTTTTTTTGTTTATAGCAAAAAACAAAAACAAAATAAAAACGCAAAGGTGATAAAATGCCACCAAAAGAAAGCTCTATTTGTGGGGGAAAAAATGACATAAATTTAATTTGGGTACAGTGTTGCAAGTCCACGCAATTGTCAGTTAAAACAATGCAGTGCTGTATCCCAAAAAATGGCCTGGTCATGAAGGGGGTTAAGTCTTCCAGAGGTCAAGTGATTAATGAAAGTGAAGGGTTTCTTTATTATTTATTACCTGTATAATTAATCACTCCAGGTCAGGGGTTTCTACAGTTTTTAGTATGAGGACCACTTTGTATATTCTAAAAATATTAATGGACCGAAAAACATTTTTTTTTAAGTGAATGGATAAAATTAAAATTTATAATTTTACTTGAATCTTTTTGCAATCAGTATTATATGATTTAGAAAAAAAGAGAAAATTTCAGTAAAGCACAGCAGAGAAATTCTAAAATAAACCCAAATATGGAAATTACGGGAGAACCTCAAACTACCACCACCAATCAGACAGCAAGGCAGTGACAATTTAGCAACCTTTACATCAGGAGCCGCCATTCCGATCAGTCCGTACTTACATCAGGAGTCTCAATCAGAGTCCCCTTTAAATCAGAGTCCCCATCAGAGTCCGCTGTTACATTAGGGTCCCCATCAGAGTCCACTTTAAAGAGTCTCCATGAGAATCCACCCTTATATAAGTCTGCCCTTATATCAGGGAAGTCCCAATCAGAGTTCCCTGTACATCAGAGTTCCCATCAGAATCCCCCCTTACATTAGGGTTTCCACCTGTCTGGGATTCACCCGGACAGTTCGGGTTTGGAATCATGTGTCCGGGTTTCAAACTGCCTGAAATCCAGACACATTATTCAGACTGGACTCTGGCCTCCCAGCAGGGTTGCTGGCTGCAGTTGTCTAAGCTGAAAGTGTCTGTTTGCACCATCTGTTTAGATGGTATTTGGTTTAATATTATGTGTCTATATATTTTCTCTTTTATAAAACACTTCTAAAATTAAGAGTTTATTTTTTTATTTAATTTTTTTTTAATAGAAAGGGGAGCGAAGATCATTGGTCTCAACTCTCAAGCAACCAACAATATGGTATAACAATAACATCCAGTTTTCTGTTACAAATAAAGCTCAGTTTTTCTTTTATTTGTGTTTTATTTTATTTTTTTATTTTTTATGACAGTTATTTCATGGCAAGAGCAGTTTCTGAAAATACAAACAGCAAATGTTCTGGAATATGTGCGGATGGTAACAATTAAAAAATTGCTTATTTTAAATTACTAAATTACTGTTAAAGTACTGTTTGACTGTCTTCCAGTGGTATTTCCCATGCTAGAGCGTATATATGGTCACAGGGGGAGCAGAAGAACCAGATGAATATTTGGGGTCAAGTCCTGGGGAAAAAAGTGTAGGAACTCCCACCCAAGATCCACTCCCCCACCAAAAAAAAAAAAAAATGATACGCTCATATGCAAGAACACTTCAAAAGTGGTATTTTTCATCCAATTTTCGTATTGTGTGTATGAAGCTTAACTGTTAGTACATAAAAAAAACAATCCTCAATAAACATAAATACGGTAATTCTCTGAATAATCAGCATTCATTCAATTGTTCCTCCATGCAAATGTGAACATCATGTTCTGATCTTTATTGGGGAATTTTATTTTGTATATAGAGTGTTTATGTGGTGAGTTTACACTTTTCATTGAACAGAGTTTGGATAACACAGGGTTAAACGGAAAGGTCATAAATGAACTGCACATTATCTGGACAGAATGCTTGGGGAGATAGTGATGTGTTCCTGCTGAGGAGATATATGTTACCTTGGAGGGGCTGCAAACTCTGCAGGGCTCCAACACACACTCGCTGCTATTCCAACCCTTCACATATTTCCACATAAACTTCCCGCCTGGCATTAAACTTTGCCAGGTATTGTGCTCAGCTTACCACCCCAAACTGATGTTCCTCCCTCAGCTCACCTCTCTCCCTGCATGTCCTGTGAGCAGAATAGCTGTGCTCCTCCTCTGGGTTCTCTCATCATATGACACTGAAGATAGAGGAGGGGGGGATTCAGCGGGACACACAGAGCAAGTATGCAGGAGACTGGGGGGGGGGCTGAGGAGACAGAAAATCAGGAGGGGCCGGCGGGGAGGAGCGCATCATGAGAGGTCTGACTAAATACAATCTCTTAGCAGCAGGGACCTGATCTACCCGTCAGCTAGCTGTGATTGACAGGTAGATCGAAGCAAAAGCTGTCATGGGGCCCCCTACTGGCAATGCCTGAATGGTCAGGTGTGCAGCACTTACTATTGCGAGCTGTGTCGGCAGCTGCTGGTGTAGCACCTGCCACACAGCTCGCATACTTCAAAGTCTTGCAGGACACGGCTGCTAATGGGAACTGAGTTCCTGTTGTGGAAAAGGTACAGGAACTCCGCTCCCATGCGTTCCCGCAGGACTTTGACCAACAATTCTTTTCAGAAATGCTAAAAAAAAAAATAGGAAAAAAACTCTTATTTTGTCATTTTGGTTCTGCGACCTCCAGCCTTCGTTTGATTTTATACATGGAGGGAGATGGTTATGCTAATGCATATTACGACACATATTATGCTATTTTGTAACTGTTACAGATTTTACTGACAGTATTTTTTTTTGCTACAGCCATGGCCATTGCCGCAGTTACAGCCACAGTTATTAGTAACAAGATATTCACTATTAGCTGCTGCCTTTCTGCTGTTTTTCTGTATATGTGCATAGGGATACAAGTATACACGTATATAATGCTAAAAAACAATACTTGGGTACTTGTATATAGACATAAACAGACATACAGTGGGGCAAAAAAGTATTTAGTCAGCCACCAATTGTGCAAGTTCTCTTACTTAAAAATATGAGAGAGGCCTGTAATTGTCATCCTAGGTATACCTCAACTATGAGAGACAAAATGTGGAAACAAATCCAGACAATCACATTGTCTGATTTTTGAAAGAATTTATTTGCAAATTATGGTGGAAAATAAGTATTTGGTCACCTACAAACAAGACCTGTATCTTCTTCTTTAAGAGGCTCCTCTGTCCTCCACTCATTACCTGTATTAATGGCACCTGTTTGAACTTGTTATCAGTATAAAAAGACACCTGTCCACAACCTCAAACAGTCACACTCCAAACTCCACTATGGTGAAGACCAAAGAGCTGTCAAAGGACACCAGGAACAAAATTGTAGACCTGCACCAGGCTGGGAAGACTGAATCTGCAATAGGCAAGCAGCTTGGTGTGAAGAAATCAACAATGGGAGCAATAATTAGAAAATGGAAGACATACAAGACCACTGATAATCTCCCTCGATTTGGGGCTCCATGCAAGATCTCACCCTGGGGAGTCAAAATGATCATAAAACGGTGAGCAAAAATCCCAGAACCACACGGGAGAGTGTATGACCTTGCAGAGAGCTGGGATCAACGTAACAAAGGCTACCATCAGTAACACACTATGCCTCCAGATTCTGCAGTGCCAGACGTGTCCCCCTGCTTAAGCCAGTACATGTCCGGGCCCGTCTGAGGTTTGCTAGAGAGCATTTGGATGAAACCAAAGTAAAACTGTTTGGTAGAAACACAACTCGTCATGTTTGGATAAGAGAGAATGCTAAGTTGCAACCAAAGAACACCATACCTACTGTGAAGCATGTGGGTGGCAACATCATGCTTTGGGGCTGTTTCTCTGCAAAGGGAACAGGACGACTGATCCGTGTACATGAAATAATGAATGGGGCCATGTATTGTGAGATTTTGAGTGCAAACCTCCTCCCATCAGCAAGGGCATTGAAGATGAAACGTGGCTGGGTCTTTCAGCATGACAATGATCCCAAACACACCACCAGGGCAACGAAGGAGTGGCTTTGTAAGAAGCATTTCAAGGTCCTGGAGTGGCCTAGCCAGTCTCCAGATCTCAACCCCATAGAAAACTATTGGAGGGAGTTGAAACTGAAACTTTTTAAGTAAGATAACTTGCACAACTGGTGGCTGACTAAATACTTTTTTGCCCCCCTGTAAATACACAAACTCTTAATTTGATTTATATTATTTTTTTTTTCTTGAGTTTTTCGGTGCCCCCAAAGTCAGGTCAGTTCAATTCAGTTTTAGCTTAGTCTAGTCCAGGTCTAGGTCCACTACTATTGGTTACACAGGATTAATGTTAAATGATTTTTTCTTGTAAATCCCTTTGCCAGTCTCTGAGTCACTAAGGAAACCATAAGGACCTGACTAAGGGTAGAAAGCACGCAGAACAAATAACAGGAGCAACAGCTAAGCAGCCTAAACAGCATAAACTGTCTAGACCAAATAGCCTTCATCGTTATATGTCCTCCGCCCCGTCCGCATCTACCTCCACCTCCAATTCCACCTCCACTTCCACTTATATCACTGCAAAAACAAAAGCCACTCCTTCTTCAGCAATAGCATGGTGAACCATCAGGATAATGAGAACACTCTCGGAAACCCTCTTGATAACAGGGGAGTAACAGTTGCTAGTCCAAGAGGGGACCCCCAGGGCACGGAGGGGGTGGGGGAGGGTAACCTGGGGCTCAGGGATGTCTTGGAAACATGAACCAATAGTGGTGATAGTGGCAATACTCCTACCCCTAGCATGGCTATGGCTGATAATTCTGTTAGCATGGGCGGGTCAGAGGGCTTTCTAACCATGCTATCAACTCCTTCTATTGGCTATAATGTTCCTTTTGTGGAACTAATGGAGGAGAGAGACAGAGCAAACACAGCTGGTAGCTCAAGTATGTGCTCAGCAGACCCAGGAATTCATATGGGGAATAAAGCCAGGCACCCAGATACAGCTGGTAACTCTGGGGAGCCTGTGCCTCCACATAACATAGTTGTTCCTCATAATACAGTTGTCTCTCTGACAGCAATATCAGCTGCACCCGAATATATGGCTACTGATTCTCTATTGAATGAATGAATAAATAATTTGTATAGCGCTGCAATGCAAACTGAATCGCCTTAATATCTTTAGAGGAGATCGGGAGTACTGCCAATCTACAACCGGATAGAGTAACAGCGGTTACTTTAAATTTAGCTCAATCAAGAACTAGTTATTCATGGACAGAAGACCCTGATCTGAGGGCAATATTGCTTTCACTCCCTAATAAACAAGATCTAGCATTACTACCGAACATAGGAGACTTGGAAGCTGTGGCACAACGTTTATAAGGGGCCTTACGGAAGGAGATGTCAGAGGTTCGGGAGCAGCTGGATATTGTGGAGACTGGGGTCTCTAACCTAGAATCCACAGTAGAAAACATGAACGTGCGTATGAATGAATTAGTGATATCCAACTCCATAGCACAGCAAAAGTTTACTTAAATTCTTCTACAGGTAGATGATTTGGAAAACCATAGCCATAGGAACAATATCTGCTTTAGAGGTATTCCTGAAAATGTTGAAGATGCAGAATTGAGACCCACGATACAGTCTATCTGTAATAACATCTTGGGTAAACCCCCGCTAGCAGAACTTATAATAGACAGAGTACACCAAGTTACTCTGTATAGGAGCCATCAGGGGTTAGGTCCACGAGATGTTCTTTGTCGCATACATTTCTTCAACATAAAGGATGAGATTATGCGCAGAGCGTGGCAGCTGGGCCAGATTGAACATGCAGGAGTATGGATATCGATCCTCTCGGATATATCAAGGAATACACGACGGATGAGAGGATGCTTGCGTCCACTCTTAGACCAAAACAAAGCATCCAGGGCCACATATTCTTGGGGGCACCCATTCCATTTGAGGGTCAAGAAAGACAACCAGTCTTTCTTACTTTACACTCAGGACCAGCTTCAGGATCTATTTTTTTCTTTTGGGGTGTGAACTAATACAAGTTCCTAATTGGTTGGATCCCACTTGAGTGTGCTAAGGTGTTTTTTTTTACCTTCCGGTTTGTGTTTTCTTCATGTTTTTTTTTTTTTTCCTTGCTTGTACTGTATTATACTGTATATCTCTGTGGGACATGTTTGCTCGGGCACTTTATTGACAGATTTTTTTAATTTGTTAGACCCCCAGTTTCTATTAACACGCCAGGAGGTAATTATATATCATTATAGCCCTTGGAGGAGGAAGCACTATAATATTGGTCACCCATAGTGGTATCGGCAGCACAGCAGGCCATAGGTACACCCCTAAATAGGTTTCTCTCAGTCCCATTGGGCTAGGTTTGGAGAGTTGTGTTTTTTTTTTCTTCTCTTATTTTTTGCTGTATGCCTTCTGCCCCCCCCCCCCCCACAACTTCCCCATCCCTATCCCAATTTCTTTAAGGGGGAACCATGGCATATGTTTCCCCTGGGGCACAATTGACCACTCCAGTAAGGTTAACCTCCCTTAATGTCAAGGGCCTCAATGTCCCAGAAAAAAGGTCTAGATTACAGACCTTTGACAAAAATGCAGAGTCAGATTGTTTTCCTCCAGGAAACACATTTTTGTGCCAGGAAAATCCCAAACTTGAGTAACAGAGCTTATCCAGTGGTATATCACAGCCCATTGCCGATCTCTAAAGTTAAGGGAGTTAGTATTCTCATAGCAAGGTCTGTTTCATGGTCGCTAGGCACATATATTACCCACGAGCGAGGTAGATTCTTGATTGTTAAGGGCGTAATCGGTGATACCCTGGTAACCTTGGTTAATGTGTATTTTCCAAATTCTAACCAGTTGCTCTTTTTAAGGTTATTGGTTTCCATGATCTTGGAGCATAGTGATGGTGTATTGATTTTAGGAGGGGAGTTCAACTTTGCATACGACCCACTCTTAGATGTTTCAAGGGGTGTATCACATTTATCATTCTCTTACTCAAAGTGACTAAAGGCAGAATTAAATCTTCTTCCACTGGTAGATGTATAGCGCCTACAACACCCTAATGTCAGATATTATACTTTTTTTCTTCAGTCCATTCATCATACTAAAGAATTGATTACTTTTTCCTTCCACAAAAAGATCTGGACAGAGTTCGAGCCACTACGATTGATCCAATTTTGTTTGCCGATCATGGACCGCCTCATTTGGATTTAGATGTAAACTTAGTGACCACAAGGACCCTGTCTTGAAGGTTTAATGATACATTGTTAAAAGACACTATCACCATGACTGGGGTTCTTCAGGGTTTAGAAGAATATTTTAGTCAGAATGACTCACCCAATATGTCTTCGACAGTATTGAGAGAGGTGCATAAATGCTTTATAAGAGGAATGTTTTTTAAACACGGAGCTAGTATTAAAAAACTGAGGCGGTCGGAAATCGCAACATTATTTTTCGAGGATTAGTAAACTTAAAGCTAAACATACAAAAAAAAAACTTGCCTTGCAGATACAGAAAGAATTACACTCCATATAACCATCAGTATAATCAAATTGCAGATACAGAAGTGAGGGAGACTATCTATGAGTATGGAATTAAACCAGGTGTTATTCTAGCTAGGGCACTGAAAGGGTCCCAAACGAAACCGCATTCTACTCAAATTATCCAGTCCAGCACTAAGTTGTCAGACCCAGCGGCTATAGCTCAGGAATTTCTAAAATTTTATTGGAGGCTTTATAATCTTCACAACTCTCAACCCCAGCAATGCTCTACCTGGGCAGATCTGATATCTTCTTTTTTTACATCATCAGGTATGCCCTCACTTCTGTTATAGGTAATTGCAGGTCTGGAAGCCCCTATAACAAATAAAGAACTGGCCTCGGCGATCGGATCCTCTAAACCAGGGAAGACCCCTGGACCAGATGGGCTAAATCCTACTTACTATGAAACTTTTCAGGATGTCCTTTCGCCTTACTTTTTACGTGCCTACAATTCTATTTCAGCTAATTGCAAGCTAACAGAGGATTCTTTGAGGGCCCACATTATTGTGATTCCCAAGCAGGATAAAGATCACACTCAATGTGGGAACTATCGGCCTTTAGCACTTTTAAATGCTGATTTAAAATAATTTAAAAAAATCTTAGCGAACAGGTTATTGCCATATCTCCCTCACCTCCCTCACCTTGTCCACGCAGACCAGGCAGGCTTTATCCCTCAGAGAGGGGCCAAGAATAATACCATAAGGGCGATAGATTTGATTCACACTGCACACCCGGAGAGCTGACCCTTCCTGCTTTTATCAACAGATGCTGAAAAGGCTTTCAACGGGGTGGTTTGGCAATTTTTTGACGATCCACCCTTAGACATATTTTCCTGGGGGAACGAATGCAGTCTTGGATTCAGACACTATACACTGGTCCAACGGCGGCTGTGTTGGTTAACGGTGCTCGATCAGAATATTTCTCTCTGTCTAATGGGACGAGACAGGGCTGCCACCTTTCTCCACTAATGTTTGTGTTAACCCTAGAACCTTTCCTTTGCAAAGTAAGATCAGACCACTTGATCAGTGGACTTCAGGTCTTAAACACGGAGCATAAAACTGCCGCATATGCGTATGACCTCTTATTTTTTCTTGAAGAACCGGAGGTTTTACTACCACGTCTACTTCAATGTTTGGCTCAATATGGGTATATTTCTAAATTCTCTATAAATGATGCCAAATGTGAAGCGATGAGTATTCCCCTCCCTACGGAGTGTATTGCTAAACTACAAGGCGTTTATCGGTTCAAATGGGTTCAGTCCTTTCTGAAATACCTGGGGGTTAAATTCACACCAGACACGGCCCAATTATATGAGATAAACTTTTGCCCATTATTATCTGTGATTCAGGATCCAGACTTTACACCGGGTAGGACAATAAACAGCTCTGGGGGCTGATAGGACTAGGTATAACTAGATGCATGAACTTTGTCACCCCACGGGGCTGGATGTCTATGCAAGAGCTTTCTACCCTTTCACAGCCCCCCGAGCTCTTGGTCTGCCTTTCAATTATCACATTATTTAAGGTCTATACCGGAAACAGTATTATATGCTAGGCCATTTACATTCTTTGAGTGCCTATGCACAGAGGGGAAACATATACCACATATGCTATCACTTCTGTATAGACAGATTATTGAACCTCCACAAGGCCAGATCCCTTCATATATACGTCGCTGGGAGGCGGATCTACAGACTCTTTTTACAAGACCGCAAATTAACAGGATCATTTCACTGGCTCATAAATCTTCCATAGCAAGCCGCTTTCAAGAACAGGGATATAAGTTATTGGTCAGGTGGTACAGGGTCCCGGTCTTACTTAATAAACTTTATCCGCAAACTTCTAAGCTATGCTGGCACTGCAATAAAGAGACAGGGACATTACTACACATTTTTTGGTTGTGCCCTTTAATTACATCATTCTGGAAGGAAGTGGGAACATGATTAAACAATTGACATTAGTTGACCTTGGTTCGGATCCTCTGGGAGACCTTCTGCACCTAAACAACCTTCTTTGAAACATTGGTTCTCTAGAATAGATGAAATTAGGACAATGGATTATATGGCAGCATTTCTCTATGGTAGAGAGGAGGAATGTAGGGATACCTGGCGGCCATGGATGACCTTTGCTTCTACACCCCAGTATGTTGATTGCTTCTTCGCCTAGGTTAGGCATGGAGATCTATAACGGCAGGCTGGGTTTGATGGGTTAAGTTTGGGGAGGGACAAGGGTGTCGGAAGTCATGAAGGTTTGAGTATGAGCTAGTTAGTTCACTTTTTCTTTTTTTTTTCTTTTTGTTTTTCTTTTGTTTTAATTTTTGATTTGTTCATTTGTTTAGTAGTTTTTTTTTGTGTAGATTTTGTCTCCAGACCCCCAAATGTTGGGGTCTGGTGAAAAGTTTATTTTACCCTAAAAGTAGATAAGCTGAGGTATAATATGGGAAGATATTAAGAAGCGATATAAAATATACTATAGATTAATAGTTGATGTAAATTTTATATTCCAGGCATACGTTGAGGCTATAGGACTCTATTAGATTTGATAATGAATTTTCATTAGGGTGGTGTATTAATCTTTATCTTTAGTTTATGAATTTAATATGTGTTGCTGCTGGTCTATCTGTTATATTTGTTTAGCGAGGTTGGTTTTGATTTATTTTCCATTTTAAAACAGGTCTATTTCCTTTTTCTGTTATTGCGTGGTTGTTTTGTTATAAATGAAAAAATCTTTTGAATAAAGAATTATACTTAACCACTTGCTGCCCGCCCTATTGTCAAAAGACGTCGGCAAAGTGGTTTTAAAATCCTGACGTCCTCAGGATTTTGAGACACTGCGCGCCGATCGTTGTTGCGGGGTGTCAGTCTGACACCCCGCAACTACGATCTTGGTAAATCGTCTCCGACGGAATACTCTTTACCACGTGATCAGCCGTGTCCAATCACGGCTGACCACAGTGTAAATAGGAAGAGCCGGTGATCGGCGTTTCCTCACTCGCGTCTGTCAGACGCGAGTAGAGGAGAGCCGATCGGCTGCTCCTCTGACAGGGGGGTCTGTGCTAATCGATTATCAGCGCAGCCCCCCCGAGGATGCCCCCACTGGACCACCAGGGACGCCATCAGACTACCAGGGATGCCCAGCACCAGGTATGCCACCCTAGACCACCAGGGATGACACACAGTGCCCACAATGGATGCCAATCAGTGCCCACAATGGATGCCAATCAGTGCCCACAATGGGCATCACTGATTGGCATGCATTATTGTTTGGCACTGATTGGAATCCATCAGTACAAAACAATGCCGCCTATCAGTGCCTATCCATGCCACCTATCAGTGCCCACCTGTGCCACCTATCAGTGCCCATCCATGCCGCCTATCAGTGCCCATCTGTGCCGCTTATCCATGCCTATCCATGCCGCCTATCCATGCCAATCCGTGCCAGCTATCAGTGCCAATTTGTGCCACCTATCAGTGCCCATCCATGTCGCCCATCAGTGCCACCTATCAGTGCCGCCTATCAGTGCCGCCTATCAGTGCCACTTCATCAGTGCCACTTCATCAGTGCCACTTCATTGGTGCCACCTCATTGGTGCCCATCAGTGCCGCCTTATCAGTGCCTATCAGTGCAGCCCCATCAGTGCCCATCAGTGAAGGAGAAAACTTACTTATTTACAAAGTTTTGAAACTGAAACAAAAAAAAAAATATTTATTTTTTTCAAAATTTTCGGTCTTTTTTTATTTGTTTAGCAAAAAAAAACAAAAAACGTAGAGGTGATCAAATACCACCAAAAGAAAGCTCTATTTGTAGGGAAAAGTGCCCTGTATTGAAGTGGTTAAAATAAAAAAATAAAAATTGCTATTATCATAGACTTTTTTGGACTTAAACGACAATTAGACCCTAGCTGAAATAATAATAAATTAAAAAAAACTGCTCTGTCTATGCAGGGCAAAGAGGTGGGTGCAGTGGTGTAGCATTTACAAGGTGCTGCTGTGTGACCCAATAGACATAGTAAATTGCCCGCTATTTATATGTAAATCTCGCTGGCATTTATATGTAAATGAGGTTGGCAACCCACCGCAATTCATATGCAAATCACAGCCCCTCCTCTGCATGCTGCCCACCTAGAGAATAATAAAAATGTCCACTGTCCTACTGAAACCATTCACTGCCTTACTGACATCGTCCACTGTCCTACTGACACCGTCCACTGCCGTACTGACACTGTCCACTGCCGTACTGACACTGTCCACTGCTCTACTAACACTGTCCACTGCCATACTGACACTGTCCACTGCTCTACTAACACTGTCTTACTGACACCGTCCACTGCTCTTCTAACACTGTCCACTGCTTTACTGACACTGTCCACTGCCGTACTGACACCATCCACTGCCGCACTGACAATGTCCACTGCTCTACTAACACTGTCCACTGCTCCGCTGACACTGTCCACTGCTCCGCTGACACTGTCCACTGCTCCGCTGATACTGTCCACTGCTCTGCTGACACTGTCCACTGCTCCGCTGACACTGTCCTACTGACACTGTCCACTGCTCTTCTAACACTGTCCACTGCTTTACTGACACTGTCCACTGCCGTACTGACACCGTCCACTGCCGCACTGACACTGTCCACTGCTCTACTAACACTGTCTACTGCTCCGCTGACACTGTCCACTGCTCCGCTGGCACTGTCCACTGCTCTGCTGACACTGTCCTACTGACACCGTCCACTGCTCTTCTAACACTGTCCACTGCTTTACTGACACTGTCCACTGCCGTACTGACACTGTCCACTGCCGTACTGACACCGTCCACTGCCGTACTGACACCGTCCACTGCCGCACTGACACCGTCCACTGCCGCACTGACACCGTCCACTGCCGCACTGTGTCTGTGTATTTGTTCAAACCATAAATAATAACATGATATTAGGTGTTTTTTTTTTTTTTACTCCAGGAAAGTATAATGAGTTTTGAAATTCTAAAGAAATGCTTAAATAATACATTACAATTTTTAACTAAACACATTCAATTTTAATTCACTAAAATCTAGTCATTGCTCCACTGACACTGTCCACTGCTCTACTAACACTGTCCACTGCTCTACTAACACTGTCCACTGCTCTACTAACACTGTCCACTGCTCCGCTGACACTGTCCACTGCTCTGCTGACACTGTCCTACTGACACCGTCCACTGCTCTTCTAATGCCCCATACACACGGTCGGAAATTTCGACCACAAAATCCGTCTGATTTTTTCCGACGGATTTTGTCTGACACTGGTGTTGCATACACACGGTCGGACAAAGTTGTCGGAAAATCCGATCATTCTGAACGTGGTGACGTTCATTGCGTACGACGGAACTACGTAGAGGCTAGTAGCCAATAGCTTTGGTCTTGTAATTTGATCTGAGCATGCGTGGCACTTTGTCCTTCGGAATTCGCTATACACGATCGGAAAAGTCTGATCGGACTTTGTTGTCGGAAAATTTGAGAGCAGGAGATAAAACTTTGTCCGTCGGAAAATCCAATGGAAAAAGTCTGATGGAGTCTACACACGGTCGGAATTTCCGACAACATTATCTAATAGGACATTTTCCGTCGGAAAATCCGACCGTGTGTACGGGGCATTACACTGTCCACTGCTTTACTGACACTGTCCACTGCCGCAATGACACCGTCCACTGCCCTCTGTGTCTGTGTATTTGTTCAAACCATAAATAATAACATGATATTAGGTGTTTTTTTTTTTTTTTTTTTTTTTTTTACTCCAGGAAAGTATAATGAGTTTTGAAATTCTAAAGAAATGCTTAAATAATACATTACAATTTTTAACTAAACACATTCAATTTTAATTCACTAAAATCTAGTCATTGCTCTACTGACACTGTCCACTGGTCTACTGACACCGTCCACTGCTCTACTGACACCATCCACTGTCTTACTGACACCGTCCACTGCCGTACTGACACCGTCCACTGCCGTACTGACACTGTCCACTGCCATACTGACACTGTCCACTGCCGTACTGACACTGTCCACTGCCGTACTGACACTGTCCACTGCCATACTGACACTGTATACTGCTCTACTGACACCGTCCACTGCTCTACTGACACCGTCCACTGCTTACTGACAACGGCCACTGCTTACTGACACCGTCCACTGCCGTACCGACACTGTCCACTGCTCTATTGACACTGTCCACTGCTCTACTGACACCGTCCACTGCTTACTGACAACGGCCACTGCTTACTGACACCGTCCACTGCCGTACCGACACTGTCCACTGCCGTACTGACACTGTCCACTGCCGTACTGACACTGTCCACTGTCCTACTGACACCATTCACTGCCTTACTGACATCGTCCACTGCTCTACTGACACTGTCCACTGTCCTACTGACACCGTCCACTGCCGTAGTGACACTGCCCACTGCCGTACTGACACTGTCCACTGCTCTACTGACACTGTCCACTGCCATACTGACACTGTATACTGCTCTACTGACACTGTCCACTGCTCTACTGACACCGTCCACTGCTTACTGACAACGGCCACTGCTTACTGACACCGTCCACTGCCGTACCGACACTGTCCACTGCTCTATTGACACTGTCCACTGCTCTACTGACACCGTCCACTGCTTACTGACAACGGCCACTGCTTACTGACACCGTCCACTGCCGTACCGACACTGTCCACTGCCGTACTGACACTGTCCACTGTCCTACTGACACCATTCACTGCCTTACTGACATCGTCCACTGCTCTACTGACACTGTCCACTGTCCTACTGACACCGTCCACTGCCGTAGTGACACTGCCCACTGCCGTACTGACACTGTCCACTGCTCTACTGACACTGTCCACTGCTCTACTGACACTGTCCACTGCTCCGCTGACACTGTCCACTGCTCCGCTGACACTGTCCTACTGACACCGTCCACTGCTCTTCTAACACTGTCCACTGCTTTACTGACACTGTCCACTGCCGTACTGACACCGTCCACTGCCGCACTGACACCGTCCACTGCCCTGCTGACACCGTCCACTGCCCTGCTGACACTGTCCACTGCCCTACTGACACCGTCCACTGCCCTACTGACACCATCCACTGCTCTACTGACACCGTCCACTGCTCTACTGACACCAACCACTGCTTTACTGACACAGACCACTGCTTTACTGACACTGTCCACTGCCATACTGACACTGTCCACTGCTCTACTGACATTGTCCACTGTCCTACTGACATTGTCCTACTGATGATCCACTGCCCTATTGATATCGCCCACTGCCCTATTGACACCATCCACTGCCCTATTGACACCGTCCACTGCTCTACTGACACCGTCCACTGCCTTACTGCGACACTGTCCACACACCGTCCACTGCCTTACTGACACCGTCCATACACCATCCACTGCCCTACTGAGATACTGTCCATTGCTCTAATGACCTAATGCCAATTTTAAGGTAGGCTAAGTATATATTTTTACAGAGATGTTTGTTTTCTTATATGTTTGAAATTTTCTTCATACCATCCTTACTATTTATTGGGGGCTTGCTAGTTAATACATTTTTCTAAAAAACTAAAAATAATATATAAAAAAGCATAGAACCCCCCAGGGATCTTTAATCTCTTCCATGTTGTTTAGATCTCCACCTCACAAAGGTTCCCTACCCCTGCTGCATGTATACAATGTATCTTTTTCTCCATTCAAGAGGAGAAAATACAGGGGTGGGCAGGACAGTGACTGATCACTGTAAAAAGCCAATCAAAGACTATCACAGTGATATGTGATCGGGTACTGACCTGCCCAGTTCCTGATCGTTCATATGAGACCTGGAACTTTTCATGACAGCTCAGTGTTTGTGCTGGGAGCTCATCCCACATATAAAGACCCACTTCCGTGAGGCTGCATGTACTGTATGTGTATGCTTGTTAGGATTCAGGAAGGGGTTAAGGGGGGAGTGGTCAGGGGGGTAAAAATGCAGCTCAACAGCATGTATTTACTGCCCACAACCGCAAGTGTAAACAAGGACTTATAGCTACTAAGGTGGTCATATACTGGTTGTACAATCTCCTTTAGATTTACCAAAACTATCTAATAGGAGGACACACCTAAACAACCCATTCAATCCTTATCCATTTAGGCAGGCCCTTGCACTATAAAGTTGATGGTAGATCTAAAGAAGATTCTACAATCAGATTATACAGTATATGGTAACCTTAATATGAGGACTAACCTGATTGAAAACAGATTGATTGCCCTCTCTTATATGGCCCATAGACCTGGAAGACTGGAGTAAAGCCTGGAAAATGGTGGCTAAATGCTCATTTAATACAAACACCCTAGAGGCAGCATATAAGGTCCTATTTCGATGGTACTGGGTCCCGGCCCCCACAGCTCATGCTTTCCCAGGAAGTACAGATAGATGTTTCCGCAACTGTGGACAGCGGGGTGATGTCATACATACCTGTTGGCCCTACCCAAGACTGGTGGGGTTCTAGTCTAGGGTTTTTGGCTTACTGCAGACCCTTTTCCATCTAACAGTCCGAAGGGACGCTAAGCTAGCCCTATTACATTGTCCAATACCTGGTTTGTTCGCACAAGAGAAGCTGGCAACTTACCTCTTTATAGCGGCTAAACGAACTATAGCTCAAGCCTGGAAGACCCAACAGGTAGCTTTCCAAGGGGTGAGGGCACGCATGACTGCTATGTTACTTCAGGAACGAATGTCCAGTATTGTGAATGACTCACACGCCAAATTTCTCAAAATTTGGGAACATCTCTTATTAGTTCCCCACACTTCAAGCATCCTACTGGGCCTTGTCTGACTCCCTTCTGTAGAGCTCCCGAGTCTGAGTTCTCTTGTTCCCTTTCCCCCTCTCTTATCTGTGACCCCCTCTCTCTGCCTTTTTGCTCTTCTCGCTTTCTTTCTGGTTTCTCACTATCCTGGTTCCTTGCCGTTGCCTCCTATGGAGGGGGGTTGCCGGAGAAGAGCCTCCCCTTCGGCGACGATTTTGTAAACATGGCATTTTATGCAGTATTCATTTTTTGATACCATCCCCTATTTTCACTATATCATAGGATAATTGTGAACGATATTGATCATTGGTAATTTTTACACGTTTCTAGCCCCTGCGTAGGCGATCAACGAGCTTGTTTATGATTCTCTTGTTTACTCAATAAACATATTGAAACAGAAAACAGATTGATTGTGGAGCTTGGGTGCTCATATTACATTGTTTTGGTAATCTAAAATTTATTTTACAGTGATTGTATTACTATCATCATCTCACGTGTCATATGTTTCTGCTGAAAAATCTGCTCTCCTATAGTAACCAGCTAGACATCTGTAAACTGGAACAAATCCATAAATCACTAAATGAAATAATAAACAGGGACAATTTAATAACCAGCAAAGACGCATTGTTTTGGGTGGAGGAGGATGTTGAGTGTTATAAAAGGTCACAATATGAGGTACATCACTTTAATAAGTACGTCTCGGTCATCTTTGATCAGCGGACCTCCTACGTCGATAAAATGGTTTGGTGGACGTCTGTGTGAAAATGTTAAAAAAAACTCCCCGGAGGGACTTCCATCCACAGCTTCCATTTTCACTGAGAGCACTAAGAGGGATCTCAGGGACAGCTGATAGAATTGGCCCGGCCAGCCGTGTCGTCCGGAGGGACCTACCCTTCCTTAGTGGTCAGAGACCACCTGCTCCAGCTGCAAGGCCTGGACGGGACATCTTCCTGTGTTGCTCCCCTCTTTTCTAATGTTGGATGATCAGATGTTCTGTTCTCAGGGTAGTCTGTGATTCCTGTAGTGTGGAAATGAGATAACGGTCACAGAGCTATAGAAAAAAAAAATGTAAAGGTGTTCTCGCTAAAAACATACACAATAAAGGTGAAAAGGGTGATTACAAAAGCAAATAAATATATAAAAGGGACAATCCCAACATCATAAATAAATAAATGAAATTCTCTGGTTTGATGTTTCTTCAAATAAAAGCTTCACCACAAGTGCTCATGAGGTAGGTGGCAACTCACCAAAGGTGTCTGACCACTTTTTACAGTAGGTCAAAATGCGCTTGAATTGAATGGACCAGAGGAATCCTAGGTAGGCATCTCTCCACTATGTAACACCCTCCAGATGGCGGCTGAGGATAAGGAAACAGACTCCACCAAGGACACACAAAAATAACTCTTATGCCGCGTACACGCGGTCGGAATTCTCGTCGGAAAAAGCTCTGATGGTTTTCCCGTCGGAATTCCGACGGAATTTCGCTCAAACTGTCTTACCTACACACGGTCACACAAAATTCTGACGGTCAATAACGCCGCGACATACAACACATACAACACCCCATAGGTGCTAAGTCACTGCAGCAAGAGCAGAGCACAAGCTTGTGGAACCAGCAGACCTACAGCAGCAAAAGCAACTAGTGGGAATCTTCTTGGTGGGGTGGACAGAGTAGAGGGACCGTTCCTTTCCGGATGATCGCTTCTTGCCTGACTAGTTACATCAGCTGATCCCCGTTCAGGAAGCCGCCTACCTACAGCCTATATGCCCTATATGGGCATATAGGCTGTAGGTAGGCGGCTTCCTGAACGGGGATCAGCTGATGTAACTAGTCAGGCAAGAAGCGATCATCCGGAAAGGAACGGTCCCTCTACTCTGTCCACCTCTGATGGCCGCTTGGCCATCCGGTAAGCGTGTATTTTATCCGGTGGTCGGGCTCCACAACCTTGTATGTCACAGTCTAAGTGAAAGATAGTCACTGTGGTGTTTCTTCCTCTATCTATTTTAGATTATCTTATATGGAAACCATAAATTAGGACCTAACAGGACTATTTGCACTGGATTCCAATTAGATTTGGATTTATTTTATTTTTTTCAGGTTGTTATCTATGTGCTCCTCCGTGGCCATAGACTATATTGTGAGAACTGTTAATTCTGGTTATACAATATTTTCATTTTCTACTGTGTATATGTAATTTTTATTATTATTTTAAATAATTTTAAAATTTTTTACTGGTGCAGCTTTATACAATTCCCTATACAACACATTCGACGGCACTATAAAAGGTAAGTTTAATGCTTCTGAGCACACGTCGAATTGTTTGAGAATGCGTCTGAATTTTGCGTGTCGGAATTGCATACACACACACACAATCGGAAAATCTGATAGAAAGGTTTTCCGTCTGAAAAATTAAGAACAGGCTCTCAATCTAAAGTCCGTCGGAAATGCCAACAGAAAAAGACTGATGGGCATACACATGGTCGGAAAATCAGATGAAAATCTCCCATTTGGAAATTACAGCCGTGTGTACGCGGCATTATGGTGTAGTAAGTTTTAATATTGTTTATTTAACTACTTGCCTACCAGGCACGAACACCTCCTTCCTGACCAGGCCATTTTTCAGCTTTCAGCGCTGTCGCATTTTGAATGACAATTGCGCGGTCATGCAACGCTGTACCCAAATAAAGTTTTTATCATTTTTTCCCCACAGATAGAGCTTTATTTTGGTGGTATTTGATCACCTCTGCGTTTTTTATTTCTTGCGCTATAAACAAAAGAAGAGCGTCAAGTTTGAAAAAACATAATATTTTTTACTTTTTATTATAATAAATCTCCAATTTTTTTTTTCTTTAAACAAATTTTTTCCTCAGTTTTGGCCGATACGTATTCTTCTACATATTTTTGGTAAAAAAAAAATCGCAATAAGCGTATATTGATTGGTTTGCGCAAAAGTTATAGCGTCTACAAAATAGGGGATAGATTTATAGCATTTTTATTATTATTTTTTTTTTACTAGTAATGGCGGCGATTTGCGATTTTTATCGTGACTGCGACATTGCGGCGGACACTTTGGACACTTTTGACACATTTTTGGGACCATTCACATTTATACACCGATCCGTGCTATAAAAATGCATTGATTACTGTATAAATGGGACTGGCAGGGAAGGGGTTAACACTAGGGGGCGCTGCAGGGGTTAATATGTACCCTATCTTAGTGATTCTAACTGTGGGGGGAGGGGACTGACTGGGGGAGGGGACCGATCGGTGTCCCTATGTACAAGGGACACACCATCGGTCTCCTCTCCTCTGACAGGACGTGGATCTGTGTGTTTACATACACAGATCCACGTCCTGCTCGATTACTGGGCAATCGCGGATGCCTGGCGGTCATCGCGACCGCCGGGCGCACGCGCATTGGGTCCCCAGCTACGCGGCGGGCACGCGCGCCCCCTAGTGGCCAAAAAGCGAGCGCCGTCATATGACGGCGGCCCGCCCCAAGAGCTGCACCGTCCCGCCGCCATTTGACAGTGGGCGGTCAGCTACAGGTTAAAAAGGTAACAAAAGATTTTGCACTCACATGTGACTGTGCTATGCCCAGCACTGAGGTGTCTACAGCATGTGCGGGTGGATATATCAGAATCGCGGCGGAATGCGATCCACGCCTCGTTCTGGATACACCAAAAAGGTTGTCACATAGAGGACCCGGAAGTGACGAGTCCGCGCTTCTACGTAAGTTTCACTGCACTGGCGTCACACAGAGCATTGCTTAGCTAAGAAACAAAAACCCCTAGTGGCAGACTTTTTAGGCACATAAAGAGTAAAGTTGTATTTTAATACAAACATTTTTTTTAAATATATGATATAAAAAAGTATGGATCATGTAACATGTAACATATGAAGAATGTATGATATTTACATCAATATACATACAACAGTACAAAATACTCCTGCACCCAACGCGTTTCGGAGTACACGAATCTCCTTCCTCAGGGATGAGTATTTAACAAGAGAAATTTGTATTTGTAATGAGTTGCTGAATCAGCATTCCATACTAATTAAAAACAACAGAGATTCAGGAAAGGTATGCCAGATAGATTTTTAGCTCCAAAAGCTCTTAGTGTAATTGTTTTAAAGGACATTTTACATCCATTTCCAAACAAAGAAAGATGTGCAAAAATTGTAGTGATGGTTAATCCCCCCCAAATAAAGCGCATGAGCAGGATATAACCTGAAGATTCACTGGGGCCAATTGGCAGGTCCTTAGAGTAGCCGTTAAGGAGTCAGCAGGCTTTACAGCAAACAGCTTCTGAAATCCTGACAGCCTAAACCGGCATCCAAGAGCTGGGAGCTATGCTTAGTATATCTTACCCATTTCCAAAAACGTCAGTAAGGCCCAGTTTACACTTGCGGTTGGAGGAGGTAAACATAGGCAATTGAGCTATGTTTTTACTGTCTACCTCAAAGCCACAAAGGCTGCCATATTGGGGTATATACATATAGTGCTAACCCCATATAAACTGCTGATTTTACCTGGTTCTTTCCAAGACAGTGCAGAGGCCATCAGTCACACAGACACCAGTCCACTGTTTCTGAATCGCTCTGGATGGGTATGCCTACCCGCTAGGCCTGAATAAGATGTGCTTGAACCTTTTCTATAATCAAAATTTTGTTGCCGCACCACCCTGCACCAGTGGCGGTCCGTCCATTAGGGGCACACGGCCGCCGCCACCCCTATCCATGCATCCGGCCCCCTAATCTACACGCAGAACGCCAGACCTTGGATTTCAATGGGGGGGGGGGGAGTTTAAGCACGTGATTAGAGACAGAGGCTGTAATAGGCTTCAAAAAAGGGTGGGCTCAGGGCGCAGAACCCTGCACTCCGAGCCCCCCCAGTTGTGTGACAATAACTATTGAATATTCGCTATTGCCACATTGATCCTCCTCCCAGTCAATCAGCAAGCGGGTCTTGAGACCCGTCACCTGAATGGCCGAAAGGAGAAGCGCTCCGATTGGCCGTCCCAGGAAGAGGGAGGAGACATCACGCAGGGGAAGCCTGACTCACCAGCCGCCACGGAGGAGCGCTCTATAGACTGTCATCTCCCTCCAGCCGGAGCTCAGTACAGAGCCGAGGATGCCTGTGTGCTGCGCCCACTGTACCCATCTGGAGAGGGGAGAAGAGGAGGCCAGGACACGGAGGAGGGAAGCAGAGGAGGCCAGGACACGGAGGAGGGAAGCACAAGGAAAGAGAGCCTGGCCACCGGAGGGGGAGGGGCGGTGTGTATGGTGCGCAGTAGCAGGCTGGAGTGACGGGGGGCATCTGTGCTCAGGTCCATCTGCGCCCCCCCCCGACCGATGGAGCCCCAACCGCCACTGTGCTGCCCCTTTTTACAAACACACTGTCACTTGGATCTTGATCAGGTCTATTTTCACAATGTTTTTCCAGGACAGCTAAACATCCCAGTTATCTTCAAATATCACTATGCTTCAGTGCTCATCAGTGGAGCCTATCAGTGCCTCCTCATCAGTGCCACCTACCAGTGCCCATCAGTGCTGCCTATCAGTGCCACCTATCAGTGTAGCCTCATCAGTGCCTCCTCATCATTGCCCATTAGTGCCACCTCATCAGTGCCCATCAGTGCAGCCTATTAGTGCAGCCTTATCAGTGCCCATTAGTGCACCTCATCAGTGCCCATCAGTGTAGCCTATTAGTGCACCTCATCAGTGCCCATAAATGCAGCCTATTAGTGCAGCCTTATCAGTACACACCAGTGAAGGAGAAAAATTACTTATTTGCAAAATGTTATAACAGAAACTAAGAAAAACTTATTTTTTTGTCTCAAACGTTTGTATTTTTTTGTTTATTTAGTAAAAAAACAAAAACCAAGTGGTGATTAAATACCACCAAATGAAAGCTCCATTTGTGTGAAAAAAATAGATAAAAATTTAATTTGGGTACAGTGTTACGCGCAATCGTCATTCAAAGTGTGACAGCGCTTAACCACTTCAGCCCCGGACCAATTGGCAGCCAAAGGACCAGGCCCCTTTTTGCAATTCGGCACTGCGTTGCTTTAACTGACAATTGCACGGTCGTGTGACGTGGCTCCCAAACAAAATTGGCGTCCTTTTTTTCCCACAAATAGAGCTTTCTTTTGGTGGTATTTGATCGCCCCTGCGGTTTTTATTTTTTGCGCTATAAACAAAAATAGAGCGACAATTTTGAAAACAATGCAATAATTTTTGCTTTTTGCTATAATAAATATCCCCAAAAAATATATAAAAAAACATATTTTTTCCTTAGTTTAGGCCGATACGTATTCTTCTACATATTTTTGGTAAAAAAAAATCGCAATTAGCGATTATTGATTGGTTTGCGCAAAAGTTATAGCGTTTACAAAATAGGGGATAGTTTTATAGCATTTTTATTAATGTAGCGGGGTCGTTCCCCTTTTAGGGGAGAAGACTACAGTCCCCATAATTCCCCAGGCTCCCGGGAGGATGTTTGTTTCCGCACCAGAGGCTTCTGGGGGAGCTGATAAAAGGGAAGAGGAGAGACCGCCTCTTCCTGTTCTGACTGGGCTGGGGAGGCAGACACTTGCTATTGAGGAGACACCTGTGCGGACCGGAGCTGAAGGCCTGAAGCCTGGGCCTGGCAGCAGATGGAGTGAGACTCTCATCCCTCAGAGTCAGCAGCAGCGGAGCGGAGACTCTTCCCTACAGTCGGTCGGTCGGAGCTGAGGACCGGAGCGCAGGGGCTGTGACGAGGAGACAGACGCCGCCATTAGAGGACCGGAGCTGAGGACGGTACCCAAGGATTGGTGAGAGAGCTGAGAGGCTCATCCTGCATTGACACACACGTTTTACGCCTATTGAACTGCCTAGGCACAATTTACTTCAGAGCAGCAAATGTTACTTTCTGTGGATTACAAAGACACCATTTAAAGCTACATGTGCACCACCTCTACAGATTCATTGCCGGTGAAGAACACTGTACTAGTACAAGGACTGAGCTCTATTGTTAGGGATCAGGCCTGGTCCATTAGGTAGGCGCAGATAGATTTATTGCACCTCAGGGGTGCATAGCATGCGGTCGCTACATTTGGCGCTCCGTTCCCCATTGCTAGTTTGATACATATGTGTGTACATGTTAAAGTGCATATTGCAGGGACCTGCTAAAGTATTGTAAGTCATATGTTTAAGTGCATGTTACTATTTCTTTTCCTTACTGACAAAGTAAAGCCAGTTATTCTTATTTCAGCAGTCTGCTTGTGAGTTCATACCCATTACACTTAGAGTATAAGTGATGTTTATATGTGCATAGATTCATACCCCTTTACTAACTGTGCCAGAGCGGGTAGAGCAAATTGCCGGGGGTTGGTGGAGCTGTACTCAGGGACCCAAAACAAACCAGCGGCTCTCTTAACTGGGGGTAGCGCTACACGTGGGGGCTCGTAATCCAAGATCCTGAGTCAGCGGGAAAACCCGCCAGAAGGTACCGGCATGGACCCGATAGAAGTGGGACAGTGGTACACACTATGGGCCACTGACCCAGCCGCAGCATCAGTCATTGAACTGCCAGGGATATGGCAGAGAGAGGCAGTCAAGCAGCTCATAATGTCCCTATCCCCATGCCAAAAGTCATGGATAATGGACATGAGAAATGATGCCGGGCATACATACGCCCTAATAGAATGGCAGGAAGAGACTCCAGAGCAGTTCAGGAGCCAAAGCATACAAGCACCGAATGGTCAGGCCTATCAAGTGCTGCATGCGCTGCCGCGCAAGGGAGACTGTTCTCCTATGGAAACTATGCTATCCCCAAAGAAGGAAGAGCAGAAGGGCGCGGAAAGTCCCGCACCCGCACAAACTACTCTAAGTGCAGAACTGTGTGCTGTCCTAGGGGAGATTGTGACTCAGTGCAGAAGAGACCCCGGGGATTACCCGATGTCGGGATACAGAAAACTCCGGATGTTTTCAGGGAGGACACCTGTACCCTCGGGAGAAGAGGGATTTGAAGAGTGGTTAGATGGCGCCACGCAGGCCTTAGAAGAATGGGAGGTCTCAGAAGGCAGAAAGAAGCAAAGGATTGTTGAGAGCCTAAAAGGGCCTGCCTTAGAGGCCATACGCAATCTGAAGACAAGCAAGAAGGATTGCACTGCCCAGGACTACATAGACATCCTGGAAGGTGTGTTTGGTGGGACAGAAAAAGTCACAGAACTTACCTATCAACTGGAACACTGTTACCAGAAGACAGGGGAGAAGCTGTCAGAGTACATGGGACGTATAGACAAGATCCTGCATAGGATTATCCTGAAAAAGGGGATAGATCCGGGGAAGGTAGATGAAGCCCGTGCCCAGCAGGTGGTCAGGGGAGCCCAACCCCTAGACCCTGTCGCACTAATTCTACGCACCCGGCAGGGGATTGAACAGGATGGACGTGTAGCGAAGGAGCTCCTCCTAGGTCTGGGAGACGACCTGCAGCTGACCACAATGAGCTACAGATGATCCCCACCTACCCTCCCTAAGCCGACGATATGCTGCTCTGACCACAGCTGAAGGACACATCTTTTCAACCTCTCTGCAGCTTAGCTTGCTGGCTGGCGGTAAGCGCAAATAGCGGTGAAAAGGCTCCAAGAAAAGCGCTGGGATATAATCCCAAGAGAGACAGAAAAAGTTCCCAGCGATCTCTTACCTGCAGTGATGGGAACGAGGCGTCCCCAGAGTGCTGACTAAAGACCCCCCTTCGGCCGAAGCCGGGATATACCGAACGGGATACACGCCATACAAACCGTGTGGATTCGACGGCCCGTCGCACGCGGAGATACCAAACTGCCTGGGAAGGTAACACAACAGACCAATGTTGCAGCAACCACCGCTGTGAAGACTACATGAAGCGGAGGTCTCCACAGGGAATCCCTAGAGTGACTGTGCAGGACTAACGGAACCAGCAGATAAGTACCCCATCTCATATACCCTACAGACTAAAGGTAAAGCGGAGGGGACCGACAAAAAAACCCCGTTTTTTTCCTTTTTCTTTTTCCCTTTGGATATGTGCTATGGCATAAAAACTGAAAAGGAATAACTGTATAATAAAGGGTATTAAGGGCATAAACGTCACGTCACTCTAGTGGGACCTACACTGTAGTGGGACCTACAGAAACCAGCAGAAAAACACCCAAATATAACCCTCCTGTAGAGAGAAAGACCTCACCGTAAAAGGGTTAAATAATTAATTACATAACTGTACAGAATACCCATTAAAGATATTCCTGGTATATCTGATAAACCTTGCTGACAGTTAACAAAGAATACAGAGTACAATAAAGAGTTTTGAAAAAAAAAAAAAAAAAAAAAAAAAAAAAAAAAAAAGGGGAAGTTTAACCTAATGAAAAATGGACGGCTAAAAAAGGATTTAAATTGGGGGTGAAGATAATGCAACCCGGGAGATACCTCCCCACCAGACAGATTAAAAAAGTTATAAGAAAGACCCCTACAACTACCCAAGAGAACAACATTCCATATATATATAGAATATATGATCAGTGGAATATACACTTCTCTTGAGAGGAAAAGGTTTTTTTTTTTTTTTTTTTTTTTTTTTTTTTTTTTTTGGTTGTTTGCTTTCCATCTACTACTTTGAAACAGATAAAAACTCTATAAGGATGCCACCAAAAAGTACACACACTCAGAAAACAAAGAGAGGATCCACAGGTGGAACAACAAAAAATCAGATTAAGCCACAATCTGCACAGAACTCAGATATAAAGGGGTTTTTCAAACAGCCATTAATATCGCCACAACAAGACGCAGAGACTTCCACTGAATTGCATTTTGCTTCACCCAGTATGAGCCCAGAGCTCCCACTCAACAATAGCCCCACAGGGAGTACACAATATCCCATAATGGACACAACGAGACCAACAAACAATCCCAACTGGGACATACAGACACACTTAAAATCACTACCAACTAAAGAGGATATGGATAATTATGTCTATAGATTAGAGACTACATATAAAGAGCAAATAAATTCATTGAAGGTATCCTTAATAGACACCCAAGAGCATATGAATATCATAGATGCCAAAATCCTGACGATCGACCAGAAAACACTTACCCTGGAAGAAAAAATAATAGAACACGATCGATTAATAAAACAAATAAGAGATTCAACAGATGAACTCGAGAATAAGAATAGACGTAATAATATAAAAATAAGAGGACTTCCAGAATCAGTAGACACCGAGAATCTGAAACAAATATTACAACATATATTTAATATTTTATTACAACAACCTGAGACAACAGCAATAGAGATCGATCGAGCACACAGAATTCAAGGACCCAGAGATCCCAATCAAACGAGACCTAGAGACATAATATGTAGAATACATTTTTTTCAAACCAAAGAAAATATAATGATAGCAGCAAGAACACAAAGGGAATTCAAGTATGAGGGAGCTCAATTTATATTCTTACAAGATCTATCTAAACATACATTAAATAAGAGAAGAGCGGTGAAACCACTACTGGAGCTATTGAGAGAGAAGGGATTCCTTTATAAATGGGGATCCCCCTTTCAAGTAATAGTGTACCAAGAAGGCCAGAAGACGGTGTTTCGGAGTATTGAAGATCTACAAGAATTCCTCAACCATTTGGGACTCCCTCTGATAGAACTGCCCTTGTGGGCCCAGATATATTAAATCTCTTCAGAATGAAATGAGGGGGAAAGAGAAGGGAAAGAGATACATAATTTCCCCCCTTCTCCCCTTTTTTTTTTTTTTTTTTTTTTTTTTTTTTTTTTTTTTTTTTTTTCCCCCTCTCCTTCTTTTTCCGGAGAAGGGGGAGATGGGAGGGTGAGGGGAGGGAGAAAAGAGGGAGGTTTAGGAATAGGGTACAAACAGTAACTATCACAATATACACTGCGGATATGTAATAGATAAAGAGGAAACAATGTTAATATTAGAAGTGATCAGGGAAAGACCAGAATCATTTGAGTATGAATAGGGGCACAAAAAATTTTTTTTTTTTTTTTTTATTTTTTTTTTTTTATTTTTTTTGAAACACATCACATAACTTTACCATATCTACACAAGGACTCACATTTTTGGGGGCGGACATAGGACCGGGGAGGGAAGGGTAGAAGGGAAAGGGATACACCGATCACATGCCTGTACACTAATATTATATACACACGACACGGACACACCAGACACAATTTATAATCTATTACTTACACACACATCTCTAGAAGAGGGGGAAATGGAACGAGGGAGGAGAACAAGGGGGATTGGGGAGATTCCAAAAGAATTGGCCTCCCCTCCCCCCCTATGTGCTCCCCCCCCTTTAATTTTTATTTTTTAAATTTTTTAAAAAAATTTTTTTTTTTTTTTTTTTTTTTTTTTTTTTTTTTTTTTTTTTTTTTTTTTTTTTTTTTTTTTTTTTATAAATTTTTTTTTTTTTTTTTTTTTTTTTTTTTGCATAGAGTTATAAATATAATATGTCAGAATATAATGAAAATATGATAAAAATGTATAAATTGTAATGTACCTGAAAAATGGACACTTATGAGCTGTGGGCTTTTGGGAAATTGGTTTGCCCCCATTGGATACAATTGATTCAATCTTCCTCTGCCCTCCAAAAAAAACGACCCTCTGCGGAGGGGAGGGAGTGGGTGGGGTGGAGGAGAGAGAGAAAATTTCCTCCCCTTTTTTTTCCTCTGGGTTTTTTTTTTTTTTTTTTTTTTTTTTTTTTTTTTTATTCCTTTTTTTTTTCCCTTTCCTTTTCCTCCCTTCTCTCTCTCCTTCTCTCTCTGCCCACTCTATCCCCACAACGAAGAGCAGAGGAAATAAACTGTATAGATTATGCACCAATAAACCACATTGTATCCATGGGAAACAACCCAAATACCAATCTGTAATAATGGAATAACAGAATGGAAAAGACGTATATATACCACATAAACTGTCGGCTTTCAAATATAACTTCAAAGGTGAGGGGGGAGGGGGAGGGGAAGAGGATAGGAGAACAAACATAAGTAACACAATAATAATAGCTCATGAAGGTGATAAATAAGATGTAGGATTAAAATACCCATTAAAATCCTACATTATTTAAACTAAACTATTCCCAGACCAGGGACACGTCCTAACCCTAAGGAAATCCCTATATACCCCCAAATAGGGAACTTACATTGTAAGGGTAGACTCAACGAGTCATTTAGAGAATGATAAAGTATGAAAGTTTAAATTATAAGTGAGTAGAACACCAAAGAGCACTTGACTCTTAGTACGAGTGAATGTGAACTACAGAAGAGAAGCTTTTTTTAAAAGAATAAAAAACATTAATTTATTTTTTTTTTTTTTTTTTTTTATTTTTTTTCTCTCCCTTCCTTCTTTCTTCTTTTTCTTTTCTCTCTCTCCTTCCTTCTCCCTCTTCCCCTCTCCCCCCCCCCCCCCTTTGCTCTCTCCCTCTTCCCTCCTCTAGACCCCCTATTGTCGAAATATGACAGCTATTAAAGTTTGTTCTTTCAATACAAGGGGACTAAATGTAGCATCTAAGAGATCACAAATCTTATATTCTCTCCAGAAACAAAATGTAGGAATTATTCTCTTCCAGGAAACGCACTTCCGTACAAATCAACTACCAAACATACAGAATAGACAATATCCCAACTGGTATCACGATACATACCCATATTCAAAATCCAGAGGGGTCTCAATAGTAATTCATAACTCAATACCTCATCAGGTTTTAGAAAAATGGACAAGTCGAGAGGGCAGAGCACTATTGCTAAAGCTGAATATATACGGACAGATATACACTTTTATTAATATCTATCTACCAAATATAGATCAAATTAAAACAGGCATTCAACTACTAACAAAGATGATGATTAAAGCAGAAGGGACAATCATAATTGGAGGAGACTTCAATTTTGTTCTAGATCGAAATATGGATACCACATCAAAGACAGGACCTCAAAAGAAAAGTGAGAAAAGAGCATTTAAAAAACTACTAGAACAATACCAACTAATAGATATATGGAGAATAACAAATCCAAGTATAAAAGACTATACATATTACTCCCAGGTACACGATACATACCATAGACTGGACTACTTTTTGATAAACTCCTCGGCGATTGCAACAACCTCTACCCCCGAGATAGGGAATTTCATATGGTCAGACCATGCACCCATCTACCTAACTATAGATACAATAAATAAAAGTATGCCTAGAGGTACATGGAAATTAAATGATAATTTACTATTTGATGAATCCTGTAGAACTGAAATTGCTTCCGCGATATTGAACTTTACATCAGACCACATAGAAGACAATACATCACTCCCAAATCAATGGGAAGCCCTTAAATGTATAATAAGGGGCCTCTTTATTAAACATGGGTCTAGATTAAAAAAAATGAAAAACAATAGGTTAAAAGAATTGATACAAGAAATTTCGGCATTAGAGAAACACCATAAACAGAATACAACACGAGAAACATTAATGGTCCTCTCGGATAAAAGAGTAGAGTTGAGAACGATATTGAATGAACAATCACTTCGAATTAGAGACAAAAATCGCGCCCTATATTACCATCAAGAGAATAAACCAGGTAAAATATTAGCTGGAGCTTTAAAACAACAAACAAGAATTACATCAATTCCCAAAATTAAAACAGACTCAGGGGAACTGACGTATGATCCCAAAAAGATTATGGAAACTTTCCATACATTTTACTCTGGGTTATATAACCTACCTAACCGACTAACAAAACAAAACCTAGAAGACCTTGACCAAAAGGTAAAACAATACATAACAGAAACCCCGATACCACCACTACCTGATAGCGATATAGAACAACTTGAGAATGAATTCTCAGAAACGGAAATACAAATAGTAATAGACTCACTGACAATAGGTAAAAGCCCAGGGCCTGACGGATTTACCCCACGCTTTTATAAATTATACAAAGACCTGCTTATCCCAGTTTTAAAACGCACATTTAACTCTGTATCTATAGCTCAGCCATTTGTATCACAAAGTATGCAGGCATATATATCTCTCATACCCAAACCCGATAAAGACCATACACTATGTGGAAACTATAGACCGATCTCCCTGACGAATATAGATCTCCGAATCTACTCTAAAGTTATAGCCAATAGGCTTACCCCTAAACTACCAACAACGATACATTTAGACCAAGTAGGATTCGTGGAGGGAAGAGAAGCGAGAGATAACACCCTTAAAACTTTGACATTAGTCGAATATGCGAAAAGACACGCCATCCCATCCTGTCTATTGGCAGTAGACGCTGAAAAAGCGTTCGACAGGGTGGGATGGCGATTCTTTGAAGAGACATTGAAACAATGGGGACTGGGCCCTAGATTATTAGAAAAGATTCTGGTTCTATATCAGAATCCAACGGCCAAAATTCGAGCAAATGGGGAATTATCAGACACGATAACAATACGAAACGGAACCAGACAGGGATGTCCCTTATCCCCACTGATATATGTTTTAACTATGGAACATCTGATGACAGCAATCCGGATAAATAAGGATATACAAGGAATTAGAATAAAAGATCAGGAATATAAACTTTCAGGATACGCAGATGATCTATTATTATATATTACAAACCCCATAGTGACGCTACCCAATCTAATAAAAGAATTCAAACGCTTTGCTGAAGTTAGTAACTTCAAAGTTAATTATAATAAAACGGAAGCCTTAAACATTTCACTTACTACAAACACTGTTGATACTCTTAAAAGGAATTTCTCTTTTAAATGGCAAAATAGTACTATTAAATACCTAGGAATATTTATCCCCAATGACATCAGAAAACTCCAAGAAAACAACTATGTCCCACTAATACAAAAAATAACGAAACTACTTCAAAACTACAACAAAGGGATTTTCTCTTGGACAGGGCGTATAAATATTATAAAAATGGACATACTTCCCAAAATACTATATATATTCCAAACAGTTCCAATATTTCCCCTCAAAAACATATTGAATACTCTACGAAAACTGATAGGCAGCTTCATCTGGGCGGGTAAACCAGCAAGAGTCAGCAGGGAAACACTTATAAGATCTAAAAAAGACGGGGGTTTGGCTCTTCCGGATTTATCCACATACCTTAAGGCATCCCTGATCACTAGGATTCTGGATTGGTTTCATAATAAAGGAACTAAACAATGGGTGGAACTAGAGGAAGAAATTATGAATATAAATTTAAAAATACTACCATGGATAAAAAAAGAGAATAGACCATTAAGACAAGAAATGCCATTTTTGATTGAAGCAACACTGAAAACATGGGACGGACTGATGAAAAGGGGAATAGGGTCATCATATATAGGCCCAATGACACCCCTCTTCGGCAATCCCGATTTCCCCCCAGCAAATGAATCCAGAACCTTTTTAAAATGGGAGAAAAAAGACAACATCAGAATAGTACAAACAATGGAGAACAAAAAACGTATTCGACTAGAAGACATGGGTAGAGAACATGCACACAAATGGATACAACACAGACAGCTTCAGGAATATATAAATACTCTTGAGAAAACAGGAATACTGGACAGAACACCCACAACATTGGAAACATTATTATTACAAGAACAAAGACCCATACATAATCTCTCCAATATATATAAATATTTAATTTCAAACAGTAACACACAAGAGTTAAAGTATGTAAGAAAATGGGAACAGGAGATGGAAGAGGCCATACCCAGAGAGAAATGGGACAAAGCAATTTTACTAACACACAAAATGTCTCTATCCAATAGGCATCAGGAAAGAAACTACAAATTACTAGTGAGATGGTATAAATGCCCAATTGACCTGTATAAAATTAATGTAGAAAATGATAGCACCTGTTGGAGATGTCAAAAAGCAACCGGGACTATGTCACATATCTGGTTTTTATGCCCAAAGGTGTACATATTCTGGGAAAAAATATTTAAGATATATAGCGAGATGACAGATATAAACATACAACCAGAAATAAAGATCGCTATTTTATCAATGATACCAGGTACGATCAAAAAGATAAGAAAAGGGATACTAAAACACTGTTTAACCGCAGCTAGAACAGTAATAGCAAGGAAATGGAAAAACAATATAGCACCCTCAATTGAGGAATGGATCATAGAAATGGATGATATGCGTTCACTGGAAGAGAGGATTAAAAAGGAGGAGGATCCCAAAGATCACATAAACGAAACTTGGCAAAAATGGAAAGACTATAGGATGTCGTCCTTATTGCTGCGGACGATATGAGAGGGAGAGGGGAGGAGGGAGGATGGGAGAGACCTTGTCAAAATCCTTTATTTTTTTTTTTTTTTTTTTTTTTTTTTTTTCTCTCTTTTTTTTTTTTTTTTTCTCTACTGGACACTAATATGAATGAAGAGAGTATGATAGATTGTTTGATAAGTTTTAATGACATATGATGGGGAGAAAGAATGAAAGTAATAGCAACCATATATAACTAACACGCAAAAGTACAGGAATAAGAAACTATGGAGTTATAAACAGACACAACTGTAAATGCCTGTATAATACATGTAACTGCAAAGTTTTATGTTTGTTAAGATGTGAAAATGGAAATAAAGTAAGATTTGAAACAAGAAAGAAACAAGCAGGAGGGAATTGTTTCCAGCTGTTTCAGCACCAAGGTGCACTCCAGAGAAAGGGGGCAAGACCCCTCCGAAGAGACACAGCACCCCCAAGCGAGAACCCTTAAAAGTGAGAGATAACAATGTCCCTCAACGGGTTCACACTCCCACTAAGAGGGAGAAAATTAATGCATACCAGGCTCAAGAAAAGAGCAAGTGCAGATCAGTTGCTGGCAAAGAAAAGAGTCCAAAGAAGAGGACAGCATCAACTCGGCCCTACCCAGAAGAGCTAGTTGGTCCATCCCCTACTGTACCCATCCAAGTGGAAGGAATATACACGAAGGCTCTCCTGGACACTGGAGCACAAGTGACCCTATTGTACAGGGACTTCTATGACAGATACCTGAGTCATCTGCCAATACAGAAGATAGAGGAGTTGGAGATAAGGGGATTGGGAACTCAGAGTTTCCCCTATGATGGATACCTACCCATACGGTTGACCTTTGATCCATCCATAGCTGGGAAGACTGAAGTGTTCGACACCTTAGCAGTGGTGTGTCCCCGCCCACCAGGAACCAGCAAGACGTCCCTGATTATAGGGACGAACACGGACCTAGTCAGAAGGCTTCTGACCCCCCTGGTGAAGAAAGAGAATCTTTCAGCCCCCAAGATCCATCCCATGCTGAAGGCAGCCTACCAGCGGTTGGTCCTAGAGCAGAAGACCCCAAGTGAGGGGATAGGAAGGGTATGGAGGCTTGGAAAAGAAGGAGCAGTGTTACAGCCTGGAGAGGTGACCTGCATGAGAGCCACGGTGAAACTTACTTGGGAGCAGCCTGGCCCCTTTGTAATGTTGGAACCCGACCCAATGGAGGGTCACTCAGGTCTGGAAGTGATACCAGAAGTGATCTCATTGAAGGACCTGAAGAAGGCCAGAGGAAGAGTCCCTGTCAGTGTGAGGAACCCCACGGAGCAGCCCGTGGAGATCCCTGCCAGGATGCTTCTGGGACAGGTGAGTCCTGCTGTCCCAGTTGGCTGGTCAGAAGTGAAGGGGACGGGTGAAGGAGAAGATGTTTGGAAGAAACTCTCCATGGAAAACCCTAACCTACCTGGAGCTTGGAAAGAGAGAGCCAAGGCCCAGCTGACCAGATGGGAGAAGATTTTCTCTAAAGATGAGTTTGATGTGGGGTGTGCGAGGAGTGCCACCCACCGAATCCGCATGCAAGAGGACAAGCCATTCAGAGAGAGAGTGAGGCGAGTCCCGCTAGCAGATCTGGAGGATCTGAGGGAGCAGCTTGCGGAACTGAAGAAGACGGGAGTGATTCGGGAGTCCAGAAGCCCCTATGCCTCCCCCATTGTGGTAGTCAGGAAGAAGAATGGGTCATTGAGGCTCTGCATTGACTACAGAACTCTCAACAGGAGGACCATTCCTGACCAGTACACCACGCCAAGGATAGAGGATGCCTTGCAGAGTTTATCTGGAGCTAAGTGGTTCAGTGTGATGGACCTCAAGAGTGGGTATTACCAAATCCCCATGCATCCAGAAGATAGAGAAAAGACTGCCTTCATAACCCCAGTGGGATTCTTTGAGTTCAACAGGATGCCTCAGGGCCTATCTGGAGCTCCTGCTACATTTCAACGCCTTATGGAAAGGACAGTTGGAGACATGAACCTCATAGAAGTCCTTGTGTACCTGGATGACGTCATTGTCTTTGGAAAGACTTTGGAAGAACATGAAGCCAGATTGGAGAAAGTACTGAAGAGGCTCAGTGAAGAGGGACTCAAACTTTCCCCCGAGAAGTGTCGGTTCTATCAGTCTTCTGTGAACTATCTGGGAAACATAGTGTCTGAAAAGGGAGTGGCTACAGACCCTGAGAAGTTGGAGGCAGTTACTTCGTGGCCAAGACCCACAACAGTTACAGAACTTCGGTCTTTCTTGGGGTTCTGCTCCTACTACCGCAGGTTTGTGGATGGGTTTGCCCGCATTGCAAAACCCCTAAATGAACTGCTCAAGACAGAAGGAGAGGAAGATGGATTGGGGCCTAGGAGGCCCGGTGAGTCGGTTCAAGACCAATGGAACTCAAGGTGTGAAGAGGCTTTCAGAACCTTGAAGAGAAGTCTCACCACAGCCCCAGTTTTGGCCTACGCTGATCCCACTAGACCATATGAGCTACATGTTGATGCCAGCCATGAGGGCCTAGGTGGAGTACTCTACCAGGAGTATGAAGACCAGCTACGACCAGTGGCTTATGTGAGCCGGAGCCTGACCCCCTCCGAGAAGAACTATCCCACCCACAAGTTGGAGTTCTTAGCCCTCAAATGGGCAGTTGTTGACAAACTGAGAGACTATTTGTATGGGGCCGAGTTTACTGTAAAGACAGATAACAACCCCTTGACCTATCTATTCACCACCGCCAAGCTGGATGCAACTGGACACAGATGGTTGGCGGCGTTGTCTGGATTCAATTTCAGCCTCAAGTACAGACCAGGGGCTGGAAATAGGGATGCAGATGCCCTGTCCCGAAGATCCCATGTCATGGTCGATGACTGGGAAGACTGGACTCAAGTGGCACCAGATGGAGTGCGAGCCCTTTGTCAGGGAGCTGAACTCCAAACCAGAGGAGGATCCAGAGCTGAAGAGATAGGAGTTACCACAGTGGGAGTCCCAAAGTGTTACTGTGGGGTAACTCAACTAGAAGAAGAGTGTCTACCGAAGCTGTCCAAGAAGGAGTTAAGGTGTGACCAATTGGAAGATCCCATGGGGAGATTGGTCCTGGAAGCCCTGGAAGACAAGAGTCCAGAGGGACTTCGCCTTCACCCTTCCAAAGAAGCTCGCCTACTGAGGAGAGAGTTGGACAAGTTACAGGTGCATCAGGGGGTAGTCTACCGAAGGGGCCCCTCTGATGGCCCAGAAGATAAGTGGCAGTTGTTTCTCCCAGAAAAGCATCGAGAGACTGTGCTGATTGCCTTACATGACCAGCATGGTCACTTGGGAGCAGAGAGAACCTTCCAACTTATCAGAGACCGGTTTTATTGGCCCTGCATGAGGACCGAAGTGGAGGAGTATTGCCATTCCTGTGCAAGATGCATTCAGAGGAAGACTTTACCCCATCAAGCTGCCCCAATGGGCCACCTACAGAGTCAAGGCCCAATGGATCTGGTATGCATTGATTTTCTCTGCCTCGAACCCGATTTGAGTGGATTGGGAAATGTTCTGGTGGTAACCGACCATTTCACTCGTTATGCTCAGGCTTTCCCAACCAAGGACCAGAAGGCCTCTACAGTAGCCAGGGTACTATTGGAGAAGTATTTTGTTCATTATGGACTACCACAGAGAATCCATTCAGACCAAGGAAGGGACTTTGAGAGTCGCCTGATCAGGAAGCTACTAGATTCTCTGGGAGTAGAGAAGACTAGAACCACACCATATCACCCTCAAGGTGATGCCCAGCCTGAAAGGTTCAACAGGACCCTATTGAATATGTTGGGAACTTTGGAAACAGAGAAGAAGCAACATTGGAGTCAGCACATATCAGCTCTGGTGCATGCCTACAATTGCACCACAAGTGATGTGACAGGTTTCTCCCCCTACCGACTTATGTTTGGGAGAGAAGCAAGATTGCCAGTGGATTTGGCCTTTGGCATTTCCTTAGACCATGCCTCTGCTGCCTCCCACAAAGGATATGTGGACAGACTGAGGCACAGTCTGAAGATAGCCTATGAGAAAGCTCAAGCGGCCTCCGACCAGAGGGGGGCCCGAAACAAGCGGAACTTTGATTTGAAAGTTAGAGTACAGGACCTACAGCCTGGGGACCGTGTACTGTTACGCAATTTAGGGATCCCTGGAAAACACAAGATTGCTGATAGATGGAGATCAGAGCCATATATCATCTGTAGGAAACTTCCAGGATTGCCTGTCTACAAATTGAAGCCAGAAGGAAGAGTGGGGCCATTGAAGACCTGGCATAGGAATCACTTGCTCCCACTCACTGAAGCAGTCAGAATGCCTCCAGCAAGAGACGTACCTGAATCTGTTTCCATTCTGGATACCCCCAGGCCTAACACTAGGTCTCAAACATCCCAAGCTAGGGGTGGACAGGACCCCCAACCAGAGTAAGAAAGAGGAGAACTTGAATGGCTATGGCCTTCCTCAACTCCAGGAAATTCTGCCATAGATCTTCCACCTACTGAAGATGTGGAAGATAACACATTGAACCCAGAAGCCACAGAGTTTGTGCCATTCAGTGTTGTGCCTGAGTGCTGGGAAGATATCCCTGGTCTCTACTCAGAAGAAGAAGTAGATGTTCCAGAACCAGAGATGTTGCCAGAATGTGTTCCTGAAGAAGTCCCAAGAGAACAGAGAGCTCGCAGAGTTGTGAAGCCTCCCAAGAAGTTAACTTACCCCAAGATGGGAGAAAGTTCAGAGGACTCTGTTACCACAGCAAGGAGAAGTGCTGAGAGCCCTGACCCATCCACTGTTCATTTGGTGGAGGGCAACCCCAGCTCACTCTCTGGCACAGTTAAACAGGTCGCCCACCCTGAAGTGACCTGTGGACAGGACAGCTCCCCATCTTATGCCAATTGGTGGGAAGCTCCCCTGTCTGAATTATGTGAACGTGTTGTCTCCAAGAAAGCTTGTAGTTTGAACAATGTCTTTGGGGACCAAAGATTCAAAGTGGGGGGAGTGTGTAGCGGGGTCGTTCCCCTTTTAGGGGAGAAGACTACAGTCCCCATAATTCCCCAGGCTCCCGGGAGGATGTTTGTTTCCGCACCAGAGGCTTCTGGGGGAGCTGATAAAAGGGAAGAGGAGAGACCGCCTCTTCCTGTTCTGACTGGGCTGGGGAGGCAGACACTTGCTATTGAGGAGACACCTGTGCGGACCGGAGCTGAAGGCCTGAAGCCTGGGCCTGGCAGCAGATGGAGTGAGACTCTCATCCCTCAGAGTCAGCAGCAGCGGAGCGGAGACTCTTCCCTACAGTCGGTCGGTCGGAGCTGAGGACCGGAGCGCAGGGGCTGTGACGAGGAGACAGACGCCGCCATTAGAGGACCGGAGCTGAGGACGGTACCCAAGGATTGGTGAGAGAGCTGAGAGGCTCATCCTGCATTGACACACACGTTTTACGCCTATTGAACTGCCTAGGCACAATTTACTTCAGAGCAGCAAATGTTACTTTCTGTGGATTACAAAGACACCATTTAAAGCTACATGTGCACCACCTCTACAGATTCATTGCCGGTGAAGAACACTGTACTAGTACAAGGACTGAGCTCTATTACTAGGGATCAGGCCTGGTCCATTAGGTAGGCGCAGATAGATTTATTGCACCTCAGGGGTGCATAGCATGCGGTCGCTACATTTGGCGCTCCGTTCCCCATTGCTAGTTTGATACATATGTGTGTACATGTTAAAGTGCATATTGCAGGGACCTGCTAAAGTATTGTAAGTCATATGTTTAAGTGCATGTTACTATTTCTTTTCCTTACTGACAAAGTAAAGCCAGTTATTCTTATTTCAGCAGTCTGCTTGTGAGTTCATACCCATTACACTTAGAGTATAAGTGATGTTTATATGTGCATAGATTCATACCCCTTTACTAACTGTGCCAGAGCGGGTAGAGCAAATTGCCGGGGGTTGGTGGAGCTGTACTCAGGGACCCAAAACAAACCAGCGGCTCTCTTAACTGGGGGTAGCGCTACATTAATATTTTTTTTTTTACTAGTAATGGTGGCGATCAGCGATTTTTATTGTGACTGCGACATTATGGCCGACACATCGGACATTTTTGACACATTTTTGGGACCATTGTCATTTATACAGCAATCAATGCTATTTAAATGCATTGATTCCTGTATAAATGACAGTTGTAGTGAAAGAGTTAACCACTAGGGGGAGGGGAGGGGTTATGGGCTGTGACGTGTGTTGTGTTTTTTACATTAGGGGGCGGGGCTGACATCTGACGTCATTGATCGGCTTTCCCGATGACCGGGAACAGCCAATCAATGACAGGCAGAGTAGGAAGCGCGGGAGAGGTTTGTTTACACATACCTCTCCCCGTTCTTCAGCTCCGTGACCCGATCGCGGGACACCAGCGGCGATCGGGTCTGCTGGTCCCGCGGCCGTGGTCACGGAGATCCCGACCGGGTCGCGAGCGCGCCGCTGGCGGCGCGCACGTGACCCACTGGCAGGCATTTAAAGGATCACGTACAGGTACGTGATTCTGCCTGCCCGTGCCATTCTGCTGACATATATATGCAGTGGGCGGTCGGGAAGCGGTTAAAGCTGAAAATTTACCTGGGCATGAAGGGGGTAAAAATGCCCAGTATTGAAGTGGTTAAACCCCCAAATGCCTTTTTCCCCACTACTATATTTTAAAAGTAAGAAAATACAATAAATAAGAGATTAGATAAAAAGCTGTAGTGTAGCATAACAGTTTTGGTAGCTAATCCCTTTTCACTGAGGGTAACTACATATGCTGCCTCACTGAAGTAGGTCTTATTTTGAGGGGCTGCATATGTGCACATTTGCAGGATCCAACCAAAGAAATTGAAGTGACACTAAACTCTGATTTAAATATAAATTAAAGTATGTATTGTCAACTGAAAAAATGTCCCTACTAATTGCTCTCAGCCTTCACCAAATGTCCAAATTCCTGGCAGGCTGATGACGCTCTCCGACTTAGCCAATCGGAGGAAGCTTTGTATTGATTCGCAGAATACAAAGCTGCCTATAAATGGCTGAGCCCCGCTCAGACCATCTCTATATTGTTCCGGGAGTTCTCTGTCTCACAGCCAAAACCCAGCACTGTGTACTGTATGTACAGTAATATATATATATATATATATATATATATATAATTATAATTTTTTTTCATATATATGAAGTGCCGGGCTCCTGACGAGCATGCGCTATGTGTTTTGTAAATTTAATGTTCCTGGAACCACAGTTGGGTTTTGGGGTTAATTGTACCAAATTATGGTTTCAGTGCCAGTCTGGCTGGATTGCACTGGGTTCTGCTTGGCCATAGGTGTCACTGTCACTTCTGGCAAGCATGAAAATGCAGTTTGGCTGGGCGCATTGAGTGCCAATCTCTCTCGGAACCAACCAGTGAGAGTGTCGTCTTGCTGTGAATTCTGGGAGAGGGTACTTAAGGTACTGAGATCACGTGCTTCTGGGTTTTCAGGTCCAGAAGATCTTTCTGTCTGTTTGGTCCTGGTCCTCCTGACCAGCCCCCAGGGCCCGCATGGCCTGTGGTGCGGATCCATCCAATTCTGAGTCTCGGGGCTGGCTAGCCCGAGGCAAAGTAACTGGAAGGAGGATTCCAAGGTGGTCCGGTGCCGTCTCGTCTGTGGAGAGGCCCAGCAACTGAGAAAAGCAACCAGGGGAGGACTCTTCGGGAGAGGGCCACGCACAAGGCTGGTTCCTCAGTAAGAGCCTGGAAGCTAAGTTGAGGGCCACGCACAAGGCTGGTTCCTCAGTAAGAGCCTGGAAGCTAAGTTGAAAGACACCAAGTTAATCTACACTCGTACAGTATCGCCGGACCGGCTGCAAGATACTGGTGCCATATGAGAGCTCCCTAAGTTTGTCTATATCTTTCAGTTACATGGGCGTCCGCAGATAGAGGCAAGGGGGGTCAAGTGCCCCCCCCTGGAATCGGCAAGGTGTTTGCACACACACACACTGGTGTCCACGAGCAGTCCTTGCAGGCAAGGCAGGGAGGAGGAACACAGATGTGTCAGGACACTGAGAGCGGAGGAAGTGTCAGTGGATATGTAATTTACAGCCCCTTAAGACACAGGCACTTAAGACACAGGCACTTAAGACACAGGCACCTCTGAGAACTGCCCAGGGGTCCTTGGTGCATGGGGGGGCCTAGAAGTTTCCTCCCACTGCTCCCTGCGGTCCTCTTGTTAAGTTCCCCTCGCTCTGGCTGGCTCTTTTCTACAGGTCAGTGCTGTAATGTATCTTGTGTGCGGCTGCCCTAATGTCTCTCTCCCTCCCAGCATCTTCCTCCCCACCTCAGCCTGGCCACTATCTCATCCTGCTTTCCTTTCATCCTCACACAGGTCACCCATCAGTCTCTGCCTGTCACACTGATCTTCTCCCAGATGTTAACCCCTCGCTGCTTGCTAATTTTCAGCCTAGTCTCCAGCCATCCACACATTCTTTTCCTGACACTTTACAAACAATAGTCCCTCACTCCCCTCCCAGTCTTCTTCTCTGCCGACACTTCACCTTCACACAGGTACCACCCCCCACCGTCACACAGGTGCGTGCCCCCACCTTCACACAGGTACCACCCCCCACCTTCACACAGGTGTGTGCCCCCCACCTTCACACAGGTACCACCCCCCCACCTTCACACAGGTGTGTGCCCCCCCCACTTCACACAGGTACCGCCCCCCACCTTCACACAGGTGTGTGCCCCCCACCTTCACACAGGTACCGCCCCCCAACTTCACACAGGTCCCCCCCCCACATACACATACACTATAACTTGCTGGAATTCCCCAGCCTGCACACCCCCAACACTGAATCTTTAATAGTTAATGGAATCTCACCCTCCACACCTCCCTGACAGACATCCTATTTGCTTTTATTATACTGTAGCTATTCCTCACCAGCCAACAGTATCCCCCATGCCCATCCCTCTCCAGTCCCCTCCACCCCCATCTAATCCTTTTTTTATCCCTATACAGAATTCCCCCCGTCTCACTCCAGTTCTCCTCTACCCATCCCCTACCCACCTCCACCCCCCTCCTCGTTCTCCCTTACCCCATGGTTCCCATCTCCATTCCCCCCTTCTTTTTTTCAGGGTTAAGGAAGAACCCCAAAGTGGAGCATTCTATTACTGCTGCTGCTTGTGTGGGTGGGATGTGTACTGCACCAATCCCTGCTGACCCTCCTCTTCTATTCATCCTATGTTATTGGCACAGTACACATCCCACCCACACAAGCAGCATCAATAATAAGATGTTCTGCCTTGGAGTTCTTCCTTAACCCCTGCAGAGCACCAGAAGAAAGCCAAAAACTCTGGAGGGGAAGTAGAGGGGGAGTTGCTCTTCCATTTGTAGATTTAGCCCAGTGTCAGCCCTGCCAGAATCTGTGATGTCAGCTTCCCTGCACAGCTCTTCTTCAGGAGACCATATCTGTGTAATACGTTACTGCCCCTACACTGTACCCTATACTGTACTGTCCTGCCCCCTGTACTGTGTCCACTTACCCTCCCCTGTACTGTACCCTCCTAACCACTGCACTGTGCCCTCCTGCCCCCCCCCCCCCTGTACCTTCCTGTCCCACTTCTTCTGTGGCTCCCTGTACTGTACACTCCTAACTGCTGTACCGTGCAATCCTGCCCCCCCCCCCCCCCCCCCCCCGACTGTACCCTCCTGTTCCCCCCATAAGTTTGTAATTTATGTTGTGTTTGTGTCCACTAATGATGATTTTCGAGTATTTTTATCGAAAATATTGTTTTGATATTTTTTAGGGGGGCCCTGTCAGGTAAGCTGTACAGGGCCCGTGATTTCTAACAGCAGCCCTGCATAACACTCAGGAGAAGCTCTTGAGCAACTTGCCCAGCTGTCACACTGCCCCATGCTCTGACCTCTGATACAGCCGCACACTGCCCCATGCTCTGACCTCTGATACAGCCGCACACTGCCCCATGCTCTGACCTCTGATACAGCCTCACACTGCCCCATGCTCTGACCTCTGATACAGCCGCACACTGCCCCATGCTCTGACCTCTGATACAGCCGCACACTGCCCCATGCTCTGACCTCTGATACAGCCGCACACTGAACTGAGGCTGTGTTTGCCTCCTTCTCTGTAGCTGCAGCCGTACCAGACAGGAGAAGGACGATTCTCCCAGGTTTGGCTGCTGTCCAAGTCAGGGTGATCAGCCAAAGCAGCAGGTGGGCGAGCAGGAAGATAAAGTTCACTCAGCAGCCACTGTCCAGCCCAACAGTCACCAGAGCTCACCCCAGGCCAGCTAAGAAGTTCCTGAAGCCATGGAAGCCGCCATTAAGGTGAAGTGCTAAATGATATTTGTAGAAGAAGCTGGGTCAGTGTCAGCTTGTTCTGTGTCATGGTCTGTCTATAATCAGTGCTTGCAGATTACTGTTTAATTATCAGTATCCAGCAACTCTGATAAGACCCCAGACCAGGACAATTCTACTACTTCCCAGGCTCATTCCAAATCTGTAATGGACATTTTTAAGGCTACATGTTTTGATTGCAAAGGAGGTGAGCATCTGCAAGGAGGGAGCACCAATAACAACTGTGACATGGGAACCTATGGGTGACATCACCTCATCAGGCTTTATCAGATGTCGCCAAGCGATTTCTCCCCTGCAGCCGCTGTTGACTGACACAGGTAAGATCACACGACCAGACCTTAAAAGGATGCCCCCCCTTGAAAAAAGTTCTGCGGACGCCCATGTATATATATATATATATATATATACACACACACACATATAGTATCTCACAAAAGTGATTCACATTTTTGTAAATATTTTATTATATCTTTTCATGTGACAACCAGGTGAGGAGTACAAAGACAAGTGTGTCTTGCCTACAGTCAAGCATGGTGGAGTGGGAGTGTCATGGTCTGGGGCTGCATGAGTGATGCCGGGACTGGGGAGCTACAGTTCATGTGAGGGAACCATGAATGCCAACATGTACTGTAAACATACTGAAGCAGAGCATGATCCCCTCTCTTCAGAGACTGGGCCGCAGGGCAGTATTCCAACATGATAACCACCCCAAACACACCTCCAAGATGACCACTGCCTTGCTAAAGAAGCTGAGGGTAAAGGTGATGGACTGGCCAAGCATGTCTCCAGACCTAAACCCTATTGAGCATCTGTGGGGCATCCTCAAATGGAAGGTGGAGGAGCGCAAGGTCTTGAACATCCACCATCTCCGTAATGTCATCATGGAGGAGTGGAAGAGGACTCCAGTGGCAACCTGTAAAGCTCTGGTGAGCTCCATGCCCAAGAGGATTAAGGCAGAGCTGGAAAATAATGGTGGCCGCACAAAATATTGACACTTTGGGCCCAATTTGGACATTTTCACTTAGGGGTGTACTCACTTTTGTTGGCAGCGGTTTAGACATTAATGGCTGCGTGTTGAGTTATTTTGAGGGGACAGCAAATTTACACTGTTATACAAGCTGTACACTCACTACTTTACATTGTAGAAAAGTGTCATTTCTTCAGTGTTGTCACATGAAAAGATAGAATAAAATATTTACAAAAATGTGAGGGGTGTACTCACTTTTGTGAGATACTGTATATAGACTCACCTGCCACTTCATTAGGTACACCTGTTCATATGCTTGGTAACACAAATTGCTAATTAGCCAATCACATGGCAGCAATCAGACATCTAGACATGGTGAAAACAACTTGCTGAAGTTCAAACTGAGCATCAGAATGGGGAAGAAAGAGAAACTGCTGATCTACTGTGATTGTCACACACAACCATCTCTCGGGTTTACAGAGAATGGTCCGAAAAAGAGAAAATATCCAGTGAGCGGCAGTTGTGTGGACGAAAATGCCTTGTTGATGTCAGAGGTCAGTGGAGAATGAGTAGACTGGTTTGAGATGATAGAAAGGCAACAGTAACTCAAATAACCACTCGTTACAACCAAGGTATGCAGAATACCATCTCTGAACGCACAACACATTGAACCTTGAAGCAGATGGGCTACAGGAGCAGAAGACCACACCCGGTGTCACTCCTGTCAGCTAAGAACAGAAAACCGAGGCTACAATTCACACAGGATCACCAAAATTGGACGATAGAAGATTGGAAAAACATTGCCTGGTCTGATAAATCTCTATTTCAAATGCGACATTCAGATGGAGGGTCAGAATTCGGCGTCAACAACATGAAAGCATGGATCCATCCTGCCTTGTATTGTTTCAGTCTGGTGGTGTAATGGTGTGGGGGATATTTTCTTGGCACACTTTGGACCCCTAAGTATAAATTGAGCATCTTATAAACCCCACGGCCTACCTGAGTATTGTTGCTGACCATGTCCATCCCTTTATGACTACAGTGTACCCATCTTCTGATGGCTCCTTCCAGAAGGATAATACACCATGTCACAAAGCTCATATCATCTCACCACTGGTTTCCTGAACATGACAATTAGGTCACTGTACTCCAATGGCCTCCACAGTCACCAGATCTCAATCCAATAGAGCACCTTTGGCATGTGGTGGAAGGGGGATTTGCATCATGGATGTGCAGCCGAGAAATCTGCAGCAACTGCGTGATGCTATCATGTCAATATGGACCAAAACCTCTGAGGAATGTTTCCAACACCTTGTTGAATCTATGCCATGAAGAATTAAGTCATACCCTCTGCACTCCTTTTCTACTCATACTGCCCCTGTCATACACTCTGCACTCCTCTCCTGCACATACTGCCCCCTGTCATACCCTCCACACTCCTCCCCCACATATGCCACCCCTGTCATAGCCTGAGTTCTCTTCTCCTGCACATATTGCTTCCGTTACACCCTCCATTCATCTCCCCTGCACAACCTGCCCCCTGTCATACCTTCTGCGCTCGTCTCCTGTACATACTGTCCATGGTCATAACATCTGGACTCCTCTCCTGTACATACTGCCCCCCTCATACCCTCTTACCTCTTTTCCTGCACATACTGCCCCCTGTAATACTCTCTGCACTTTTCTCCTGAACATAGTGCCCACTGTCATACTCACCCCACTCCTTTCCTGCACATACTGCCCCCTGTAATACTCTCTACACTCTTCTCCTGAACATAGTGCCCACTGTCATACTCACCCCACTCCTTTCCTGCACATACTGCCCTCTGTAATACTCTCTACACTCTTCTCCTGAACATAGTGTCCACTGTCATACTCACCCCACTCATTTCCTGCACATACTGCCCCCTGTAATACTCTCTACACTCTTCTCCTGAATATAGTGCCCACTGTCATACTCACCCCACTCTTTTCCTGCACATACTGTCCCCTGTAATATCCTCCACACTCCTTTCCTGGCGCAAAATGCCTAATAAGTCACTTCTTAAACACCATTTCTCAGCACTGATCACCGGTCTCCAACAAGGCACACTGTTTCTAATTATGTTATGTAATATTATGCATTGTTACAATCGCATACCTCGCAACTGTCCCTGATTTCGAGGGACTGTCCCTGTTTTGGAACAATGTCCCTCTTTCCTCCTCATTTGTCCCTCATTTTGATCTGATCTATATACCTGTATTAAAAATGTACTATTTGTCTATCAAAAAGTGTTTTACAGTGTTAAACCTTTCATCCAATTTCTAAATTGCTGCATTTATACATTTCAAAAGCCAATATAAAGGAATAGTATTGGTTAAAAAAAAAGCACTTGTGGGTTTAACCAATCATTTTTTGCGTATTAATTCTCTTTGTAAGGGTGTGTGGCGGGAGGGGGGGGGGGGGCGCATCCTATTAATGCATACTTTTGCTTATGGGTGTCCCTGTCTTAGAAAGTTGGGAGGTATGCAATGGATCCCAATCTTCGATCGCTATCCTGTGCTCAACATGGAACAAATCCTGTTCTCTCATCTCTCTTACAAACGCATCTTTGCCTCTCCTAGGGCTTGTTTACACTTGCGTTTCCCTCTGAAAAGCAATCCATGGTGGATCCCTTTTTCACAGGGACATTAGACAGACGGTGAGGAGGCATCAAATCACCTCCTTGTGGCTTCTTTGAACTCGTAAAAGCCCATCACCGGAATCACGTTAATTTCCTTTGAATGGGTCACATTTTGCAAGCTAGGGGCGACGGAGTGTTGGGAGAGAAAAAATACAGTTTAATTGCCTGTTTTTACCTTCACCTCCAACCACAGGTGTAAACCAGGCCTAATGCCGCGTACACACGATCGGACTTTTCGACGGACTAGGTCCGGCGGACTACCCGACGGACTTTGCAGCGGAGGTCCGGACTTGCACACACACTATCACTCCAAAAGTCTGACGGATTCGAACGTGATGACGTACGACCGAACTAGAAAAAGGAAGTTCATAGCCAGTAGCCAATAGCGTAGGTTTTCGTCCGTCGGACTAGCACACAGACGAGCAGATTTTTCGACCGGACTCGAGTCCGTCGGAAAGATTTGAAACATGTTTTATTTCTAGGTCCTTCGGCCTTTCGGGAAAGAAAAGTCCGCTGGAGCCCACACACAATCGAATTGTCCGACTGATTCCGGTCCGCCGGACCTAGTCCGTCGAAAAGTCAGATCGTGTGTACGCGGCAATTCTCTTTCTTTATTAGTCCCAGCATTACTGTAAACATATTTACCTTAACATCTGACTGTAGATTTGCTCATAGACAGGGCCACAAAGAAGACGTTGGCCCTTGTTTCACATGATGTTTAATTATTGTTTTCTTTGTATGTTTATGCAAAACACATTTTGACTGTCTGGATAACAATGCGTCTTCTGAAAAAAAAAAAAAAAAACCCACGGCAATGGGATAACAAGCCGAGACAGGGAGTGTGTGTCCTCATCTAACCCCAGGAACCTAATGTAAAGGAAATGTCGGAGAAAAACTTTGGAAGACCAGCGGCCAAAACTCCAACGGAGCATCTTGCGTCGCCTGGCAACCCTCCTCCAAATAAAATAAAACGGCACTCCGTTCTACAATGAATGTACATATAAAATATGCATTCAACGGTCTGCAGACGCAATGCCTAAGCCCAATAGTGGCTGGAGGAAGTATTACGTTACTTTCTAGGGTCATGTCTATCCGTCAGATGTCACATCAAGCACTAGGCGTCGTCTTGGCAACAGCCGGGCTCAGAATAAATCTATGACAATCCAGTTTAAGTTGAAACAGACGGTAACCGACCACACCTTCCCTAAACGTTGTCTTTTTTTTTTTTGGTGTTTTTACAATGAAATGTTTCTTACTCATAAGATTTATAACGTCATTAATTTGTCTGCGTCTACAAAGGTCACGTTCAAGTAGGGGATAATTAATGGCTCTCTTCAGACTTCCAATGCATCCCCTTTGATCACTGAAAACTGTCAGATTTGGAGCAGAAAATGCACTGTTCCTGGCCCGCCACTTGGTGGTGCAAGCAGTTCATTGATCGCCAAGGTTTGTGGAAGGTCTGCAGTCCATTAATAGGTTATATACCTAGCCCATTGTATTTCAGTTCTAGTGGTAATTGTTACCTAAATGTAATTTTTGGAATAATTTTTGCCATATTTTCATTAATATATATTATAGACATAGCTGATATTGCTCCCTCTAGTGGTCTTAACATTAGACCATGCAGGTGGGCATATTTACAAAAGTGCTGCAAGAAAATTAATTACAGAATAATACAATAGTGAATAGTGTACATTTTTAGGTGTGTAGTGCTACCCTCGTGAGGGCCGCTGGTAGAATCTGTACCCCACTGGTTGCCCCGACTCTGCAAGTCACCTTTGACATCCTGGGTTCAGTCATTATGACCCATTGACACAAATAATAAAAGACTTTCACGGTTCTGATAACACAGTTTAACCACTTCAATACCGCCCATAGTCATATGACGTCTGCAGGAGGGATCTCCCATCCTGGGCGAGCGTCATATGACGTCTAGGGCTTCCCGGCCGCCTGGGGACTTGCGATGTCCGTGATTGCCCGATAACAGAGCTGAGACGTGGATCTGTGTGTGTAAACACACAGATCCACGTCCTGTCAGGTGAGAGGAGACCGATCATGTGTTCCCAGTACAGAGGAACACTGATAGGTCTCCTCCCCTTGTGAGTCCCCTCCCCCTACAGTTAGAATCACTCCCTAGGTAACACATTTAACCCCTTCATCGCCCCCTAGTGTTAACCACTTCCCTGCCAGTGACATTTATACAGTAATCAATGCATTTTTATAGCAATGATCGCTGTATAAATTTGAATGGTCCCAAAATGGTGTCAAAAGTGTCTGTCTGATATGTCCGCCGCAATGTCACAGTCACGTTAAAAATTGCAGATCGCCGCCATTACTAGTAAAAAAATAAATAATAAAAATGCCCAAAAAACTATCCCCAATATTGTAGACACTATAACTTTTGTGCAAACCAATCAATATATGCTTATTGGAATTTTTTGTTACCAAAAATATGTAGAAGAATACATATCGGCCTAAACTGAGGAAAATTGTGTTTAAAAAAAAAAAAAATTGGGATATTTATTATAGCAAAAAGTAAAAAATATTGTGTTTTTTTTTCAAACTTGTCGCTCTTCGTTTATAGCGCAAAAAAAAAAAAACCGCAGAGATGATCAAATACCACCAAAAGAAAGCTCTATATGTGGGAAAAGAAATTATAAAAATTTCATTTGGGTACAGTGTTGCATGACCGCGCAATTGTCATTCAAAGTGCGACAGCCCTGAAAACTGAAAATTGGCCTGAGCAGGAAGGGGGTGAAAATGCTAAGTTAACTGGTTAAAGCGGGATTCCACCCTAAAGTAGAACTTCCGCTTTTGGGAACCCCCCCCCCCCTTCCGGTGTCACATTTGGCACCTTTCAGGGGGGAGGGGGGTGAAGATACCTAAGACAGGTATCTGCACCCACTTCCGGGCATAAACTCCCACGGGAGTTTACGCAACACACGTGTCCCGGCAGACAGCGCTGACGATTCTCATTGAGCTGCGCGACTCGCGCATGCGCAGTAGGGAACCGGGAAGTGAAGCCGCTAAGGCAACACTTCCTGATTCCCTCACCGAGAATGGCGCCGGCAGCAGCAGAGAGCCGATCGATTGATCGGCCTCTGCTGCCGACATTGCTGGAACCTGTGACAGGTAAGTGTCCATTTTTAAAAGTCAGCAGCTGCAGTATTTGTAGCTGCTGGCTTTTAAAAAAAAAATTTCAGGTACAGTCCCACTTTAACTTTGTTTACTGTAGCAAGAAACGCATATTAAAGTGAACAACATAAATTTGTATGTTATGTGGATATCTTAACCACTTCAGCCCCGGACCATTTGGCAGCCAAAGGACCAGAGGTCTTTTTTTTTTTTTTCAATTTCGCACTGCACTACTTTAACTGGTAATTGCGCGGTCATGCAATTTTGTAACCAAACGAAATTTGCGTCCTTTTCTTCCCACAAATAGAGCTTTCTTTTGATGGTATTTGATTGCCTCTGTGATTTTTATTTTTTGCGATATAAATGGAAAAAGAGCGAAAATTTTGAAAAAAAAAGAGATTTTCTACTTTTTGTTATAAAAAAAATCTAATAAACTCAATTTTAGTCAAACATTTGGGCCAAAATGTATTCAGCCACATGTCTTTAGTAAAAAAAATGCCAATAAGCGTATATTTATTGGTTTGCGCAAAAGTTATAGCGTCTACAAACTAGAGTACATTTTCTGGAATTTACACCGCTTTTAATTTATGACTGCCTATTTCATTTCTTGAGGTGCTAAAATGGCAGAGAAGTACAAAACCCCCCCAAATGACCCCATTTTGGAAAGTAGACACCCCAAGCTATTTGCTGAGAGGCATGTTGAGCCCATTGAATATTTTTTTTTTTTTGATTGAATAAAGACAAAAATAAAAAAGATTTTTTTTTTTTTCAAAAAGTTGTCACTAAATGATATATTGCTCACACATGCCATAGTTATATGTGGAATTGCACCCCAAAATACATTTTGCTGCTTCTCCTGAGTATGGGGATACCACATGTGTGGGACTTTTTGGGAGCCTAGCCGCGTACGGGGCCCCGAAACCCAAGCACCGCCTTCAGGATTTCTAAGGGTGCAAATTTTTGATTTCACTCCTCACTACCTATCACAGTTTCGAAGGCCATAAAATGCCAAAATAGCACAAAACCCCCCCAAATGACCCCATTTTGGAAAGTAGACACCCCAAGCTATTTGTTGAGAGGCATGGTGAGTATTTTACAGCTCTCATTTGTTTTTTGAAAATGAAGAAAGTAAAGAAAAAAAAAAAAATTTTTTTTTTTTTTCAATTTTCAAAACTTTGTGACAAAAAGCGACATCTGCAAAATACTCACAATACCTCTCAGCAAATAGCTTGGGGTGTCTACTTTCCAAAATGGGGTCATTTTGGGGGGTTTTATGCCATCTGGGCATTCCATGGCCTCCGAAACTGTGATTTTTGGGGTTCCGTACGCAGCTAGGCTCCCAAAAAGTCCCACACATGTGGTATCCCCGTACTCAGGAGAAGCAACAGAATGTATTTTGGGGTGTATTTCCACATATGCCCATGACATGTTTGAGCAATATATCATTTAGTGACAACTTTTTGTAAAAAAAATATATATATATTTTTTTTTTTCATTATTCAATCTCTTGGGACAAAAAAAAAAAATATTTAATGGGCTCAACATTGCTCTCATCAAATAGCTTGGGGTGTCTACTTTCCAAAATGGGGTCATTTGGGGGGGGGTTTGAACTGTCCTGGCATTTTATGCACAACATTTAGAAGCCTATGTCACACGTCACCCACTCTTCTAACCACTTGTAGACAAAGCCCTTTCTGACACTTTTTGTTTACATGAAAACATATTTTTTTTTTTGCAAGAAAATTACGTTGAACCCCCAAACACTATATATAATGTTAAAGCAAAGGCCCTACAGATTAAAATGGTGGGTGTTGCATTTTTTTTTTTTCCACACAGTATTTGCGCAGCGATTTTTCAAACGCATTTTTTGTGGAAAAAATACACTTTTTTTTATTTTAATGCACTAAAACACACTATATTGCTCAAATTTTTGATGAAATAAAAAATATGATCTTAGGCCGAGTACATGGATACCAAACACGACATGCTTTAAAATTGCGCACAAACACGCAGTGGCGACAAACTACATACATTTTTAAAAGCCTTTAAAAGCCTTTACATGATACCACATTAGATTCACGGAGGAGGTCTACTGCTAAAATTACTGCCCTCGATCTGACCTTCGCGGTGATACCTCACATGCATGGTGCAATTGCTGTTTACATATGACGCCAGACCAACGCTTGTGTACGCCTTTGCGCAAGAGAAGGGGGGCAGGGGTGCTTTTTTTTTTTTTTTTTGGTTTTTTTTTTATTTTTATTTAGCTTTTTTATTTTATTTTTAAACTGTTCCTTCCATTTTTTTTGTTTGTTATGTTTTTTATTGTTATCTCAGGGAATGTAAATATCCCCTATGATAGCAATAGGCAGTGACAGGTACTCTTTTTTTGAAAAAATTGGGGTCTATTAGACCCTAGATCTTTCCTCTGCCCTCAAAGCATCTGACCACACCAAGATTGGTGTGATAAAATGCTTTCCCAATTTCCCAATGGCGCGGTTTATATCCGGGAGGGGGGACATTCCCTCCCACTGCTTGTAAAAGCAGTCTAGAGGCTAATTACCCGCTAGAATTGCTTTTACATGAAAGCCGATCACTGGCTGAAAAGAATGATACCAAGATGATACCTAAACCTGCAGGCATCATTCTGGTATAACCATTCAAAGTCCAGCAACATACTGGACATATATTGTAATCTTTTTTTTTTCATGCAGCCTCTTGGCTGAACGAAAAAAAGAGATTGATTGGTGGGTATGCCCACCATTAGAATACCTCCCTTCATCCACCCACTTCTAATGATGGGCATACATGCACCATTTATATATGCCGATGCATGGGGGCATCCTCCCGCAAAAGTTATGCCGTGTACACACGGTCGGAATTTCGACCGTATGTACGTGGCATTAGGAGCCAATCGCTCCTCCCCCCCCCCCTGCTGCCCCCATGCTTCGGCATATATGCTCTTTTTTTTAACTGTGGTGGTGAAATCACCTCCTACAGTGTTGGAGTCGCGTCTTTATGTATCGTGGGAGCAAACGCTGTTGCTGTCAAGATAAATAAATCCGCGTTGCAACTGAATGGCGCACCTGAAAACAAAAAAATGCTTAACACTAAAACACAGTAAACAAAATTACATACCTGAAAAGCAAGCATGATAAAACATGATAAAACATAATAAAACATTGCAGAATAGAATGGAGTAAAAAAAGAGCAACAATAGAGAGAGAATAGAGTGAGAGAGAGAACAATAAAACGACAACTATTTTATTTTTTTTTATTTTTTTGAGATTCACAGGTAAAAAAACTCCTGACTGAAGCGACTGAATCAAAACGCTACCACAAAAAAACTGTTAGCGATCGCAGGGATCAGGCCTGACTCTGCGAACGCTGCAGTTATGTGTGCTTAGTGTTTTGTAAGTGACAGTGATCGATCAATACTGCACTTGGGTGGGCTGGGCTGGGCGGAGGGGGAAAACGCAGGTGCTAGCAGGTATCTGGGCTGATCCCGCTAACAATGCGGTTTTTTTTGGAACCCTAAACTGCTGGGACGCTAGTATAGATCTGATCAGATCAGATATTGATCTGTTCAGATACTGTGCCACTAAGGGAGGTGTATGCTTTGTGCGTGGGTGTTTGCGGTACTGGCACTAACCTGGGGCGACGCAGACCTTATTTGACCCTAAAACCTAATTGATATCACCCGCCGGGCGATCAGGGGGTTAAACCGTTATTGGGTAATAAATGGCGGGTGCCCTGACAGTATAAAAAACAAGCTAACTAACCAGCGTCACCCGTAACAGTAATACAAAAAAAAAACTGGTTACCTAGCGACACTAATGCAGCGATCAGAAAAACGATCGCTTAGTGACACTGGCAAAAGGGGGTGAAAGGGTTAACTAGGGGCAATCAGGGGTTTAAACCTTTATTAGGTAATATATGGGGGTACCTGACGCTATATAAAAACCTGACGGGGAACCTAAATAACGAAATAACTAACTGGCTAACCAGCGTCACCAGTGACAGTTATACAGTGATCACTGGTGAAAGGGTTAACTCTAGGGGCAATCAGGGGGTTAAAACCTTTATTTAGGTTGTAATATGGGGGTACCTGACCTATAAACCTATTTATGAACCTATATAAACATGGCGGTTACCTAAAAAAAAAAAATGGTTACCTAGCGACAGCAGTGACACTAATACAGCGATCAGAAAAACGATCGCTTAGTGACACTGGCAAAAGGGGGTGAAAGGGTTACCTGGGGGGCAATCAAGGGGTTAAACCTTTATTCGGGGGGGGGTAGGGGGGCTACCTTGGACCTAAAACTAACTGCCCTGACAGTTATTACAGTCACACTGACACTAAATGCAGTGATCAGTAAAAAAATGATCACTGCAATTAGTGACACTGTGACTGGGGGGGGAGGGGGTGATCTGGGGGGTGATCAGGGGGTGACAGGGGGGTGGAATATGGGCCTAACTGTACGGGTGTCAGTGTACTGTTGTGCACTAACCTTTACATGTTCGCCGCTCGGCGTCTCCGGTCACATAGACCGGCGCACCGAGCGTGACATCACTTCCGCCTTCCTGTCTATACAATAGACAGGAAGGGGAAGCTTTTCATTGGCCAGGAGCGATCGCGAGGGGGTGGCCAGAAACCACTGGCCGTCCCCTCGTCCCGGATCGCTCCTGACACGATCCCGACCGTCCCCGCCGGCGGAGGGGGGTCCGATCGGACCCCCCAACCGCCGGAAGAATGTCACGTACAGGTACGTGATTCTGCCTGTACGTGCCATTCTGCCGACGTATATCTACATGGGGCGGTCGGGAAGTGGTTAAGTAGCAAATCACTAGTGGTAAATGCAATAATGCTGGCAAAGGATATTTGTTAGAAAGAAATGCAAAGAAACACAATATGGTTAAATACAACCAAACCCTTGTTCAATCAATTGATACCTATGTGAACAGGCAGAAGAAAAGCAGGGGAATGACGTTTGACTATGTCAGACCACTCCTTGCTGTACCTCAACCCACAGGTACAAAACACTGTGAAAAATAGCAAAACATTCAGCAAACTGTTGGATCTGTAATTTGACTGGCTCCTTTAAACAGAGTCCCAGGTAGTTGAACAAAACTACAGGTTCTGTAACAAGAGTCACTTGCGTAGATTGGGGGGGGGGGCGAAAAGGTTAAAGGTAGCTCCGTCTTAAAGTTGAAGTCTTTAGCTAGCGCTTAAAGAACTGTATATGAGGCATGGGACACATGCTTTTGGAGAGGACTAAATGCAAGCCTCTTGCCAAATGGCCTGATTATGGGCCCTGGATTTTAAGGGGCACAGGGTGAATGGAGAACCCCACTATAATTTGTGCTAGTCAGATTCAATTGCAGGGTTAATTAGCACATACAACAATAGGTGAATACTCTTTAGAATCTGTGTCAAGACAGACTAGCCTCATTTACATTATACAAGACAACAGACAGGTGGCTGGAGTTGATGATATTAGCATCTAACATGTGTGAAGCTCGTGACAACAAGTCTGACCTGTAGTGAAATCCTGATGGGCACAGAGTCACATCGCTGCTTAAAGGGATTAGTTAATTAGTTTATGTTAATTTGTTACAGGTGTATTGTTAGAGTAAAATGAGCAGGAGGGGGGGATCTCCTCTTCTACTTTATATAAATACTTGTCATTATGGTTCTAATAAATCAGTCCATGCTAGCACTAAGCAAGTCTCGTCTCGTTTGGTGCTTGGGAGCCGTTGGAATATCTGAGATCTATATTCAGACTGGGAGGAAGTGGGATATGACGAAAGCACTCAAGAGGAGCGTAGAGACTTTTCGTCACATTGATGGCAGCAGTGGGATTGTGCTTCCTTCAGTCTGGGACATCCAAACCTCCACCTGGATCCAAGATCAGGGTAGCAGACTTCAATCACCCCAGCGGAGATATGGACCTGGCATCAGAGTTCCCGGGGCTGCTGCGGATCTTCCTTTCAGCATACACAAGGACTGTGTCTGAGGATGAATACCTGGAGCTCAGGCAGCAGATTCGGGTGGAGCTCTGGATTGGAGCCCTCCAGCTCGCTGGTATAAAACAGGGCAAGTTCTTTCCAACCCAAGAGCAACGGGCCAGTGACCAACGGGCATTGCGGAGGGCATTCCTGGGAGAGCGGCCCCAGGAGCAATGGGTGACTGAGTTGGACAGGCTGGTCCAGCAGGAGATAGAGCTGGACAATCATTATCGGGCTCTGCAATGGCACGCAGAGCAGGGATATTTAGGGGAGACAACAGAATGCTCTCCGGAGGGATATGACTTTGGAGGCCCTGGATTGCTGTGGGAGAGCCTTACAGATCGTTTTGTGTTTGGCGATGAAGGGGAACCTACCCTTGAGGACCTGAGAGAATATAGAGATTCAATGCTCGGTCTTGCAGGGGTCTCAGAGCTTAAACCAGATCTGGGCCATTTGCTAAGGAAGGAACAGCATCTGGAAAGGGCATACAGGAAACTGCTTGAACACGTTCAGCAGCATGCCAGAGAATCGACAGTGGAAACTCTGGAGATTGCCATCCCCAAACCCGAAGTGCTGATAACAGGGCAGAGCTCTGCTAACTTCTGCCCAGCATCAACAGCAGTATCTGTGGAGTTACAAGGAACTTCCCCAGCTGAAGCGCTGGTCACCGGACAGAGGGTCCAAGACCTCTGCCCCACACCTGTGTCAGTTTTGGAGGCTCAGGGTGAGAAGGTGGCGATCACTTCCCAGCAGCAGATACAGGGGGAGAAGGGAGAGGAGGTGTTTGTTGTCCCTCCTCAACAGTCGGCCAGGGTGGAGAAAGCGATCTTTCCTCCCCAGCAAAGATCCATGCACCTGGGAGACAATACCACAGACATGTCATCCCAGCAGCCAGATGAGGGAATGGAAAAGGAAGCAGCCAGCTCCCCTTCTCAATGGCAGCTACACAATTTGGGAGTGGAGGAAGCCAGCCTCCTGCCCCAATGGTTAACCAGAGCGGAGGTTGTGGAGTCCCCAGCAGAAGTGCTGGCAACAGGGCAGAGTGCTACCCACCTCTGTCCAGCACCAGCAACAACTGTGGAGTTCCAGGGAGCCGGGGTAGTTGGCCCCTCTCTCCAGCGACAAGCTGAGGTAGTAAAGCTGCTACTCCCAGCCGAATCACTGGCAACAGGGCAGAGCGCCGCTAGCCTCTGCCTAGCACCTACAATGTCTCTACAGCTTCAGGAAGCTGGGGCAATCGGTCACACTGTCCAGCAGCTGACTTCGCCCCAGAATGATGACCCCAACCCAGCTAAAGTGCTGGCAACTGGACAGAGGGTCCAAGACCTCTGCCCCACACCTGTGGCAGTTCTGGTGGCCCAGGGTGAGGAGGTGGTGGTCACTCCTGAGCAGCAGATCAGGACCCAAGGAGAGAATGCAATCTGCACTTCACAACTGCAGCTTGAGCTGATATTGGTGGATGGGACTTCAGTCTCCACTTGTATACCCCAGGGATGCTGGGCGGTCGGCCCAGATCCCCAACAGCATGATGGAGTGAGCCCAGTCACCCTGTCTTCTCTCCAGCGGCTGAAAAGAATCCAGAGAGAAGGGCCAGTCCAGGCCTCTCCCCAGCGGCGGATATGTTCTCTGAGAGAGGCAGAGGTTGGCTGGGTGAGTAATACTCTGTTTGGAACAATTTGTTTGGGGTACTGTGTGTATACCAGCATTAGAGGACTGGAACCCCTGAATAACTTCGGAGTCAACCCGTCTGGGGTCTCCTCCTTTGTTAGTCTCCTGCCGAAACGGGAGATGCGTGACAGACCTAGCTGGGACACAGGCTTTTGGAGAGGACTAAATGCGAGCCTCTTGCCAACCGATTATGGGCCCAGGATTTTAAGGGGCACAGGATGAATGAGAACCCCACTATAATCTGTGCTAGTCAGATTGAATTGCAGGGTTAATTAGCACATACAACAATAGGTGAAATACTCTTTAGAATCTGTGTCAAGACAGACTAGCCTCATTTACATTATACAAGACAACAGACAGGTGGCTGGAGTTGATGATATTAGCATCTAACATATGTGAAGCTCGGTGACAACAAGTCTGACCTGTAGTGAAATCCTGATGGGCACAGAGTCACATTGGCTGCTTAAAGGGATTAGTTAATTATTTTATGTTAATTTGTTACAGGTGTATTGTTAGAGTAAAATGAGCAGGAGGGGGGGATCTCCTCTTCTACTGTATATAAATACTTGTCATTTTGGTTCTAATAAACAGTCCATGCTAGCACTAAGCAAGTCTCGTCACGTTTGGTGCTTGGGAGCGGTTGGAATATCTGAGATCTATATTCAGACTGGGAGGAAGTGGGATATGACAAAAGCACTCAGGAGTGTAGGGACGTTTCGTCACAGTGTGGTCCAGGACTTCTTTATGCCCAGCAAGGTACACAGCTGATGCATACCTCCCAACTTTCTAAGAGGGGAACGAGGGACACCTATTAGCAAAAGTATGTAGGCATAGGACTGTCACACCCTTTTAAAGGCAAATTATACAAAAAAAATTGTTAAACTCCCAACTGTTTTTTTACCACTACTATTTCTTTATATTGGCTTTGAAATTTACCAATGCAGCAATGTAAAAATTGGATGAAAGGTTTAGCACTGGGAAATACTTTTTGAAAGATAAAAAGTGAATTTTATATACAACTATATAGATCAGACCAAAATCAGGGACAAATGAGGAGGAAAGAGGGACAGAGGGACTTTGTTCCAAATCAGGGACAGTCCCTCGAAAATTAGGGACAGTTGGGAGGTATGCTAATCCACTAGCCTGCTTTCCAAAGTCCCGTCCTTGGTAGGAGTGGATTCTGACAGGTAATCCATAATGCCCAAAGAACTTCTTCACAAGAACTTTGGCTACTGTAATAGCCTGCTGATCTTTAGTAGGGTAGGCTTGAGCATAGCAGATAAAATGGTCAGTCACTATCAAGATATTACTTCTTCCACCTGTATCGGGTTCCGGGCACAGGAAACCAATACCCACCAAATTCAGAGGCCCCTGGCTTTGCAGGTGTTCCATGGGAGCAGCCCGAACTGGCAATGTCTTCCACTGAATGCATGGCAAACAGTCAAGTCACAGTAATTCTCTATCTCTGCTCTCATGTTGGGCCAGTAGAACCTATCCCTAACTAAACTAAAAATTCTCTCTGTACCTAAATGTCCATGATTGTCATGCAGGACCATCAAAAGTCCAGCAAAAGAGATGCCCCAAACACCAGACACCAATAGTTGCTTGAGTAAAAGCATCCTCAGCCCCAGTGTCAAGCCACACCCCTGACACATTTCACCACGCCCACTGGGCTTAGTCATGGAGGTAAAACACGTCAGTGTGTGTGGCCTGGACGGAGCTGGACTGAGGCTGCTTCTTATGCTCAAGTGACTGTCGGGCATGTTGGTGTGCAGCATTCGGGACATCTCTTTAGCTAGACTTAGTATAATAGTATAGTCATGTCCATATATGGTCAATGACATCCCCAGAGAGACCCCACCCCATTGTATATAACAGCTGTCCTCCATGGGACCTGTCATTTGATAGGAGGCCAAAAACTGTGTTTATTTTATATTTCTTTACTGTTCCTCTTTTGTGAATGAATACCATATACTCATTCAGCTCTGTTATCGGGCAATCACGGACATCGCAAGTCCCCAGGCGGCCGGGAAGCCCTGGACGTCATATGACGCTCGCCCAGGATGGGAGATCCCTCCTGCGGACGTCATATGACTATGGGCGGTATTGAAGTGGTTAAACTGTGTTATCAGAACCGTGAAAGTCTTTTATTATTTGTGTCAATGGGTAATAATGACTGAACCCAGGATGTCAAAGGTGACTTGCAGAGTCGGGGCAACCAGTGGGGTACAGATTCTACCAGCGGCCCTCACGAGGGTAGCACTACACACCTAAAAATGTACACTATTCACTATTGTATTATTCTGTAATTAATTTTCTTGCAGCACTTTTGTAAATATGCCCACCTGCATGGTCTAATGTTAAGACCACTAGAGGGAGCAATATCAGCTATGTCTATAATATATATTAATGAAAATATGGCAAAAATTATTCCAAAAATTACATTTAGGTAACAATTACCACTACAACTGAAATACAATGGGCTAGGTATATAACCTATTAATGGACTGCAGACCTTCCACAAACCTTGGCGATCAATGTACTGCTTGCACCACCAAGTGGCGGGCCAGGAACAGTGCATTTTCTGCTCCAAATCTGACAGTTTTCAGTGATCAAAGGGGATGCATTGGAAGTCTGAAGAGAGCCATTAATTATCCCCTACTTGAACGTGACCTTTGTAGACGCAGACAAATTAATGAGGTTATAAATCTTATGAGTAAGAAACATTTCATTGTAAAAACACCAAAAAAAAAAAAAGACAACGTTTAGGGAAGGTGTGGTCGGTTCCCGTCTGTTTCAACTTAAACTGGATTGTCATAGATTTATTCTGAGCCCGGCTGTTGCCAAGACGACGCCTAGTGCTTGATGTGACATCTGACGGATAGACATGACCCTAGAAAGTAACGTAATACTTCCTCCAGCCACCATTGGGCTTAGGCATTGCGTCTGCAGACCGTTGAATGCATATTTTATATGTACATTCATTGTAGAACGGAGTGCCGTTTTATTTTATTTGGAGGAGGGTTGCCAGGCGACGCAAGATGCTCCGTTGGAGTTTTGGCCGCTGGTCTTCCAAAGTTTTTCTCCGACATTTCCTTTACATTAGGTTCCTGGGGTTAGATGAGGACACGCACTCCCTGTCTCGGCTTGTTATCCCATTGCCGTGGGTTTTTTTTTTTTTTTTTTTCAGAAGACGCATTGTTATCCAGACAGTCAAAATGTGTTTTGCATAAACATACAAAGAAAACAATAATTAAACATCGTGTGAAACGAGGGCCAACGTCTTCTTTGTGGCCCTGTCTCTGAGCAAATCTACAGTCAGATGTTAAGGTAAATATGTTTACAGTAATGCTGGGACTAATAAAGAAAGAATAATGCCGCGTACACACGATCGGACTTTTCGACGGACTAGGTCCGGCGGACCAGAATCAGTCGGTCAATTCGATCGTGTGTGGGCTCCAGCGGACTTTTCTTTCCCGAAAGGCCGACGGACCTAGAAATAAAACATGTTTCAAATCTTTCCTTCGGACTCGAGTCCGGTCGAAAAATCTGCTCGTCTGTGTGCTAGTCCGACGGACGAAAATCGACGCTATTGGCTACTGGCTATGAACTTCTTTTTTCTAGTTCGGTCGTACGTCATCACGTTCGAATCCGTCAGACTTTTGGAGTGATAGTGTGTGTGCAAGTCCGGACCTCCGCTGCAAAGTCCGTTGGGTAGTCCGCCGGACCTAGTCCGTCGAAAAGTCCGATCGTGTGTACGCGGCATTAGGCCTGGTTTACAACTGTGGTTGGAGGTGAAGGTAAAAACAGGCAATTAAGCTGTATTTTTTCTCTCCCAACCACTCCGTCGCCCCTAGCTTGCAAAATGTGACCCATTCAAAGGAAATTAACGTGATTCCGGTGATGGGCTTTTACGAGTTCAAAGAAGCCACAAGGAGGTGATTTGATGCCTCCTCACCGTCTGTCTAATGTCCCTGTGAAAAAGGGATCCACCATGGATTGCTTTTCAGAGGGAAACGCAAGTGTAAACAAGCCCTAGGAGAGGCAAAGATGCGTTTGTAAGAGAGATGAGAGAACAGGATTTGTTCCATGTTGAGCACAGGATAGCGATCGAAGATTGGGATCCATTGCATACCTCCCAACTTTCTAAGATGGGAATGAGAGACACCCATAAGCAAAAGTATGCATTAATAGGATGCGCCCCCCCCCCCTCCCGCCACACACCCTTACAAAGAGAATTAATACGCAAAAAATGATTGGTTAAACCCACAAGTGCTTTTTTTTAACCAATACTATTCCTTTATATTGGCTTTTGAAATGTATAAATGCAGCAATTTAGAAATTGGATGAAAGGTTTAACACTGTAAAACACTTTTTGATAGACAAATAGTACATTTTTAATACAGGTATATAGATCAGATCAAAATGAGGGACAAATGAGGAGGAAAGAGGGACATTGTTCCAAAACAGGGACAGTCCCTCGAAATCAGGGACAGTTGCGAGGTATGCGATTGTAACAATGCATAATATTACATAACATAATTAGAAACAGTGTGCCTTGTTGGAGACCGGTGATCAGTGCAGAGAAATGGTGTTTAAGAAGTGACTTATTAGGCATTTTGCGCCAGGAAAGGAGTGTGGAGGATATTACAGGGGACAGTATGTGCAGGAAAAGAGTGGGGTGAGTATGACAGTGGGCACTATATTCAGGAGAAGAGTGTAGAGAGTATTACAGGGGGCAGTATGTGCAGGAAATGAGTGGGGTGAGTATGACAGTGGGCACTATGTTCAGGAGAAGAGTGTAGAGAGTATTACAGAGGGCAGTATGTGCAGGAAAGGAGTGGGGTGAGTATGACAGTGGGCACTATGTTCAGGAGAAGAGTGTAGAGAGTATTACAGGGGGCAGTATGTGCAGGAAAGGAGTGGGGTGAGTATGACAGTGGGCACTATGTTCAGGAGAAAAGTGCAGAGAGTATTACAGGGGGCAGTATGTGCAGGAAAAGAGGTAAGAGGGTATGAGGGGGGCAGTATGTACAGGAGAGGAGTCCAGATGTTATGACCATGGACAGTATGTACAGGAGACGAGCGCAGAAGGTATGACAGGGGGCAGGTTGTGCAGGGGAGATGAATGGAGGGTGTAACGGAAGCAATATGTGCAGGAGAAGAGAACTCAGGCTATGACAGGGGTGGCATATGTGGGGGAGGAGTGTGGAGGGTATGACAGGGGGCAGTATGTGCAGGAGAGGAGTGCAGAGTGTATGACAGGGGCAGTATGAGTAGAAAAGGAGTGCAGAGGGTATGACTTAATTCTTCATGGCATAGATTCAACAAGGTGTTGGTAACATTCCTCAGAGGTTTTGGTCCATATTGACATGATAGCATCACGCAGTTGCTGCAGATTTCTCGGCTGCACATCCATGATGCAAATCCCCCTTCCACCACATGCCAAAGGTGCTCTATTGGATTGAGATCTGGTGACTGTGGAGGCCATTGGAGTACAGTGACCTAATTGTCATGTTCAGGAAACCAGTGGTGAGATGATATGAGCTTTGTGACATGGAGCATTATCCTTCTGGAAGGAGCCATCAGAAGATGGGGACACTGTAGTCATAAAGGGATGGACATGGTCAGCAACAATACTCAGGTAGGCCGTGGGGTTTATAAGATGCTCAATTTATACTTAGGGGTCCAAAGTGTGCCAAGAAAATATCCCCCACACCATTACACCACCAGACTGAAACAATACAAGGCAGGATGGATCCATGCTTTCATGTTGTTGACGCCGAATTCTGACCCTCCATCTGAATGTCGCATTTGAAATAGAGATTTATCAGACCAGGCAATGTTTTTTCCAATCTTCTATCGTCCAATTTTGGTGATCCTGTGTGAATTGTAGCCTCGGTTTTCTGTTCTTAGCTGACAGGAGTGACACCGGGTGTGGTCTTCTGCTCCTGTAGCCCATCTGCTTCAAGGTTCAATGTGTTGTGCGTTCAGAGATGGTATTCTGCATACCTTGGTTGTAACGAGTGGTTATTTGAGTTACTGTTGCCTTTCTATCATCTCAAACCAGTCTACTCATTCTCCACTGACCTCTGACATCAACAAGGCATTTTCGTCCACACAACTGCCGCTCACTGGATATTTTCTCTTTTTCGGACCATTCTCTGTAAACCCGAGAGATGGTTGTGTGTGACAATCACAGTAGATCAGCAGTTTCTCTTTCTTCCCCATTCTGATGCTCAGTTTGAACTTCAGCAAGTTGTTTTCACCATGTCTAGATGTCTGATTGCTGCCATGTGATTGGCTAATTAGCAATTTGTGTTACCAAGCATATGAACAGGTGTACCTAATGAAGTGGCAGGTGAGTCTATATACAGTATCTCACAAAAGTGAGTACACCCCTCACATTTTTGTAAATATTTTATTCTATCTTTTCATGTGACAACACTGAAGAAATGACACTTTTCTACAATGTAAAGTAGTGAGTGTACAGCTTGTATAACAGTGTAAATTTGCTGTCCCCTCAAAATAACTCAACACGCAGCCATTAATGTCTAAACCGCTGCCAACAAAAGTGAGTACACCCCTAAGTGAAAATGTCCAAATTGGGCCCAAAGTGTCAATATTTTGTGCGGCCACCATTATTTTCCAGCTCTGCCTTAATCCTCTTGGGCATGGAGCTCACCAGAGCTTTACAGGTTGCCACTGGAGTCCTCTTCCACTCCTCCATGATGACATTACGGAGATGGTGGATGTTCAAGACCTTGCGCTCCTCCACCTTCCATTTGAGGATGCCCCACAGATGCTCAATAGGGTTTAGGTCTGGAGACATGCTTGGCCAGTCCATCACCTTTACCCTCAGCTTCTTTAGCAAGGCAGTGGTCATCTTGGAGGTGTGTTTGGGGTGGTTATCATGTTGGAATACTGCCCTGCGGCCCAGTCTCTGAAGGGAGAGGATAATGCTCTGCTTCAGTATGTTACAGTACATGTTGGCATTCATGGTTCCCTCAATGAACTGTAGCTCCCCAGTCCCGGCATCACTCATGCAGCCCCAGACCATGACACTCCCACCACCATGCTTGACTGTAGGCAAGACACACTTGTCTTTGTACTCCTCACCTGGTTGCCACAACACACGCTTGACACTATCTGAACCAAATACGTTAATCTTAGTCTCATCAGACCACAGGACATGGTTCCAGTAATCCATGTCCTCAGCAAACTGTTTGCAGGCTTTCTAGTGCATCATCTTTAGAAGAGGCTTCCTTCTGGGACGACAGCCATGCAGACCAATTTGATGCAGTTTGCGGCATATTGTCTGAGCACTGACAGGCTGACCCCCCCCCCCCCCCCCCACCCCTTCAACCTCTGCAGCAATGCTGGCAGCTCTCATACGTCTATTTCCCAAAGACAACCTCTAGATATGACGCTGAGCGCATACACTCAACTTCTTTGGTCGACCATGGCGAGGCCTGTTCTGAGTGGAACCTGTGCTGTTAAACCACTGTATGGTCTTGGCCACCGTGCTGCAGCTCAGTTTCAGGGTCTTGGCAATCTTCTTATAGCCTAGGCCATCTTTATGTAGAGCAACAATTCTAACAAGTCACATGACACCGGGGAGGGAAAATGGCTAATTGGGGTCAATTTGGACATTTTCACTTAGGGGTGTACTCACTTTTGTTGCCAGCAGTTTAGACATTAATGGCTGTGTGTTGAGTTATTTTGAGGGGACAGCTAATTTACACTGTTATACAAGTTGTACACTACTTTACATTGTAGCAAAGTGTCATTTCTTCAGTGTTGTCACATGAAAAGATATAATAAAATATTTACAAAAATGTGAGGGGTGTATCTACTTTTGTGAGATACTATATGTGTGTGTGTGTGTATATATATATATATATATATATATATATATATATATATATATGTATGTAGCACTGAACCCCCGAAGGAGCTGCTGGTTTAATTTGGGCTTACCGTTATGCCGCGTACACACGTGCGGACTGTTGCCGGCGGACCTATTCCAGCGGACAATCCCGCGGGACTTTCCAGCTGGGTCCGCGGGACTTTCCGAGCGTGTGGACTTGCCCACACACGCACGGACTTCTCCAGCGGATAATCCGCCGGCCAAAAGTCCGCGGGACTTTTGAAAATGAACGGACTTGCCCACACACGGAGCAGTCCGTTCATTTCGAACGTAACTTCAGGTTACGTAGCTAGCGTAGGCAGTAAATGCCGCCGCGCTAGCTCCGCAAGCTGGCATGGATTTAAAGGGAATCCCCACGCCGAAAAAACGGCGTGGGGGTTCCCCCCAAATCCATGTCAGACCCTCATCCGAGCACGCAGCCTGGCAGGCCAGGAAAGGGGTGGGGACGAACGAGCGCCCCCCCCCCCTCCTGAGCCGTACCAGGCCGCGTGCCCTCAACATGGGGGGTGCCCAGGGGAAAGGGGGGCCGTGCGGCCCCCCCACCCCAAAGCACCTTGTCCCCATGTTGATGAGGACAAGGGCCTCTTCCCGACAACCCTGGCCGTTGGTTGTCGGGGTCTGCGGGCGGGGGCTTATCGGAATCTGGGAGCCCCCTTTAATAAGGGGGCCCCCAGATACCGGCCCCCCCACCCTATGTGAATGAGTATGGGGTACGATGTACCCCTACCCATTCACCTAAGGTGTAAAATGTAAAGTACAAAAACACACACACACTTTGAAAAAATAGTTTATTGCACTGCTCCGGGGGTCTTCTTCCGTCTTGGGGGTCTTCTCGCCGGACTCCTCCGCTCTCTTCTGCTCTTTTACCTAGCTCTTTCACGAGGGGAGGAGTCCGGCTACCTTCTTCGTCGTCGCCGCCGTCGTCTGGGGGTCTCGATCCGCCTTCGGGGGTCTTCCGGGGTCTCTTCTGTTCTTGCGGCGGTCGTCGTCTTCCGCGCCGCCGGCGCCTTCTTCTTCTTGTCCTTCTTCTTGTCCTTCTTGTTCTTCTTCTTCTTCCGATGTTGACCCGACGCTCTCTCTGCCCGGAATGCCTGTGCCGCTCTGCGCTCGGACTTATATAGGGACATGGGGGACAGGGTCACATGCACATGTCACATGGTGACCCCGCCCCCTTGTGTTGTCACAGTCCCGGAGGATGCTGGGACTGTGACATCGCAAGGGGGCGGGGTCACCATGTGACATGAACATGTGACCCTGTCCCCCATGTCCCCCATGTCCCTATATAAGTCCGAGCGCAGAGCGGCACAGGCATTCCGGGCAGAGAGAGCGTCGGGTCAACATCGGAAGAAGAAGAAGAACAAGAAGGACAAGAAGAAGGAGAAGGCGCCGGCGGCGCGGAAGACGACGACCGCCGCAAGAACAGAAGAGACCCCCGAAGGCGGATCGAGACCCCAGACGACGGCGGCGACGACGAAGAAGGTAGCCGGACTTCCCCCGCTCGGTAAAAGAGCTTGGTAAATGGCGGGGGAGTCCGGCTAGAAGACCCCCAAGACGGAAGAAGACCCCCGAAGGCGGATCGAGACCCCCAGACGGCGGCGACGACGAAGAAGGTAGCCGGACTTCCCCCGCTCGGTAAAAGAGCTTGGTAAATGGCGGGGGAGTCCGGCGAGAAGACCCCCAAGACGGAAGAAGACCCCCGGAGCAGTGCAATAAACTATTTTTTCAAAAGTGTGGGTGTTTTTTTTTTTACTTTACATTTTACACCTTAGGTGAATGGGTAGGGGTACATCGTACCCCATACTCATTCACATAGGGTGGGGGGCCGGGATCTGGGGGCCCCCTTATTAAAGGGGGTTCCCAGATTCCGATAAGCCCCCGCCCGCAGACCCCGACAACCAACGGCCAGGGTTGTCGGGAAGAGGCCCTTGTCCTCATCAACATGGGGACAAGGTGCTTTGGGGTGGGGGGGCCGCACGGCCCCCCTTTCCCCAGGGCACCCCCCATGTTGAGGGCACGCGGCCTGGTACGGCTCAGGAGGGGGGGGGGCGCTCGTTCGTCCCCACCCCTTTCCTGGCCTGCCAGGCTGCGTGCTCGGATGAGGGTCTGACATGGATTTGGGGGGAACCCCCACGCCGTTTTTTCGGCGTGGGGAGTCCCTTTAAATCCATGCCAGGTCACGGAGCTAGCGCGGCGGCAGTAACTGCCTACGCTAGCTACGTAACCTGAAGTCACGTGCTAAATGAACGGACTTGCCGATGAGCGGCAAGTCCCTTCATTTCAAAAGTCCCGCGGACTTGCCCACTAACGGCGGGATTGTCCGCTGGACTTCCAAGTCCAGCGGATAATTTGAAAACAAAACTTCAAACTTTAGTCCGCCGTACTTTGGCGCCAAAAAGTCCGCCGGCGCCCACACACGAGGGGATTATCCGCTGGACTTCAGTCCAGAGGATAATCCCGCGGGATTGTCCCTTCGTGTGTACGCGGCAAAACACAGTCTCTCAATTAGAGATAGAGGGTTTAGGTGGAAAGTTCAGGTACTCTTGGAACTGCTCAAAACTGAAAGTCTCTCACTATAGGAATCCAGAGAGTAGCCACTCACAACTGGATTGTCAGGAGGACCAGGACCAAACAGACAGAAAGATCTTCTGGACCGGAAACCCAGAAGCACGTGATCTCAGTACCTTAAGTACCCTCTCCCAGAATTCACAGCAAGACGACACTCTCACTGGTTGGTTCCGAGAGAGATTGGCACTCAATGCGCCCAGCCAAACTGCGTTCTCATGCTTTCCAGAAGTGACAGCGACACCTATGGCCAAGCAGAACCCAGTGCAATCCAGCCAGACTGGCACTGAAACCATAATTTGGTACAATTAACCCCAAAACCCAACTGTGGTTCCAGGAACATTAAATTTACAAAACACATAGCGCATGCTCGTCAGGAGCCCGGCGCTTCATATATATGAAAAAAAATTATAATTATATATATATATATATATATATATATATTACTGTACATACAGTACACAGTGCTGGGTTTTGGCTGTGAGACAGAGAACTCCCGGAACAATATAGAGATTGTCTGAGCGGGGCTCAGCCATTTATAGGCAGCTTTGTATTCTGCGAATCAATACAAAGCTTCCTCCGATTGGCTAAGTCGGAGAGCGTCATCAGCCTGCCAGGAATTTGGACATTTGGTGAAGGCTGAGAGCAATTAGTAGGGACATTTTTTCAGTTGACAATACATACTTAAACAGAATATATTTAAATCAGAGTTTAGTGTCACTTCAATTTCTTTGGTTGGATCCTGCAAATGTGCACATATGCAGCCCCTCGAAATAAGACCTACTTCAGTGAGGCAGCATATGTAGTTACCCTCAGTGAAAAGGGATTAGCTACCAAAACTTTTATGCTACACTACAGCTTTTTATCTAATCTCTTATTTATTGTATTTTCTTACTTTTAAAATATAGTAGTGGGGGAAAAGGCATTTGGGGGTTTAACCACTTCAATACTGGGCACTTTTACCCCCTTCATGCCCAGGTAAATTTTCAGCTTTAACCGCTTCCCGACCGCCCACTGCATATATACGTCAGCAGAATGGCACGGGCAGGCAGAATCACGTACCTGTACGTGATCCTTTAAATGCCTGCCAGTGGGTCGCGTGCGCGCCGCCAGCGGCGCGCTCGCGACCCAGTCGGGAGCTCCGTGACCACGGCCGCGGGACCAGCAGACCCGATCGCCGCTGGTGTCCCACGATCGGGTCACGGAGCTGAAGAACGGGGAGAGGTATGTGTAAACAAACCTCTCCCCGCGCTTCCTACTCTGCCTGTCATTGATTGGCTGTTCCCGGTCATCGGAAAGCCGATCAATGACGTCAGATGTCAGCCCCGCCCCCTAATGTAAAAAACACAACACACGTCACAGCCCATAACCCCTCCCCTCCCCCTAGTGGTTAACTCTTTCACTACAACTGTCATTTATACAGGAATCAATGCATTTAAATAGCATTGATTGCTGTATAAATGACAATGGTCCCAAAAATGTGTCAAAAATGTCCGATGTGTCCGCCATAATGTCGCAGTCACAATAAAAAATCGCTGATCGCCACCATTACTAGTAGAAAAAAAAAATATTTGACGGCCAATGGTAAACTAGGTATACACGAGTAGCATGACCTTGATGTAAGTTGAAGTTAATGTGAAATATGAAAAAAGAACCACCCACTGTAATGTATCCATCTTTCTGTATATTATTGTAGATGTACCACTGTATAGATTGTTTTCTTTGTTTGTTTTGTTCAAAATAAATAAAAATTCTTGTTAAAAAAAAAGAAAAAAAAAATATTAATAAAAATGCTATAAAACTATCCCCTATTTTGTAAACGCTATAACTTTTGCGCAAACCAATCAATAATCGCTAATTGCAATTTTTTTTACCAAAAATATGTAGAAGAATACGTATCGGCCTAAACTGAGAAAAAAAAAAATTTTATATATTTTTTGGGGGATATTTATTATAGCAAAAAGCAAAAAATATTGCATTGTTTTCAAAATTGTCGCTCTATTTTTGTTTATAGCGCAAAAAATAAAAACCGCAGGGCGATCAAATAACACCAAAAGAAAGCTCTATTTGTGGGAAAAAATTAGTTTGGGAGCCACGTCGCACGACCGCGCAATTGTCAGTTAAAGCGACGCAGTGCCGAATCGCAAAAAGGGGCCTGGTCCTTTGGCTGCCAATTGGTCCGGGGCTGAAGTGGTTAAGCGCTGTCACACTTTGAATGACGATTGCGAGTAACACTGTACCCAAATTACATTTTTATCTATTTTTTTTCACACAAATGGAGCTTTCATTTGGTGGTATTTAATCACCACTTGGTTTTTGTTTTTTTTACTAAATAAACAAAAAAATACAAACGTTTGAGACAAAAAAATACGTTTTTCTTAGTTTCTGTTATAACATTTTGCAAATAAGTAATTTTTCTCCTTCACTGGTGTGTACTGATGAGGCTGCACTAATAGGCTGCATTTATGGGCACTGATGAGGTGCACTAATAGGCTACACTGATGGGCACTGATGAGGTGCACTAATAGGCTGCACTGATGGGCACTGATAAGGCTGCACTAATAGGCTGCACTGATGGGCACTGATGAGGTGGCACTAATGGGCAATGATGAGGAGGCACTGATGAGGCTACACTGCTAGGTGGCACTGATAGGCAGCACTGATGGGCACTGGTAGGTGGCACTGATGAGGAGGCACTGATAGGCTCCACTGATGGGCACTGAAGCATAGAGATATTTGAATATAACTGGGATGTTTAGCTGTCCTGGAAAAACATTGTGAAAATAGACCTGATCAAGATCCAAGTGACAGTGTGTTTGTAAAAAGGGGCAGCACAGTGGCGGTTGGTGCTCCATCGGTCGGGGGGGGGGGCAGATGGACCTGAGCACAGATGCCCCCCGTCACTCCAGCCTCCGGTGGCCAGGCTCTCTTTCCTTGTGCTTCCCTCCTCCGTGTCCTGGCCTCCTCTGCTTCCCTCCTCCGTGTCCTGGCCTCCTCTTCTCCCCTCTCCAGATGGGTACAGTGGGCGCAGCACACAGGCATCCTCGGCTCTGTACTGAGCTCCGGCTGGAGGGAGATGACAGTCTATAGAGCGCTCCTCCGTGGCGGCTGGTGAGTCAGGCTTCCCCTGCGTGATGTCTCCTCCCTCTTCCTGGGACGGCCAATCAGAGCGCTTCTCCTTTCGGCCATTCGGGTGACGGGTCTCAAGACCCGCTTGCTGATTGGCTGGGAGGAGGATCAATGTGGCAATAGCGAATATTCAATAGTTATTGTCACACAACTGGGGGGGCTCGGAGTGCAGGGTTCTGCGCCCTGAGCCCACCCTTTTTTGAAGCCTATTACAGCCTCTGTCTCTAATCACGTGCTTAAAAACCCCCCCCCCCATAGGGGGTCGGATGCATGGATAGGGATGGCGGCGGCCGTGCGCCCCTAATGGACGGACCGCCACTGGTGCAGGGTGGTGCGGCAACAAAATTTTGATTATAGAAAAGGTTCAAGCACATCTTATTCAGGCCTAGCGGGTAGGCATACCCATCCAGAGCGATTCAGAAACAGTGGACTGGTGTCTGTGTGACTGATGGCCTCTGCACTGTCTTGGAAAGAACCAGGTAAAATCAGCAGTTTATATGGGGTTAGCGCTATATGTATATACCCCAATATGGCAGCCTTTGTGGCTTTGAGGTAGACAGTAAAAACATAGCTCAATTGCCTATGTTTACCTCCTCCAACCGCAAGTGTAAACTGGGCCTTACTGACGTTTTTGGAAATGGGTAAGATATACTAAGCATAGCTCCCAGCTCTTGGATGCCGGTTTAGGCTGTCAGGATTTCAGAAGCTGTTTGCTGTAAAGCCTGCTGATTCCTTAATGGCTATTCTAAGGACCTGCCAATTGGCCCCAGTGAATCTTCAGGTTATATCCTGCTCATGCGCTTTATTTGGGGGGGATTAACCATCACTACAATTTTTGCACATCTTTCTTTGATTGGAAATGGATGTAAAATGTCCTTTAAAACAATTACACTAAGAGCTTTTGGAGCTAAAAATCTATCTAGCATACCTTTCCTGAATCTCTGTTGTTTTTAATTAGTATGGAATGCTAATTCAGCAACTCATTACAAATACAAATTTCTCTTGTTAAATACTCATCCCTGAGGAAGGAGATTCGTGTACTCCGAAACGCGTTGGGTGCAGGAGTATTTTGTACTGTTGTATGTATATTGATGTAAATATCATATATTCTTTATGTTACATGTTACATGATCCATACTTTTTTATATCATATATTTAATAAAAAATGTTTGTATTAAAATACAACTTTACTCTTTATGTGCCTAAAAAGTCTGCCACTAGGGGTTTTTGTTTCTTAGCTAAGCAATGCTCTGTGACGCCAGTACAGTGAAACATACGTAGAAGCGCGGACTCGTCACTTCCGGGTCCTCTATGTGACATCCTTTTTGGTGTATCCAGAACGAGGCGTGGATCGCATTCCGCCGCAATTCTGATATATCCACCCGCACATGCTGTAGACACCTCAGTGCTGGGCATAGCACAGTCACATGTGAGTGCAAAATCTTTTGTTACCCTTTTAAATAAACAATATTAACACACGGCTGTAATTTTGGGAGCTTTTCATCTGATTTTTCGACCGTGTGTATGCCCATTAGTCTTTTTCTGTTGGCATTTCCGACGGACTTTAGATTTGAGAACCTGTTCTTAATTTTTCAGACGGAAAACCTTTCTATCGAATTTTCCGATTGTGTGTGTATGCAATTCCGACACGCAAAATTCAGACGCATTCTCAAACAATTCGACGCATGCTCAGAAGCATTAAACTTACCTTTTATAGTGCCGTTGAATGTGTTGTATGTCGCGGTGTTATTGACCGTCGGAATTTGGTGTGACCGTGTGTAGGTAAGACAGTTTGAGCGAAATTCCGACGGGAAAACCATCAGAGCTTTTTCCGACAAGAATTCTGATCGTGTGTACGCGGCATAAGAGTTCTTTTTGTGTGTCCTTGGTGGAGTCTGTTTCCTTATCCTCAGCCCTGGAGGGGGTTACAAAGTGGAGATATGCCTACCTAGGATTCCTCTGGTCCATTCAATTCAAGCGCATTTTGACCTACTGTAAAAAGTGGTCAGACACCTTTGGTGAGTTGCCACCTACCTCATGAGCACTCGTGGTGAAGCTTTTATTTGAAGAAACATCAAACCAGAGAATTTAATCTATTTATGATGTTGGGATTGTCACTTTGCACTTTATATATTTATTTGCTTTTGTAATCACCTTTTTCACCTTTATTTTGTATGTTTTTAGCGAGAACACCTTTCCTTTTTATTTTTCTATAGCTCTGTGACCGTTATCTCATTTCCACACTACAGGAATCACAGACTACCCTGAGAACAGAACATCTGATCATCCAACAGTAGAAAAGAGGGGAGCAACACAGGAAGATGTCCCGTCCAGGCCTTGCAGCTGGAGCAGGTGGTCTCTGACCACTAAGGAAGGGTAGGTCCCTCCGGACGACACGGCTGGCCGGGCCAATTCTATCAGCTGTCCCTGAGATCCCTCTTAGTGCTCTCAGTGAAAATGGAAGCTGTGGATGGAAGTCCCTCCAGGGAGTTTTTTTTAACATTTTCACACATACGTCCACCAAACCATTTTATCGATGTAGGAGGTCCGCTGATCAAAGATGACCGAGACGTACTTATTAAAGTGATGTACCTCATATTGTGACCTTTTATAACACTCAACATCCTCCTCCACCCAAAACAATGCGTCTTTGCTGGTTATTAAATTGTCCCTGTTTATTATTTCATTTAGTGATTTATGGATTTGTTCCAGTTTACAGATGTCTAGCTGGTTACTATAGGAGAGCAGATTTTTCATTAGAAGCATATGACATGTGAGATGATGATAGTAATACAATCACTGTATAATCAATTTTAGATTACCAAAACAATGTAATATGAGCACCCAAGCTCCACAATTAATCAGTTTTCTGTTTCAATATGGTTATTGAGTTTTTGGGTAAACAAGAGAATCATAAACAAGCTCAAGATCGCCTACGCAGGGGCTAGAACCATGTAAAAATTACCAATGATCAATATCGTTCACAATTATCCTATGACATAGTGAAAATAGGGGATGGTATCAAAAAATGAATAGTGCATAAAATGCCATGTCCCCAAAATCGTCGCCGAAGGGGAGGCTCTTCTCCAGCAACCCCCCTCCATAGGAGGCAACGGCAGGAACCAGGATAGTGAGAAACCAGAAAGAAAGTGAGAAGAGCAAAAAGGCAGAGAGAGGGGGTCACAGATAGGAGAGGGGGGAAAGGGAACAGGAGAACTCGGACTCAGAGCCCCACAGAAGGGAGTCAGACAAGGCCCAGCAGGATGCTTGAAGTGTGGGGAACTAATAATAAGAGATCCATGGTTCCCAAATTTTGAGAAATTTGGCATGTGAGTAAGGATGAGCCCGGTGTTCGATTCGAACCCATGTTCGAATCGAGCACCGGGTGTTCGCTCGCTCGGCGAGCCCAGAACTATTGGGGCCGCTCGCATCAAATTCGTGTGATGCGAGCGGCCCCGCAATGCATTGCGGCCCGCGCAGTGCAATGCTGGCTGATGATTGGCCAAGCATGCACTGTGACCCCGCATGCTTGGCCAATCACAGCGCCGGCAGCGAGGAGAGCCATAATTGGCTACAGGCAGCATGCCTGTAGCCAATTATTGCTCAGGGGCTTTAGTACACGCCCCACGGTATAAGAGGCCGCCGCGCCGGCGGCCTCGCATATTATGTTTCAGACAGTGTCAGCGTGTCAGTGTGCTGCTGACAATATGTGCTTTATTTCTGGGATATGTGTGTGCATGCTGTTAGAACAGCATTGCAGTATCACATCTGGGGGTGTCTATAGGTGGCCTGTGAAGGGGGCAGGTTTCCTGTGCTTAGAACTTTCCCTGCAAAAAAGTGTCATTTTGCAGGAAAAAAGCTATTTAAAATCACTCGCGGCTAATGTTAATTCACGGCTCCCGTAACACAGAGAACAGTGATTCATTGAAACTCATTCATAAAAAAAAGTCATTGATAAAAAATAAAAAAAATAAAAAAAAAATGAAAAAAAAAAGCGTAGGGGTCCCCCCAAATTCAATAACCAGGCCCTTCAGGTCTGGGATGGATATTAAGGGGAACCCCAGCCAAAAAAAAAATGGCGTAGGGTCCCCCTCAAAATCCATACCAGACCCTTGAGGTCTGGTATGGATTTTAAGGGGAACCCTAGCCAAAAAAAATGGTGTGGGGTCCCCCTCAAAATCCATACCAGACCCTTATCCGAGCAGGCAACCTGGCAGGCCGCAGGAAAAGAGGGGGGGACGAGAGCGGCCCCCCCTCTCGCCTGAACCGTACCAGGCCACATGCCCTCAACATTGGGAGGATGCTTTGGGGGTCTAAGACCCCTAAAGCACCTTGTCCCCATGTTGATGAGGACAAGGGCCTCTTCCCCACAACCGTGCCCGGTGGTTGTGGGGGTCTGCGGGCGGGGGCTTATCGGAATCTGGAAGCCCCCTTTAACAAGGGGACCCCCAGATCCCGCCCCCCCCCTGTGTGAAATGGTAAGGGGGTACAAAAGTACCCCTACCATTTCACCAAAAAAGTGGCAAAAATGGTAAAAATGACAGGAGACAGTCTTTGACAATTCCTTTATTAAAATCTTCTTTCTTCTTTCTTCATCCTTCGGTTTCTTCATCTTCTCCTTCCTTCATCTTCTTCCATCTTCTTCTTCCATTTTCTTCTTCCTCCGATCCGCTTCTTCTTGCGCTGGTCTTCTCGTCCGGCATCTTCTTCCGTCGGCGTCGGCGTCGGTGTCTCTGTCTCTTCTTGGGCCGCTCCGCGCAATGGGAGGCTCCCGCTGTGTGAGGCTCCGCTCCGTCTGACAGGTCTTTTATAATGGAGGGCACCTGGTGACCCCGCCCCCTCTGACGCACAGGGACGTCATGGGGAATTCCATGATGGCTTTCCCCATGACGTCAGAGGGGGGCGGGGTCACCAGGTGCCCTCCGTTTTAAAAGACCTGTCAGATGGAGCGGAGCCTCACACAGCGGGAGCCTCCCATTGCGCGGATCGGCCCAAGAAGACACCGACACCGACACCGACGCCGACGCCGACGGAAGAAGATGCCGGACGAGAAGGACGAGAAGACCAGCGCAAGAAGAAGCGGATCGAGGAAGAAGAAAATGGAAGAAGAAGATGGAAGAAGATGAAGGAAGGAGAAGATGAAGAATCCGAAGGATGAAGAAAGAAGAAAGAAGATTTTAATAAAGGAATTGTCAAAGACTGTCTCCTGTCATTTTTACCATTTTTGCCACTTTTTTGGTGAAATGGTAGGGGTACTTTTGTACCCCCTTACCATTTCACACAGGGGGGGGGGGCGGGATCTGGGGGTCCCCTTGTTAAAAGCATCCTCCCAATGTTGAGGGCATGTGGCCTGGTACGGTTCAGGCGAGAGGGGGGCCGCTCTCGTCCCCCCCCTCTTTTCCTGCGGCCTGCCAGGTTGCGTGCTCGATGGATTTTGAGGGGTACCCCACGCCATTTTTTTTGGCTAGGGTTCCCTTTGCTGTTTTAGAGCCAGTCCATGGAGGCCCTCAATGTGATCTCGCTGAACGCAAGAGGTCTAAATACACCAGAAAAAAGGAGACTATTAATACACGACCTACAACGCTATAAGTCAGACGTGGCATTTGTACAAGAGACACATTTCAGAGAGGATAAAGTACCTATTTTAAAGAATCATTTATTCCCAAATGTCTATCATGCTACAAACCAAAAGGCAAAGTCAAGAGGAGTATCTATCCTTATCTCGAGAAAGATACCATGGACGTATATAGAATCGGTCAAGGACCCCGAAGGGCGCTATTTGTTTGTAAAAGGTAGAATAGGAGATATCGTAATTACATTGGCAACACTGTACGCCCCCAATGACCATCAAGAACCCTTCTTAAGTAAAATATTCAAACGGTTGAACGATTTTACAGAGGGCCATGTGATCATTGGAGGCGATTTAAACGTCCCACTAAATCCAGCTGAAGATACCTCGTCTGGACTCTCGGCTACTTCCTATAGATCGCGTAATCATATTACCCAAAATCTACATAAAAACCAGCTGATTGATATATGGCGTATATCCCATCCAACTGAAAAAGATTATACCTACTATTCGCCACAATATAAATCCTACTCTCGAATAGACTATTTCCTGATACCACATGCCCAACTCCACTCGATACGAGAAGCCACGATAGGTTCTATTACGTGGTCAGATCATGCACCTATTTTTATTAAATATGAATTACAAGACTCACCACATAAAAGATCAAGTCAGTGGAGATTGAACGAGAGCCTCCTACAGGATAATGAAGTCTTAGAGGATGTAATTAAGGAACTGAACTATTATTTCACCGCTAATGACACCTTAGACTGTGACCCCGGAATTATATGGGAGGCGCATAAAGCGGTCATTAGGGGAGTACTAATTAAGCATGGGGCCAGGATTAAACGGAAACGGACAGAACAATTAAAAACATTATTAGAAGAACTAGCCCTGTTGGAAACTCGTCATAAACGGACTCTCTCCACATCCCTGGAGAAGGAACTCCAAATTAAACGAACACAAATTGCAGACCTTTTACATTTCAAGGCAAAGGCAGCATTGCAAACTTGTAGGAGGTTCTCGTATGAATCAGGGGATAAATGTGGAAAGTTCTTAGCTAGAACTTTGCGAGAACAGAAAATAATGAACTATATACCACAAATTATACCACCGAACAAGCCCAAAGTGATAAAACCATACGATATTGCCAGGGAATTCCAGGAATTTTATGAATCCCTATATAATCTCCAGACTCAACCTCCCACTCAAACCCAAATCGACGAATATCTTTTACGGTCGGAAATGCCCCAATTAGCTGAGGTAGATAGAGAAGACCTTGATAGGCCCATAACAGCAGAAGAATTACAGGAAGCCGTAAGAGCCACTAAATTGGGTAAAGCCCCGGGCCCGGATGGACTCACAGCCCAATATTATAAGGTATTGTTTCAGTCTTTAGCCCAATATATGATTAAATTTTTTAATGATTTAGGATCCACTGCGACATTTACAAAAGAGACAATGTTAGCCCATATATCGGTGATACCGAAAGAAGGAAAGGACCCGTCCTCCTGCGGGAGTTATCGTCCAATCTCCCTGCTTAATCTAGATCTAAAACTTTTCTCGAAAATTCTAGCAAATAGGATTCAACAATATATCCCAAATTTAGTTCACCTAGACCAGGTAGGTTTTGTTCCCAAACGTGTGCCTTCGACAGGGTGAACTGGAGGTATATGGTGGCAGTTTTGCGATATGGAGGCTTTGGAGATAAAATGTTGAAGTGGATAAATTCCATATACTCCTGCCCAAGAGCACGGGTAAGAGTTAACGGAGTACTGTCGGAAGCCTTCCAGACCGCAAATGGGACACGCCAGGGATGTCCACTGTCACCACTCCTTTTCGCCCTGTCGCTGGAGCCATTCCTCTGCATAATCCGCTTAAACCAGGATATCACAGGTATACATGTTGGAAAAACACAATTTAAGATCTCGGCCTATGCAGACGACATGCTGTTCTCGCTCACGAACCCCCTGATCTCAATCCCGAATTTAATGAAGGAGTTCGAGAAGTACAGTACACTTTCCAATCTCCGTATAAACTTTAATAAATCAGAAGCAATGGGGCTTAACTGCCCACAGATACTAATTGAACAACTTAAACAAAACTTCAAGTTTAAATGGACAGGGAAAGCACTTGTATATCTTGGTACATTAATCCCACCTGATATAAACAAGATCTTTGAGCTAAATTTCCCCCCACTGCTCCAGAGGGTGAAAACCCTACTGGATAAGTGGAAATCAAGATTACACTCTTGGCTAGGACGAGTTAATATCGTCAAGATGAGTATTCTCCCTAAATTTCTTTATCTCCTACAGGCCCTCCCAGTAAATATCCCATCGTTATATTTTAAACAATGCCAGAAGTTAATTTTTGATTTTATATGGGCATATAAGCAACCTAGGCTACAGCGTAGGCAACTAATACTTCCTAAGAGAGACGGAGGACTAGCAGTACCAGATATACATAAATATTACCAAGCTATACACTTAAGTAGGGTGATAGATTGGAATAGGCATATAGATCTTAAACTCTGGGTACAGATTGAGAACGCGCAGTCGCCTATTCTATTAGGAAGAGCACCTTGGTGTGCTACACACCTTCCCAGAGAATTTATTAAACACCCTCTAATAGGTAACACGGTGAAAATATGTGCAAAGTTGTTTTCAATATTGAATATAACACCGGAGACCTCTCCTCTGTACCCAGTATTAGGGAACCCACTCTTTCCACCGGGAAATGAAGATAGGGCCTTTAAGCACCTATGTAATATAAGCTATATACAAGTGTCTAGCTACATAGGAGAGGGGAAATGGCGGACGATTCCAGAGCTGATGGAAAGAGAGGGAATGTTTAGACTAAAATTTTGGAATGCCCTTCAGATAACTCACTTTTTGAATACCCTTCCTGACCCGGGATGGTTTATTAGACCTCTTACCTTATTTGAGAAATACTGCTCAGAGACAGGACTAATGTCACATACCTTATCAGCGAATTACGAATTAATAACTGCAGCAAGGGAAACTGACTCTCTGAAATGTGTCCGTGAATGGGAACGAGAATTCGGGAAAACCTTTAGTATAATACAATTGCAACATATTCTTAAGTTTACACATGAATCATCTATATGTGCGAAAACACAAGAGACCAATTTTAAAATTTTTACGCGATGGTATAGAACACCAGAAAGACTAAAGACATTCTTCCCTGATGCATCGGACATATGTTGGAGATGCCAGAAAGACACGGGTTCTATGTTACACATTTTTTGGGAATGCCCTAAACTGAAGAATTATTGGACAGAGGTTAGACGCATTCTCCAAATTTTTACAGATATTGCAATTCCAGATGACCCAGCGTTCTTTCTCCTCCACGCGTCCCATATACCAGAGAAGATTTATAAAGAATCTATTATCTGTCATCTACTAGATGCCGCCAAGGCATGCATTCCACTGATGTGGAAATCGGAGGTGCCCCCGACGATACAGATGTGGTTGCATAAAGCGAGGGAGATTGGCAAGCTGGAAGACCTGGTTCTTTCCGCACGACACCAAAGAGAAAAGTACATCAGGACCTGGGCATCCTGGAATACTTTTATGACTTCGGAAGAGGGACTTGGCCTCCTTGCTGGGGAAAGTTAAAATACCCTCTCTCATACCGGGACCTTCTTGCGAGTGGTGAGCACAATGGGGGGTCAGACCATGGATTGGCTCTGGGATTAATTTCTCTCCCCTTTTTTTTTTTTTTTTTTTTTTTGCTTCTTTTTTTGTTTGGTTCTGTTTTTTCTTGGGTTATTAGATAAGGTTATAAAATTGGGATAGGCAAGTCCGAGAACATACGGAAAAAGTAGATAGGAAACCGAGTTGACAGGCAGAAGATATTTTTATTCAGTATATGAAGGATATAAATAATGTCTGTGAACTAAGTGTAAATTAATGATTAAGTTGAATAGTATGTTTTCTTTTGTGTATTTTCGGATATGTTTTTCCTAAAAATAAATAAAATAATTGAAAAAAAAAAATCCATACCAGACCTCAAGGGTCTGGTATGGATTTTGAGGGGGACCCTATGCCATTTTTTTTTTTTTTTTTTTTTTTTGGCTGGGGTTTCCCTTAATATCCATCCCAGACCTGAAGGGCCTGGTTATTGAATTTGGGGGGACCCCTACGCTTTTTTTTTTTTCATTTTTTTTATTTTTTTTATTTTTTATCAATGACTTTTTTTTATGAATGAGTTTCAATGAATCACTGTTCTCTGTGTTACGGGAGCCGTGAATTAACATTAGCCGCGAGTGATTTTAAAATAGCTTTTTTACTTTCAAAAATGACACTTTGCGCAGAGACAGTTCTAAACACGGGAAACATGCGCCCCTTTACAGGCATACTATAGACACCCCCCAGGTACGAAATTTAAAGGAATATTACACTTTTATTGTTTCAATTTAAGCATTATTAAAATCACTGCTCCTGAAAAAACGGCCGTTTTTAAAAAAAAATTTTGCATTGATACATGTCCCCTGGGGCAGGACCCAGGTCCCCAAACACTTTTTATGACATTAACATGCATATTAGCCTTTAAAATGAGCACTTTTAATTTCGAACGTTCGCATCCATTATAACTAATAGGGTTCTAAAGCTCGCACGGACTTTAGGTCCGTTCGCGGGTTCTGGTGCGAGCCGAACGGGGGGGTGTCATCCCTACATGTGAGTCATTCACAATACTGGACATTCGTTCCTGAAGTAACATAGCAGTCATGCGTGCCCTCACCCCTTGGAAAGCTACTCGTTCGGTCTTCCAGGCTTGAGCTTTAGTTCATTTAGCCGATATAAAGAGGTAAGTTGCCAGCTTCTGCTGTGGTGCGAACAAACCAGGTATTGGACAATATAATAGGGCTAGCTTAGCGTCCCTTCGGACTGTTAGATGGAAAAGGGTCTGCAGTAAGCCAAAAACCCTAGACTAGAACCCCACCAGTCTTGGGTAGGGCCAACAGGTAATGTATGTATGACATCACCCCGCTGTCCACAGTTGCGGAAACATCTATCTGTACTTCCCGGGAAAGCATGAGCTGTGGGGGCCGGGACCCAGTACCAACGAAATAGGACCTTATATGCTGCCTCTAGGGTGTTTGTATTAAATGAGCATTTAGCCACCATTTTCCAGGCTTTACTCCAGTCTTCCAGGTCTATGGGCCATATAAGAGAGGGCAATCAATCTGTTTTCAATCAGGTTAGTCCTCATATTAAGGTTACCATATACTGTATAATCTGATTGTAGAATCTTCTTTAGATCTACCATCAACTTTATAGTGCAAGGGCCTGCCTAAATGGATAAGGATTGAATGGGTTGTTTAGGTGTGTCCTCCTATTTCATAGTTTTGGTAACTCTAAAGGAGATTGTACAACCAGTATATGACCACCTTAGTAGCTATAAGTCCTTGTTTACACTTGTGGTTGTGGGCAGTAAATACATGCTGTTGAGCTGCATTTTTACACCCCTGACCACTCCCCACTCAACCCCTTCCTGAATCCTAACAAGCATACACATACAGTACATGCAGCCTCACAGAAGTGGGTCTTTATATCTCCCAGCACAAACACTGAGCTGTCATGAAAAGTTCCAGGTCTCATATGAACGATCAGGAACTGGGCAGGTCAGTACTCGATCACCTGATCACTGTGATAGTCTTTGATTGGCTTTTTACAGTGATCAGTCACTGTCCTGCCCACCCCTGTGTTTTCTCCTCTTGAATGGAGAAAAAGATACATTGTATACATACAGCAGGGGTAGGGAACCTTTGAAAGGTGGAGATCTAAACAACATGGAAGAGATTAAAGATCACTGGGGGGTTCTGTGCCTTTTTATATATTATTTTTTGTTTTTTAGAAAAAAGTATTAACTAGCAAGCCCCCAATAAATAGTAAGGATGGTATGAAGAGAATTTCAAACATATAAGAAAACAAACATCTCTGTAAAAATATATACTTAGCCTACCTTAAAATTTAGCTTCAGTGAGAAACTTGGCATTAGGTCATTAGGGCAATGGACAGTATCTCAGTAGGGCAGTGGATGGTGTATGGACAGTGTCAGTAGGGCAGTGGACGGTGTCAGTAAGGCAGTGGACGGTGTGTGGACAGTGTGTCAGTAGGGCAGTGGATGGTGTCAGTAGAGCAGTGGACGGTGTCAATAGGGCAGTGGATGGTGTCAATAGGGCAGTGGATGGTGAGAAGGGCAGTGGACCATGAGTTGACAGTGTCAGTAGAGCAGTGGATAGTCATTAGAGCAGTGGACAGTGTCAATAGGGCAGTGGGCGATATCAATAGGGCAGTGGATCATTAGTAGGGCAGTGGACGGTGTCAGTAGAGCAGTGGGCGGTGTCAGTAGGACAGTGGACAGTGTCGGTAGGACAGTGGACAGTGTCGGTAGAGCAGTGGACGGTGTCAGTAGGACAGTGTCAGTAAAGCAGTATACAGTGTCAGTAGAGCAAGAGCAGTGGTCGGTGTCAGTAGAGCAGTGGTTGGTGTCAGTAGAGCAGTGGACGGTGTCAGTAGGACAGTGTCAGTAGAGCAGTGAACAGTGTCAGTAGAGCAGTAGACAGTGTCAGTAGGGCAGTAGGCAGTGTCAGTAGGACAGTGGACAATGTCAGTAGAGCAGTGGACGGTGTCAGTAGGACAGTGTCAGTAAAGCAGTATACAGTGTCAGTAGAGCAGTGGTCGGTGTCAGTAGAGCAGTGGTTGGTGTCAGTAGAGCAGTGGACGGTGTCAGTAGGACAGTGTCAGTAGAGCAGTGAACAGTGTCAGTAGAGCAGTAGACAGTGTCAGTAGGGCAGTGGGCAGTGTCACTACAGCAGTCGACAGTATCAGTAGAACAGTGGACAGTGTCAGTAGGACAGTGGACAGTGTCAGTAGAGCAGTGGAGGGTGTCAGTAGGACAGTGTCAGTAGAGCAGTGGACAGTGTCAGTACGGCAGTGGACAGTGTCAGTACGGCAGTGGACAGTGTCAGTACGGCAGTGGACAGTGTCAGTACGGCAGTGGACGGTGTCAGTAGAGCAGTGGACAGTGGAAAATGTTAGTAGGACAGTGGACAATGTCAGTAGGACAGTGGACAATGTCAGTAGAGCAGTGGACAATGTCGGTAGAGCAGTGGATGGTGCCGGTAGAGCAGTGGACAGTGTCAGTAGGATAGTGTTATTAGAGAAGTGAACAGTGTCTGTAGAGCAGTAAACAGTGTCAGTAGAGCAGTGGGCGTGTCAGTAGAGCAGTGGGCGGTGTCAGTAGAGCAGTGGACAGTGTCAGTAGGACAGTGTCAGTAGGGCAGTGGACGGTGTCAGTAGGGCAGTGGACGGTGTCAGTGCGGCAGTGGACGGTGTCAGTACGGCAGTGGACGGTGTCAGTACGGCAGTGGACGGTGTCAGTAAAGCAGTAGACAGTGTTAGAAGAGCAGTGGACGGTGTCAGTAGGACAGTGTCAGCGGAGTAGTGGACAGTGTCAGTGGAGCAGTGGACAGTGTCAGTGGAGCAGTGGACAGTGTCAGTAGAGCAGTGGACAGTGTCAGTAGAGCAGTGGACAGTGTCACTACGGCAGTGGACGGTGTCAGTAGGACAGTGGACAGTGTCAGTAGAGCAGTGGACGATGTCAGTAAGGCAGTGAATGGTGTCAGTAGGACAGTGTCAGTAGAGCAGTGTACAGTGTCAGTATGGCAGTGGACAGTGTCAGTACGGCAGTGGATGGTGTCGGTACGGCAGTGGACGGTGTCAGTAAGCAGTGGGCGGTGTCAGTAGAGCAGTGGACAGTGTCATTAGAGCAGTATACAGTGTCAGTAGAACAGTGGACAGTGTCAGTAGAGCAGTGGACAGTGTCACTACGGCAGTGGACGGTGTCAGTAGGACAGTGGACAGTGTCAGTAGAGCAGTGGACGATGTCAGTAAGGCAGTGAATGGTGTCAGTAGGACAGTGTCAGTAGAGCAGTGTACAGTGTCAGTATGGCAGTGGACAGTGTCAGTACGGCAGTGGATGGTGTCGGTACGGCAGTGGACGGTGTCAGTAAGCAGTGGGCGGTGTCAGTAGAGCAGTGGACAGTGTCAGTAGAGCAGTATACAGTGTCAGTAGAACAGTGGACAGTGTCAGTACGGCAGTGGACAGTGTCAGTACGGCAGTGGACAGTGTCAGTACGGCAGTGGACGGTGTCAGTACGGCAGTGGACGGTGTCAGTAAGACAGTGGATGGTGTCAGTAAGACAGTGGACGATATCAGTAGGGCAGTGGGCGGTGTCAGTAGAGCAATGACTAGATTTTAGTGAATTAAAATTGAATGTGTTTAGTTAAAAATTGTAATGTATTATTTAAGCATTTCTTTAGAATTCCAAAACTCATTATACTTTCCTGGAGTAAAAAAAAAACAAAAAAACACCTAATATGTTATTATTTATGGTTTGAACCAATACACAGCCACAGAGGGCAGTGGGCGGTGTCAGTAGAGCAGTGGACGGTGTCAGTAGAGCAGTGGACGGTGTCAGTAGAGCAGTGGACGGTGTCAGTAGGACAGTGGACGGTGTCAGTAGGACAGTGGACAGTGTCAGTAAAGCAGTGGACAGTGTTAGAAGAGCAGTGGACAGTGTCAGTAGGACAGTGTCAGCGGAGCAGTGGACAGTGTCAGCAGAGCAGTGGACAGTGTCAGCGGAGCAGTAGACAGTGTTAGTAGAGCAGTGGACAGTGTCAGTAGAGCAGTGGACAGTGTCAGTAGAGCAGTGGACAGTGTCAGCGGAGCAGTAGACAGTGTTAGTAGAGCAGTGGACAGTGTCAGTAGAGCAGTGGACAGTGTCAGCGGAGCAGTGGACAGTGTTAGTAGAGCAGTGGACAGTGTCAGTAGAGCAGTGGACAGTGTCAGTATGGCAGTGGACGGTGTCAGTAGGACAGTGGACAGTGTTAGTAGAGCAGTGGACGATGTCAGTAAGGCAGTGAATGGTGTCAGTAGGACAGTGGACATTTTTATTATTCTCTAGGTGGGCAGCATGCAGAGTAGGGGGCGTGATATGCATATAAGTTTTGTGGCGGGTTGCCAACCTCATTTACATATAAATGCCAGCGAGATTTACATATAAATAGCAGGCAATTTACTATGTCTATGGGGTCACACAGCAGCACCTTGTAAATGCTACACCACTGCACCCCCCTCTTTGCCCTGCATAGACAGAGCAGTTTTTTTTTTATTTATTATTATTTCAGCTAGGGTCTAATTGTCGTTTAAGTCCAAAAAAGTCTATGATAATAGCAATTTTTATTTTTTTATTTTAACCACTTCAATACAGGGCACTTTTTCCAACAAATAGAGCTTTCTTTTGGTAGTATTTGATCACCTCTACGGTTTTTATTTTTTGCTAAACAAATAAAAAAAGACCGAAATTTTGGAAAAAAAAATGTTTTTTTTTTTTTTCAGTTTCAAAACTTTGTAAATAAGTAAGTTTTCTCCTTCACTGATGGGCACTATTATTTAAGCATTTCTTTAGAATTTCAAAACTCATTATACTTTCCTGGAGTAAAAAAAACAAAAAAACACCTAATATGTTATTATTTATGGTTTGAATAAATACACAGCCACAGAGGGCAGTGGGCGGTGTCAGTAGGGCAGTGGACGGTGTCAGTAGAGCAGTGGACGGTGTCAGTAGAGCAGTGGACGGTGTCAGTAGGACAGTGGACGGTGTCAGTAGGACAGTGGACAGTGTCAGTAAAGCAGTGGACAGTGTTAGAAGAGCAGTGGACAGTTTCAGTAGGACAGTGTCAGCGGAGCAGTGGACAGTGTCAGCAGAGCAGTGGACAGTGTCAGCAGAGCAGTGGACAGTGTCAGCGGAGCAGTGGACAATGTCAGTAGAGCAGTGGACAGTGTCAGTAGGACAGTGTCAGCGGAGCAGTGGACAGTGTCAGCAGAGCAGTGGACAGTGTCAGCGGAGCAGTGGACAGTGTCAGTAGAGCAGTGGACAGTGTCAGTACGGCAGTGGACAGTGTCAGTAGGACAGTGGACAGTGTTAGTAGAGCAGTGGACGATGTCAGTAAGGCAGTGAATGGTGTCAGTAGGACAGTGGACATTTTTATTATTCTCTAGGTGGGCAGCATGCAGAGGAGGGGGCGTGATATGCATATAAGTTTTGCAGCGGGTTGCCAACCTCATTTACATATAAATGCCAGCGAGATTTACATATAAATAGCAGGCAATTTACTATGTCTATGGGGTCACACAGCAGCACCTTGTAAATGCTACACCACTGCACCCCCCTCTTTGCCCTGCATAGACAGAGCAGTTTTTTTTTTTTTTATTTATTATTATTTCAGCTAGGGTCTAATTGTCGTTTAAGTCCAAAAAAGTCTATGATAATAGCAATTTTTATTTTTTTATTTTAACCACTTCAATACAGGCCACTTTTTCCCACAAATAGAGCTTTCTTTTGGTAGTATTTGATCACCTCTACGTTTTTTTTTTTTTTGCTAAACAAATAAAAAAAGACTGAAAATTTTGAAAAAGATATGTTTTTTTTTGTTTCAGTTTCAAAACTTTGTAAATAAGTAAGTTTTCTCCTTCACTGATGGGCACTGATGGGGCTGCACTGATGGGCACTGATAAGGCGGCACTGATGGGCACCAAGGAGGTGGCACCAATGAAGTGGCACTGATGAAGTGGCACTGATAGGCGGCACTGATAGGTGGCACTGATGGGCGACATGGATGGGCACTGATAGGTGGCACAAATTGGCACTGATAGCTGGCATGGATTGGCATGGATAGGCGGCATGGATAGGCATGGATAGGCAGCACAGATGGGCACTTCTAGGCGGCATGGATGGGCACTGATTGGTGGCACAGATGGGCACTGATAGGTGGCATGGATAGGCACTGATAGGCAGCATTGTTTTGTACTGATGGATGCCAATCAGTGCCAAACAATAATGCATGCCAATCAGTGATGCCCATTGTGGGCACTGAATGGCATCCATTGTGGGCACTGATTGGCATCCATTGTGGGCACGGTGTGCCATCCCTGGTGGTCTAGGGTGGCATACCTGGTGCTGGGCATCCCTGGTAGTCTGATGGCGTCCCTGGTGGTCCAGTGTGGGCATCCTCGGGGGGGGCTGCGCTGATAATCAATTAGCACAGACCCCCCTGTCAGAGGAGCAGCCGATCGGCTCTCCTCTACTCGCGTCTGACAGACGCGAGTGAGGAAACGCCGATCACCGGCTCTTCCTATTTACACTGTGGTCAGCCGTGATTGGACACGGCTGATCACGTGGTAAAGAGTATTCAGTCGGAGACGATTTACCAAGATCGTAGTTGCGGGGTGTCAGACTGACACCCCGCAACAACGATTGGCGCGCAGTGGCTTAAAATCCTGAGGACGTCATATGACGTCCGGTCAGGATTTTAAAAACCACTTTGCCGACGTCTTTTGACAATAGGGCGGGCAGCAAGTGGTTAAGTATAATTCTTTATTCAAAAGATTTTTTTATTTATAACAAAACAACCACGCAATAACAGAAAAAGGAAATAGACCTGTTTTAAAATGGAAAATAAATCAAAACCAACCTCGCTAAACAAATATAACAGATAGACCACCAGCAACACATATTAAATTCATAAACTAAAGATAAAGATTAATACACCACCCTAATGAAAATTCATTATCGAATCTAATAGAGTCCTATAGCCTCAACGTATGCCTGGAATATAAAATTTACATCAACTATTAATCTATAGTATATTTTATATCGCTTCTTAATATCTTCCCATATTATACCTCGGCTTATCTACTTTTAGGGTAAAATAAACTTTTCACCAGACCCCAACATTTGGGGGTCTGGAGACAAAATCTACACAAAAAAAACTACTAAACAAATGAACAAATCAAAAACTAAAACAAAAGAAAAACAAAAAGAAAAAAAAAGAAAAAGTGAACTAACTAGCTCATACTCAAACCTTCATGACTTCCGACACCCTTCCCCCCCCCCCCCCCAAACTTGACCCATCAAACCCAGCCTGCCGTTATAGATCTCCATGCCTAACCTAGGCGAAGAAGCAATCAACATACTGGGGTGTACAAGCAAAGGTCATCCATGGCCGCCAGGTATCCCTACATTCCTCCTCTCTACCATAGAGAAATGCTGCCATATAATCCATTGTCCTAATTTCATCTATTCCAGAGAACCAATGTTTCAAAGAAGGTCGTTTAGGTGCAGAAGGTCTCCCAGAGGATCCGAACCAAGGTCAACTAATGTCAATTGTTTAATCATGTTCCCACTTCCTTCCAGAATGATGTAATTAAAGGGCACAACCAAAAATTGTGTAGTAATGTCCCTGTCTTTTTATTGCAGTGCCAGCATAGCTTAGAAGTTTGCGGATAAAGTTTATTAAGTAAGACCGGGAACTTGTACCACCTGACCAATAACTTATATCCCTGTTCTTGAAATCGGCTTGCTATGGAAGATTTATGAGCCAGTGAAATGATCCTGTTAATTTGCGATCTTGTAAAAAGAGTCTGTAGATCCGCCTTCTAGCAACGTATATATGAAGGGATCTGGCCTTCTGGAGGTTCAATAATCTGTCTATACAGAAGTGATAGCATATGTGGTACATGTTTCCCCTCTGTGCATAGGCGCTCAAAGAATGTCAATGGCCTAGCATATAATACTGCTTCTGGTATGGACCTTAAATAATGTGATAATTGAAAGGCAGACCAAGAGCTCGGGGGGCTGTGAAAGGGTAGAAAGCTCTTGCATAGACATCCAGCCCCACGGGGTGACAAAGTTCATGCATCTAGTTATACCTAGTCCTATCAGCCCCCGGAGCGGTTTATTGTCCTACCCGGGCGTAAAGTCTGGAACCTGAATCACAGATAATAATGGGCAAAAGTTTATCTCATATAATTGGGCCATGTCCGGTGTGAATTTAACCCCCAGGTATTTCAGAAAGGGCTGAACCCATTTGAACCGATAAACGCCTTGTAGTTTAGCAATACACTCCGTAGGGAGGGGAATACTCATCGTTTCACATTTGGCATCATTTATAGAGAATTTAGAAAGATACCCATATTGAGCCAAACATTGAAGTAGACGTGGTAGTAAAACCTCCGGTTCTTCAAGAAAAAATAAGGTCATACGCATATGCGGCAGTTTTATGGTCCGTGTTTAAGACCTGAAGTCCACTGATCAAGGGGTCTGATCTTACTTTGCAAAGGAAAGGTTCTAGGGTTAACACAAACATTAGTGGAGAAAGGTGGCAGCCCTGTCTCGTCCAGTGTTGGTCATCTTACTTTAAAAAAGTAATTAGCTAAGTTACAAATTACTTCTCCCAAAAAGTAATTGCGTTAGTAACTCAGTTACTACATTGGAAAAGTAATTAGTTACACAGCAAAGTAACTGTGACTTTTTTTTTAATATTCTATGCGTGTAACTAAGGGGTGGGTCTAGTACCACTGTAAGCAAGGGGCGCATTTATTATTATTGTTATATATCGTGTAACCAAGGGGCTGCTCTATTATTACTCTAACCAAGGGGCAGATCTGTTATAGCGTGTAACCAAGTGGCGGGTCTATTATTGATATATTGTGTAAGGGGCGGATGGCTACAGAAGAGGGCGAATGTTAAATTAATGGGCAGAGCTCGATATATAACAATAATAATAAATGCGCCCCTTGGTTACAGTAATACTAGACCCGCCCCTTAGTTACACGATAGACGCCCCTTGCAGAGTAGCACGAGCATCAGGAGCATGCGGCATCGCCTCGTACAATTACATGTTAACTGCGCCTGCGCGGTGTAGAGTTCACTCAGAGCTGTTTAGGTTCAGCAATTTTCGGAAGCTCCGTAGTCTTTCGTACTGCGCAAGCGCTGCGCCTGCGCAGTACAGGGGGTCCTTATCCGGCGGGGGAACTTTTTCGGCAGGACACCGGAATTACACTACTGCCATCTAGTGGCGGTATATGTAATTGGGGTAACTAAGCCAAAGTAATGGGAACTGAGTTACCATGAGGGGAAAAGTAATCAGTTAAATTACTCGTTACCCTCTAAAGTAACTGCGTTAAGTAACTCTGTTTATTTTAACTCAGTTACTTACATCACTGGTCTCGTCCCATTAGACAGAGAGAAATATTCTGATCGAGCACCGTCAACCAACACAGCCGCCGTTGGACCAGTGTATAGTGTCTGAATCCAAGACTGCATTCGTTCCCTCAGGAAAATATGTCTAAGGGTGGATCGTAAAGATTGCCAAACCACCCCGTCAAAAGCCTTTTCAGCATCTGTTGATAAAAGCAGGAAGGGTCAGCTCTCCGGGTGTGCAGTGTGAATCAAATCTATCGCCCTTATGGTATTATTCCTGGCCTCTCTCTGAGGGATAAAGCCTGCCTGGTCTGCGTGGACAAGGTGAGGGAGGTGAGAAAGATATGGCAATAACCTGTTCGCTAAGATTTTTTTAAATTATTTTAAATCAGCATTTAAAAGTGCTATAGGCCAATAGTTCCCACATTGGGTGTGATCTTTATTCTGCTTGGGAATCACAATAATGTGGGCCCTCAAAGCATCCTCTGTTAGCTTACAATTAGCTGAAATAGAATTGTAGGCACGTAAAAAGTAAGGCGAAAGGACATCCTGAAAAGTTTTATAGTAAGTAGGATTTAGCCCATCTGGTCCAGGGGTCTTCCCTGGTTTAGAGGATTCGATCGCCGAGGCCAGTTCTTTATTTGTTATAGGGGCTTCCAGACCTGCAATTACCTCCTAACAGAAGTGAGGGCATACCTGATGGTGTAAAAAAAGAAGATATCAGATCTGCCCAGGTAGAGCATTGCTGGGGTTGAGAGTTGTGAAGATTATAAAGCCTCCAATAAAATTTTAGGAATTCCTGAGCTATAGCCGCTGGGTCTGACAACTTAGTGCCGGACTCAGCCATAATTTGAGTAGAATGCGGTTTCGTTTGGGACCCTTTCAGTGCCCTAGCTAGAATAACACCAGGTTTAATTCCATACTCACAGATAGACTGTTTCTATCTGCGCAATTTCTCCCTCACTTCTGTATCTGCAATTTGATAATACTGATGGTTATATGGAGAGTAATTCTTTCTGTATCTGCAAGGCAAGTTTTTTTTGTATGTTTAGCTTTAAGTTTACTAATCCTCGAAAAATAATGTTGCGATTTCCGACCGCCTCAGTTTTTTTATCCTAGCTCCGTATTTAAAAAAAATTCCTCTTATAAATCATTTATGCGCCTCTCTCAATACTGTCGAAGACATATTGGGTGGGTCATTCTGACTAAAATATTCTTCTAAACCCTGAAGAACCCCAGTCATGGTGATAGTGTCTTTTAACAATGTATTATTAAGCCTTCAAGACAGGGTCCTTGTGGTCACTAAGTTTACATCTAAATCCAAATGAGGCGGTCCATGATTGGCAAACAAAATTGGATCAATCGTAGTGACTCGAACTCTGTCCAGATCTTTTTGTGGAAGGAAAAAGTAATCAATTCTTTAGTATGATGAATGGACTGAAGAAAAAAAGTATAATATCTGACATTAGGGTGTTGTAGGCGCTATACCAGTGGAAGAAGATTTAATTCTGCCTTTAGTCACTTTGAGTAAGAGAATGATAAATGTGATACACCCCTTGAAACATCTAAGAGTGGGTCGTATGCAAAGTTGAACTCCCCTCCTAAAATCAATACACCATCACTATGCTCCAAGATCATGGAAACCAATAACCTTAAAAAGAGCAACTGGTTAGAATTTGGAAAATACACATTAACCAAGGTTACCAGGGTATCACCGATTACGCCCTTAACAATCAAGAATCTACCTCGCTCGTCGGTAATATATTTGCCTAGCGACCATGGAACAGACCTTGCTATGAGAATACTAACTCCCTTAACTTTAGAGATTGGCAATGGGCTGTGATATACCACTGGATAAGCTCTGTTACTCAATTTTGGGATTTTCCTGGCACAAAAATGTGTTTCCTGGAGGAAAACAATCTGACTCTGCATTTTTGTCAAAGGTCAGTAATCTAGACCTTTTTTCTGGACATTGAGGCCCTTGACATTAAGGGAGGGTAACCTTACTGGAGTGGTCGATTGTGCCCCAGGGGAAACATATGCCATGGTTCCCCCTTAAAAAAATTGGGATAGGAATGGGGAAGTTGTGGGGGGGGGGGGGGGGGCAGAAGAAACACAACTCTCCAAACCTAGCCCAATGGGACTGGGAGAAACCTATTTAGGGGTGTGCCTATGGCCTGCTGCGGTGCCGATACCACTATGGGTGACCAATATTATAGTGCTTCCTCCTCCAAGGGCTATAATGATATATAATTACCTCCTGGCGTGTTAATAGAAACTGGGGGTCTAACAAATTTCAAAAATCTGTCAATAAAGTGCCCGAGCAAACATGTCCCACAGAGATATACAGTATAATACAGTACAAGCAAAAAAAAAATGTGAAGAAACACAAACATAAGAAAACACAAGCCGGAAGGTAAAAAAAAAACACCTTAGCACACTCAAGTGGGATCCAACCAATTAGGAACTTGTATTAGTTCACACCCCAAAAGAAAAAAATAGATCCTGAAGCTGGTCCTGAGTGTGAAGTAAGAAAGACTGGTTGTCTTTCTTGACCCTCAAATGGAATGGGTGCCCCCAAGAATATGTTGCCCTGGATGCTTTGTTCTGGTCTAAGAGTGGACGCAAGCATCCTCTCATCCTTGATATACCGAGAGGATCAATATCCATACTCCTGCGTGTTCAATCTGGCCCAGCTGCCACGCTCGGTGCATAATCTCATCCTTTATGTTGAAGAAATGTATGCGACAAAGAACATCTCGTGGACCTAACCCCTGATGGCTCCTATATAAAGAGTAACTTGGTGTACTCTGTCTATTATAAGTTCTGATAGCGGGGGTTTACCCAAGATGTTATTACAGATAGACTGTATCGTGGGTCTCAATTCTGCATCTTCAACGTTTTCAGGAATACCTCTAAAGCAGATATTGTTCCTATGGCTATGGTTTTCCAAATCATCTACCTGTAGAAGAATTTCAGTAAACTTTTGCTGTGCTATGGTGTTGGAAATTACTAATTCATTCATACGCGTGTTCATGTTTTCTACTGTGTATTCTAGGTTAGAGACCCCAGTCTCCACAAAATCCAGCTGCTCCCGAGCCTCTGACATCTCCTTCCGTAAGGCCCCTTCTAAACATTGTGCCACAGCTTCCAAGTCTCCTCTGTTCGGTAGTAATGCTAGATCTTGTTTATTAGGGAGTGAAAGCAATATTGCCCTCAGATCAGGGTCTTCTGTCCATGAATAACTAGTTCTTGATTGAGCTAAATTTAAAGTAACCGCTGTTACTCTATCCGGTTGTAGATTGGCAGTACTCCCGATCTCCTCTAAAGATATTAAGGCGATTCAGTTTGCATTGCAGCGCTATACAAATTATTCATTCATTCATTCAATAGAGAATCAGTAGCTATATATTCGGGTGAGCTGATATTGCTGTCAGAGAGACAACTGTATTATGAGGAACAACTATGTTATGTGGAGGCACAGGCTCCCCAGAGTTACCAGCTGTATCTGGGTCCCTGGCTTTATTCCCCATATGAATTCCTGGGCCATCTTAAGAGCATTATAGGCCCCCGGGCAATACAGTGCACCGGGGCCCCTGTGTGCACTACACTACATACCGCACTGACCACTACACTACATACCACACTGACCCCTACACTCCATACCACACCACACTGACCACAACAATACACACCACACTGACCACTACAAGACACACCACACTGACCACTACACTACATACCACACTACACTACACACCACCCTGACCACTACACTACACTACACACCACACTGACCACTACACACTGACCACTACACTACATACCACACCACACTGACCACTACACACACACACACTGACCACTACACTACATACCACACCACACTGACCACTACACTACACACCACACTGACCACTACACACTGACCACTACACTACATACCACACCACACTGACCACTACACTACACACCACACTGACCACTACACACATACCACACTGACCACTACACTACATACCACACTACACTACACACTGACCACTACACTACATACCACCACACTGACCACTACACTACAACCACACTGACCACTACACTACAAACCACACTGACCACTACACTACAACCACACTGACCACTACACTACAAACCACACTGACCACTACACTACAAACCACACTGACCACTACACTACAAACCACACTGACCACTACACTACAAACCACACCGACCACTACACTACAAACCACACCGACCACTACACTACAAACGACACTGACCACTACACTACACACCACACTGACCACTACACACCACACTGACCCCTACACACCACACTGACCACTACACTGACCACTACACACTACATACCACACTGACCACTACACTACAAACCACACCAACCACTACACTACATACCACACTGACCTACCTGAAACCTATACTGACCACTACACTACACCACACTGACCACTAAACTACCCACTACATACCACAAACCACACTGACCACTACACACACCACACTGACCACTACACTACATACCACACCAACAACTACACTACATACCACACTGACCTACCTGAATCCTATACTGACCACTACTACACAAACTACACTACCCACTGACCACTACATACCACACCACACAACACTAACCTACCTGATTCCTATACTGACCAGTACACTACACACCACCCTACCTGATTTCTATACTGACCACTACTACACAATCTACACTATCCACTGACCACTACACTATACACTTCTCACAGACCACTACACAATACACTACATACTGACCGCTACAGCATACTCTATCCACAGACCAATACACCACACACACACACACACACACACACACACACACACACACAATACACTACACTACACACACTACATTACACTACACATTACATTACACACAATACATTACACTACACACAATACATTACACTACACACAATACATTACACAATACATTACACTACACACAACACATTACATTACACTACACACAATACATTACACTACACACAATACATTACACAACACACAATACATTACACTACACACAATACATTACACTACACACAATACACAATACATTACACTACACACACACACAATACACTACACACAATACATTACACTATACACAATACACAATACATTACACTACACTATACATTACACTACACACAATACACTATACATTACACACAATACACACATTACACTACACACAATACATTACACTACACTACACACATTACACTACACACAATACATTACACTACACACATTACACTACACACAATACATTACACTACACACAATACACTACATTACACTATACACAATACACAATACATTACACTGCACACAATACACTATACGTTACACTACACTACACACAATACACTACACTACACACAATACATTATGGCTTCTCCCTCTCCCCAGACCATATCAACCCCCCCCCCCCCCCCAGCCAGCAAAAAAAAAAACTCACGAGTGAGTCCCTTACCTTTTTTTCCTTTCATCTCTGCTCTGCTCTGCTCTGCGCCGCCTGTCACACTGCCTGCCCCAGCGGGGACATGATCGGTGACCCGGAGAGGAGGAGGCGAAAATAGCGGCCACAGCTCACAGTGAAGGCCAGCCCGCTCTCCCACGATCGAGGACAGGCCAGCCCCACCTGCTGCACATGACCCCTTTCGCCCAATCACAGGGCGCCAGGGGCCGGCCTGAGACTGGACATGGCGGCCGGAGCGCGGGGTCACAGGCAATAAAAACGAGGGTGACACATAGATGATGCTTGGCTCGCTGGGCAGGTGGGGCCCCCCAGGCAAGTGGGGCCCCCGGGCAACTGCCCAGCGTGCCCAATGGAAAAGACGGCCCTGGCTGTAATTGTCATCCTAGGTATACCTCAACTATGAGAGACAAAATGTGGAAACAAATCCAGACAATCACATTGTCTGTCTGATTTTTGAATTTATTTGCAAATTATGGTGGAAAACAAGTATTTGGTCAATATCAAAAGTTCCTCTCAGTACTTTATTATATATCCTTTGTTGGCAATCACATTGATCAAACATTTTCTGTAAGTCTTCACAAGGTTGTCACACACTGTTCCTGGTATGTTGGCCCATTCCTTCATACAGATCTCCTCCAGAGCAGTGAGGTTTTGGGGCTGTCGCTGGGCAACACAGAGTTTCAACTCCCTCCAATAGTTTTCTATGGGGTTGAGATATGGAGACTGGCTAGGCCACTCCAGGACCTTGAAATGCTTCTTACAAAGCCACTCCTTCGTTGCCCTGGTGGTGTGTTTGGGATCATTGTCATGCTGAAAGACCCAGCCACGTTTCATCTTCAATGCCCTTGCTGATGGGAGGAGGTTTGCACTCAAAATCTCACAATACATGGCCCCATTCATTATTTCATGTACACGGATCAGTCGTCCTGTTCCCTTTGCAGAGAAACAGCCCCAAAGCATGATGTTGCCACCCACATGCTTCACAGTAGGTATGGTGTTCTTTGGTTGCAACTTAGCATTCTCTCTTATCCAAACATGACGAGTTGTGTTTCTACCAAACAGTTCTACTTTGGTTTCATCTGACCATATGACATTCTCCCAATCCTCTTCTGGATCATCCAAATGCTCTCTAGCAAACCTCAGACGGGCCCGGACATGTACTGGCTTAAGCAGGGGGACACGTCTGGCACTGCAGAATCTGGAGGCATAGTGTGTTACTGATGGTAGCCTTTGTTACGTTGGTCCCAGCTCTCTGCAAGGTCATACACTCCCCCGTGTGGTTCTGGGATTTTTGCTCACCGTTTTATGATCATTTTGACTCCACAGGGTGAGATCTTGCATGGAGCCCCAAATCGAGGGAGATTATCAGTGGTCTTGTATGTCTTCCATTTTCTAATTATTGCTCCCACGGTTGATTTCTTCACACCAAGCTGCTTGCCTATTGCAGATTCAGTCTTCCCAGCCTGGTGCAGGTCTACAATTTTGTTCCTGGTGTCCTTTGACAGCTCTTTGGTCTTCACCATAGTGGAGTTTGGAGTGTGACTGTTTGAGGTTGTGGACAGGTGTCTTTTATACTGATAACAAGTTCAAACAGGTGCCATTAATACAGGTAATGAGTGGAGGACAGAGGAGCCTCTGAGAAGAAGATACAGGTCTTGTTTGTAGGTGACCAAATACTTATTTTCCACCATAATTTGCAAATAAATTCTTTCAAAAATCAGACAATGTGATTGTCTGGATTTGTTTCCACATTTTGTCTCTCATAGTTGAGGTATACCTAGGATGACAATTACAGGCCTCTCTCATCTTTTTAAGTGGGAGAACTTGCACAATTGGTGGCTGACTAAATACTTTTTTGCCCCACTGTATGTCTGTTTATGTCTATATACAAGTACCCAAGTATTGTTTTTTAGCGTTATATACGTGTATACTTGTATGCTTGTACCCCTATGCACATATACAGAAAGGCAGCAGAAAGGCAGCAGCTAATAGTGAATATCTTGTTACTAATAACTGTGGCTGTAACTGCGGCAATGGCCATGGCTGTAGCAAAAAAAAATACTGTCAGTAAAATCTGTAACAGTTACAAAATAGCATAATATGTGTCGTAATATGCATTAGCATAACCATCTCCCTCCATGTATAAAATCAAACGAAGGCTGGAGGTCGCAGAACCAAAATGACAAAATAAGAGTTTTTTTCCTATTTTTTTTTTTTTAGCATTTCTGAAAAGAATTGTTGGTCAAAGTCCTGCGGGAACGCATGGGAACGGAGTTCCTGTACTTTTTCCACAACAGGAACTCAGTTCCCGTTAGCAGCCGTGTCCTGCAAGACTTTGAAGTATGTGAGCGGTGTGGCAGGTGCTACACCAGCAGCTGCCGACACAGCTCGCAATAGTAAGTGCTGCACACCTGACCATTCATGCATTGCCAGTAGGGGGCCCCATGACAGCTTTTGCTTCGATCTACCTGTCAATCACAGCTAGCTGACGGGTAGATCAGGTCCCTGCTGCTAAGAGATTGTATTTAGTCAGACCTCTCATGATGCGCTCCTCCCCGCCGGCCCCTTCTGATTTTCTGCCTCCTCAGCCCCCCCCCCCCCCCCCCCAGTATCCTGCATACTTGCTCTGTGTGTCCCACTGATTCCCCCCCTCCTCTATCTTCAGTGCCATATGATGAGAGAATCCAGAGGAGGAGCACAGCTATTCTGCTCACAGGACATGCAGGGAGAGAGGTGAGCTTAGGGAGGAACATCAGTTTGGGGTGGTAAGCTGAGCACAATACCTGGCAAAGTTTAATGCCAGGAGGGAAGTTTATGTGTTTGGAGTCACTATCGCCACAAGCATTCTGTCCAGATAATGTGCCGTTAATTTATGACCTTTCCGTTTAACCCTGTGTTATCCAAACTCTGTTCAATGAAAAGTGTAAACTCACCACATAAACACTCTTATATACAAAATAAAATTCCCCAATAAAGATCAGAACATGATGTTCACATTTGCATGGAAGCACAATTGAATGAATGCTGATTATTCAGAGAATTACCGTATTTATGTTTATTGAGGATTGTTTTTTCTATGTACTAACAGTTAAGCTTCATACACACAATACGAAAATTGGATGAAAAATACCACTTTTGAAGTGTTCTTGCATATGAGCGTATCATTTTTTTTTTTTGGTGGGGGAGTGGATCTTGGGTGGGAGTTCCCAAACTTTTTTCCCCAGGACTTGACCCCAAATATTCATCTGGTTCTTCTGCTCCCCCTGTGACCATATATACGCTCTAGCATGGGAAATACCACTGGAAGACAGTCAAACAGTACTTTAACAGTAATTTAGTAATTTAAAATAAGCATTTTTTTAATTGTTACCATCCGCACATATTCCAGAACATTTGCTGTTTGTATTTTCAGAAACAGCTCTTGCCATGAAATAACTGTCATAAAAAATAAAAAAATAAAATAAAATAAAAGAATATTAACACAAATAAAAGAAAAACTGAGCTTTATTTGTAACAGAATACTGGATGTTATTGTTATACCATGTTGTTGGTTGCTTGAGAGTTGAGACCAATGATCTTCGCTCCCCTTTCTATTAAAAAAATAAATAAAATAAACTCTTAATTTTAGAAGTGTTTTATAAAAGAGAAAATATATAGACACATAATATTAAACCAAATACCATCCAAACAGATGGTGCAAACAGACACTTTCAGCTTAGACAACTGCAGCCAGCAACCCTGCTGGGAGGCCAGAGTCCAGTCTGAATAATGTGTCTGGGTTTCAGGCAGTTTGAAACCCGGACACATGATTCCAAACGCGAACTGTCCGGGTGAATCCCAGACAGGTGGTTCTTGCACCTGTCTGGGTAAGGGGGGATTCTGATGGGAACTTTGATGTACAGGGAACTCTGATTGGGACTTCCCTGATATAAGTGCAGACTTATATAAGGGTGGATTCTCATGGAGACTCTTTAAAGTGGACTCTGATGGGGACCCTAATGTAACAGCGGACTCTGATGGGGACTCTGATTTAAAGGGGACTCTGATTGAGACTCCTGATGTAAGTACGGACTGTTCGGAATGGCGGCTCCTGATGTAAAGGTTGCTAAGTTGTCACTGCCTTGCTGTCTGATTGGTGGTGGTAGTTTGAGGTTCTCCCGTAATTTCCATATTTAGGTTTATTTTAGAATTTCTCTGCTGTGCTTTACTGAAATTTTCTCTTTTTTTCTAAATCATATAATACTGATTGCAAAAAGATTCAAGTAAAATTATTCATTTTAATTTTATCCATTCACTTAAAAAAAAATGTTTTTCGGTCCATTAATATTTTTAGAATATACAAAGTGGTCCTCATACTAAAAACTGTGGAAACCCCTGACCTGGAGTGATTAATTATACAGGTAATAAATAATAAAGAAACCCTTCACTTTCATTAATCACTTGACCTCTGGAAGACTTAACCCCCTTCATGACCAGGCCATTTTTTGGGATACAGCACTGCATTATTTTAACTGACAATTGCGCGGACTTGCAACACTGTACCCAAATTAAATTTATGTCATTTTTTCCCCCACAAATAGAGCTTTCTTTTGGTGGCATTTTATCACCTTTGCGTTTTTATTTTGTTTTTGTTTTTTGCTATAAACAAAAAAAAAACAGACAATTTTGAAAAACTTATTGTATGTATTTTTTACTTTCTGCTATAAAACATATCCAATAAAAAATTGAAAAAATGTAATTTCTTCATCAATTTAGGCCAATATTTATTCTGCTACATATTTTTGGTTAAAAAATCCCAATAAGCGTATATTGATTTGTTTGCGCAAAAGTTATAGCGTCTACAAACTATGGGATATATACTGGAATTTTTTTTTTTTATACTAGTAATGGCGGCGACCAGCGACTAATAGCGGGACTGCAATATTGCGGCAGACAATCTGACACTAGCTGACACTTTATGGGAACCAGTGACACTAATACACTGTCACTTTACTAATGACACTGACTGGGAAGGGGTTAAATATCTAGGGTGATCAAAGGGTTAAATGTGTGCCTAGCCAGTGTTTTTGTGTCTTGCATTTACTAAGGGATGTGATGGATTATATTCCCTTCTCTGCAGGGAACGAAAATCCATCTCATCCCTGCTGACAGGACAGAGCCCTGCATTTTTAACTTATGCAGAGCTCTGTCCAGCCTCTCTTCCTGACGATCGGCGGGTGCCGGCCAACACCCATTCACCGGCACCCGCTGTTCGGCTTCTGCTGTGACTAATCACCGCAAAAGCGGAGCACCCCCTATGCGGAAGTGCAGAATCACGTATATATACGCAAACGGCTGCCCTGTAGCAGTGAATCTGCTATGGGGCGGTCGGCAAGTGGATAATTTGGCTTTAAGTTCCCTTTTCTATAAAGTACAGAAAGAAAATGCATCACATCCCTGCTTTCAGAATGGAGCTCTGCATTATGTACATATGCAGAGCTCCATCCAGCCTCTCTCCGGTGGAAATACATTGGCCAGCACCTGCTGATCGGCTTCTGCTGTGACTAATCACAGCAGAAGCGGTGTGCCCCCTGCACAGAATCATGTATATATATGTGATTCTGCATAGAACAGCTGCCCTGTAGTCTGCTATAGGGCGGTCGTTAACCTGTTGACCGCTCACAGTAAATATACTTCGAGCAGGAGGCAGGTGCAAGCATGGCAATGTGCATGTACATTGCCGGTTTCCTTCTGGGTTTGGGGCGTGCATGCGTGAGCCCCCTGGTGACCCGATTGGACACAGCAAGAATTTGGTAGCAGATTTCAGCCAATGGTTTCAGCTGAATCCTGCTGTTCACTTGTGTCCAATCACACACAGAGGTCTGTGTTTACAAACACACAGAATTCTGTGTACAGAGAAAAGCAATCTGGCTGTTTCTTCTCCCTAAAAAGATGGAAGAAAAAACAGTCAGATCTGTAAGTAAAAGCAGCACACATTACACTTGTTAGGCACACTGTTAACCCTTTGCTTGCCTCTTGATATTAACGCCTTCCCAGCCGGTGTCATTAGTACAGTGCACAGTTTTATCACTGATGACTGTATTAGTGTCACTAGCAAACGTCAGTGTCAGTTAGTGACCCTCCCAGTCAGCGTAAGTTAGCGCCAGACTGCCCGTCACACTATCACATTCCCGCTACAAGTCGCTGATCACCGCCATTACAAGTATAGCATCTATAGCTGCATAATATCCAGTATATATACCATTGTTTGTAGACACTATGACTTTCACAAAAAACTATTAATATACACTTATGGGGTTGTTGTTGTTGTTTTTTTGCTACATGAGTCATTTTGAAAAGAACACCATTTAATTATAGTTGTGGACAGTTATGCTTTCCTAAAACTGTCAAACAATTGTCACCTGGGCCTGCACTTATAAGATATGTTGGGTTGGTGGCCTTTAGTGGAGATAATTCACCATTCAGAGTGGGACTGACAGTAAGTGATACACTAGGACAGTGATGGCGAACCTTGGCACCCCAGATGTTTTGGAACTACATTTCCCATGATGCTCAACTACACTGCAGAGTGCATGAGCATCATGGGAAATGTAGTTCCAAAACATCTGGGGTGCCAACGTTCGCCATCACTGCACTAGGATGACTCGATTTTCAAAATGAAATCTGGGGACACCCTACTGGCTCTTTATAGTGATGGAGATGTAAACTCACATCACCTCTTGGACAACTTGGGCTCTCTCCCATGGCTTCCCACTGGCTCTATCACGCAAGCTCTCTCCTAACCCTCTGGATTCTTGGGTTGCTTTGCAATAAGCCCCCCAGCTAAGCCTAGCTAGGACCTCTGTGTCTTCAGGCTGGCTTCCTTCCTTCGCCTTCTGCCAGGAGGGAAAAACCCCTCAAAAGGGGTCTCCTCTGGCAGGCTGGACACAGGAACACTGCCCTACACCCACATACTGCAAGCTGCCCTTGCTGCACAAGACTGCACAGGACTCTATTTAGACTATTTATGGACTCTTCCCTGCCTTCTGGGCACACCTCCCCAGGGATTGGCGTAAGTGCCATAAATATTCAGGATGGCAGTCTCTGCCTTACCTCCTACTAAGTTCTAGAAATCTCTAGAAGAGGGGGGAAGTAGCAGAGCAACAACCTGTGAAACCCTGAGCAGCCCCAATTATTCGACCACCTGCTCCTCTGATTGCAGAGGAGCTAAAACTAAATTTGGCTTAGCAGCCTACTGTAACTAGGAGGGTGCTACAGTTCTTTCGACCACAGATGTCTGTCACTACTATGAAAAGGCTAGTTGGTTGTGTTAACTCTGCAGGCCAAATGTTCCAAGTCCATTTAAAAAGGTACTCCCATTTACAATAAAGCAGCAAACACTAATATCGTTAACATAATTCTGCATTGGGCCCTAAGCAAAGACTTTGCACCATGCCTTTTCTATATAATATAAGCCCTTTGCCTAGACTATTACTCTGCCATAGGGTTCACTTTGTATGAACACAGTAGCCTCCATATGCAAAGCTTTAACACAAGGATAAGAATCTATATTTTCAGCCCTGTGACCAATTTTCACATCTCATTGAACTCATATATATCTCACTTTTTTGAAAATAAGTAGGATCCTTATCCTGATATGTTGGCTTTAGCATGTTGCTGCTCCTATCTCACTGCGGATCTGTCATTCTTTAGGACAGATTTTTTGCTTGCTAGGCTCTTCAGCTTGCTAGTTAAGTAGACATGGATCTTCAAAGCTGGTGTTTTCCCCCGGTTCACTATCTGAATGATCATTGCAGTCATGAAACATGACTTTACCATAGACTACTACAAACTCATCAGATCACAGAACGTACGGCACAGGAGACGAGGATACACATTTCGCTATTTATCTGTTTGGGTGACACAGCTGTGCAGAACTCGTATTAGAGAAAAAAATGAGCGCACTATTAGGAGATATTTCTATTCCATGACTCATTATAGATACTCCCAGCCAGAGGCGTAACTAGAAACTTCAGGGCCCCGGTGCAAGAAATCCCCCCCCCCCCGAAAAAGCATGATTATGGTGTTAAGGGGGGTTGGAGGGGGGTGGCTGCGGTGGTACTTGAGGAGGGGTGGCAGTGGTGGTACTTGAGGAGGGGTGGCAGTGGTGGTACTTGAGGGGGGTGGCAGTGGTGGTACTTGAGGGTGGGTGGCTGCGGTGGTACTTGAGGGGGGTGGCAGTGGTGGTACTTGAGGGTGGGTGGCAGTGGTGGTATTTGAGGGGGGTGGCAGTGGTGGTACTTGAGGGGGGGTGGCTGCGGTGGTACTTGAGGGGGGTGGCATCAGTGGCAGTGGTGGTGCCATCCTCTCCCACCAGCATCTCTTACTGATCCCATCCCCCACCACCAATTTTTTAATTCTTTATTTATTTCAAAATTTTCAATACAAATACAATACATTTCCCTTTTCCCATTTCACACCCCAAACTCCCCCCCCCCTTTTCCCATTTCCCCCCCCCACCCCCCCACCTAACAGAATCTTTCCGGGGTCCTCTATACTACGCTCTAGATATCGTTCAGGTTATTTTGTCGTATAAATCTTCCTACTTATCTAGTTATCTCTTCATAATACCTCCATGAGCTTCTAAAATCGATCCAAGGAGACCATTTGTCTTCCCCTTGGTCCGATTCCCTATCGCCTTCTTGCCCCCATTCCACTTTCTCTAGCTTTCGCTGTCTATTTACCCCTCTAAACCATTCCCCGATTTGCGGGCTCCCCGTTTCCATCCACTTTTTGGGGATCAGATTTTTCGCCTCATTTAAAAGGATGGGAATTATTGAGTTTCTATAATGCTTAATTGTGCTGTCTGTCCCGTGGAACAGAACCGCCCACGGATCCTCTGGGATATCTTTTTTTGTGATGCTTTTAATTAATGCTAATATCTGTCTCCAGTATGTTTTAATGGTGGGACAGTCCCACCAGATGTGAGCCATTGTCCCTATACCTCCACATCCTCTCCAGCATGCGGGTGGTCTATCTCTTTGTATTTTGCTCATTTTTACCGGGGTTATATACCACCCCATAAGACACTTATAGTTGACTTCTATAGTTCGACTGTCCACTTTCGATCCATGTATTAATTTTAAGATCTTTTCGCATCTGTTCTCAGTACAGGGGATCCCCAATTCTTCTTCCCATTTTTTGACCCCCGGAGGGATACCCAGCCGATTATCCTGTATTAATACGCTGTATAAACGTGAGATCGTGTTTCTAACCGGGAGGCACGTACATATTTGCTCTATTATAGAGAGGTTATCTAAATCCCGGATGGGTTGCGGTAGGCCCTCGACAAAATTTTTCAGCTGGGTATACCTCCAGACGTCAATCGACATCAGTTCTGCCTCTTTATTTAATTCGTGAAACGTGATTAATTTACCCCTTTTAATAATATCCCCTAAACGTGCTCCCCCCTTTTTAATCCAATTTCCCCATAGTTTACTCCTACCAGGTTCAAAAAAAACATTATTTTTTAACTTTATCATAGGGGAATTAAATTCCCATTTGTTTATCCTGTGTACTCTATCCCATATTTTTAAAGTGACCCGTGTGATTTCATGTGTATCCTCTTCTATTGACCTGAATTTTGGTGGATTCCATATTACGTGTCCCCAATCTCTATTTCCTAATACATTTTCTATATTCACCCATCTTTTTTTTTTTTCCCCCTCTTTTACCCATTCCGTGATTCTTGATAGTGAAATTGCATTAAAATATAGTTCAAAATCTGGCAAGGCAAGGCCCCCCTGTTTTTTCAATTTGGACAAAATTCCTGCTGAGATGCGTGCTTTTTTATTGGCCCAAATAAATCTAGAGATGATCTCCTTTAGAGTCCTAAAAAAGGCTTTGGGGACAGCTATTGGAAGCATTTGAAATTTGTAGTTTATTTTTGGAGCTATTATCATTTTAACCGCATTTATCTTACCCATCCATGACAGCGGACTATAACTCATATTTTTTATTTCCTTTTTAATCTCATCAAGTAATGGTATATAATTTATCTGGTAGATCTTCCTTAATGTCCCTGCAAGTTTTATTCCTAAATACTTTATATTTTCCTTCCAAGGAAACTGAAACTCTTTAGCTAGTTGGGCCACTTCTGTTTGGTCCATATTAATATTAAGAATTTCAGATTTAGTTGGGTTGACTTTAAAGTTAGACACCAAGCCATATATTCTTAGTACCTTAAGCAGATTGGGTAGGGCTATCCGGGGATTGGACAGGAAAAACAGAACATCGTCCGCGAAAGCCGCATACTTATATGTCTCGTCTCCTACCACAATCCCCTTTATGTCTAATGAGTTACGTATAGTTGATAGCAATGGTTCCAGCGCTACCACAAACAATAGAGGGGACAGAGGGCAGCCTTGACGGGTTCCATTTTTCATGGAGAACGGGTGGGAAAGGAGCCCATTAACCCTCACCCTCGCCTGTGGTTGATCATATAGTATTCTAATCCAACTTAACATTCTCGGGCCTATCCCCATTGCTTCCAGTGTTGCGAACATATGTCCCCAGTCTATCCTGTCAAACGCCTTCTCGGCATCTATTGACAGGAATAGACTGGGGACATTCCCCCTCTTACATGCCTGAGTCAGGAGCAACGCTTTAATCCCATTGTCCCTCCCCTCCCGCCCCGGGACAAACCCCACCTGGTCTGGGAATATCAACTCGGGCAGTTTATTTTTTAACCTGTTGGCCAATACCTTCGCAAACAACTTTGTGTCTGTATTCAGAAGGGCTATTGGGCGGTAACTCGAACAGAGCGTCTTGTCCTTTCCTTCCTTCAAAATCAACGTTATTGATGCCATTAAGGCCTCTCTGTCCATACCTCTCTCTCTACCCAGGGAGTTCCAATACCGGCACAGCCTGGGCACCAAGATGTCCCGGTACCTTTTAAAATAGGTAACCGAAAATCCATCGGGGCCCGGGCTCTTGCCAGCAGAGGAACTCCTCAGGGCCTCGTGAATTTCCGACTCTATGATCGGTTCCTCCATCATACTGCTTTCTTCTATGGATAGTGAGGGGACCTTGCTGTTCCTCAAAAAATTCCTGCACTCTTCACCCTCCGTTTGTGATATCGAATCCTTAGTTTTAATGTTATACAATGTTTCATAATAGGCTCTAAATTCTTTGGCTATATCTTTAGTCAGATTTAACATTGAACCACTTTTATTTTGAATTTTATCGATATAGTTAACTTCTCTCTTTTTTTTTGAGTATTCTAGCTAGGTGTTTGCTGCTTTTATTTCCCCACATGTGTCTTTCTCTATCCAGTTTATGGAACCACTTCCTCGCCTCCTGTTCCATCTCTATTTTTAATTCCTCTCTTTTGTTTAGTAATCTATGGTAGGTATCCCCTTTTCTTATAGTTTCGTCCATATGCTCCTGTTCCAATTCCCGTATCTCTCTCCCCAGACGTGCCCGACGCTCCCTTTTTTCTCGTTTTTTACCTGCCCCAATAGAAATCAGAATACCCCTGATATACGCTTTATGCGCCTCCCAAAGTGCGGTTTGTGATGTCTCCCCTGTGTCATTAATTTCAAAGAAAGATAGAATTTCCTTGCGTATGCTCTCTTCCGTACCGGGGTCGGCCAATAAGCTATCATTTAAGCGCCAATCGCTTGGGCTCCTCTGTGTTCCTGGCAGTCTAACTGTCATTGTGATAGGCGCGTGGTCCGATAAAGTCGTGATTTCGATCCCAGATTCAGTCACATAGTCTAGCAGTCTGTGTTCTACTAGAAAATAGTCTAGGCGGGAGTGGGTTCCATGAACTGGAGAGAAAAAAGTGAAATCTTTCACACCTGGATGTTGCACTCTCCATACGTCGACAAGTTGATTCTGCCTGAGTTTAAGCTTGATATTCTTTAATTGTCGTGGGCTCTGGCTTCCTGTTCTTGAAGTGGTGTCCATATTAGGATCCCAACCAAAATTCAGGTCACCCGCTATAATAACCTCCCCCGTGTAAAAGGCTGACAGGCGTCCCAGAGCCTGAGCTAGGAATCGAGTTGGGTTTTTGTTTGGGCAGTATATATTTACTAATGTTATCATATTTTCGCCTATTTTGCCTTTTATAGCTAAGTACCTTCCGTCCGGGTCCAGGAGCCTATCATTAATAACAAATTTTACATTTTTGGCGAACCCTATGGCCACCCCCTTAGCGCCTCTTGTTGGGGTATCCCCCTGGAACCAGAGTGGATACTCTTGTGAGGCTAGTCTTATCCCGCTATCTAGTGTCACATGTGTCTCTTGTAGAAAAATAACCTCACCCTGATAGGTTTGTATCTCCTTAAATATCTTGTATCGCTTCGTCTGTGAGTTTAAGCCTCTGACATTATACGACAAAAATTTCAGATTAACCTCCTCCATTTTTCAGGGGGGGTTTTATGCGCGTATCGGACCTTCTTGCTTCATACTTTACTATTTGTATCTGTGAGGCGGGGATCCCCCCCCCCCCCATCCCCCCCTCCTCCCCACCCTGTTCCCCCCCCCCCCCCCCCTTCTCCCCCCCTCCCCCCTCCTGCTCCCCTGGTCGAATTTCGGCCATTTGTGAACAACGAGGTGTCCCTTAAAGAAACCTCCTGTCCACTGCGCCTCTAGGGGTGAAGCGCCGTACCTGGCTGTCTGACACGGGGTCTCCCTCCCCCCCAATCCCTTCCATAGTAGGGGGGGGGGTCCGATAGCTGCATTAGGACCCCAAATTCCCCCGTCCATGTCTGCTCACCTCTCCCCCCCCCCTTTATACCCTCTCTCCTCCCCGCTAGAAGAGGGGGAGGAGCGAGAGAGAGAGGAGAGAGAAAGGGAGGGAGGAAAAAAAAAAAAAACCCACACACCCCCCGCTCACCCCGCTCCCCTCTCGGACCTCCTACATTCTATTTCCCCACCGGGGTTTACTATTTTAGTTCCGGTTTTGAGGAATTTTGGGGACTGGTATCCCCAATTCCTCACAAAAATTTTGCAGTTCCTCCATATATTTCATACGTGATGTCTTCCCGTCTTTGATAACAATCAGAGCCGCCGGGTATCCCCAGCTATACTTTATGTTCAGGGCTCGTAAGTTTTCCAACAAAGGCTTCATTTCTCTTCTCCGTGCGAGTGTCCCAGCTGACAGATCCGCAAAAACCTGAATTTCGGTCATTTCAAACATCAATGGAGTTTTCCCTCTAAGGTTCTTATAGATTTGAAATTTTTCCTGGTACGAGTGGAATCTTACGAGCACATCTCTAGGGACATCTTCTCTTACTCCAGGAGGTTTTCTAATGCGATGGGCTCGTTCTATTTTCAAATCCATTTCCTCTGCCATGCCTAAGATCGGTTTAAAAAGGTTTTTCATTTTTAATATCAGATCTTCCCCCCTCTGTTCAGGTAATGCTCTTATCCTCAGGTTTTGTCTTCTATTTTGGTCTTCCATGCTTTCTATTTTGTACCTCATGTCTCTCTCCATTGCTTGTATTTTTTCCATCTGTTTACTGACCACCTTGTTTTCTTTCACCTGTTCGGTTACAAATTCTTCAATTTTTTCCACTCTTTTTACTAGGAAGCCAATGTCAATTCTAATGTTCAAGATCTCAGTTTTGATGGCACTTTCCAAATTGGAGAACATTTCTATCATCTCTGTTTTGGTGGGAATTTGCGATATGTCACTTAGCTGTAAAATTGCACTTGTGTCACCCACCCTCTCCAGCTCAGCCTCTGCCCTGAGTGTCTCTGCCTGATCTGCCCTCTGCCTTTCCATCTCTCTCTTCTTTTCCTTCGTCCCCTGTTGTTGTTTTTTTCCCAGCTCAGGGCTTTTTAGACTGGTATCCTTCAAGTATTTTTGTATGGAACTGGTGTTTAAGTTATCCTTAGGTGTTTTGGGCTCAGTACCTCTTTGTGTCCTCCCCTTCATCGTTAATTAACACCCGATTTCACTTTTAGTCATTTTATCCCCTGGACTGAGGTATTGAAAGGGGTTTTAACCTTGAAAAAGTCACAACAATAAGAAGGGGAAAATCGCATAGGCTACAATAATATTCGCGCCTAAGCTAGGGGGGGGGGGCAGCCCCTCCTTACTCACCCCTTTCACCTCAGTGGTTCTTCTTTGCCGGTAAAGCCACCTTCTTTAATTACTTTCTGCTCTGGTCACCTCCAATCCAGCGTGTTATGCAAAGGTGAACGGGCAACGGAGGAAGAAAAAAAAAAAAAAAAAAGGAAAAGCAGCAAAAAAGGAACAAACATATGCAAAATCAGGCAGCGCCTTCAAGTGTATATATCTCCAGTGGGAATTGATATGGGAGTTTGGAAGAACTTTTCTCTCAGCCGTCTTTTTCTCTTTCTGGGACTGTTAATTTATTTCAGCCTCTGGTAAATGTTATCGCATACTCTCATGGTGTCCGTATTGCTTTTCCCCCTTTTTTATGAACGCCTTTCAAGGCCCTTGGGACATTCACACGGTCCGCACAGTCCCTCCAGTACCCGTTCCAATTAGGCTGAGGTTGGGCTGGGGTCTAGTTATGCAAGGGAGAAGAGAGCGTCTGTCTGAGCACTCTTTCAAGGTCACACAATCCCTGAGTATTCAACAGTCGTCAGTAATTTGCTTACATCGTTGCACCCAGACAATACAACAGTACTTTTCATGCCAGCGTTATAATGTTTATAGACTACCACAGCCCCAGGGGTATTTCTCCCTTTATCTCCTTTTCCTTTTCCCTTCCTCTTCCCTTCCTCCAGGAGGGGTCTGGTATCACCCGAGTAGCTTAACCTCCTCTAGGGTTTTTTTTTTTTCCCCCTTTCCGATAACAATTAATCTTTACAACGAATTAGGATCCAGCTTTATAGGTATCTAATGAAATACAGCTTCTATAAAAGGTTTTGGTCCTAAAGTCCATAAAAATTCCTTTGCATATCTCTCAATGGGCATTTGCATTCTACTTTCAGACAAAGTTCAAGTTTTGTAAACTTTTAGCAATGGCTGGGTTAACAGCGTCTTACCTGAGAGAGGGGAATCCCTCCAGGGATCCTCTCTCAGTCCATGGAGATTCCGCTGGGCGGGTGGGTGGTCTTTATTCCCATGTCTGGGCGCTTCTGTGTACACCGACCCCTCCAAGAGAAAGCGTACCTCCTTTCTACGGACCGTGTTCAATTTCCCGTTCTGGGGTTCTTGCCGTGGGCCGGGTTATACCGGCGCTGTACAGGCGCTGTTTGTGCTAGGGGGATGTCTGAGGCTTCGGTGCGGCGTTCGGGAATCCTTCCTCACTTCCCTTCCTTGCTGCGGAAAGGCTGGAGCGGGACTAGGCTGGAGGGGGCTGGATCAGCGGCGGGCACGCGGGCAGGCAGACATGTGGGGGCAAAGGGGGTCCTCCAGATCTCACTGTGCTCTGCCGCGTCAGGAGTACACCTCGCGGGCTCTCACCACCGCGCTGTTTCCCCCGGATCGCATCCTCCGGCAGAGCTCCGTGCAGCTACAGCCAGCCTTCGACGGACTCCTCCCCCAACGCTAACGTCTTACGTCAGCATGGCGTCAGATGATATGATGATAAACTATGATAATGCACATGTAATGATATGCAAATTAAAGGACTGCCTCTGCCTTCTCTCTCTCCCCTCAGCGGGCGAAAGCCCCTTTTCCCACGGCGGAACGAACCGACACATGCCGCCCTCACCACAGCAGCCAAAATGGACACAGATCAGTCAGGTGGGCCCCTCACACGGGCAGGCAGTGGGCCCCCCTGAAGAGGGCGAAACTACAGGGCCCCTGATAATTCCGCCACAGACAGTGCCCCTCCCAGTGACTACATCCCTCTATATAGATTTTTGTGAGATACTTCAATTCTTGGAAAGCAGCGTCTGATAGATATTATGAAATCACCCCCATTAAGATCCAGCGACTAAGGCTTGGTTCACACATATGCGATGCAGGGACCAGCATGATTCCTGTGCAGTACATAAAGAGTGCAGGGTTGCGCTATGTACTGAGTGCAGGGTTGTTGGGGGGAGAAAGAAAAAAAGGACCCTGCCAATAATTTCAAGTTCCAGCACTTGGCTCTGCTCCGGGACATTACTATGATTGGCCGGGACATCAATCCATTCCCGGGACGGTCCCGGACAATCTGGGGCGGTTGGGAGGTATGACACTACCTGCCTGGAGTTTGCATGTTCTCCCTGTGCCTGCGTGGGTTTCCTCCCACACTTCAAAGACATGCTGGTATGGTCATTGGCTCCTGTGTAAATTGGCCCTAGTATGTGTATGTATGAATGTGAGTTAGGAAATCTTAGTTTGTAAGCTCTTTGAGGGCAGGGACTGGTGTGAATGTAAAATATACAGTATAAATGTAAAGCACTGTGGAAATTGTCGGTGCTATATAAGTACTTATAATAAATAGGACAGACTAAGGAATGGAAAAGATGTTAGATAGGGGAGAGATATTTCCAGGATGGTAAAAGTGCATGTAGAGTTCTATGTAATCAATCTTTAATAAATATGAAGTTTTATCCTTTAAAAGCGAATACAATATTGCAAAGAATGATAAATTATCAATTTCAACAAACGACTGATTATAGCTCAGAATCACAACCTCGAACTAGCAGTACTACTCTCTGACACTAGAGGACAGGAGAGAACTGCTGGAGACTGTTAATATAGATGGGGATGTTCAAACTTTTCAGTACCAGGGCCACATCGAACGAATCAAATTTAAATGAATGCATACATTTTACGTGGAGGTTTTGTTTTTTCTGTAATCATTGTGATATGATTTAGAACAGAAGAAAACAAACTTCAGTAAAACAGAGCAAAGATATTCTAAATAAACTTGAATCCCCATCTGAGCCCTCTAATTAAAGTCCCTATCAATGCCCCCCTTGCATCAGAGTCCCCATCAAAGTCCTGCCCCCCTTGCATCAGAGTCCCCATCATCCCCATCAGAATCCTCCTCAACAACAGCATCCCCATCAGAAGCCACTTACAACAGATTCCTCATCATAGCCCCCCTTACATCAAAGTCCCTATCAATGTCCCCCTTACATAGTGTCCCCATCAAATCCCCCTGCCTCCTTACATCAGGGTCCTCATTAGAGCCCCCCTTACATAAGAATCCCCATCAAAGTCTTCCCCTACATCAGGGTCCCCACTAGAGTCCCCCTTACATCATGGTCCCCATCAGAATCCCTTTTCAACAGAGCCCTTCCTTACATCATGTTCCCCATAAGTGCCCCCCCATACATCGAGGCCCCCCATCAGAGTCTCCCCTTACATCAGGGTCCCTATTAGAGTCGCCCCTCACATCAAGGCCCCCCATCAGAGTCCCCCTCTTACATCAGAGTCCTAATCAGAGCCCCCTTACATCAGAGTCTCCCTGAGAAGTCCGCCCCCCCCCCCCTCAGTGCATCAGTGTCCCCATTGGAGCCCACTTTTCATTTTCCCTGCCCGATCTTAGTTTGGAGACTCCTGATATAGAGCATAACTGTAGGCAGATATATAACTCCCACCTATGATCAAATTTTGTATTAAAGCGGTTGTATAGTCATAAAATTTACTTTTACCTACAGGTAAGTCTATAATGAGGCTTACCTGTAGGTAAAAAAAATATCTCCTAAACCTGTACGGTTTAGGAGATATTCCCTGTGCAATGCGCCGCTGACTGCAGCAGCGCATGCGCACGGGGGATTCTCGGCTGAAAGGCCGGCAGGAATCCGAACCCTGCCGGGAAGAAGTCTCCCGTGCGCATGCGTAGGAGTGACGACATCGCGTCTCCAGCCACTCACAGCGCTGGAGTCGCGATACCTCGAAGACACGCCGAGGCAACATGACAGCTACCTCGGCGTGGACCAGGTGAGTTACCGATGCCTCGTTCTAAGGTAAGTATTTCATAATGAGCTAGTATGCGGTTTGGGAGAAATATCTCCCAAACCCCCAACGGTTTAGGAGATATTTACAGAAAAAGGTGATCGCCGATGTCTACGGCGCATGCGCTGTAGACAATGGCGCAGGCGCACTTTAGACTCGGCGAGCGTGCCGTTTCTAAAGGAGATCGTGCCGTGACTGGCGGCTCCCGCAGGCTTCGGTTTCAGGTAAGTGACACGTAATGGGGTACTGTGCGACGCATAGTAGCCCATTATGCTTTACCTTTGCAGGGAAACAAAGAGGAAGTAAATCCCTATAGCATAGCTAAACCCAAAACCACAAATATAATATATTACAGCTTACCTTTCCTTACATGTGGTAGCTGCATTCATTTTTATTTCTAAGGTTCTTTTTTTACATTATTTTCACCTGGTTGATATTGCCAGTGACTCATTTGCTGTCCAAGGTGGCAATACTCACTCACTGTACTGTATACGTGATGGAGCAGCATTGTTACTGTTGGGTACTCTCCTTATTTGGACTACAAACACCTCCCCCTCTCTTCATCTCCATTACATAGGAAGGAGAGGTTGTGTGATTCTCAGAAGAGAGCTAGTAAAGGCAAGCTGATAACATTGAGATACCAGTTTAGTGCACAGGTTACATGCAAGTTACATGAACACTGGATTTCTATCTGGTATTTTCCCAGTGTTTTCAGAAATTGTACTTAGCTATGAAGTGGTAAGCTGCAATGTATTCCATTTTTTTCTTGGGTGTACATATACTTTACTGCAATCACATCTCTGCATTTTGGGAAGTGCGCAGAAAAATGCGTTTCCACATAAGGGATGAGCAAAAAATATTTGTTGAGCTTGAGGTGCTGTTAACTCTTATGCCGCGTATACACGACCGGACTTTTTGACAGCAAAGGTCCGTTGGAAATTCCGATCGTGTGTGGCTCCAACGGACCTTTGCATGGCAAAAATCCGACGGACTTTAGAAATGGAACTTGTTTTAAATTTTCCCGCCAGAGCGAGTTTCTAGCGGGAAAACCGTTCGTCTGTATGCTGGTTCGACGGACCAAAATACGACAGAAGGGCCGCTACAGCACCTGCCCGCGAGAATGTTTCTCGGCGACAGGGCACTGTACATCTCGCGTTGGTTGCAATAGGAAAAACACATTTTCCTATCGCAGCGAGCGCGAGAGGGAAAGCCCTTTGGTCTGGTATGGATTTTAAGGGGAAGCCCCTACGCTGAAAAAAACGGCGTGGGGGTCCCCCCCAAAATCGATACCAGACACTTATCTGAGCACGCAGCCCGGCCGGTCAGGAAAGGGGGCAGGGACGAGCGAGCGCCCCCCCCCCTCCTGAGCCGTACCAGGCCGCGTGCCCTCAACATGGGGGGGGTGCCCTACGGCCCCCCCACCCCAAAAAGCACCTTGTCCCCATGTTGATGAGGACAAGGGCCTCTTCCCGACAACCCTGGCCATTGGTTGTCAGGGTCTGCGGGCGGAGGGCTTATCAGAATCTGGGAGCCCCCTTTAATAAGGGGGCCCCCAGATCCCGGAGAAATGATGGTTATCTTAACCAGGGAATATAATAGACAAATTGCAGTATTGGACATCGAAATTTAAAATTTGGAATCAATTCTGGAACCATTTGTGCAGCATGCCCTATATTTGGACTTACCGGTTAAACTTAGGGATGACCTATCTGCCCATAATAAGGGCATCCTGCACAAAAAAGAAATAACATTTTGGAGGGATAAAATGGCATTTTCAGAAGGACGTGCGTATAAATGGAACACCAATATGCAAAATAGTAAGAACTATACATTAAAGTCACAATCATATAATAGTACTAATACACCCAAAGCTAAAAATATGTCAAACTTGAGCCAAAACCCAAAGACAACTCAAAAAGGGAGGGGAAAATTTAAACGGAGCCGAAATAATAAAGGCTCTCCGGAACAGAACAGGAAAAAACGCACTGTTGATACAGATTTGGAGGATGGTCAAGGTGTTCCCAATAATATACATGCGAGATCTTTGATTTCTAAAGATGAGTCATCCAGTGTAGATACGGACAATTCTGACTCTCTATCATCCAATACTTCAAGCAACACGACCCATACAAATCCTAGAATAGAGCACCTTAGGCAGACCCCTAAAAGTCCTTTAAACTCAACACGGGGACCCTCCTCACCCCAAACAAGCAGAGGAGTGGGAAATTTGGATGCATATATATTACACGGACACAATTGAATCCTACAGTGTGATAAATTTATCTTCCTATCCTCTATCAATAGCTGAGAAAAACGTTCTAGCCCGGGGACTAACATTTTGCCCCCAGGAAAATTTCGATATTTTTGAAGTAATCACCGATTTGCAGCTCTTTGCATGCAGGCTTTTACTTAAGAGCCTGCATGCAAAGACCGACAATATCGATGATACGGATTTACGGATTGGTCAAGCTTCAGCATGAAGGAATTAAAAGCCCTACCCCTACGTGATCTTACACTCCTGTATCAGGAGAACAACACAATAGATCTGATAGATCAAATTGATCTTGAAACACTATTTGAAGATGCTGGAAAGGACACACAGATCCCCACAAGGAGTTTCAAAAAACCTTCTGCCAAATTCCCCACTCTTAATTTGAATCCAAGTATAGAGACTTTTATAAAACAAACTATACGAGATTTAGGGAAACTCCCACAAAAGAAAATTCTTCCCACCAACTTGACCTTTGATGAATTTAAAGCAATAGACTCCTTATGTAACAACGTAAATATTACGGTCAAACCCTCAGATAAGGGTGGTAACGTAGTACTGATGAATAATCAGGACTACGTACGTATGTGTCAGGATTAGGGATGGGCCCGGTGTTCGATTCGAACCCATGTTCGAATCGAACATCGGGCATTCGACCGCTCGTCGAGCCCAGAACTATTTGGGCCACTAGCATCAAATCCGTGTGATGCGAGCGGCCCGCAATGCACTGCGCCAATCGCAGTGCATTGCTGGCTGATGATTGGCCAAGCATGCACTGTGACCCCGCATGCTTGGCCAATTATAGAGCCAGCGGCGAGGAGAGCCATAATTGGCCACAGGCAGGATGCCTGTGGCCAATTATAGCTCAGGGGGTTTAGTACACGCCCCACACTATAAAAGGCCGCCGCCTGTGTTCCAGCGTGTCAGTGACAGTATCTGCTGTGATCCATTCTGCAGTGCTGCTGACTGCTGACATTATCTGTGCTGTGATTCTGGGGATTAGTGTGTGCGTGCAAGGAAGAAGGAGGAAGAAGGAAGAAGACCAGAAGAAAGAAGAAGAAAGAAGATTTTAATAAAGGAATTGTCAAAGACCGTCTCCTGTCATTTTTACCATTTTTGTCACTTTTTTGGTGAAATGGTAGGGGTACTTTTGTACCCCCTTACCATTTCACACAGGGGGGGGCGGGATCTGGGGGTCCCCTTGTTAAAGGGGGCTTCCAGATTCCAATAAACCCCCCGCCCGCAGACCCCCGCAACCAATGGCCAGGGTTGTGGGGAAGAGGCCCTTGTCCTCATCAACATGGGGACAAGGTGCTTTGGGGGGACCCCAAAGCCCCCTCCCAATGTTGAGGGCATGTGGCCTGGTACGGTTCAGGAGGGAGGGGGGGCCGCTCTCGTCCCCCCCTCTTTTCCTGCGGCCTGCCAGGTTGCATGCTCGGATAAGGGTCTGGTATGGATTTTGAGGGGGACCCCATGCCATTTTTTGTTTATTAGCCGGGGTTCCCCTTAAAATTCATCCCAGACCTCAAGGGTCTGGTAATTGAATTTGGGGGGACCCCCACGCTTTTTTTTTTTTTTTTTTTATCAATGACTTTTTTTTTATCAATGACTTTCAATGAATGACTGTTCTCTGTGTTACGGGAGCCGACAATTCATTAGCCGCGAGTGATTTTAAATGAAATATGAAATATCTCTGAGAATCTAAGTAAAGTGATTGACTCTTTCTTACAACCCTTTGTAGTATGTTTACCTTCTTTTTTGAAGGACACCATACATTTGTTACAGACCACCGATGATGTGTCACTACCACTCAATTCATTGTTGGTGGCTATTGATGTTGAGGCCGTGTACAGCTCAATCCCTCATAATAAGGGGGTCGCAGCTGTGCAGGGCATCCTTTAGTAGAGTGGCAAATACGATCATGCCCTCAACGACTTCATCATCGATGGCCTGGACTACATTTTGAATAACAATTTCTTTGCTTTTAACAACTCTCACTACCTCCAGGTACAAGGCGTAGCCATGGGCACATGTTGTGCACCGGCCTATGCCAATTTCTACCTGGGGGAGTGGGAGAAATCCCTCCTAGATGACAGGGACCTCCTCATGTACACGAGCCACATTAAATTGTGGCTACGGTACATTGATGACGTCCTTGTCGTCTGGGAGAGATCAGAGGAGTTGCTACTAGAATTCTATAATCGTATCAATGTCAATACGTACAACCTAAAGTTTACGATGACACATGACCCCAATAAAATCACGTTTCTTGATGTCCAATTGAAACGTAACTCGGAAAATAAGATCTCCACTACCCTCTTTCGAAAAAGCACTGCAGGGAATACAATACTTCATGCTGAAAGCTCGCATCCCAAATTTCTCAAAAACTCCATGCCTCATGGGCAGTATCTGCGGATACGCAGAAACTGCTCCGAGGAGTCCTCCTTCAAACTAGAGGCTAGAAATCTTCAAGCCAGGTTACTTGCACGTGGATATAGCCGCTCCTGTTTGCGGAAAGCATACAACAGAACTAGTATGCAATCCCGCTGCGATTTGCTTGCAAAGAGAATGACGAGGAATAACCATGGTAAAGATCCAACCAAAATTATCCTTCGATTCTCTAGGCAACACAGTGAAATTAAAAGTGTTATTCAGAAACACTGGAGCATCCTGACGGATGATCCAAAAGTAAGCAACTTTGTCTCTAATAATCCTTCAATCACCTTTAGAAAAGCAACCTCACTGAAGGACAAACTAGTCCAAAGTGAGTATAAGAACGAACAAAGAAGATCAAAACATTGTCTAACTCTGGGTTCTTTCCCATGTGACCATTGTTCTTGTTGTCAGTATATAAACCGCCAAAAAACTTTTTGTCTCCCAAATGGGATAATCTTCAAACCATTGCACTATGCCAACTGCCAAACAAGGGGCATAGTGTACTTGATGTCCTGCGAATGCGGGGCCTACTATGTAGAAAAGACCAAGCAGGAGTTCCACCGCCGGATGTCCAAACATGTCTACTCGATGCAGATTGGGAACCATTATTTGCCCTTAGGTCGTCATGTAGTTGTGAAACATAACTACAAAATGCCTACAATATCCTTCACCGCACTCGACCGGATACACATTCCAGATCGGGGCGGTGATTGGAACAAAAGGCTGTTACAATACGAACCGAGATGGATTTTTAAACTACAAGCCACTTCCCCACCGGGACTCAACGAGTCCATTTCTTTTGCCCCTTTTCTCAAAGGGTTCGCATCGGGAAAAACACAATAATGGGGTAGACATGTTTGGACATCCTTGGCATTCAATAAGGTGGCCCTTCTGCTTCGTCTTCCCCCTCCCCTTTGTGCGTTTATAAAAAGGCTTATAAAAAGGCACATATTTCATCTTTGATTGCTTGGCTAATTAGTTTATAGTTTTACTATGACGCATGCTGTACAATACTACTCATATCTATGGTCTTCGAGACTATATGTTTATTTAATTTTGAATTGATACTCTGTTAAAGAACTGTGTTTACAAAGCAATGTGTGATATACATGTATTATGGATATTGTTAAATGCGTTGTCTAACTTTTGAATGATGGATCTGTCTTTGTAATTTCCTTTGTCATCTTGTTTCTCCCCTCTAGGTGGCTCCCTTCCGTCTTTTTTCCCCCTGGGGAATGGGGTTTGGGCACTGACATGATGCGTGTCTTCCCGGAAAGGGGGGGAGGAGCCCCATCCACCTACGGTTCCTCCACTTAAATTTCCCCAGCTGGTGTCTGGGCTGGTCCCGGATATACCGCTGGGGAACTTCCTGCTTTGTCGGCGGCATCCCTGATCATCCCCGGAATGCTGCGGGGCCCCGTGCGTGCGTGTGATGCGGGACGTCAAGCAGTTGCGGCGGGGATGACGCAATCACGGGACCTTCCTGTTCTCAGGGACGCCGAGGAGATCACACGAGGTGGCCCCCTTGGCCGCCATGACCCTCGCAGCTGATCATTGGATCGGTAAGTATCAGGACCCTCCCCCCTTCCCCTCCCTCCTCTCTCCTCCCTCCTCCCTTTCCAAAACTCACCCTCCTCCCCTGGTCTCCACACACCTGCAGCTCATTATATTTATATATTCCATAGGAATGTCTGTCGCATCTGCTCCTGACGAGTGGGAAAACCCACGAAACGCGTAGAGCTTTACCTGATGCTGCAGCTATACTCCATACGGATCGATACTTACCCACTTTTTACTGATATACTTTATATATTATATATTTTATAATGTCGTATAAATACCATTGGGTGGATGTACATATACCATGGGAATGCATGTGCCAGCATTGGATATGTTGCTATTGGCAGGCATGGGCGTCCGCAGAACTTTTTTCAGGGGGGGGCATCATTTTAAGGTCTGGTCGTGTGATCTTACCTGTGTCAGTCAACTGCGGCTGCAGGGGAGAAAGCGCTTGGCGACGGCTGATAAAGCCTGATGAGGTGATGTCACCAATAGGTTCCCATGTCACAGTTGTTATTGGTGCTCCCTCCTCTCCCCTGCATACACTGCTGGATCACACAGGTGAGATAACATGACCAGATTGGAACAGTCTGAAAATAGGTTAGTCTGCATAGGTGTTAGGGGTAAGGGGACGGGGGGCAGTTTTTAAGGCTAGCGCAAGCTAGAATTATACTTTCAATCTGCCCTCCCTATTGGTGGCTTGTGGCAGTGTTAAAGCAGAGCTCCACCCAAAAGGGGAAGCACCACTTGTTTGCACCCTCCCCCCTTCCACTGCCACATTTGGCACTTTTTGGGGTAGAGAGTGTACCTGGTTTTGCTGTGGTGATCTGAGCCACGTGCAAAACCATGCAAAATATGCTGCGAGCGACCACAGCAAGTAAAGGTATAAATAAACATACAATTAGGCAATCAATCAATTACAAAAAATAAATAAAAAATACACCTGCATGGTGCAGCATTGGCTTAAGACAGTGGAGATTTTAAAATCTGTATGGACACAATAGCATCTTTATGCTGTTGTGCCCATATAGCTGCTTTTGTGCCCATATAGATGCTGGTGTGCCTCAATAGCAGTTATATGGGCACAATAGCATAAAGATGATAAAAGAGGAATGCATCTCCAATGGTTGAGACGCAGGATCTTTCATTCTTTTACCAGTGTAGGACCCACTAATTAAGGGGTACTTTGACGCAGTAAGTGGGCTGCCATATAGTGTGACCAAATCCCCATATTTTTTGAATATATTCAGGTGTTTTTAAATGGCCTTGCAGGATTTAAATGTAATTTTTGTATATGTGCAAGACACATTACAAGAGACGGTCAGAGACTGCAGACATGCTACAGGAGAGGGTCAGAGAGTGCAGACATACTACAGGAGAGGGTCAGAGAGTGCAGACATACTACAGGAGAGGGTCAGAGAGTGCAGACATACTACAGGAGAGGGTCAGAGAGTGCAGACATACTACAGGAGAGGGTCAGAGAGTGCAGACATACTACAGGAGAGGGTCCGAGAGTGCAGACATGATACAGGAGAGGGTCCGAGAGTGCAGACATGATACAGGAGAGGGTCAGAGAGTGCAGACATGATACAGGAGAGGGTCAGAGAGTGCAGACATGATACAGGAGAGGGTCAGAGAGTGCAGACATGATACAGGAGAGGGTCAGAGAGTGCAGACATGATACAGGAGAGGGTCAGAGAGTGCAGACATGATACAGGAGAGGGTCAGAGAGTGCAGACATGATGCAGGAGAGGGTCAGAGAGTGCAGACATTATGCAGGAGAGGGTCAGAGAGTGCAGACATGATGCAGGAGAGGGTCAGAGAGTGCAGACATGATACAGGAGAGGGTCAGAGAGTGCAGACATGATACAGGAGAGGGTCAGAGAGTGCAGACATGATACAGGAGAGGGTCAGAGAGTGCAGACATGATACAGGAGAGGGTCAGAGAGTGCAGACATGATACAGGAGAGGGTCAGAGAGTGCAGACATGATACAGGAGAGGGTCAGAGAGTGCAGACATGATACAGGAGAGGGTCAGAGAGTGAAGACATGATACAGGAGAGGGTCAGAGAGTGCAGACATGATACAGGAGAGGGTCAGAGAGTGCAGACATGATACAGGAGAGGGTCAGAGAGTGCAGACATGATACAGGAGAGGGTCAGAGAGTGCAGACATGATACAGGAGAGGGTCAGAGAGTGCAGACATGATACAGGAGAGGGTCAGAGAGTGCAGACATGATACAGGAGAGGGTCAGAGACTGCAGACATGATACAGGAGAGGGTCAGAGACTGCAGACATAATACAGGAGATGGGCAGAGAATGGATGTATGGCTGAACTCAGTGTAAAAGCGTATAGTAGGGCTGCGCCACTCTACTTAAAGCAGCTCTTCAAGATCAAGTTAGTAATCCTCCTTTTAAAGTACAACCAAGTGCCAGAAGACAGCAACACATCCAATTTCCAAAATTCAAATGGTCTTACAGTGACCTGGTCAGGATTAGTGGAGAACAGTAAACAGTTAATGAGTCTGTGAAGCTTCTAGCCTGAATCAGCAATAAATCATCCAAAAAACATCAAACTGCAGCACACAGAGCTCTGGCTTAATAGCTGAGCTGAAATGGTTAACAGCCAAACTTGTGACCCCTCACTGGACACAGAATGCCAGCCAGCTGCAGCGTCTCCCAGAGATCTTATCAGCAGGTTAGGAAGCTAAAAAAAAAAAAAGAGTACAGAGCCAGACAAGAGGGAGGGAGGCTGATCAGTAACCTGCACACTGACAAGGCCTAGATTTTTGGATGACAGCGGCCGGCCAGCATTACATATGACATTGTTCTGTGTGCTGCAGGATTAGTTTTGCTGTGGTCATACCATCCTCTATCTCCTCGGCTTCAGGTACTGTGTGTCTCCCTCCCGACGCCCCCATTCATCCCCGATCCAGCACCTGTATACATTTAAATGTGGCGGGCTGCAGGGGGGGGGGGGTTACATTGTCTGCTGCATGATGGTTGTTTGCTCCTCCGACCCTCCCTGCTACACATTTTCTCAGCCAGCCCCTCCTCCTGTTCACTGCACAGCCGCGCTTCTCGCTCAGCTGTTCTTTAAAAAAAAAAAAAAAAAAAGTTCCAGAGCTCCTAGCTGACAGCGGCCCCGATTCCAGGGGGGGGCACTTGACCCCCCTTGCCTCTATCTGCGGACGCCCATGTTGGCAGGCGCATGCTATTTTTAATTATTCTGATCATGTGTTGTCATGCATGTATTCTCTACCCAGCTTGCATGCACGCTCTATGTACATATATGAAATAAATTATATCATTAGATCAATGTTACTTAATAAATAATTTATATTGTAATTTATCTCCACTATTCAATTGCTTCATTTAAAGTCCCAACTCCCCTTCGTTCTCATCCATTACCGGGATGGAGGCACCTCATGGTGCTTCATTTAAAGTCCCAAAAACCCCCTCTTCTATTCATACCAATATCGGGATGGAGGCAATTGAATAACTGGGATTGGCAGTGTCCCCCTGACATCCCTGTGTGAGATTTGCCCTCATTTATAGGGTGCCTTTAGTAAAAGGTCTATATACTGACATTATTAATGTTTATTTGACTGTCTTTCTATATTTATACCTATGAGCTTTGTATATGGTAACTTTTCATACGCAGCATTTCCCTGTGCTGGTTTAATGTATCCACATGGACTGTTTCCCTCCAGATGTCCAATACATGCTCTCGTCCTGGTCAGCTATGTGCTCTGTGTGGATTGATTGGCGTTTGGGTGCAGCTGCGGTCTTTCTCCATCACAGGAGCTGCGATGCGCTCAGTGGACCCTCCCCCTCCTCCCCTGGCACCCAGTGTGTCTGGGAGGATCGGGCGGGCGCCCCTTCGCGCATCGGCGCCACGTCTGTCACACTACATGTGTGACGGCACTTACGCCGTGCGTATGGCGTCAGTCATGACGTTACTGCGCCAGCGCTCAGTCTTAACATCCCTTGGGCCTGTATGGGGGAGTCTCCGTGCCGGCTACTGAGTGTTCACTCGGTTCAGGTGCGGTTCTTTCTCCTCCATTGGCTCATTGCGTGGCGTTGGCGGCATATATTCACATTTCCCCTGAGGTGAGCTGTTCATATGACCAGTCTCCCTCTGGGGTTTCCGCACACCAGTTGTATCCATCTGCTGGGGGTGCTTTGATGCAGCATTGGGGTAAGCTTCCTTCTCTGGTCTAAATCTTTTCATTTTTTCTCTCTTTTCTTTTCTTTTTTGGTGTCTTATTTTTTGAGTTCAACACGTGTTTGGTTTTCTTCACTTGGTATTCCTTTTATAGGTTCTTTACACTTTGATAGATCCATGTACCTGTGTAATATTTCAGACACAGGTACCCTAATATCCCTTGACACCATTCTTAATTTTGTATTCACTTAATTAGAAGCCACACTGGGTGCATTTAAAATGATTACTACTATTACTCATAACACAGTAATATTACACAAATTTAATATTTCGTTCCCAGACACCCTTGCTTCATCAAGCTTACACCATACTCTGTGCCATATGGAGATTTCTGCTACACTTTGCACGTTCTTATACTGTCCAGTGCTGCATCCCTGGATTATGCCGCCTCAGCTCCCTGGGTGGAGTTATGCTCTCGGCCAACCCTACGCCAGCTACCCCACGCTACATTTGCTGTCTGGGTTGGTGAGTGTGTCTTGCTAACCATTCATACACACATTAAATATCTCTGAGAATTATTTTCTCTAGAATACGTTTTTTACATCTCATTATATTTATATATTCCATAGGAATGTCTGTTGCATCTGCTCCTGACGAGTGGGAAAACCCACGAAACGCGTAGAGCTTTACCTGATGCTGCAGCTATACTCCATACGGATCGATACTTACCCACTTTTTACTGATATACTTTATATATTATATATTTTATAATGTCGTATAAATACCATTGGGTGGATGTACATATACCATGGGAATGCATGTGCCAGCATTGGATATGTTGCTATTGGCAGGCGCATGTTATTTTTAATTATTCTGATCATGTGTTGTCATGCATGTATTCTCTACCCAGCTTGCATGCACGCTCTATGTACATATATGAAATAAATTATATCATTAGATCAATGTTACTTAATAAATAATTTATATTGTAATTTATCTCCACTATTCAATTGCTTCATTTAAAGTCCCAACTCCCCTTCGTTCTCATCCATTACCGGGATGGAGGCACCTCATGGTGCTTCATTTAAAGTCCCAAAAACCCCCTCTTCTATTAATAAACATTTATACATTTTATTTTTGATCTGCGCAGTATCAATTATTTATTTTTCTATACTGTGCTGCCTAAAAACCCCACCCTCCTGGGGGGAAATTCCATTTTGAGTACAACACAATGTATCAAATGAGGCAGTCTAGAGTGTATCACTTACAGCACAGTGTACAGAGGCAACCCAGAATATACCAAGCGCACCACAGGATAAACTATGAATCAGTCCAAAGTCTATTAATTACAGCACAATGTGCAAATTGAGGCAGTCTCCTTATAGCACAGTGCACAGATTGACGCAGTCTAGAGGGTATCACATACAGCACAGTGTACAGAGGGAGCCCAGAATATACCAAGTACACCACAGGATAAACTATGAATCAGTCCAAAGTATAATTACAGCTAGGGATGAGCTCGGTGTTCGATTCAAACTCACGTTCAAATCGAACATCGGCCGTTCGCTCATTCGTCGAAGCCAGAACTTTGTGGGCTGTTCGCACCAAATTCGTGTGACACGAACGGCCCCACGATGCACTGCGCCATTGCAGTGCATTGCTGGCTGATGATTGGCCAAGCATGCACTGTGACCCCGCATGCTTTGCCAATCATAGCACCGGCAGCGAGGAGAGCCAATTTTAGCTCAGGGGGTTTAGTACACGCCCCACACTATATAAGGCCGCCAGCGCGGCGGCCTTGTGTAGTGTGTTGGCGTGCAGGGAGAGAGCAGGATAGGCAGGGACAGTGTCAGCTTTGCTTTGCTTCTTAACCTAGCGCTGTTACAGTGGGTGTAGTGTGCCTCCTGCACGGTATACACCTGAAGCTACCCCCTCATTGCTGGTGTTGTTGTGTAGTTCAGTTGTGCAACACAGGCATCTGCATAATATTCAGTGGGTGCACCAGCACCAGTGCCTAAGGCCCAATTTTTCAGCCCCTGTTTAACAGGGGCGTGTAATTACAATTCTTGATCTAATAATTCACAGCAGGGCCCATTTCTGCGCCCACCAAGAGTAACTGTGAGAGCTTACAGTGTTGTAGCACCAGCACCACCACCAAAGGCCCAATTTTTCCTAACACTGTTCAACAATGGCATGTAATTACAATTTCCCGATATAATAGTTCACAGCAGGGCGTTCCAGCGCCCACCAAGAGTAACTGTGAGGGCTTACAGTGTTGTGGCAACACCAATATCTAATGGGGCAAATTTCTGCAGAGTATATACGGCAGGCCCCTACTTTCAAACATCCAACTTAGAAACGACTCCTACTTGCAAACGGAAGGAGAAAACAGGAAGTGAGAGGAAATCTACCCCTAGGAAGGAAAACTCTATCCTGTTAGATTTAATTTGGGAAAAGGGTATCTCCTCTCTACTGATGCTTTATCACCAATCCTTGTTTCAATAAAAAAAACACTTTTTCCAAAAACATTTGTCATTGGGACGGAAAGTGAGGTGAAATGTTCTGAACCAGTGCACAGACAGCAAAACAAATGTTACAGGGTGATAACCCCTCCCTATGTTCTCCAAAAAGCTTAAAAATTGATTTTTTTGGATGGAGCTACACTTAAAAATTTACCTGTTCAAAATTACAAACAGATTCTACTTAAGAACAAACCTACAGTCCGTGTCTTGTTTGCACCGCCTGTATACTGCTGTTCAGAGTATATAGGGTTGTAGGTATAGGGTTTTATTTTGGTGCGGGGTTCCCCTTAATATCCATACAAGACCCAAAGGGGCTGGGGTGGGAGGGGGGGGGGGGGGTGATGGGGTAGCCATGCCATTTTTCTCAAAGATTTTTGCCAGGACAAGACATGACATTAAAGCCGCAAGCAGTTTTAAATGGCTTTTTTTCCTTTACAAATGTCATTTTTTGCAGGACAGTTCTAAACACGGGAAACACATGCCACTTCACAGGCACACTTTAGACACCCCTCAGGTACCATATTTAAAGGAATATTTCACTTTTTTTCACTTTATGCATCATTAAAATGACTGCTCCAGAAAAAATGTCAGTTTTTAAAACTTCTTTTTGCATTGATACATGTCCCCTGGGGCAGGACCCGGTTCCCCAAACCTTTTTAGGACAATAACATGCATATTGGCCATTATAATTACCACTTTAGATTTCGAAAGTTCGCGTCCATTGTATTTAATAGGGTTCTAACGTTCGTGCAAACTTTCGGTCCGTTCGCAGATTCTGGTGCGAACCGAACCGGGGGGTGTTCGGCTCATCCCTAATTACAGCACAATGTGCAAATTGAGGCAGTCTCCTTACAGCAGAATATACAGATTGAGGCAGTCTAGAGTGTATCACTTACATCACAGTGTACAGAGGAAGCCCACAGTAAATCAAGCACACCACATGGTACACAATGAAGCAGTCCAGAGTGTATAACTTACAGCACAGTGTACAGAGCGGGGAAGCACAGAGTATGCCAAGTACAGCACAGTGTACAGATCGGGGAAGCACAAAGTATGCCAAGTACAGCACAGTGTACAGATCGGAGAAGCACAGAGTATGCCAAGTACAGCACAGTGTACAGATCGGGGAAGCACAGAGTATGCCAAGTACAGCACAGTGTACAAATTGAGGCAGTCCAGAGTGTCACCCTTATAGCACAGTGTTCAGATTTGAACAGCCCAGAGTATGCCGAGTACAGCACAGGCACTCTGCCATATCTCTACCTACCACAGGATAAAGAAATATGGAAAGTTGTGATAACAGATCTCAGTTCCCGCTGTTAATGCTGATTTATCTTTATTTAATATTCATTGTGTAAGCATTGTGTCAGTGAAACCTTACATTACCTGCTGTGTGCTTTTTGTCTTTACAGATTAAATTGAAAGTGTATTAAATGCTGTAGTTGCCGGTTGTTAATGTAACGGCAGTTGAAAATTATCCCAATTAACTTTTATTAAGATACATTGTTGGCAGCTGCTTCCTATTGTTTCTTTAAAACAAAAAAAGAAGAGACGTAGGCGTGACTGCTGGCGTTCTGCTGAGAGGCATTGACATACCAATTTACCCAATGAAGAGCCCTCGCCCAATAACAGCACAGAAAGCAACTTAAAGCCCAACTTTTTTTTTTCTATCTTCTGACAGAATGTCATTCAGTGCCGGTTCACACAGGGGCGACTTAGCCGCATGACGAGTCACGCTCCATGCATTGCAATGGAACCGTTCTAATAGGAGCGACTCAAGTTGCTCTGACTTGCAAAAAGGTTCCTGTACTACTTTGGGATGACTTCGGATCGACTTGCATTGACATCTATACAGAAGTCGTTTTGCAAGCCGTGCTGAAGTCACGATGTACGGGGCGGCTTCAGAGTCTTGTGTTCCCATCAGAGTCCCCCTTATATCTGGTGTCCCCGTCAGAGTCCCTCTTACATCAGATGCCCCCATCAGAGTCCCCCGTACATCAGGTGCCCCCATCAGATTCCCTCTTACATCAGGTGCCCCCATCAGAGTCCGCTCATATCAGGTGCCTCCATCAGAGTCCCCCTTACATCAGGTGCCCCCATCAAAGTCCCCCTTACATCAGGTGCCTCCATCAGAGTCTCCTCACATCAGGTGCCCCCATCAGAGTCCCTCTTACATCAGGTGCCCCCATCAGAGTCCCCCTCACATCTGGTGCCCCCATCAAAGTCCCCCTTACATCAGGTGCCCCCAACAAAGTCCCCCTTACATCAGGTCAGGTGCCCCCATCTGAGTTTACCCACACATCACAGTCTCCTGTTACATCAGGTACCCCCAGGTGTCCCTCTACGCATCAAAGTTGCCCCCCCCCCCCTGTACTCACAGATCAAAAACTGAAAACAATGCAGCTCCCCCTTCCCATCTCCATTCTTTACTTCCCTGCAGTGCCACGCTGACACCCGGCTCTCTATCGCCCCCTGCAGGCTGGATAACACCCAATCCTCTCTCCAGCTATCTTAGGGAGCCACAGTCTGGTCTGAATAATGTGTCCGGTTTTCAGGCAGACTGAAAACCGGACACATACTTCAAAACCCGGACTGTCCAGGTGAATCCCAGACAGGTGGCAACCCTAGTGTCACTCCTAAAGAAAGTGAAAGAAAAACTGCTTAGAGTTGTCACCAGAACAAGCTTCCTCATTGGAACATTTCCCCAAGCCCAAAAAAGTTTCCCTATGGGTCAACTGCTCATATTGTCTAGGTCAAAAGGCCAAGTTTATTTTTCTTCCGATTTTAGGGGGCCGGAGTGTGGCCAGCGGAAGTAGAAAATGTCCTGACATCAGTAAACAATGCCCTATTTTTGGTATTAGGATGAGGAATAGTGACCCATCCTTGGTGACAGTGGGAGGAATGGTCCTCATTGTTGGTGCCAGTGGCAGGAATAGTGCCCCATAGAAGGTGTCAGTGGGAGGAAAAGTGCCCCTTCGTTGGTGTCAGTGGGAATAACAATGCCCGATTGTTGGTGTCAGTGGAAGAATTGGTGACACATTCTTGGTGTAAATGGGAGGAAAAGTGCCTCAAGGGCTGGATAATGGCAAGCAAAAGGCTGCTTCCAGCACCCAGGCCACAGTTTGGAGACCACTGGTCTAGGGGATTGGAGAAAGCTCATACTCACCCGATCCTCCACTCCACCTGCAAATGGCACTCCCCCGTGATCCAGCGGTGGACAGTTCCTGACATCCTAACATCCAGAGTAGGTCTATGGGCGTGATGTCCGGAATAGTCCACTGCACAAGACCATGCGGGGGGGGAGGAGCCACAGGGACTGGTCTTTGGCTGGGAGGATTGGAGGATTACTGTAGGTGTGTTTGCTCCTATCTATCATGAGCTGAACTTTAAAGATCTACGACTTTTTCTATGTACACAAAAGGCCTATTTCTCTCAAATATTCTTCACAAATCTGTCTAAATCTGTGTTAGTGAGCACTTCTCCTTTGCCGAGATAATCCATCTACCTCACAGGTGTGCCTTAGGCTGGCCACAATGAAAGGCCACTCTACAGTAAAATGTGCAGTTTTATCACACAGCACAATACCACAGATGTTGCAAGTTTTGAGGGAGCGTTGCGCTTGAATTGAATGTTCATTTCTCTACCATAAGCCATCTCCAAAGGCATTTCAGAGAATTTGGTAGTACATCCAACCGGCCTCACAACCGCAGACCACGTGTAACCCCACCAGCCCAGGACCTCCACATCCAGCATCTTCACCTCCAAGATCGTCTGAGACCAGCCACCCGGACAGCTGCTGCAACAATCGGTTTGCATTGTTACCTGTATACTATATTTGAGATTTAACCACTTCCCGACCGGCGCACGAGGATGTACGTCGGCAGAATGGCACAGACAGGCATAAGGGCTTACAGGTACGTCCCTTTAAGAACGCCGTTGTGCCATTGCCTGCGCGCCACCGGTGGCGCGCGTGCGCAACGGTCGGGACCCCCATGAGTCCAGTCGCGGGTCCCGCGGACTTGATTGCTGCGGGGATACCCGCGATCGTCTCACGGGAAGGCTGAACGGGGAAATGCAGAAGTAAATAGCATCTCCCCGTTCTGCTTAGCAACTAGTGACACTGATCTCTGCTCCCTGTGATTGGAGCAGAGATCAGTGTTCACTAAAACACAACCATGTCCCCCACAGTTAGTAACACGCCACTAGGAACACTTAACCCCTACACTGCCACCTAGTGGTTAACCCCTTCACTGCCAGTGTCATTTACACAGGAATCAGTGCATTTAAATAGCACTGATTGCTGTATAAATGACAATGGTCTCAAAAATGTGTCAACAAATGTCCGATGTGTCCGCCATAATGTCGCAGTCACCGTCATTACTAGTAAAAAAAAAATTATTAATAAAAATGCTATAAAACTATCCCCTATTTTGTAAACGCTATAACTTTTGCGCAAAGCAATCAATAATCGCTTATTGCAATTTTTTTTACCAAAAATATGTAGAAGAATAGGTATCGGCCTAAACTGAGGGAAAAAATATGTTTTTTTATATATTTTGGGGATATTTATTATAGCAAAAAGTAAAAAATAATGTGTTATTTTTTTTCAAAATTGTCGCTCTTTTTTTGTTTATAGCACAAAAAATAAAAACTGCACAAGCAACCAAATATCACCAAAAGAAAGCTCTATTTGTGGGGAAAAAAGGACGTCAACTTTGTTTGGGAGCCACATCGCACGACCGCGCAATTGTCAGTTAAAGCGACGCAGTGCCAAATCGCAAAAAGTGGTCTGGTCTTAAGCCAGCAAAATGGTCCGGTCTGAAAGTGGTTAATATCTCTCAGATATGATCTGGGTTAAATGAGAGTTCTTTGACCATGAGTGAAAGCGTTAACACAATAACAAAAATGTATTGGTATATAGTAAAGTAGGCCTAGACTAATACACAGCAAGGTAATTGTGCGGGAAAAGTCATGATCAGTGCCCTCATTACATGCCTAGATGTCCTCTGTGAGGAGATGCCGCTGATCGGCTCTCCTCTCCTCACACTCTGTCAGTGTGAGGCGAGGAGCGACGATTACCGGCATTTCCGAGTTTACATGTGACCGACTGTGATTTGACGCAAAGAGGCTGCGATCACAGATCAGGGTCACGCCGTGTCCTAGCAACAAGGCGCAGCAGCAATCGTCGAGCTGCGCGCCCTGGAGGCGCACAAGAGCGGTCGTTCTGGAGGGCCGTCGTATGACGTCCACCCAGAACGAGAGCTGCGCCGCCCAGCCTTCATTTGACGGCCGGCGGGCGGGAAGAGGTTAAAAAATTTACGTAAATAACAAAACAAAACACATTTGTTCGTTCTGCACATGTCTAGTCCCCAGCACATTTTCAGGCTAGGTAAAAAGAAAAGCCTAATTAAACAATTCCAACTATTTGTTGCATATATTTTCAAATACGTGTTGAAGCCACACTGCAGCACCAGTACCCCAAATCTCTGTTAAAGCGTGGCCCCTAGATGAAAGTGAGACTGCTTTTGTGGCCCTTTCTTGGACTGAAGTTTAACATTCCTGCAGTAAACAGTCTACTGTAATGCTGCCCGGTCCACATACACTCTCTGGACCAGCTTTCGCCAACTAATGCGGCGTACACACGGCCGAAATTACCGAAGGAAACAGTCCGATGGGAGCTTTTCATCGGATTTTCCGACCGTGTGTATGCCCATCTGTCTTTTTCTGTCTGCATTTCCGATGGACTTTGGATTGAGAGCCTGTTCTTAATTTTTCCTTTAACCACTTTCAGCCCGGACCAATTTGCAGCCAAAGGACCAGGCCCCTTTTTGCGATTCGGCACTGCGTCGTTTTAACTGACAATTGCGCGGTCGTGCGACATGGCTCCCAAACAAAATTGACGTCCTTTTTTCCCCACAAATAGAGCTTTCTTTTGGTGGTATTTGATCGCCCCTGCGGTATTTATTTTTTGCGCTATAAACAAAAAAGAGCGACAATTTTGAAAAAAAACGCATTATTTTTTATTCTTTGCTATAATAAATATCCCCTAAAAATATATAAAAAAACATTTTTTTCCTCAGTTTAGGCCGATACATATTCTTCTACATATTTTTGGTAAAAAAATCGCAATAAGCGATTATTGATTGGTTTGCACAGAAGTTATAGCGTTTACAAGATAGGGGATAGTTTTATAGCATTTTTATTAATAATTTTTTTTTATTAGTAATGGCGGCGATCAGCGATTTTTTATTGTGACTGCGACATTATGGCGGACACATCGGACATTTTTGACACATTTTTGGGACCATTGTCATTTATACAGCAATCAATGCTATTTAAATGCATTGATTCCTGTATAAATGACACTGGCAGTGAAGGGGTTAACCACAAGGGGGCAGTGTAGGGGTTAAGTATGCCTAGGGGTGTGTTTCTTACTGTGGGGGGGGCGTGGCTGTCAGCTAGTGAATGCTGATCTCTGCTCCAATCACAGGGAGCAGAGATCGGCGTCACTAGTTGCTAGGCAGATCGGGGAGATGCTGTGTACTTCCGCATCTCCCCGTTCAGCCTTCTCGTGAGAAGATCGTGGGTATCCCCGCAGCGATCGAGTCCGCGGGACCCGCGACCGGCCTCACGGGGGTCCCGACCGGGCGGGAGTGCGCCACTCCCGATGGCACGGCAGGCATTAAGGAGGGACTTATATATACGCCCTCCTGCCTGTACGTGCCATTCTGCTGCATCGTGCGCCATTCGGGAACCGGTTAAACCATTCTTTTTTTCCGATCGTGTGTATGCAATTCCGACACGCAAAATTCTGACGCATGCTTGGAAACAATTTGACGCATGCTCGGAAGCATTAAACTTCCCTTTTATAGTGCTGTCAAACATGTTGTATGTCGTGGTGTTATTGACCGTCGGAATTTGGTGTGAATTTGGTGTGACCGTGTGTAGGCAAGACAGTTTGAGCGAAATTCCGTCGGACTTCTGACGGGAAAACCATCAGAGCTTTTTCCGACGAGAATTCCAATCATGTGTACGCGGCATTAGGTTCCTTCAGAGGTTGCTAGGGGTTCCTTGAGTAAGGAGCAATTTTTTTCCACTTAGGTAAATTGGCACTGAAATCAATGATCTTTTTGGATATCTGTAGGAGGGGGATTATTCCCAGTGGCCACAAATGTAAGTATTCTTCTCTTGACCATCACAGTATGTACCGGCTTCAGCTGTAGATAATGTAATTTTAGCAAGGGTTCCCCAAGACTAGAACGTTTTCTCAAGGATTCCTCAGTATTAAAAAAGATTGAGAAGGGTTGCTCTGGACATTCGGTAAGTGCCTACATCACACAGCAGCTCTGGTAGCTCTACGTTCCATGGTCTATTGTGTCATTACAAGCTTCAAGGTCTACCCAGCCAGAGGGCAAATGAACCCAATCATCACAAGGTTCTGCCAGGAAATCCTCTGTCTGAACAAATGGTTCCCCTCAATACTTTTTATTGTCTGATAAGACCCAGGAATGAGGCTTCCTTATGAAGCGCACTGCATTCCTCTCATTCTGGCGGCATATTAGATGGGTATGGATGGGATTTAGATGCCAGCAGTCAATTGATGTCACTTCCTGCGGATATTATATATTTTAGGATATTCTCTTTGGAGAGTTATGATGAAAATGCAATTACTTTTAGTCCATAGGAAATCATTGTATTTATTTCTTTTTTTATCCGTAGAGCAAAAAAATCCAGAAATTCCACCACCACAATTTTCTAAGCAAAGGGCCAGTTTACTGTCCTTCGGGGCTTAAAGCGGTTCTGCACCCATTTCATTTAGGCCCCTTTCACACTGGGGCAGTGAGCCGCGGTGACGGTAAAGCAGCGCTATATTTAGCGCTGCTTTACCGTCGTTTTTACCGCGGTTTTCGGCCGCTCGCGGTGCGGTTTTACCCCCCGCGAGCGGCCGAAAAAGGGTTAAACACCCCCCGCAGAGCGCCGCCGTAGCGGCGCTTTGCGGCGGTATTGCCGCGGTTTTACCGCGGTCTCCCATTCTTTTCAATGGGAAGGAGCGGTATAGGAGCGGTGAACACACCGCTCCTATCCCGCTCCAAAGATGCTGCTAGCAGGACTTTTTTTTTCATCCTGCTAGCGCACCGCTCCAGTGTGAAAGCCCGCCGGCTTTCACACTGGAGTTAAAGGGGCCGGATTTTTTCATGCGGTGAACAGGCGCTATTTTTAGCGCTGCACCGCATGAAAAAACGCCCCAGTGTGAAAGGGGCCTTAGTAAATCTCTTTGCCTTCCAAATCAGGCAAAGAGTACTAAATGAAATGTTTTTTTTTTTTTTTTACTTACCTTGTAATTGATGACTTCCGGTCTTCTCTCTCTTCGGCGGCGGGCGGGGTCTCTGCGTCGATCGTCGTCACGCCGCACTGTCTCCTGGGATCTGGTGTCATTGATCCCAGGATTCAGTGCGGGCATCTTCCGAAATCTCGCGAGATTTCGGCCACATCTTCCGAAATCTCGTGAGATGTCGGCAGATGTGCCGTTACTGCGCACGCGCGAGTAACGGCGGTGCATGCTGGGCCATCTAAAGTGCCTGTGGGGTTTCACATGCCCACAGGCAAGATGGACCCCAGCAGACAAGAAGAAGACAAGAAGAAGATGAAGATGAAAACCGGCGGCGATCGAGATGGAAGATGGAACAGGTAAGTCCCCCAATTGAGCTATATGCCCTTGGCATATAGCCCAAAAAAAAAAAAAGAGTGCAGAACCGCTTTAAGGAGGGCCAGACTGTGGCTAGTGGGTACAGAAAATCAGTACCCCATCATTGGTTTTAGCGTAGTGCCCCATTGTTGGTATCAAATGGAAGAATAGAGCCACATTGATGGTGTCAGAAGGGGTAATGGTGCCCCATCATTAGAATTAGACATGTGCAATTCGTTTCGTTTTTTTTAGTTTTTAGTTTTTTTTTCGTTATTTTCGTTCGTTCGTTTCGTACGAATGAACGAACGATTCGCTAAAAATTTTAACGAATCATTCGAATCGAACGAATCCGAAAATAACGAATATCCGAAAAAAACAAATTAGAAACAACGAATGTACGAATGAAGAAAATCCGAAAGACGAAAACAGGAACAACGAAAATGAAAATGAACGAAAAAATTCGTACATTCGTAACTTTTTTTTTTTTGTTGAATTGGTAATTTTCCGTGTCCCTTACAATGGCGCTGCTTAACGTGCTTCGAATGGATTGAATGAGAAAATTCGTACATTCATAACTTTTTTTTCGATTCGTAATTTTCCGTGTCTCTTAAAATGTAATAATAGCATACACATTACATAAAATTATGAATTATGCTCCGATTACGAATCTACGAATGTTAAGAATGTTACGAATGTACGAATAAATACGAATGCGTCCGAATTTCGAATAAACGAAAATTAAACTAACGGAAAAACGAATCAACGAAAAAATAACTCTTACGAATGTACGAATCGTTACGAATCAACGGAAACGAAAAAAACTAAACGAAAATAAACAAATTTTTTTGTTGTGCACATGTCTAATTAGAGTCAGTTGAGGGCCAGATAAAGGTGAGCAAAGGTCCACATCTGGCCCCTGGGCCACAGTTTGGAGACCACTGTTTTAGAGTATATACCCCCTTCCAGATGCTCACAAATTTAGGAATACTGAGTCATTTTTTTAAATTTCTTGTTTTATATTCAGCTTCTTCGCCTTTTACCTCTTCACCTGGCTGGGCGCTCCATACCTGATGTATGAGTCCTTTGCATGCACCAAGGTATACCTGACCAGAAGGCAAATTCCTGTGACCATCACAATGTGGTTGGTGGTCAGGAAGTCCACGATATGGTCAGTGCTCCCCTCCTAATCAGTACATTGTGAATGGAGGGCTCCATGTTGAAGCCCCATGGTGCTCACAATTTTTCACATGGGCGGCGGTAAAAACAGGCAGCCAAGGGTTTTAGCACCCTTCCAGCTGAGTACCTTAATACAGTAGTAAACTGCTAAAAAAAAAAAACGCAAGACAATGGCATAATGTGCTAGTATGCGTCACATACTAGCACATTATGAAACACTCACCTTAGAACGAAGCCCTCTTCGCTGGGAGGGCTGACATCTTCTCCCGTCCTAATTACAGGATAACGTATCAGCTCATTATGCCTTTGCCTTGCAGGTTTCCGTTTTTTTAATTTTTTTTTAAAAGAGGCTTTACTTCCTCTTTAATAACTGGCCCATAGCCGAATGACGGCTACAGGGCGGTTTGTTAACTCTGGGAGGGCGTACAGTGACGTCCTCCCAGAATTCCACTCTTGCGCGCCCCCGAGAACTTCAGTGGCCACCAGAGGACCCGGCGCATCACGGATCACGGTGAACGGCCGCTGATCGCAGCCATTTACCACGTGATCGCTCCGTCAAATGACGGAGCGATCACATGTAAACAAACCGCCGTGATTACCGGTTCCTCCCTCCCCTCTCCGTCAAGTGTAAGTGGAGAGGGGAGAGATCGGTGGCAGCAGCGATGTGGGCTGCATGTGTAGTGCCCACAGCGCTGCTTTGTGACAGATCTATCCATCCATCCATCCATCCTCTGCATATTCAGCCATACTCTGCATATCCAGCCATACCCAGCCATACTCTGCATACCCAGCCATACCCAGCCATACTCTGCATACCCAGCCATACTCTGCATACCCAGCCATACCCAGCCATACTCTGCATACCCAGCCATACTCTGCATACCCAGCCATACTCTGCATACCCAGCCATACTCTGCATACCCACCCATACTCTGCATACCCACCCATACTCTGCATACCCAGCCATACTCTGCATACCCAGCCATACTCTGCATACCCAGCCATACTCTGCATACCCAGCCATACTCTGCATACCCACCCATACTCTGCATACCCACCCATACTCTGCATACCCAGGCATACCCAGCCATACTCTGCATACCCAGCCATACTCTGCATACCCATCCATCCATACTCTGCATACCCATCCATCCATACTCTGCATACCCATCCATCCATACTCATCCATACACGGCATACTCATCCATCCATCCTCAGCAATACTCATCCATCCATCCATACTCAGCCATCCCATCCACCCCCATCCATAACTAGCCATACCCAGCCATTCTCAGCCATTCTCAGCCGTACCCAGCCGTACTCAGCCATACTCAGCCATACCCAGCCATTCTCAGTCATACCCAGCCGTACTCAGCCATACCCAGCCATACTCAGCCATACCCAGCCATCAGAGCCGATCCGCCCTATACGCGGACTACGCAAGCTACGTAGGGCCCCGCCGTGTGCGGGGCCCCAAGGGCGGATCGGCTCTCCTCAGGGACCCCTAGGGCCGCTGATGCCGCTGTGAGGGCAGCGGCGCCTGAGAAAATGATGGCCGGGGCCAACATGCAACTGCGCATGCGCCAGCGCTGTTCCGAAGTCTGGACACACTCGACAATTTTCTCGGAGGGCCACCAGTTTCAGACTCCTGGGGTAAGGAGTTCCATAGGCTTGGAGAGGCTCTGGAAAAGTCCTGGAGACGAGCATGGGAGGGGGAGATGAGAGAGCTAGCACAGCTCTCTCTCTCATTCTCCTGAGAGCTTGCCAGGAAAGGAAGGGGGATGAGTCATAAGAGGTCCAATGAGAGCTGCAGGGCTGCAGAGCTGGAGGTGTGGCTCTGTGTAAATCCAGGAAGTAAACAGGCAGCAGCTTCAGCTGCCCACAGTTAAAATGGTTGCAGCCAGACTCAGTGGAGGGAGATTTCTGCAGCATATTTGGCAAGTACAGAATCACAGTATATATAAAATAATATGCAAAGTGGTTGGAGGGAAGCTTCAGATGTTTTTACTGCAAATTATGTGAGCAGACTGCAGTTCCTCTTTAAAGGTAACATTAAAGGTACCCTTTACTGGGGGGATATGCAGACTGCCATGCTAGTTGAAAATGATAGTTGCCTGGCTGTCACGCTGATCTGGTCTCGTCTCTGACCCAGCACTTATTCAGACCAGAATTAATTATTACAGCTAGAACCAGCCAGGCACCTAACATTTTCAGAAGGAGGCCAGCAATAGCGATCCCTCCTATCCCCTTCAATACAGGCTTCTTTGAATCTCAGGACCAACAAACACCGTCATAGTGATCCACTGGATGGAAACCAACTACCAAGGTAAGTAGTGCAGAGGAAGAAGTGAGAATAAAAACTTGAGTTCCACATTCATTTTCATTCCACTTGAATTACTTAATGTTTTTATTACATTGGATATCAACTAAAATAAATTAAATGTAAAAAAAAAAAAAAAAATCTATTTAAGCCAACCAAACGATTCCCGAGCGAGAGAGGAAATTCCAGCGGGAAAAGGGCGCGCTAAGTAAATGTTGACTTTCATCCACATTTATTTTTGCCATTCCTCGCAGTTCAGGAGAGAATACGGAGGCTTGTTTAATAGTTCAGCTTGTGGTTACTCTATAAATTGAGTCCGTTTGTAAAACGATCAGAGCCCATGAAATCCACTCTAAAAATTAGAGTCGCCGGGAGGGGAAGTACTGCAGATGTACAGCCAGCGCACATATCGCCTGATTATAACCATACATGCGAATCTTAAATGGACGACATTGTGTTTGAGTGCTGAGAATCAATAATATCAATAATATTCGCTACGTTTTTTTTTTTATTCAATATATTTTTCACCTTTTTTTCATTTTTGTTTCATATCATCACTGCTGATCTCCTGCAGCCTCCTTGCAAGCACTTTGGGTTTATATACAGTATCTCACAAAAGTGAGTACACCCCTCACATTTTTGGAAATATTTTATTCTATCTTTTCACTTGACACTTTGCTACAATGTAAAGTAGTGAGTGTACAGCTTGTATAACAGTGTACATTTGCTGTCCCCTCAAAATAACTCAACACACAGCCATTAATGTCTAAACCGCTGGAAACAAAAGTGAGTACACCCCTAAGTGAAAATGTCCAAATTGGGCCCAATTAGCCGTTTTTCCTCCCCGGTGTCACGTGACTCGTTAGTGTTACAAGGTCTCAGGTGTGAATGGGGAGCAGGTGTGTTACATTTGGTGTTATCGCTCTCACTCTCTAATACTGGTCACTGGAAGTTCAACATGGCACCTCATGGCAAAGAACTCTCTGAGGATCTGAAAAAAAAAATTGTTACTCTACATAAAGATGGCCTAGGCCAGTGATGGCGAACCTTTTTGAGCCAGAGTGCCCAAACTGAAATACATTGGTTTTGTGTTGCAAAGTGCCAACACGGCAATTTGCGAGAGAGGGGGGGGGGGCTGACAGAAAGAGAGGGGTTGTGTGAGAGAGAGGGGGGGGTGAGAGAGAGAGAGAGGGGACATTGAAAGTGAGGGGTGTGAGAGAGATGCTGAGAGGGAGGGAGGATGAGAGAGAGGGGGGGGGGAGCAGAGAGAGAGGGGTGTGAGAGATATGCTGAGAGAGAGGGAACAGAGAGGGAGAGGGGCTGAGAGAGAGGGGGGCAGAGAGAGAGGGAGAGGAGTGTGAGAGATATGCTGAGAGAGAGGGGGAACAGAGAGCAAGAGGGGGAACAGAGAGAGAGGGGGGGCTGAGAGAGAGGGAGAGGGCTGAGAGAGAGGGGACAGAGAGAAAGGGTGTGAGAGAGGTGCTGAGAGAGAGGGGCAACAGAGAGAGGGAGAGGGGCTGAGAGAGAGGGTGTGAGAGAAATGATGAGAGAGGTGAGCTGAGAGAGAGGAGGAACAGAGAGAGAGAGGGGGACAGAGAAAGAGAAGGGGGACAGAGAGAGAGAAGAGGGACAGAGAGAGGGGGGTGCAAGAGAGATACTGAGAGAGGGGTGAGCTGAGAGAGAGAGGGGGGGGGTGAACAGAGAGAGGGGGACACAAAGAGGGGGACAGAAAAAGAGGGGGGCTGAAAGAGAGGGAGGGGGGCTGAGAGGAGAGAGAGACCTCCAACTCTGTCCTGGACCCTCTCGTGTGCCCACAGAGATGGCTCTGCGTGCCAGCTGTGGCACGCGTGCCATAGGTTCGCCATCACTGGCCTAGGCTATAAGAAGATTGCCAAGATCCTGAAACTGAGCTCAAGCACGGTGGCCAAGACCATACAGCGGTTTAACAGGACAGGTTCCACTCAAAACAGGCCTCACCATGGTCCACCAAAGAAGTTGAGTGCACGTGCTCAGCGTCATATCCAGAGGTTGTCTTTGGGAAATAGACGTATGAGTGCTTCCAGCATTGCTGCAGAGGTTGAAGGGGTGGGGGGTCAGCCTGTCAGTGCTCAGACCATACGCTGCACACTGCATCAAATTGGTCTGCATGGCTGTCGTCCCAGAAGGAAGCCTCTTCTCAAGATGATGCATGAGAAAGTCACAAAGAGTTTGCTGAAGACAAGCAGACTAAGGACATGGATTACTGGAACCAAGTCCTGTGGTCTGATGAGACCAAGATAAACTTATTTGGTTCAGATGGTGTCAGGCGTGTGTGGCGGCAACCAGGTGAGGAGTACAAAGACAAGTGTGTCTTGCCTACAGTCAGGCATGGTGGTGGGAGTGTCATGGTCTGGGGCTGCATGAGTGCTGCCGGCACTGGGGAGCTACAGTTCATTGAGGCCCCTTTCACACTGAAGCATTTTTCAGGCACTACAGCGCTAAAAATAGCACCTGTATAGCGCTGCTTTACCGCCAACGCCGGCACCGCCCCACTGTGAGAGGGGCCTTAGGGAACCATGAATGCCAACAACATGTACTGTGACATACTGAAGCAGAGAATGATCCCCTCCCTTGAGAGACTGGGCCGCAGGCAGTATTCCAACATGATAACGACCCCAAACACACCTCCGAGAGGACCACTGCCTTGCTTAAGAAGCTGAGGGTAAAGGTGATGGACTGGCAAAGCATGTCTCCAGACCTAAACCCTATTGAGCATCTGTGGGCCATCCTCAAACAGAAGGTGGAGGAGCGCAAGATCTCTAAAATCCACCAGCTCCATGGTGTCATCATGGAGGAGTGGAAGAGGACTCCAGTGGCAACCTGTGAAGCTCTGGTGAACTCCATGCCCAAGAGGGTTAAGGCAGTGCTGGAAAATAATGGTGGCCACCCAAAATATTGACACTTTGGGCCCAATTCGGACATTTTCACTTAGGGATGCCACTTTTGTTGCCAGTGGTTTTAGACATTAATGGCTGTGTGTTGAGTTATTTTGAGGGGACAGCAAATTTACACTGTTATATAAGCTGTACACTCACTACTTTACATTGTAGACAAGTGTCATTTCTTCAGTGTTGTCACATGAAAAAAAATATAATAAAATATTTACAAAAATGTGAGGGGTGTACTCACTTTTGTGAGATACTGTATAAGATTTTTTTCCCCTGGTGGAGCATGCTTTAAGTTTTTTTTTTTTTTTTTTTCCTTCCTCTGGATCAAATGTGGGTAAAGGGATCTGTATATAGAGGTTTTCTAATTATTCATTTTTTTCCCCCTATTGGTTGAACTAGATGGATTTGTCTCTTTTTTTGTAACTATACATTTCAGAATCTGATGTAGGCAGGCTTTCTGATGATGACAATACTAGACTATGCTAGTGTAATCCATCGAGAGTGTGCGCCATTACATGTGATATGGAAAAGGAAGTCCTAAAAGTCGCACATCACAGCAAACCCCTTTAAGGGTCCTTTCACGTGGGCGATCCGCCCGGCGGACTCCACTTTGCTCAGCGGGGGATCGATCCGACCACCTGTCTGTTTTCAACCGATCCAATCCGATCCACCAAACTGATGGAAAATAGGGTTTTCATCTGTCTGGATTTCACATAGCAGTGGATTGGATAGCAGCGGGTGTCAGGGGACACCGCTGACATCCGCCACTCCATAGAGGTGAATAGAGGGCTCTCAATCAGGTCCACCTGAAAAACTGACAGGCGGACCTGATCGGAAAGGCCCATGTGAAAGGGGCCTGAGGAGGTGTAGGATAGCCCCAGCCCGGGCTCCAACTTAGGCCACAACGTGTCGATTGATATATGAATATCTATCCTGTTGTTCCCACTGTATCATGCTGCTTTCCCTGTCATATGACCTGACAAATATGGATGCTCTCTTGTAGAATGCAATATCTTTTGTGATCTTCTATGCTTATACCCCCTGATGAAGGGACCGATCTTGGCCCGAAGCGTGTTGGATACATAAAAGAAGGACCACTAATGCTTCAAGTCATTCTATGTTTTGTGACCATGTAATTTATTGGTGATGTATACACCTTTTATACTTGTAATAATAAAATTTGATATTTTTTATATACATCTGTGTCTTCATCAGTTGCCCAATAGTACCAGGGGATACTTACAACTTTTACGCCAGGTTTGGGAGGGCGTTGATGGAGGGCCTCCCAGATCCCCACCTCCTGGGGTGTGCATCCAGCACGCTCTGTGACTGCTAATCACAGATCTCGGTAAGAGCCGGTTCACACCAGGGCGACTCAGGATCCGACTTCAGGTCGCCCCGAGACGCCCCAAGTCGTCCCAATTCACGATGTAATGTTAATCTATGGAGCCGTCTCAATGCACACTACTGAAGTCGCTCCGACTTCAAAAAAGGTTCCTGTACTACTTCAATCCGACTTCTAGGTGACTTGTACCCATAGAATTTAATGGAAGTGAAGCCCTCCATCAACGCCCTCCCAAACCGACAGGAGGGAGGAGCCAGGAGTGCCGGCGTGTGACCCGACAAGAGGAGGATCGGGGCTGCTCTGTGCAAAACCATTACACAGAGCAGGTAAGTATAACATGTTTGTGATTAAAAAAAAAAAAGCAGCGACATAAGTGTTAGCATGTTAGCGAATCACAGCCCATCTGTACCATGTGATTAGCTTTGACCAATCACAGCTAATCACAACAAAACAAACTGAATGAATCAGTTTCATTCAGTAAAATGCTTGCTTATAGCAATGTAATTTACTGCTATAAGCAATCATAATGTGTAAAAAATTCTGATCAACTTCCCAGAGTAGTACAATGTTACTATGGTCCATGTATGAAGTGAAGTGTGTTAAAAAAAAAAAAGAGGAAAAAATGTAATAAAAATAATAAATAAAAGAGAATTATAACTTTTTTTTGGAGATGGAGTGCCTCATAAAGTCCCACTAAGGGGGATGTACAATCTTCTCAGTTAGCCTATCAGGGATGTGGCACTGATCAGAGCACATCCACCATCATAGATAGCAAAACTTCTGCTGTGATTAGTCATGGATGCCCGCTGGTACCCGCTGATCGTCGGAAAGAGAGGCTGGACAAGGCAGGTGTCCTAACAGCGGGAATGTGATGGATTTTGTTTCCCTGCAAAGCTGCCACCACCATGTTTCACGGTGGGGATGGTGTGTTCAGGGTGATGTGCAGTGTTAGTTTTCCACCACACATAATGTTTTGCTTTTAGGCAGAAAACTTCTATTTTGGTCTCATCTGACCAGAGCACCTTCTTCCACGTGTTTGCTGTGTCCCCCACATGGCTTCTCACCAACTGAACTTCTTATGACTTTCTTTCAACAATGTCTTTCTTCTTGCCACTCTTCCATAAAGACCAGATTTGTGGAGTGTACGACTAATAGTTGTCCTGTGGACAGATTCTCCCACCTGAGCTGTGGATCTCTGCAGCTCCTCCAGAGTTCCCATGGGCCTCTTGGCTGTTT